>JAVIAB010000124.1:60073770-60733770 GCA_032433765.1 Megaustenia siamemsis
CCAAGCTATACAGTATTTTCTCTCTTTGTCGTCCGCGATCTCTCTTTCCTTTTATTTAGCGTGTGGTGATGAAACATGGACATTAAATAAGAAAACAGAGATACAAATTGAAGCCCTTGAAACACGGATAGCTGCGATAGCTCAGTAGTTAGTGAACTGGACTACAAAGGACAAGGGGTTGGGTTCGATCCCAACCGACGGCTTCAGGGTTCACCCAGCCTTAAATGGGTACCGGATTTTTTCTGGGAAAGTAAAACAGCACGGGCGTAATACCGACCACATTACCCTAAAATTCATGTGCTGAGGGTCTGTAAAATTTAGGGTCACTAACACCATATTTCCCTATACGCCACTTGGCGTGACGGGGGCTCTTTACTTTTTTTTATAATGCCGTACCGACAGTTTTTTTTTATGGGAAAATGCATTGATGCTTAAGCAGACAACGACAGAAGTAGAGTGACGGCACCAAGATAATGACCAGCAAATGGTGTAACTTTACACTAATCAAACTAGAAACACAGTGACATTGCAGTCTATGGGAGCCTCGATGCGGAGACGGCCCACAATGATAATAAAGCAATAAAAACAACAATGCGCTCCACATGCGAGCGCATTAAGCCCCCCCCCCCCCCCCCCCACCACTTCACCCAATAAAATAGAAGATAAATAGTTCCCTATTCTAGTTCACACAGATGCCAACAGAACCAAGCCATTAAAAGGTTCCATAAATCAAATGTCTGGACAACACTTCAATTGACGAATAATTGCCTAGAATATTCTGGCAGAGATCAGCCATTTTACAGTTGGCTGTGGATCAACCAATTTACACTTGAGTGTGAATCTTACAGTTGGCTGTGGATCAACCAATTTACACTTGAGTGTGGATCTTATAGTTAGCTGTGGATCAACCAATTTACACTTGAGTGTGGATCTTACAGTTGGCTGTGGATCAACCATTTTATAGTTGGGCGTGGATCAGTCAATTTACAGTTGGCTGTGGATCAACCATTTTATAATTGGGTGTGGATCAACCAATTTACACTTAAGTGTGGATCGTACAGTTGGCTGTGGATCAAATATTTTATAGTTGGGTGTGGATCAGCCAATTTACAGGTGGCTGTGGATCAACTATTTTATAGATGGCTATAGATCAACCATTTATAGTTGGCTATGAATCAACTATTTTATAGTTGGATGTAGATCAACTATTTTATAGTTGGCTATGGATCAACTATTTTATAGTTGGCTATGGATCAACCATTTTATAGTTGGCTATGGATCAACCATTTTATAGTTGGCTATGGATCAACCATTTTATAGTTGGCTATGGATCAACCATTTTATAGTTGGCTATGGATCAACCATTTTATAGTTGGCTATGGATCAACCATTTTATAGTTGGCTATGGATCAACCATTTTATAGTTGGCTATGGATCAACCATTTTATAGTTGGCTATGGATCAACCATTTTATAGTTGGCTATGGATCAACCATTTTATAGTTGGCTGTGGATCAACTATTTTATAGTTGGCTGTGGATCAACTATTTTATAGTTTTGTGTAGATCAACTATTTTATAGTTGGCTGTGGATCAACTATTTTATAGTTGGCTATGGATCAACTATTTTATAGTTGGCTATGGATCAACTATTTTATAGTTGGCTATGGATCAACCATTTTATAGTTGGCTATGGATCAACCATTTTATAGTTGGCTATGGATCAACCATTTTATAGTTGGCTATGGATCAACCATTTTATAGTTGGCTATGGATCAACCATTTTATAGTTGGCTATGGATCAACTATTTTATAGATGGCTGTGGATCAAATATTTTATAGTTGGCTGTGGATCAACTATTTTATAGTTGGGTGTAGATCAACTATTTTATAGTTGGCTGTGGATCAACTATTTTATAGTTGGCTATGGATCAACCATTTTATAGTTGGCTATGGATCAACCATTTTATAGTTGGCTGTGGATGAACTATTTTATAGTTGGCTGTGGATCAACTATTTTATAGTTGGCTGTGGATCAACTATTTTATAGTTGGCTGTGGATCAACTATTTTATAGTTGGCTGTGGATCAACTATTTATAGTTGGCTATGGATCAACTATTTTATAGTTGGCTATGGATCAACCATTTTATAGTTGGCTATGGATCAACCATTTTATAGTTGGCTATGGATCAACCATTTTATAGTTGGCTATGGATCAACCATTTTATAGTTGGCTATGGATCAACCATTTTATAGTTGGCTATGGATCAACCATTTTATAGTTGGCTATGGATCAACTATTTTATAGATGGCTGTGGATCAACTATTTTATAGTTGGCTGTGGATCAACTATTTTATAGTTGGGTGTAGATCAACTATTTTATAGTTGGCTGTGGATCAACTATTTTATAGTTGGCTTGGATCAACTATTTTATAGTTGGCTGTGGATCAACTATTTTATAGTTGGCTGTGGATCAACCATATGTATGAACACGCTTTGTTACTCTTTATGAAAAGTACTAAGCACCTATGAGTGTAACAGAAGTGCTGTGATATCAACACTGACAATAGTGAACACTGCTTTGAAAGAACATTTCAAAGCAAGATGTAAAAATACTAATGTAATGACAATACCAAATACCATCTTTACTGACATAGAAAACAACTATAAGTAGACTAATCCTGCCTCTCTCATTTCAGTGTCATCATTCTTTCATGGTCCAGGATGAGAGTTGACGGATATCCTGTTACTGAATAAAATCAGAGGAAGAGGTATGTTTACAACACTCGGAAAAAAAAAATCACAAATAATCAACAACAGAAAAAAAAAAGATCAACAGATTGAAAAAAGATCGAACCCGCACTCCTTGACACAGAGCCTTGTCACGAGAAACAAATGCTAGAGCACACGGCCAACTCAGCTACCAAAAAAGTGGCTATCATTGGCGGTGTCTTTCACGCATGTGTGCTTATGACTATAGCATAGGGTTACGATCACAACTTGAGAATAAATTGTATATCCGTATTTCCTTTGGAAAACAAGTATCTCTCGCACGCTGAATTCTTGCCTAGCAGAATCATGTTACAGGTCGCATGTCCTTTGCAGAACGTTGAATTCACTTCAGCCTGTTTGAAATAACTTTATCTCTAGCCAGATCTCTCACTTCTTTTTCTAGTCATGTTTAAGGTCTCCTTGATGTCTTGAGCCCAATTCTTCCTGGCCTGCACCTGATGTAACGTCCATGAACTTTGCTTACCTGGTCCATACTCATCATCATCATCAAGTACCGGGCCTGCTGGCGTAGGTCATCGAGTCTTTCCATAACTTTCGATCACAACAGTTATTCATCATTTCTGTTGTTGACCTTCTGCCAAGCAATTCTCTTAAGCTGTCTGGTATCTTTTCTCTTCCTCTCTATCTCTTCGTCCCTCAATTTTCCCAGTTGTTACAATATATTCCAGCGGTTCTCTTCTCATTACATGGCCAAAAAATGATGATTATTTCTTCCTAATAATGGAAATTAACTCTCTTTTTACTTTGGCCTCTTTCAGAACGTTTTCATTACTCTTCTTAGATGTCCATGGTATTCTCAACATTCATCTGTAAAATCACATTTCTGCAGACTCCAGTGATATTCTTGTCTGTTGTCCTACTGTCCTTGATTCACATTCTTATGTTAAGACTGGCTCTACACAACATTTAAGAATTCTTTTTCTTGTTTCTATTGTCAAAAATGGATTGCATAGTATCTTCCTCATTTTTTTTAGAAAGATGCCTTTGCCTGAGCCATTCTCACCTCTGTTGTACTTCTTCCAACATGGTCCGTACTATTAAACAAGACTCTACTGTCATCAGCCCGGATGTGTTTGGTCGCACTTACTAAGGTAGAAACTGCACATGTTGAGACTTTCAAAACAGTGTTTACACGTGTATGACAGCGCGAGCTGCTGTAGAGCTGACAATGAGAGTGACAAGAAAATTGTGGCCAATGAAGAACAAGCGTGAGTTTCGTAGTTCGTTATTGCACGACCGTGTGTGTATGTGTGTGTGTCTGTGTGTATCTATGTGTGTGGCTGTGTGTATGTTGGTCTCTGAGTGTCTATGTGTGTATATGTATATGTGTGTGTCTATATGTTTGTTTATTTGTTTGTTTTGCGTTGTCTCTCATCTATGTAAAGCAGCAACCATCCAATTTTTACTTTCAGAAACATAGTTTTGTTATCACTTTTTGTGTTGGGACTCTACATGTCAATATATCCTTGTATGGCATCACCCTTTTAAACACATTTCTAGAAAAACATAAAAAGCCTTCATTTATCAGCAAAATATATCAATCTTATCATCACACACCAAAAAAAAATGTTTTATTTTTCTAACGGAAATATTTAAACAACAAATATGGCCAACTTGTTAGCATCTCTTAAACATATACATGAGTGTTTACATTTCTGTTTGTAAGTGTGTTTATATAAACAAACCTGTATATATGTAGACGCGTTTACGTTAACACAAAATATCACATTCATTTATGAAAAAAAAAATATGTGAAAAGGAATCATTTGATTTATGAAAATAGAATGTGAACAGTGAACATATGAGATGAAAATATGTACCGATAAAGAAGATATGACAATAGGAAAAAGAAGTGTTTATTTTATTACAGAGTTTCATCCCATGAGGATAGTCGTGTTAACGTACAATGAGGAAATTGGCGGAATTCTTCATGTGTGGAAACATACAGAGGAAGGAAATACAGATGATTATGTGAAGTTTCTCAACGTGGCACGAGTAGAAGAAAGTTGGTTAACAATAAAGTTAGAAGGAAGAAGTGGTGTAAGAATGAGGGAACTAGATGATGTGGGTGTGAGGGAATGAGTTGATGTAATAATGAGGAATGAGATGGTGTAAGTTTTAGAAATGAGATAACGTGAGTGTGAAGGAAAAAGATGATGTAATAATGAGAAATGAGATGGTGTAAGATTGAGAAATGAGATGACGTGAGTGTGAGGAAATAAGATGGTGTAAGTATGAGGAATCAGATGTTGTAAGTATGAGGAATCAGATGGTGTAAGTATGAGGAATCAGATGGTGTAAGTATGAGGAATCAGATGGTGTAAGTATGAGGAATCAGATGGTGTAAGTATGAGGAATCAGATGGTGTAAGTATGAGGAATCAGATGGTGTAAGTATGAGGAATCAGATGGTATAAGTATGAGGAATCAGATGGTGTAAGTATGAGGCATCAGATGGTGTAAATATGAGGAATCAGATGGTGTAAGTATAAGGAATCAGATGGTGTAAGTATGAGGAATCAGATGGTGTAAGTATGAGGCATCAGATGGTGTAAGTATGAGGCATCAGATGGTGTAAGTATGAGGCATCAGATGGTGTAAGTATGAGGCATCAGATGGTGTAAGTATGAGGCATCAGATGGTGTAAGAACGAAGCGTTGTAATAATATGGCGTGGATGTGAAGAAAATGTTCAGTATGAAGGAAATGATGATATAAGTATGAAGGAAATGATGATAAATTATGAAGGAAATGATGATATAAGTGTGAAGGAAATGATGAATTAAGTATGAAGGAGAAGGTGAAATAAATATAAAGGAAATTATAAAATAATTATGAAGGAAATGATGATATAAGTATGAAGGAAATGATGATATTATTATGAGGGGGGGGGGGGTGGGAAGAAAAATTAGAATGAATGAAAGTGTATTATAATTTTGAGGACAATGACGATGCCAATGGAAGGAAAATGTGCTGTAAATATAATGGAAGTGGCGATGTAAGTATGAAGGAAGCGGTAATATAAATATGAAGCAAAGTTATGATATAAATATGAAAGAACAGATGTAAGTATGAGGCAAAATATGATTACAAAACTAGAGAAACTGTGATTGCATGAAGATTGGAATATGACGGCATATGTTATTAGTCTTATGAAGTAATTTTTTTTAACAACTATGTAAAGGTACAAACTTAAACCGTTTCAGTTAAGAAACTTGTATTAAAAAACAACATTGATTCAGCATTACAGTGTCAAATACAGACAATCAATAATTAAATGTTTTAAAATAAGTAGAGACAAGGAAGACAGATTCTTGAGGAAGATGGTTTGAATTGCGGGGAAACATCATCGCATGAGAGAGGATATCAAACAAATGTTGGATAAGTCATAATGGCATAAATAAAACTATGAGAAGACAGTCACGGTTTATTTTTGCCACATTTGGGAAATGAGAAGATGAAAGATATGAAGATCATAGGACAAAATAAAGGCCAAGAGAATAAGAGGAAATTATATATTGGGTTATCGAGACAAGGGCAAAGTGAACAGTTAGATCAAATCAGAAAGAGAAGTTGAGGAACATGGTCGCCAACGCCATGCGGCACGGCACGGCACGGCACGACACGGCACTCATTGATTGATTATTGTAAATTACGAAAATGAAGAATCTTCTGTTATTGTATAAAAAAAGAGGTCAATAGATATGAGTGAGCTTCACTCCGTCAACTACAAGAAAAGATAAAGGGGACGGGGAGACCACTCGCTATTACCTTAGATTTTCAATTTTGTAAGCAGGATTAGACTCTATAAGGTTTTGGAGAATGTCAGCTGCCCTCCATTTCTACTTAAGCTGATGGTCACAATATAACTCCATAGTAAAGGTCAAGGTCAAGTACGAGACTTGAACCAGCGTCTTAGCACGCGAGTTTCCACCCATATGTGCTCGGCCGCCTATTCAGAAATGTTCGGAGACTTCTGGATAGTGCCGCTTCAAGCATCGAAACTGACGATGCGAGGCGACATTATTCACAGTCTCAGGGTAATACCCTGGTACCCATTTCTGCCAACGGCTGGGTCGACCGTTGGGGTATTTTTTTTTTTCAACCACCAGTACAATTCACACTGCTCCCAGCGGGAATCGAACACGGGATGTCCATCGTCGGTAGTCCAGACGATTGGTTTTCCCAACTAGGCTACCGAGGCCCCCCAACTCCATTGTAATTGATCCTAACGTATTGATGTCAACCTTGGAGTCACTCAGCGATGTATCCTTGCTCCTATCATCTTTAGCCACTTCTTTGCTGCGCTTTGTTAAACAGTACACGGTGACGTTTATATTCGAATATATCCTGGTCGCTCATTATTTAATCTTGCATGATTAAAGACGAAAGAAAAGTCAGATGGGATCTCTTAGGATCAAGAATCGTCTATTTACCTACGATGCTTACTTGGTTACCCCATGATCAAGTAGTCTTACAGTCAATGATCGGCGGGCTAGCTAAATAATGTGACTTATTCGGTTATTATGTGGGGTTTAGACTATAATATGTGTGACCAAAGACAACTAGGAGGAGGACAGTGGTATACAGTTGAATAGTTTGGACCAGACAGTGGGTACTCTGAAAATAATTTTTTTTTTAGTTTGAAATGACTGGTCTTTCCGTTGTTCCATTTAAAAATAATGCTATTATCGGCCTGGAATAATAAAACTGAGAACTGCGATCACTTAAAAGAAAATTGCCATCGATTGACATTGGAATCAATTCCGGGAATTTACGAGCGTGAGGCGAGTGCCGAAATCTCTACACTACAGTGACCTCATCGTTGCTCTCATAAATAGCAGAAATGTAGGAGATGAAACGATTATTGTCTTTGACTCTTTCCACTTCTTTTTTTAATTTGAAAAAAAAAAATATTCTTTTGTCACTCTTAATGATCGTTGTGTAAATTATAGCATGGCTAGGATTGCTGCACTGAACAAATCCAATTTTACCTGATAGTTTGTTGATAGTGGTAGTTGAATTTTTATCAGGCAGTTTGTTTCTTTGTTGTTTTTTTTCCTCTCTCATTCAACGACACCAGTTTACACGTTTTTCTCAGTCGACAACAAAAATTTCAAAGTTTCTCTTAATCAACGACAAAGATTTCAAAATTTCTCTCCAAGGACAATAATCTGCTGATTTCTTTCAGTAAATGACAAACTTTTCCAAGTTTCTTTCATTAAACGACACACATTTCTAAGTTACTCTCAGTTTACCAAAAACACAAATGTTGTCCTCCAAAGTCCACGGCATAAAAAAAAAACAATAAAAACTTGTCTCTCCCTTCTTTAAAACCATAAAAAATAGCTGTTCTCTCAGTACATGACGCAAAAATAAATAAATAAAAGCTATATTCAGCCCATGGAGCCGCGATAGCTCAGTGGTTAGTGAATTGGACTACAAAGGACAAGAGGTAGGGTTCAATCCCAACCGACGGCTTCCGGGTTCACCCAGCCTTAAATGGGTACCGGATTTTTTTCTGGGAAAGTAAAGCGGCACGAGCGTAATACCGACCACATTATCCCAAAAATCATGTGCTGAAGGTCTGTAAAATTTATGGTCACTAACACCATATTCCCTATACGCCTCTTGGCGTGACAGGGGCTCTTCACTTTTTTATATTCAGCCCATATACACTTCTCCCAGTCTAAGAGTTGCCAAAGTGAACTGTTCGTGTAGTCCACATACCAGGAGAATAGTTTTCTCTTCGGTCCTCTGAAGAAAATGTAAAAATTGAAGTATAGCGCCGTCACGCTATGTGGCGTATATGGAATATGGTGTTAGTAACCACAAATTTTACAGACCTTCGGCAAATGATTCTTGGGGTAATATGGTCGGTATTACGCCCGTGCCGCTTGACTTTCTTAGAAAAAATCATGTAACCACTTAAGGCTGGGTGAACCTGGCAGCCGTCGGTTGGGATCGAACCCGACCTCTTGTCCTTTACAGTCCAGTTCACTAACAACTGAGCTGTTGCGGCTCCCGAATAAAATGTATTGCAATGAAAATCCAATCACATATGCGCGCATACATGTACACACACAAAAAGAACGCGCTCACACACATACACTAACGAATACATACTCAATTCACTAACTTCTGATTACGTACTCTCCTCAGACCTCTTAACGATACAGCACAGATCCTCTGCACTAGACAAAACAAAATTAATATGAACGAAATGAGCGACTCAGCGGTCGTCCATTAACAGATCAATTTCTTGCTTATGGAAATATTGACCGCGGCGAGTATAGATTAAGCAGGCTTTGTCAGGTACATACGTTAGACTCATTGGTAACCGGACAAAGAGTTCCCAAGAACAAACATGGATACAATATATAGCTGGAGCCCGCAGACACTTCACACTAATGTGTTGTACTAAGTACATATTTCAGCTGAAGACAAACAGAAGTGACGGACTTTTGTGACTGCCCCGATTGCTTTCACTTCTTCTTCTTCTTCTAAATCTATCCTTCCGCCATTGTCGTTGGCGTCGAGGGGAGATACAATCTGCGATTCTTTGCTCTTCTGTTGGCATCTTCTGGTGTTATCTCTCCTAGTGACTCTAGTATTCCCTTTATCCATATCTTTCTCGGTCTTCCTCTTAATCTGGCATTTTCGAAGCGTTTGTTTATGGCTCTTTGATTCATTGTTAGTTCTTTTTGTCTTGTTATGTGGCCGAACCAATTTATATGTTGTTTCTTTATGGATTCGATGGCTGTTCAATGTCGAGTTTCTTCCTCAGGTCAGCGTTTCTTACTCTGTCCCTTAAGCTGTTTCCTGTCATTCTTCTGACACATTTCATTTCGGTGGTCGTTATCTTTCTTATTGTTCTAGAGTCCAGCGTCCAATTCTGGCACTGACAGCACAGAGTTGGTAGAAAAATTGATTTGTAAATTGCCCTTTTTGCTTCCGTAGTTATTGCTTTGTTTTTCAATAGTGTTGATACTTGGCCTATAATTTGGCATGCTTTGTTACACCTTATATCTATATCTGTCTCTTGGTTATTGTCTTGTGTTAACGTGCTACCCAGATATTTAAAATTGTCTACTTGTTTCAGAGTTGTATTATCTATTATAATGTTTCGTTTTTTCTTTCTTTCTCGCTATTGCCATTACTTCAGGTATTTTTTTATGTCGATCTTCATGTTGTATTGTATACAAGTGTTGTTTAGCCTGTTGATATGTTCACTGGCAGTATGAAATCAAGTGTGCATGTCACAGCTGTTTCCTTAACCTAATAGTGAAAATTTAGTTCTGGTTAAAGATCAGGAACTAAATATGTGTGACAGTTTGTGATTGATAATTGTAGATTCGCCTACATTCTTCTTATAGATAAAACAATTTTTTTTAAAACTTGGGGCTCTTCAAATTTATGACATTATTTATGATAATATAAATGTTGCTATCGCTTGTGATCACTGCAATCGGTTTCTTGGAGACGAATATTATAATTGTATTTACAGCAATACGAAGAAAACCAGCAGAACATATTACACTGTATCGGCAAACCTTAGCCAACTATAGTTTTACTAAGCCCTGTAGTCTAAGAGGGTGAATTCGTTATCACGCAAAGCTTGTGACGTCTTCAGCTATGCGAGGTATAGACGGCTGATCTCATTTTATTCACAACCGCCATTGCTCGCAATGACGTCACAAACTTTGGATCATTCTAGTTAGTCCGCCAGCATTTTGGAAAACTGTAGCTGGCTGTGGGCATACAAATCGGCTTTCACAGTCATCATCATGTGCCATTCCCGTGGGCGTAGGCGATCATGTCATTCCAAAATCTTCACCACCGTGTAGGAACACAGTCACAGTCAAGTACCCCCGTCACGCCAAGTGGCGTATAGGGAATGTGGTGTTAGTGACCATCAATTTTACAGACCTTCGACACATGATTTTTGGGGTAATGTGGTCGGTATTACGCACATGCCAGGTACACAGTGCATCGTATCAATTCTGTTTTTGACTGCTTTCCATGGCATGACACCAAGCTATCAAGAATTTTCTCTCTTTGTCGTCCGCTATCTCTCTTTCCCGGTGTTTTCCCAGTTTTAACCAAGTATTCCAACCTTGCTTTTATCAAGATGTGCCCAAAAAATGTTGATTGTTTCTTTCTGATGTTTCTTAGGGGCTACCTTTTTGTGTTAGCCTCTTAGGTAATTTTCTTTTTGGTCTTTTTAGCTGTCCATGGAACTCTCAACATTCTTCTGAGAAATCCCAGCTCTGTGGCCTCTAATCGTCTTTTCATGTCTTTGTTATACTGTCCATGATTCGCTCCCATATGTCAGAATTGGCTCTATATAGCACCGATGAATGCTCTTTCCCACTTCTATTGACATAGATTGACTTTCACATTACCATTAATTAAATTGAATCAACGATACGAACTAGTTGCTTTTATATCAGAGAAGCATTTTAACCATAATATTTGAATTTTTGCAGCATTTGTGGGTGAAAACATCCAGAGCCTAGTACATACCGCTCATTCTTGCAAATGATATTTTATGGGAGTGGTCTCAGTTTGAGACACCAGACACAAAACGAAACATTTTCAGATAAAGTATATTGCATTCACATATGAGTGAAACCTTAGTAGTTAATACTACAAACAAAAAAGATCAAAGATTAACCAATCTGGTTTTCGGAATGCAATATTCAATTTTTAACCACAAAAGTTTGTTTTTTCCCCTAACCGTTAAGAACATGTAATTTATGTGTAATTTATCAACATGGAAAGATGCAAATGATGAAATGAATGAAAATATCAATGACAAACGAATGTGGTGAATATCTGCGGAGAAAAACAAAATTAACAGAAAGATAGGTAATTAACAACTCAAGTATATAGAAGAATTCAGCACTTTTAGAAAGTTTTTTTTAAAACAATTTGTACGTCATTAATAATATCTCATTTCTTGAGTTTTGTAGGACAGGAGAATAAAGGTCGCTTGCCCAGTGCAGTCGCCACGAGGTTCAGATAATTTATTTCACTTCTGATAGAAAAATTATTTGACCGCATAGTGATTTGAACCCACTTTCTCCTGATATAGCGCACAACAAGTTATCAATTCGGCCACCCGCTCTCCCTTTCTAAACACAAGACTATAGCAAACTTACGACGATGTACACAAACGATGTTACACAGATCAAGGTCAGGGTCAAATAAATCACTTTTAAACCGAAACACCGAGTTGTGCTTCCCAAAATTAAAAAAACTATTTGAAACAAAATACAGCCAAAACTGGTTGAGTTTAAATCACCACGGTTAATCATAGATCCCCCGCCAGTGAAACGTGGGGGATGAAAAGCAGATTCCGAATCAGTAATCCAAACTGGCACGTTTATTTGATGGTTCGGCTTAAAGCATCCATCAGTCGTAATTTTCATTGCAGATTTTGGGCGTCTGAATGGGCATTTGGTATTTTCAAATACTTTTTTTCTCCACAAACAATGAAAGGCGATAGAAATAGTTCGGCGCAGTTTTGTCTGCTGTAGTTCTACTGTCAGTAGTCAGGCAACAAATGTAGCTGAAATCATTTGTTCTTAACGCAGACGTGCTTAAATTGGAGGAAGTTAAAGATGCATTGCAATTTTGAACATTATTTCTTATAATGACAAATCGTATGGGTCTTATAACGACAACGTTATGAGTTTTTTTAACAGCAAATTATATGGGTCTTATTATTATAAACTGTATGGATCTTATAATGATAAACTGTATGGGTCTTATAATGATAAACTGTATGGGTCTTATAATGATAAACTGTATGGATCTTATAATGATAAACTGTGTGGGTCTTATAATGATAAACTGTATGAGTCTTATAATGATAAACTGTGTGGGTCTTATAATGATAAACTGTGTGGATCTTATAATGATAAACTGTGTGAGTCTTATAATGATAAACTGTATGGATCTTATAATGATAAACTGTATGGATCTTATAATGATAAACTGTATGGGTCTTATAATGATAAACTGTGTGGGTCTTATAATGATAAACTGTATGGGTCTTATAATGATAAACTGTGTGGGTCTTATAATGATAAACTGTATGGGTCTTATAATAATGGAACTTTCGGCACATGATTTTCGGGGTAATGTGATCGGTATTACGCCCGTGCAGCTTTACTTTCCCAGAAAAAAAAATCCAACTTAAGGAAGGGTGAACCCGGAAGCCGTCGATCAGAATCGAACCCGACCTCTTGATCTTTGTAATCCAGCTCACTAACCACTGAGCTGTAGCGGCTCAGTTCATACCCAGTCTATAATATCCCAATAGTTCTAGACAGTCGTTCAATTAGACCATCGATGAGCTATATAAGACAACTAGCCCATGTGAAACAATTGTCAATAGTAATGTAATAATATGACAATAGGAAATACTTTGTTTTAGAACAAGATCATACGGTTGTATAAAACATATACAGACCTTTAGGAAAGAGCAACCAGATGGTTACTATAAATTAAAGAGACAGTCAGTGTTTATGTGAATAAATTAAGATAAATTGGAGGGGGGGGATACACTAGTCATTGAGAAAGAGATTCGATACTTACGAGAAGCTAGACAACACTATGAGGCAAAATTTAGACAAGTATTAGAAATAAGATATATGGGGATAATAACTATGTGAACAAGGCCCAGACAGTTATATATATATGGAAAATAGCATAAACATTTCAGAAACCGATACAATGAATATCAGAAAAACATGGAGCAATAAAAGAAACTAATTTAAATGCACAATTATTAGAAATGTGTAAATAAAAGGGTAAAGTTCAATATATTATATAAAAATAGGGTGCATAATCCCACAAATGATAATAAACATCTGACAATGATCAGTCATTGCAGAACATAAAAAAATTAGAATAAAAGTGTCCTGGGCGTCACGAAAGCCATGTGCTATTCAAGGAAAATAGAGCAGCCAAACGAAGACACGACAAACCAAAATGGTGCAGGCGGTGACTAATACTCCAAGGAAAATGGCTAAACGAAGATGGATGAGACTGTTGAAATAATCGAAACTATTATTTAAATTGGGCACTGGTTCAATGATAATGTGACCTATTGACCAAGCAGAAATTTGGCAGCAGTGAATCGCACACGCAACTGTTTATTTCAGTTGTTTCATTTCCCAGTTTATTGAGTTTCAGTTACAACTATTTTGATCATTGTAACATGAAATATTATAAATGATCACATCAGTAACAGAATGGGTAAAAAGAATTCTAAACTTTCATAAATTTTATGTTTAGTCTTTAGATTTAAAAAATGTTATTGAAGACGTTTTTAATTAAATCACATTGAGGATTTTTAGAACGTATTCATTCATTTATGGTCCACGCCGAGATTCTTGGGATATCATGTTCCTCTTTAACCTTCGACCGTGTCAACAGTCCCGCGGTTCATCTTTTCCCGTGCCACGCTAAAAAAGTTCTTTTTTTTTCCATTTTGTCTCCCTCTATCACTCCGGTCAAAAGGTAGGGTTCGATCCCAACCGACGGTTTCCGGTTCACCCAGCCTTAATGGATACCGGATTTTTTCTGGGAAAGTAAAGCGGCACGGGCGTAATACCGACCACATTACTTCAAAGATCATGTGCTGAGGGTCTGTAAAATATAGGGTCACTAACACCATATTATCTATACGCCACTTGGCGTGATGGGGTAAAAAGAAGAAAGAAAGAAGACTCATACGCCTCTTCTCCACACATACCCCACCAAGTGGGACAGGGCTATCACTTTAACAACATGTATAATTCCCACTCTTCACCTGTCTCTGTTTGTGCCTTCCCAATTGATTTTTTATGTGTGGCTGTTCACAGTACCTTCTTGAGAGCCGCGACAGCTTTGTGGTTAGTGAACTGGACTACAAAGGGCAAGAGGCTTTCGGGTTCACCCAGACTTAAATGAGCACCGGCATTTTTTCTGGAAAGTAAGGCGGAACGGGCGTAATACTGACCACATTACCCCAAAAATCATGTACCGAAGGTCTATACCAATTATGATCACTAACACATTTTACCTGGGGCTCTTTACATACTTTTTTTTTACAGTACCTTTTGATAGGCTGTAGTCATTCAGTATTACTCATCGGTATTACAGCAAACGAATTAAAATCCATAATTGCTCAACCGCCCGTGCCAGTGGAATCCTACGAATTACTAACTCATCTCCCAAATAAAGAAAGGTAACTGTAGTCCCCATCGTATCAGTGTCAGCACACGCCAAAAGACATAAGGCGAAACCGCGCAGAAAGTGAACACAGCCAACTGTTCCCCGTCATGCGATATCATCATTCATCGTAACAAGCGGGATATCGAAGCAGGATCAAAACGGATGAGACACACAGCTCACGGTGTGTACATGCATATGCTGTTGTTACCGCTCACAAAGCGTCATTTTTTTTTAACGCTTAACAACAGACTATAATTTGCATTTCTAACGTACAGTGATATTTCATGTATAGAAGATTTGTACGTCTTTCATGGCTGCATTTAAACACTTTCACGTTAAAAATAAGCGCTGGGTTCATAGCTTGGCAGCGGGCCCAAACTTGACATATTTCACTCCTTCGAATGTGTTTAAAACAAGCAGTTTATTTGTTAACTTAACGATGCTTTTTTTTTACGATTTGAGATAGTATCTTTTGTTTTTGTGTTTTCAAACTTTGATTATTTTATTTATAAGTTATATTTGTGAGAGAATATTAGTATATAATATAATTATTTGTGCAAAAACTGACTTAATGTGAGTATTGATTCACAATGGATGATTAGCTATGTCCTATTGAACAATTACTGAAAAATCCATAAAGGTCGCAGGCGGATATTTTTAGTTATCTATAATTTAGATCATGTGGGCCCTGTTGAATAAACTTACAGCTGTATAGGCAACTTCGTGTCCGTGTTAATCAACACAATGAGATGTTACTTAAAAATAGGTGGGGGGAATATTAAACAGGTTTGTTGATACGGTCTGCTTTTAACCATACAGGAATGGCCATTTTGTTGCCAATCTGGATCAGAAGCGACAGTTAACAAAGGAGTTTATTGGGATGCACTCATCTACCTTGCAAAATATGAAGCAACTCTCAGTGTGCACCTACAAGCTTCGTTCACGTTTCGCGGAACACAACATTTGTTTTTAGAAAAAAGGTGGTGATTGTTGTATCCATGCTTGTTGTATCCATGCTTGTTGTATCATTCCCAAATAGTGACAGGTTAGCTTCAGAGCTTACCCGTACCAAAAATGCCACTGTCCATTATCTAATAATTTGGAAATGCCACTGTCCATTATCTAATAATTTGAAAATGCCACTGTCCATTATCTAATAATTTGGAAATGCCACTGTCCATTATCTAATAATTTGGAAATGCCACTGTCCATTATCTAATAATTTGAAAATCCCACTGTCCATTATCTAATAATTTGGAAATGCCACTGTCCATTATCTAATAATTTGGAAATGCCACTGTCCATTATCTAATAATTTGGAAATGCCACTGTCCATTATCTAATAATTTGGAAATGCCACTGAAGAATATAATAGATTTTATCATTTTGAATGGAGGAAATAACCAAGACAAGTAAAATATTAATGGCAAACAGTGTTGCTTGTAAGAATTTTGAAGATACAAATATAAGTGAGATAGCCTTGGGCTGAGAAACACGGAAGTTGCTGGACAGTCAGGCATGGAGGGATATTAAAAACTGAAGAGGAACACACGGGAGCACGTGTTTAGATTGGAACACGATCGTCTGTCTCTATCTCCATGGCATCTGATGTTGATGAAGAGGCTTTGTATGTTTTGTTATGCTAGTATCATCATCACGACATTCCGAACGAACCCGTAGGAGCACTGATTGTCTCCTTGAATTATCGAGTAACTCCGAAAAGAACCCTGACCAAGGTGCACGAACTCCGTAGCACAAACAGAGGATTTTTAGATTTGCTTTAATATTTATAAAAGGTTTCTTCTTCTTTCCTTCCTCGTTTGCATTTCCGCATCGATGAGAGATATAATTTGCGGTCTTTTGCTCTTCTGTTCGCCTCTGCTGCTATTATGTATCCTAGTGTTTCTAATATTCCGATAATTCATCTTCAAGAATCTTCAACCTTTTCAAGGTTTAATAAATGATAATACAAATAGCTCAAATATCGTTCGATTGTAACATGCACTTTGTTTCCCCCATTTATTGGTTTTCTGGGCTGATCAAGTACGAGCCTCATTGGCTAAGTGGTTAGAGCTGTCGATTTCCGATCAAAAGGGTCTGGGTCGGATAACCGGAAGTGGCGTGACCGACAAGCCTTTGGTTTCACTCCGCCGACATGAAAAAAAATTGTACCAGAGAGATTTAAACATCCATCAAAAAGACATGCCGTCGTAGTCAGGGCAAACTATTGTCAACATGCCGTCGTAGTCAGGGCAAACTATTGTCAACATGCCGTCGTAGTCAGGGCAAACTATTGTCAACATGCCGTCGTAGTCAGGGCAAACTATTGTCAACATGCCGTCGTAGTCAGGGCAAACTATTGTCAACATGCCGTCGTAGTCAGGGCAAACTATTGTCAACATGCCGTCGTAGTCAGGGCAAACTATTGTCAACATGCCGTCGTAGTCAGGGCAAACTATTGTCAACATGCCGTCGTAGTCAGGGCAAACTATTGTCAACATGCCGTCGTAGTCAGGGCAAACTATTGTCAACATGCCGTCGTAGTCAGGGCAAACTATTGTCAACATGCCGTCGTAGTCAGGGCAAACTATTGTCAACATGCCGTCGTAGTCAGGGCAAACTATTGTCAAACCATATTGTCAACATGCCGTCGTAGTCAGGGCAAACTATTGTCAAACCATATTGTCAACATGCCGTCGTAGTCAGTGCAAACTATTGTCAAACCATATTGTCAACATGCCGTCGTAGTCAGGGCAAACTATTGTCAAACCATATTGTCAACATGCCGTCGTAGTCAGGGCAAACTATTGTCAAACCATATTGTCAACATGCCGTCGTAGTCAGGGCAAACTATTGTCAAACCATATTGTCAACATGCCGTCGTAGTCAGGGCAAACTATTGTCAAACCATATTATCAACATGCCGTCGCAGTCAGGACAAACTATTGTCAAACCATATTGTCAACATGCCGTCGCAGTCAGGGCAAACTATTGTCAAACCATATTGTCAACATGCCGTCGTAGTCAGGGCAAACTATTGTCAAACCATATTGTCAACATGCCGTCGTAGTCAGGGCAAACTATTGTCAAACCATATTGTCAACATGCCGTCGTAGTCAGGGCAAACTATTGTCACACCATATTGTCAACATGCCGTCGTAGTCAGGGCAAACTATTGTCAAACCATATTGTCAAGATGCCGTCGTAGTCAGGGCAAACTATTGTCACACCATATTGTCAACATGCCGTCGTAGTCAGGGCAAACTATTGTCAAACCATATTGTCAACATGCCGTCGTAGTCAGGGCAAACTATTGTCAAACCATATTGTCAACATGCCGTCGTAGTCAGGGCAAACTATTGTCAAACCATATTGTCAACATGCCGTCGTAGTCAGGGCAAACTATTGTCAAACCATATTGTCAACATGCCGTCGTAGTCAGGGCAAACTATTGTCAAACCATATTATCAACATGCCGTCGCAGTCAGGGCAAACTATTGTCAAACCATATTGTCAACATGCCGTCGCAGTCAGGGCAAACTATTGTCAAACCATATTGTCAACATGCCGTCGCAGTCAGGGCAAACTATTGTCAAACCATATTGTCAACATGCCGTCGTAGTCAGGGCAAACTATTGTCAAACCATATTGTCAACATGCCGTCGTAGTCAGGGCAAACTATTGTCACACCATATTGTCAACATGCCGTCGTAGTCAGGGCAAACTATTGTCAAACCATATTGTCAACATGCCGTCGTAGTCAGGGCAAACTATTGTCACACCATATTGTCAACATGCCGTCGTAGTCAGGGCAAACTATTGTCAAACCATATTGTCAACATGCCGTCGTAGTCAAGGCAAACTATTGTCACACCATATTGTCAACATGGCGTCGTAGTCAGGGCAAACTATTGTCAAACCATATTGTCAACATGCCGTCGTAGTCAGGGCAAACTATTGTCAAACCATATTGTCAACATGCCGTCGTAGTCAGGGCAAACTATTGTCACACCATATTGTCAACATGCCGTCGTAGTCAGGGCAAACTATTGTCAAACCATATTGTCAACATGCCGTCGTAGTCAGGGCAAACTATTGTCACACCATATTGTCAACATGCCGTCGTAGTCAGGGCAAACTATTGTCAAACCATATTGTCAACATGCCGTCGTAGTCAGGGCAAACTATTGTCACACCATATTGTCAACATGCCGTCGTAGTCAGGGCAAACTATTGTCAAACCATATTGTCAACATGCCGTCGTAGTCAGGGCAAACTATTGTCAAACCATATTGTCAACATGCCGTCGTAGTCAGGGCAAACTATTGTCAAACCATATTGTCAACATGCCGTCGTAGTCAGGGCAAACTATTGTCACACCATATTGTCAACATGCCGTCGTAGTCAGGGCAAACTATTGTCACACCATATTGTCAACATGCCGTCGTAGTCAGGGCAAACTATTGTCAAACCATATTGTCAAGATGCCGTCGTAGTCAGGGCAAACTATTGTCAAACCATATTGTCAACATGCCGTCGTAGTCAGGGCAAACTATTGTCACACCATATTGTCAACATGGCGTCGTAGTCAGGGCAAACTATTGTCAAACCATATTGTCAACATGACGTCGTAGTAAGAACAAACTATTGTCATACCATATTGTCAACATGGCGTCGTAGTCAGAACAAACTATTGTCACACCATATTGTCAACATGGCGTCGTAGTCAGAACAAACTATTGTCACACCATATTGTCAACATGGCGTCGTAGTCAGAACAAACTATTGTCACACCATATTGTCAACATGCTGTCGTAGTCAGAACAAACTATTGTCACACCATATTGTCAACATGCTGTCGTAGTCAGAACAAACTATTGTCACACCATATTGTCAACATGCCTAGCAAGTCAGGACAAACTATTGTCACATCATATTGTCAACATGCCTAGCAAGTCAGGGCAAACTATTGTCACACCATATTGTCAACATGCGTAGCAAGTCACGGCAAACTATTGTCACACCATATTGTCAACATGCCTAGCATGTCAGAATAAACTATTGTCACACCATATTGTCAACATGCCTAACAAGTCAGAACAAATTATTGTCACACCATATTGTCAACATGCCTAGCAAGTCAGAATAAACTATTGTCACACCATATTGTCAACATGCCTAACAAGTCAGAATAAACTATTGTCACACCATATTGTCAACATGCCTAGCAAGTCAGGGCAAACTATTGTCACACCATATTGTCAACACGCCTAGCAAGTCAGAACAAACTATTGTCACACCATATTGTCAACATGCCTAGCAAGTCAGGGCAAACTATTGTCACACCATATTGTCAACATGCATAGCAGGTCAGAATAAACTATTGTCACACTATATTGTCAACATGCCTAGCAAGTCAGGGCAAACTATTGTCACACCATACTGTCAATATGCCTAGCACGTCAGGGCAAACTATTGTCACACCATATTGTCAACATGCCTAGCAAGTCAGGGCAAACTATTGTCACACCATATTGTCAACATGCCTGGCAACTCAGGGCAAACTATTGTCACACCATATTGTTAACATGCCTAGCAAGTCAGTGGAGGATCTTCGCTACATTTAACTATTAACTATGTATTCTTCTATTCTCCTTTATTTGCTTTTCAGCGTTGATGGAGATAGGAGTAAATCCATCAAGATGCATCATGATGCATAGCGATGCGAAGCTGCTATAAAGCTGATGATAATGACAATAAAGCAAAAGAAAACAGTGGTATGATAACAGCTTTACGTGGTAGAGCTGTTGATGTGTTGATGGAGATAGATAGCTTGGGATCATTTAATCTTTCGTTGGCCTTTTCCGTGATCACATTCACAAGAGTTTCTAGTTTTCCTTCTATCCATTTCTTTCGATGACACAGGTGGTCTGTTATTATGACGTTTGTTAATAGCTCCATGGACCGTGTTTTGTTGGTTTTATCTTGTTGCAGACCAAGCCCTGTAATTTATTGATTCTTTATATATTAATCCTGCGAAAGTGATCCCTAACAACCTTCTTGGACTTCCCTATAACTTTATCGCTCAAGCTGAATCTCATATTTTTGGCATTTTTCATTTTGGTGTTTGGTTTTTCTTTCATTGATGAATCTAAATCTAATTTTGGCATGAACGTTGAGATGATGATTGTGCTGTATCTGTAACTGTAACAGGCTTTTAAGACAATATTTGTTACGTTTTCTTCCATTTAGGCAGCTGATATAGCTTAGCGGTTAGTGAATTGGCTTACTAGGTATAGGAGATTGGGTTCGATCCTCATCGATGGTTTTGATTTTCGTCTAGCATTAAATGGGTACCAGATTTTTTTTCTCAAAAGTAAAGCGCGCAGGGCCCAATATCGACCACATTACCTCAAAAATATTGTACCGAAGGTTTATTAAAAACATATGGGCACTAACACCATGTGTCCTATATGCCACGTGGCATTTTCATTTCTTTCTTTTTTTTCCTTTCTTTTTTTCCTTTTTTTTCTTCTTTTTTCTTTCTTTTTTTCTTTCTTGGAATTATAGGGTCCGCTAGAAGTTTATTGAGAAGTAGGGATTAAAGGAAGCATTTATAGTACAAACATAACATAGAAGAGACCTTTACCTAACTACCTATAACAAAAATAGCCTTTGATAAACCGGGAATCGATCTGGCGTACAGTTTGTTAAGTACGGATGGGTTTAGCCCACACGGATCATTACACAAAACATATGTGGAAACATCAAACAAACATATGTGCAAACATTACACAAACATATGTGGAAACATCAAACAAACATATGTGCACACATTACACAAACATATGTGGAAACATCAAACAAACATATGTGAAACATTACACAAACATATGTGGAAACATCAAACAAACATATGTGCAAACATTACACAAACATATGTGGAAACATCAAACAAACATATGTGCAAACATTGCACAAACATATGTGTCCTAACTATTTATGGTGCATATAATTTTGAATGAAATTATTACATACAGTGTGACAGTTATTTGTTGATAAATTATTATTTAGAACCGTAAATCGCGATATTAAACATGATCTAAATCAATATTTACTTTTAAAACAAGTCAAAAAAGATCACCAATAAAGCACAGATTTTTGTGTGTGGCTTCTTTCGCTCGCCTGAAGTATTTTGTCTGCTTACTATCAAACGTTTACTATCAAAATATGTGTAGTGTTAAGTCTGAGGTAATTGTCTCGACGAGATACTGTACACATATTCGAGGGTGTGCACACATTCACACAACATGTAAACGTTTGTCAATTGTGTGGTCTAGAATTAAAGTAACACTTTTAAAACAAATTAAGCAAGTGCTGACGGTTAATCTCCCTTCACGTGAACATTATCTCATAGAGCGGTCGATTTTGCCATGAAATGACAGCCATCTATTATTATGAACGTTAAATCATTGTCGTCCCACTCTCCGACCTCCGGGGTTCCATCTTAGATGCTTCAGTCCAAACGAATACACTAAACGACGCCTTATAATTATTGCCTTCCGTGACGCGAAGAAGTCTTACATTAGTATTTGAAATAGGTGCTGCACTGGAACATCCTTACAGTATTATAGGTCTGTGACAGAAGGAGCATAATCATTTCATAAGAAACATATTTACAAAGACAGAATTATACAACGATCAATCGTAAATAATGAACAAAATGATATAAAAAGACGGAATATAATTTATATACGGAACAATGAGCCCAAAATGTGGTCTTAACACGTCAACAGTAATGTCATTATAAAACAGTAGTACGCGATTTTATTAACTTTTTCCGTACGTTTCGTCACATAGTTCGGCACTCTCAATTTGATTAGTGTGAACCGTCATCAAACCTTATTATTTTTTACATTTTTTGTATCATCTTGGTATTGGCGAAATCCGTATTCAGTTATCTATAAATTCATATATAATATGATATGTTTTATGTAAATATAAATATGTAGATTGATTCTTAAAACCGTGAAATATTTTGTCTTTGAAATCTCTTCCTTTGCATTGATAGAAAAGCTTCCGTACAGAAAGAGTTAATTTTGTTATATACTACACTAGATATCTCTCAGTAAAATTATAAATTGTTAAGACGTTTAATAAATTAGATTGAGTGCCTATCGCAAACATGTTTTCATTTGGTTCCGGAACATTTCTACTTACCAATTCTCGTAATTACGTAGGGAGGTCAAAAAGTAATGCACACCAATTTTTTTCTCGGAAACTATTCGGGCAAAATGTGTGAAATTTTCACAGATTGTAGCTGAACATCCCCTTTACACTACCTATTTTTCAACATAATCCTCGTCCAAGCGTATTGCCTTACGCCAACGCGAAACTAGGTCATGAATTCCTCGTTTGTACCAAGTTTTGTCCTGCTCGCGTAGCCATTTTTTAACTGCACGGATCACATCCTCATCATTGTCAAAGTGTGTCCCACGCAGGAATTTTTTGAGTGGTCCAAACAGATGGAAATCTGAGGAAGCCAGATCAGGGCTGTAAGGAGGATGGGGCAGTACAGTCCAACCAAATTTGTTGATTGCTTCCCGTGTTACCAGACTTGTGTGAGGGCGTGCATTGTCATGTTGAAGCAACAAATCTGCAGATGGCTTATTAGGCCGAACTCTGTGGAACCGATTTTTGAGTTTTGTCAGTGTATTGATGTAAGCTGTCGAGTTGATTGTCTCACCTCTTGTCATTACATCAACAAGAATCACACCATCAATGTCCCAGAAGACAGTGATCATCACCTTTCCGGCTGATGGAGATGTTTTGAATTTGTTTCTTTTTGGTGACTGCGGATGATGCCATTCCATTAAATGCATTTTTGTTTCAGGCTCATAATAATGTGCCCACGTTTCGTCACCGGTAACAATTGTTGACAAAAACATTTCTCCTTCAACACCGAAACGCTCCAACAATTCAGAACAGAATGTTTTCCTTTGAACTCTGTGATCATTTGTTAGGCACCGAGGAACCCATCGAGCGCAAATCTTTGAATATCCGAGAGTTTTAAAAATTGCGATTACACTTCCCTTGCTGACTGTAAGCTGCAATGCCAATTGCTGACTAGTGATACGCCTATCCTTACGAATAATGGCATCAGCCCGGTTTAACATGTCTGTGCTGGTAGCCGAGGCAACACGTCCAGAACGCGGTAAATCATGCAGCTCCACTTGTACACTTTCTGCAGCTTTAATTCTCTGAACCCAGCGACTAACTGTGCTCCTATCGACTGCAGAACATTAGTACACTGCACACAGTCGTTTATGAATGTTTGCCACAGTTTCTTTTTCCGCAACCAGAAATTCTATGACAATTCGCTGTTTGTAACGGACATTGTTGACAAGCTCCATTTTAACGGTTCATAGATTGCGTAATATTTTTCAGAATGCTGTGCAATTTGGTGCACATAATTGGAACATGTCATATTCCAAGTGTGCAAAATTTCATATTCCTATCTTTATTATTAGCCGAGAAAAACATTGGTGTGCATTACTTTTGACCTCCCTTCAGTATTTACATTTTAAACAAAGGATATCATATTTCGCTTCCATAATAACATCAAATCTCACCAAATCACTTTATGCTATAATGTTGTGCTACACCATATATATATATATATTTCCGGTGTCATGGCGACTTCGTGTAGTCGATTTTATAATTCGGCTCTTGCTGATATATTTAAATGATTTACGCGACAGTCTAGTTGTGAAATTATGTGTTGCTATTCTCCCGTTTGGTGTATGTTTTACTTCTAACGTGGGGATGGACTGTGATTGCCGATATTTAAGTGGAATATGATTTATTCTTCTTTGTGTTGTGTGTTCGCGGTTCGATAGGCAAGCACATGGTTTGACAAAAATGTCAACGGAAAAACGGGTATGTTCAACCCTTATGTGAAAAGTCTGTGACGGTGGATGGAGGCGGAGGAATCAAGAATGATCAACGGCCCAGAAAGCGAAAACAGCAAAGTGTGTGGTACACAAGAGGCATGTTCAGAACACGAAAGACGAACATGGCTGACCACCGTGAAAGAGATTGGAGCCTCATCACGTACCAGTCCAGAGGAAGCCATGGAGAGTCGGAGAAATTCGAACTTATGTCGGAGGAAAGATCTTAAAATAAGTACTTGGAATGTTAGGACTCTATATCAACAAGGGAAATTGGAAAATCTAATTCAAGGACCAGAACGAATAAATATAGATATTTTAGGCATATCAGAGACTAGATTGAAGGAATGTGGGTACATTGAAGACGAAAAATATACATTTATATACTCAGGAAACACAACAGAACATCAAAGGGGGGTAGGAATACTGATAAAAAGAGAGCTACAAAAATATATAAGTACCCACTGGACATACAGTGATAGGATTATACTACTCAAGTTGAAAGCAAAACCATTCGACATAGCAATAATACAGACATATGCACCTACTCAAGACTACACAGATGAACAAATAGAGGCATACTATGAAGACCTAAATAAAGTTATGAAGCAAGTGAAATCTTCAGACATCTTGATTGTAATGGGTGACATGAACGCTAAAGTAGGAAAAGGTAGATATAAGACAATTATAGGAAATCATGGTTTAGGAAAAAGAAATGACAGAGGAGAAAGATTAATACAATTCTGTGAAGAAAACAGGCTGATAATATGTAACACCTACTTTGAGCAAGAGAAAAGGAAACTATACACATGGAAAAGCCCTGGAGATAGGAAGAGGAATCAAATAGATTACATAATGATAAATGAAAGGTTCCGTAACAGCGTAAAGAAAGCCAAAACCTACCCAGGAGCAGATATTAATTCTGATCACAATCCTGTAATGATTAAAATGAAAATCAAACTAAAGAGAAACAAGCAAAAATCTGATTCATCAACAAACCCACTCGACATAACAGCTTTAAATCAAAAAGATATTAAAGATACCTATACAATACAAGTAAAGAACACATACCAGAAGCTGCTAGAGGAAGGAATTGAACAATACAGAAGAGAAAATCCTGATGAAAAAGTAACAACCAAATGGCAATGCATAAAGAAAAGCATACAAAAAGCCTGCGACACCTTACCCAAAAGAGAAAAGAACAAAAAACAAAAATGGATAACTAACACCATCTTAGAAAAAATGGAAGAAAGGAGACAAGCGAAGAACACTGCCCAATACAATAAAATAGATAATGAGATACGCAAAATGTACAAAAAGGCAAAAGAAGACTGGCTCAGCCAAAAATGTAGAGAAATAGAAACTATGGAAAGCAAACAAGACCTAAGAGGAATGCACACAGAAATAAAGAGAATGACTAATAAAAATAAAAAAGCCACAGAAGGTGGATGCATTGCAGACAAAAAAGGAAAAATGCTAACAGACAATAAGGATATCATAGATAGATGGCAGGAATATATAACATAACTATTTCATGATCAAAGGGACAAGAAACCAGTTATAAAATGTACATCAGGCTATAAAATCTTAAAATCTGAGGTGGAAAAAGCTATAAAAACAATGAAAAGGGGAAAAGCAGCAGGACCTGAAAGCATACATATAGAGATGATACAGGCACTTGAAGATTTTGGCATTGAAGTGATTACAGACATATGCAACGACATATACCACACAGGATACATACCAAATGAACTAAAAACATCAACTTTCATTGCATGCCTAAAAAGAATGGTGCAGTTGAATGCAGTGACTTTAGAACAATAAGCCTAATGAGCCATGTTACAAAAATCTTGCTAAAAGTTATACAAGGAAGGATTCAGAATAAAATCAATACTGAATTAGATGAGCAGCAATTTGGATTTAGGAAAAATAGCGGGACAAAAGAAGCCATATTCTGCATGAGAACATTAATCGAAAAATACACAGAAGTAAACAAACCAATATATGCCTGCTTCATAGACTACACCAAAGCTTTTGATAGAGTACACCACAAACAACTTATAGAATGCCTAAAAGAGATACATCTAGATGACATGGATATACGACTAATATGCAATCTATACTGGGAGCAAACAGCAATAATAAAATATAACAAAGAGTTCTCTACACCCATTGATATAAAAAGAGGAGTAAGACAAGGATGCATCCTATCACCAAGCTTGTTCAATCTATACACTGAGCAAATCTTTAAAAACATCATAGAGATGCCAGGCCTACAAATTAATGGAAAGATAATCAATAACCTAAGATATGCTGACGATACTGTACTACTAGCAGAAAATCCTAAAGACCTACAACAATTACTTAATGAAATAAACACGACAAGCAAAAAATATGGACTAGATATGAATATCAAAAAGACTAAAACTATGATCATAAACAAAGAAAATACCCAAAACCCACAAGTGGATATCAAAATTGAAGGAATAGACCTTGAGACAGTTCAGAACTATAACTACCTTGGACATACTATAACCAGTGATGGAAAATGTACAACTGAAATAAACAAAAGAATAGGAATGGCAAAAAGTAATTTTAATGTCATGAAGGACATACTAACATCAAAACAAATAACACCAGAGCTAAAACTAAGAATAGCAAAATGTTACATCTTCTCAATATTCCTATATGGTGCTGAAACATGGACATTAGACAAGAAAACAGAACAGAGAATTGAAGCCTTTGAAATGTGGATATATAGAAGAATAGGTAGAATTGGATGGAAGGAAAAGAAAACAAATGACAAAGTCTTAAAACAACTAAAAATGAAAAGAGAACTTCTGAACACAATTAGAACAAGATAAATGCGATTCTTAGGCCATGTTAAAAGACACAACAGCCTACTGAAAGTGATCCTGGAGGGGAAAATACAAGGTAAAAGAGGCAGATGCAGACCAAGATTAACATGGACGAGTAACATCAAAAGATGGACAAATCAACCGATGACAACCTGCACCATCAAAGCAAGAGATAGAGCAAAATGGCGCTCCATGGTAGCCAACCTTCGTTGCGGAGACGGCACTCAATGATGATGATGATATATATATATATAGCGAGAGAGAGAGAGAAAGATATATATATATATATAAAGATAATGCTGCAGATAAAATCAACAACACGTCTTTAATTACAGTTTCTCTACTTATCCAGTCGAAAGAAAGCACAAACAGAATTGATATATCCCTTCAAATAGCAATCACACTTACTTATTTAAGCTTCAACATTACAATTAAACTATTGTAATTATTGCAGGAAATGGTTTTACATGGCAAAATATATATGTTTGTCATATATATATATATATATATATATATATATATATATATATATATATATATTCACTTATTTATAATAAATACACTACCATTTTCAAATTCAACATGACACAATTAACTTTAGCAGCTAGTAAATAAGAAGTAGAAATATTAAATATTATCACAAGAGTAACAAACACAATTAAAACCGGCGAGGAAACATCAATAATAAGAACCTTGTCCGCAGCCATATCCCTGCAGGCCCATACACAAGGATCAAATCAAGAGAATCTGCAGCAGGTGTACAGAGGAGCGTCTCGTGTTCTATTGCAACGTTTGGAGGCACAATGACGTGGAAACAAAAAGAGGACCCAACGTGAAGTGCGATGTTTGGACGAGGGCGTTTATACAAGAAAATCACGAAGGGGACACAACTCAACTAGTTACATCTGTATATACAGACAAAAGAAGTTTCTGGGGATGAGATAAGCACGCAAGATGAACACTGCCTTAGGGGATGGGCACCGATTTGCGTCCTTCCATTTGTCACCCAAATTCTATCAAAGAACCGCCATCGGCTCTTACTCCTCACACGGAACGATTTCAGCAGTCTATATTTGCTTCAAGCAGGCCCAAAAGAATGATAACGCTGCGATGGCACGCGAGAAATGGGGAAAAAGTAAACCCGGTTTTTATCTTGTTCCGCTGAATTCGCTGGAAAAATATTTGCATCCTCTTTAATCAATCTATCGTTTGTTTTTAAATAAAGCTTTCAGTGATCACAGACCAGAGTTTATTGCCGATTATGCTCAACGGATAAAAAGAATGATAACACGCGTGCTAATAACGTGGTTGCAGACACCAATATCGGGCAACAGTTTGATCCATATTCATGCGTTGTATGGCGGGAAAAATCATCATTGCTGAATGCGCATTCGTAAACTTTCTGGCATAAAAAATATGCAAATGTATTAGGTCGTGAAAACATGGTGATTCCTGTCAAAGAATGGCGTGGGAGATCAGGGGTAGTGGGGTGATGGAGTGGAGTGGAGTATTTAAGGAGAAGCTATGAATGGGGTTTGGATGCAATGAAGATGATTACGCATATTTAAAGTATCGCAAGATGGCAGTCTTGTAGTTCTCATAGAATTGAGAGAGTTTGCTTGTGACAAGTTGGCATAGTTCACGATACGTCACTGCCTCTACCAAGCATTAATCGACACAAGTATAACTAGCACAAACATTACTTTATTTAGAAAATAATCGAAGAGATAGAGGGAAGCAAAGAGAAAAAATACCAGACAGCTTAAGAGAATGGCATGGCAGAAGGTCAACAACAGAAATGATAAATAAATGTCGAGATCGAAAATTATGAAAAGACATGATCACCTACGCCAGCAGGCTCGGTGCATGATGATGATATAACACTATCACATTCCAGTTTAAGGAGTTAAATGTATGTACCAGCCACCTTTTCCCTCAGTAGAGTATAATAATAGACTATTTTAGCTATTTATATAGATTAAATATTTCTTCAGCAAAAACAGAGGCTATAAGAATAAGCAAATTAAGACACCCATTAAACATCAAGATCAAAGACAAAGAAATAAAACAAGTAGAGGAATTCAAGTATTTAGGCACAATGTTCACAGAAGATGGAAAACTAGACAGAGAAATTGACATGAGAATACAAAAAGCAAATGCTGTCACATACCAGCTTTCACCATTGTTAAGACATCCAAACATTTCTATGCCAGCTAAACAACAAATGATAAATAGCATCTTCATACCAACTTTGTGCTATGAAAGTCAAACATGGACCCTTTCTAAATCACATTTAAGAAAGATCAATACCTGTGAGATGCGATGCTTGAGAAAAGTAACAAACAACACAAGAAGAGATAGAATACCAAATGAAACCATAAGAAAAATGGTAGGAACAAAACCCTGCCAAGAATATATAGAACAACAACTTAAATGGTTTGGCCACCTGGTCAGAATGAATCCTCACCAATCACCATCAAGGACGTTCTTCTCGAGAATGCATGGAAAAAGACCAAGAGGAAGACTCAGAAGAAGATGGATAGATGCAGTGACAGAGACATGTAACAACAAAGGAAAATCACTAATTCAGACAATTCGAGCAGCACAAGAACGACAAATGATATAAACCACGACACCTTTTAGGTATCAGTGAAAGAGAAAAGAAGAAGATGGATAGATGCAGTGACAGAGACATGTAACAACAAAGGAAAACCACTAATTCAGACAATTCGAGCAGCACAAGAACGACAAATGATATAAACCACGACACCTTTTAGGTATCAGTGAAAGAGAAAAGAAGAAGAAAGAAGAAAGAAGTAGAAATATTTCTTATTTAACTTTCAAAATATAGTTAAACAACTTAAGCCGTTACTAATAAATATACGACAATGTCTATGGAGCTCAACCTTTTCTACAACCGTACAACGACACCAATCAATCTTACACTGAGAATGAGAACTAGGTTGACAATTTCAGCAAACAGTTCCTTGTTGCCATGGAAACTGAAGAACACTAATAGGATGGTGTTATATCTTTTTATCTAAACATAAAGAAGTATGCCTCTATATTTTAAAAAGAAAAAAAAACTAGAAAGAAATTGTAAGAGATGTTAATAACAACAGCAAAACAGCGTTTCTATCATACCTTATATTGCACATAATTAAGACAGTATGATGCAGTTATAATTATGTTAATTTAGGACAAAAAATGAAGGAATTATTTTACATTGCGCAAATTACAGTAATGTTTATGTCGCAAATTACTAGGTCAGAGGTCAACCTACAAGTTCAGTCTTACGTCCTGGCCTCCTCAAGTTTAGAACCCACCATCCGCCGCTGGAGTGCTGTCAAGTTTCGAGAGCTATAAGTAAAATGTCATTATTACCTTAAAGGAATCAAATGTAAAAGGATAAAATAAGCTGAGCCTACTGTCTTCCCTTCGTTTACCCGTTATATGGGTGAAGATGTGTTTTGCCTTTGGGATACGCAAAGACCGAGATATTTGCAACTTTCGGCCCGACTCATCTGTTCTCGGCACGTGCAGATTCCACATTTGATAATATTTGTCCAGGAGCGGACCTTTTTGTCTATTCTTTCCGACTATTAACGTGTGCAAGTGCACACGAGACCTCACATTTTTCGCCTTTAAACATTCATTAATTTAGAGAATCTACCGTACTAACTGCATTTAGGTCGGTCCCCAGCCCGTTTCAGATAATAAAAAGTATGTACATGCACGGCTACAGTAAGTCGTTAAATAACACATACTCCCTCATTCACTGAATCTGGGTGGCTGAGTGGCTAGTACCCTCGACACTTGACCTGAAGGTTCGAGTTCATGGCGAAAGTTTTCTTCGGACTGATACGACTTAGGGCGTTCACCCAGTTTTTGAAAATTGGTACCATAATCTTGTTGTAAGAAAGCAGAGTTGCCTGGTGTGATGCTGACCACATGTCCCATGTATTGTGCCGTTGGCCACAAACAAGGAGACGCAAGAGCTCAGTGATTAGCGAAATACATAACTAAGGGCAAGAAGTTGGATTGAGGTCAGGCTCTATCCTGATCAACGGCTTCCAAGTTCATTCAATGTATTAATGGATACCGAATTTAACAAAACATAAATGGGCACCGAATATAACAAAACATAAATGGGCACCGAACATAACAAAACATAAATGGACACACCTAATATAACAAAACATAAATGGGCACCGAATATAACAAAACATAAATGGACACCGAAGATAACAAAACATGAATGGACACCGAAGATAACAAAACATAAATGGACACAGAATATAACAAAACATAAATGGACAAAACAAATAAAACAAAAATTAAATGGGCACCGAATATAACAAAATATAAATAGGTACCGGACATAACAAAACATAAATGGGTACCGAATATAACAAAACATGCATGGGTACCGGATATAACAAGACATAAATGGGTACCGAATAAAACAAAATATGAATGGGCACCGAAAATAACAAAACACAAATGGACACCGAATATAACAAAACATAAATGGACAAAACAAATAAAACAAAAATTAAATGGGCACCGAATATAACAAAATATAAATAGGTACCGGATATAACAAAACATAAATGGGTACCGAATATAACAAAACATGCATGGGTACCGGATATAACAAGACATAAATGGGTACCGAATAAAACAAAACTAAAAGAGTACAGAATATAACCGAATATACAAAACATAAAAGGGTACCAGGTATAACAAAACATAAATTGGTATCGGATAAACCGAAACAAAAATGTGTACCGAATATCATCATCAAGTACCGGGCCATGTGGCGTAGGTGATCATGCCTCTCCACAACTTTCCATCTCGGCAGCTCTTTATCATTTCTGTTGTTGACCTTCTGCCAAGCCCTTCTCTTAAGCTGTCTGTTATTTTTTCTCTTTGCTTCCCCCTATCTCTTCGTCCCTCAATTTTCCCACTTGTTACAATATATTCAAGTTGTTCTCTTCTCATTACATGGCCAAAAAATGATGATTGTTTCTTCCTAATATTGGAAATTAGCTCTCTTTTTGCTTTGACCTCTCTCAGAACCTCTTCATTACTCTTCTTATCTGTCCATGGTATTCTCAACATTCTTCTGTAAAACCACATTTCTACAGACTCCAGTGATTTTCTTGTCTGTTGTCCAATTGTCCATGACTCGCATCAATATGTTAAGACTGGTTCTACGTAACATTTAAGAACTCTTTTTCTTGTTTCTATTGTCAAAAATGGATTGCATAGTATTTTCCTAATTTTTTGGAAAGCTGCTTTTGTCTGAGTCATTCTGAATCTCACCTCTTGTGTACTTCTTCCGTCTGAGGTTAACAAAGATCCCAAATATTTAAATTCATTTACCTGTTTTAATAACGAATATAACAAAACATAAAAGGGTACCATATATAATAAAACATAAATGGGTACCAGATATAATAAAACATAAATGGGTACCAGATATAATAAAACATAAAAGGGTAGCAGATATAATAAAACATAAATGGGTACCAGATATAATAAAACATAAAAGGGCAGCAGATATAATAAAACATAAAAGGGCAGCAGATATAACAAAGCATAAAAGGGTACCATATATAACAAAACATAAATGGGTACCAGATATAACAAAGCATAAAAGGGCAGCAGATATAACAAAGCATAAAAGGGTACCAGATATAACAAAACATAAATGGGTACCAGATATAACAAAGCATAAAAGGGTAGCAGATATAATAAAAGATAAAAGGGTACCAGGTATAACAAAACATAAATGGGCATCGGATATTTCTTTCTCTGGAAAAGAACAACGTCACGGACATAATACTGATCACATTACCCCAAAAATCACGTGCTTAATATCTATTTTTTAAAATATGGGTAATTATTCTATATATTCCCTACACGCAATGTGACGTGACGAGTTTTTTTATTGGAAACAACAACCATATACCCCATATGTCATCAGGCGTGAAAGGAACGAACCTCTGCTTACATTTTCATCCCTTGTATGCACCTCTTACTATGTGTAGAGTAGAAATGAAATATGTATATATATATATATATATATATATATATATATATATATATATAAATACATGTATATAAATATATACAAAATGGTATGGTGAGAGCTTCACGCAACAACTGGACACCACAAATCAGACGATGTTCCGGCACAAAGACCTTCAACAGGAACAAACATACAACACGCGTACAAATATGTATTAAAAGTTTTAAAAAAATAAATAATTAAAAAATCGAACTAGAAAGAGAAATGAAAAGTAAAGGACAATAAAATGTTAATAAAAAAAGCTCCTTGTAAGATCTAAGAAGAATCCTTCTTCTCAAAGAACGGAAGTGTGCACGGGATGCACCGAAAATTTTCAATATATTTATTTTAATTTCTCCTCACTGTTAGCTTCGCTGCAGCTTCGTATTTTGATGCATTTATGTGCATTTCTTTGCCTTGACCCTCTATCTTACTATGTGTACCACTATGCGAAAGCACCTGATTATAAGATGCACCCATCTGCACAATAGCACTATTGATATCAAGGGAAAAAGAATAAAGTTGAGAATTGTATGCATGGCACCGTTCGTAAAGACAAATGGGTAAATGCCAATCGAAACTTAAAGGAATATAAAGGCTCATCCCAGAAGAGATGCAACTCTATCAAAAAGTTGTAATTGTTCTCTGTATGGAGTGCACATCTATCTATTGACCTTTCGAGCCGTAACCGGCCCATAGGGCGTAGACCAAGATACACGTTCTCCTATATGAATTTTTGTTCTAGCAGTTTTCTTTTAAAGATATCTTATTAAATCTCGCCATCTGTCTCTGTTCTGTGCAAGCAGTTCTATCTCATTGAGGGAGCCGATTCCTGCTGCTCTTGCCTCTCTCATCAATGTTCTTCTCAGTGTCTCCCTGGGTCTTCCTCTTTTTCTTTTACCTGTTGTTTCCCATATGAGGGCTTGCTTTGCTATTCGATTATTATCTCTTCTCATCACATGTCCAACGTATGACCATCGTCTTTTCTTTATTACTGAAGATATTAGTGGTTGATTGGCGATTTCTCTAATTTCCTCGTTTGTTTTGAATTCGTTCCATTCTATACCAAGTGTATTAACTCCGTTAATGAAACGGAGTGCACATACGGCTTCATTTATTAGTAATAATAATAGTAACGACAATAATAATAAGTAGTCTATTTCAAGAGATGTAACATAGTAACTCAAGAGCGAAAAGGACGCTTTCTGTGACCAAACAGTCATATTCTAAAATGACACTGAAGTCCCACATATAGAACAGAATATTTGCATGATGCAGCTGACGCTGGTGCTTCTGCCGCATCTTTATTCTTGCGTCTTCTCGTTTCTTGCCATATATTTGTCTCTTTTCGTCCCTCATCTTAATTTAATTTTCGTTGTCATTACGCTCTATATCTATGACATAGGATCTTACTGGTGATATTACAATGCTTCATCTTGCGGAAGCTGGTATAGTGCTGGTGGGCCGATAGGTAGCGTTTCTGTCGTTATCATACTGTTTGGAATGTCTCTTGGAACTCTGCTTTCTTCAAGTCACTTGATGCAAATTTTGCTTGCAGAAAATACACGTATCTGTGCCTTCAGACCACAACATAAAATAAATAACAGCTGGCACTTCAGAAAAGGGGAGCCGCGAATAGTTCAGTGGTTAGTGAACTGGACTACAAAGGACAAGAGGTAGGGTTCACCCAGCCTTTAATGGGTACCGGATTTTTTTTCTGGGAAAGTAAAGCGGCACGTGCGTAATACCAACCACATTACCACAAAAATCATGTGCTGAAGGTCTGTAAAATTGATGGTCACTAACACCATATTCCCTATACGCCATTTGGCGTGACGGGGGTACTTTACTTGTTTTTTACTTTTACTTCTGAAAAGGACGATGTTACATCCGCTGATTTGTTTGTTCTGGAAGGCATCAGGTTCAAATGTTTTTTTTTTTTTTTCTCAGCTACAGTAAATAATAGAGTAATTGTAGGCACTGATGAGCTGCATCTACAATCACAATTATTATGAGAATGGAGATTAAAGCAGCTCTTGATGTTCTCAAGTGGGTTTCAAATAACAATTGAGTGGATCAATTATCAAGACTGAAGGTCTAGAATCGATTTCTACGACGCGAGAAAAACATGAAGCATTGAAGAACTCTCATGGGTATACATGTCGAGATTCACACGAAACTTCACGATAATGAAAGAGCTTATATGCTAGCCTGAAAGGTTCTTGTGGTGGGGATGATGGAGATACACGAGGATGACTTTGTGAAGGTATCCTAAATGACCTCATGCTGGAAATTAGACATGAATGTCAGTGAGGAGGAAAAGGTAACTCTTGAGACTAACACAATTTGGGATACACAATTAAATACGTAAGTACGACAACCTTTAACAGCTAGTAATGTACATAGACAGCAACTCTTATTAATCTTAGTAAAGTGACCACTTGCGAGTTTGCCAGGAGTTATGCAACTTCAACAGAACCAACAATAAAAACTATTAGTGTTAATTGAAAAAAATCTTTACGCCACATAGTACCATTGCTGATACATGAAGGGGAGGGGGGCTCACGATAGAACCAGAGGGATAAAGGCCGCTTGGCCAAAGCAGTCGTCACGTCGTGTGAGACTCAGGATTTTATTTCACCCCCGATAGAAAAAAAAAATCCTTTCTGTGTACCCCAAGTTTCGAACACCGTATGCCGGCTTTTCAGCCAGCGGAACTGCGGAACAGTGGTTTAAACCGCGTGATCACGCGTACCTGAATTAGTGTTACTGGTGACGACACATTGATGCAAGTAAGTTTAGAGCTGTCAAGTTTATGCTACCATTCATTTCACTAGTATTCAATGAGTATAGGTTGATTATCTTGTTAAAAAACGAAAACAGCTCAATATGAATTATTAATAATTATATATATATATATATATACATGTATATATATATATATATATATATATATATATATATATATATATATGCTAATTCGTTGAGTGCCTTTCAAAAGAAGAACACGCACAGAAACACTAATCCAGAATAACACACTTTCTCTTTATTTATATTTTGGTTTCAATTCCGACAAACCACAGATAGCCACAGTATTAATAAGATTGAAAGTATTTCGACAGAAAAAGTGATGAATATAAAATACAAAATTAGATTACAGCAAGCACTGGTACTGTCAATATTCTTAACGTCTGTAAAAGATAACTGACCACAGAGATAGAATACGATAGAAAAACATAAGCCATGGAAATATGGTGGTGCCATATTACCACCGGCATCTTATATAGATAAGACAAACGAGAAAATCCCCATAGACGTTACCGAAAGCGTCGGTGCACAGAGTAGAGTGCGTTACATCGATGAAAAAAAACATAAGTTATGCTTTCATCATAAGAATCATCTTCATGTCATCATCTACAGTCGCTGGTCATCATGTCGCTCTACTCACCATCTGAAGTTAGAATTGTTATGCTGGAATGGGCATGCCAGGATATATACGATTCTGACCATAATCGTCTGACGTAAATAGTAAAAGAGTAAAGTCAGAGAGGATGCAATAGTAACAAAAAAGAATGAATTATATTAACGACTTGATTTGAACAAATCAAAATATGGGTACAGCAAGGAAGATTGGAGAAAGACCATGAACAACTCAGTGTGTCGGTCTCATAAAGATTCCCTATGAACTTGAGGGACAAAGCGTTGATAATCCAATTCATCATCAGTCAAAAGGACTGTTTGGTCTCGAGACAAGACGCCGGCCTCGAGACAGAGAGGTTGTGGGTTCAAATTCCGGCTGCACCAGTTGAGATTTTTATTTATGATTTCTCTCTGCGGCAACTACCCCTAGTCTCAGCAGCGAGGCCTGGCTTGAAACGTCAATTACTCATGGACGGAATAAATATGAGTACCTCCGAAGACGGAGTTATCTGCCTGTGCGGCGAGGGACCCCTATGCACACGGCTGCCAGGGAAAAACGGATTAACACGTAAAAATGAAGTTACTGACTTCGTCAGAGGTAAAAGCTGGCGAACACAAAAAAAATCATCAGTCATCCAATTCAAGGCATTGGTTGTTCAGTAATCATCCAATTCAAGGCATTGATCTTTCATCTGTCATCCAAATCAAGGCCCTTGTCCTCATCAGTCATCTTACTCAAAGCATTGGTCCTTTATATGTTATACGATTGTTCTTTTGAATTCTTTTCACTGTTGATTATTATCCTCAAGTATCAATGACGGAAACAGTGTAGTGTACTTGTCTTCGTTTACCTTGCGTTGTTCTGCATATATCTCTCTCCCTTTCCTGCTGTTGCATGTAGCTGTAGTCTGACACAACGCGATAAAGCCTTCCATCAACCCCAAGTAAAGAGACAAAAACCTCTCAAATCTTTGGAAATGTTGCAGCGTTTATAGATGAAAATGTCCCGGTACTAGTACATCCCACTCATTTTTAAAATTCATGTTTTATAAAGGTGGTTTCAATGTGTAACATCACATACACAACGCACAATTTCTAGTTAAATAAAATATTTACGGTTGAATGATATTTAAATAGTTCATGCTCGTAATAAAAAAAAAGGTAAAATATTGTCAAATTTGAATGTTTTGCGTTATCCAGCTTAGACCTCTGACGAAATTCCCAGAGACTAGGAACTGAATTTTGCGTGTTAATCCATTTTTCCTCGGCAGCCGTGTGTACAGGGGTCCTCGCCACACAAGCAGATAACTCCGACTTCGGAGGTACTCATATTTTTCCGTCGATGAGTAATTGACGTTTCAAGCTGGGCCTCGCTGTTGAGACCAGGGGTGGCTGCCGCAGAGAGAAATCATAACTAAAAATCCCAACTGGTGTAGCCGGGATTTGAACTCACAACCTTTCTGTCTCGAGGCCGGCGTCTCGCCTCGAGACCAACCAGTCCCCCGATTTTGAATGTTTGATTTTATAGCAGCTATCTCTCAACTTTTTGACTGTACCAATAGAAGAATCTTCCCGAAAAGATACAAATGATCTGTTCAACTAAACTATCAATGACAAACAACTGTGCTCAGTACGTCACGCCCTCTCTGTAGAAAAGACACAATATTAATCTTCTCATTGAGTTATCGTGTTATGGGAGGGTCATCATCAATGCACTCCGAACAAGTCCTTATTCGCTCACATCCCCTACTCTACAATTCCCGCAGTGTCCAGAGACTGACGACGCCATTTCTGTGTTGATTAATAAGTCTTCTTATACGCTAGACTTCATCTGAATACTTCTTGTTCTCATTGTTGATTTGTCGCTGAAAGTCGATGCTTTAAATGGTCTAGACTCACGTGCCCTCACTCAGTCCATAATCCGTTTCCGCTTTACAGACTAGCCAACTCCAGTTAATCAGCTCTTCGGCACATGGATACACTGTGAGCTTTTTATTGTCTTCATGAAGAAGCACTAATCTCAAATTCGATTCAAATCTAATGCGCAGATCTTGAACAAACATTTTCCAAGTAGTCTTCTATATATCGTTATATCGTTTTCTAAAGATCATTCCATATCTTACTCATTATCTCATTTCTACCTCACATCTCCAAACATTATTTTTATCATCCACTTTGTCTCCCCTGGACTCCCATTATAATATGTGTTCTAGATTACCTGGGCATACGTCCCACAGTGAATAAAAGTCAGGAACCGCTGTAACAAATGGATCTAACTTAGAAAAATATTGGCAGCACGTCAATCTTGACATGCAACCTTCATTGATCAATAACTTATGCTTCAGAGTTTTCCGCTAAAATGTCTCCGATAATTTCCTATTTTATATTTCAATAGATGTCAAATAACGTCCTAAACCTGAGAAATGTCGTCTCATAGATTTATAAATTATCACAGAAATATAGATTTGCTAAATATCGTAACGATAACGATTTGTAAATTACTACATTAATATATTTATGAGTTCTAGTACAAGTATTCTATTTAGAAGAAACATTGCATTAATTTCCTCAAAGTTTAGAGTTGAAAACTATCCTAGAAGTATCATCATCATCATCATTATCAAGTGCTGTGACTGCTGGCGTAGGTGATCATGTCTCTCCACAACTTTCTATCTCAACAGTTATTTATCATTTCTGTTGTTGGCCTTCTGCCAAGCATTTCTCTTAAGCTGTCTGGTATCTTTTCTCTTTGCTTCCCTCAATTACAATGTCCCTCAATTTTCCCAGTGTCACAATACATGACCAAATATGATGATTGTTTCTTCCTAATTTTGGAAATTAGCTCTCTTTTTGCTTTGACCTCTTTCAGAACGTTTTCGTTTCTCTTCTTACCTGTCCATGGTATACTCAACATTCTTCTGTAAAACCACATTTCTACATCATCCAGTGATTTTCTTATCTGTTGTCCTTTTGTCTACGATTCATATCCATATGATAAGACTGGTTCTACAGAACATTTAAGAAATATTTTTTTTTTGCTTCTATTGTCAAAAATGGATTGCAGAGTATCTTCCTCATTTTTTTAAAAAAGCTGCCTTTGCCTGAGCCATTCTGCACTTCACCTCTGTTGTACATCTTCCGTTTGAGGTTAATATTGTTCCCACATAATTTATTTACCTGCTTTAATATTGTTCCACTTGTCTTTATGAGCAATGCGGTAATGTCTTTTTCGTTGTTACTACCATTACTTATTTTTGCTATTAGGACCACGTCCTTAATTTTCACTTTCCTTTACTGTATTGCCAAACATTTCTTGTAACTCATTTCCAATCTTAGTGATTAAGACTATGTCTCAGCATACCTTAGATTTTTTATATTATGACCTCCAATTGTTATTCCAAGCATACCCCTTATGGATCTTATACCTAGAAGGATAGATTAGTAAATTATCTACAACAACATTGTGTGAACTATCCAAATATTATGCACCAACATTTACTTTTGTTTTAGGCACAGAAAACAAGAGAATCTCAAAGTAAGACTCCAAATGGGAATCAGAGGGTTAAAGAGGCCAACCTAGAGAAACTCTAGAAAGATCACACTGAGGCGAGCAGCAACTCCCTTCCAGGGATTTAAATGCTCGCCCAGAACAGAACACATGGAAAGATACAACTGGGTTAGGATCAGGACCTGACATTTGTTTGCAAAGCTGTCCCGTGTCCCTTATTCGGCTCGAAAGGGCAATAAACAGATAGTGACAAGACAGACTATTATAGCTTACCCGTGTACATTCAAAAATTGAATTATTTAAATGTCCGACATTAGCGGCATTGTAGTTTACAGAAAGATGAATTATCTGCACCTTTCGGCCCAACGTATCCTACTTCCTCGTGTTATGTTCAAAGCTGCTTCTCCACTCGATCTATTCGTTTGACCAGATTGGCTAGTCAATTTTCATAAATACCGGGGGAAATGGAGTATTATCTGGCTCAGTTCTGGTTCACTCACTGATGATAACGCCAGAAGTCAGCAATTTGTTGCTGACTGCTGAGAACTTATCTCCAAGGTATTTAAGGCGCTCTGTTGGAGGCAAAGGCGCTGATAGCAGCAGAGCTGGAAGTTGTCGGCGACCAACAGCTGATGGCTTGCGCTAGGATCGGTGAACCAGTACCATCCTGACCCTGCTACACCTCTTCATGGTGCCGGCCAGAAACAGACTAACCTGTCTAGTCTGGTCAAGCGAGTAGGGATCGAAGAGGAAAGACAATCCGGTATTAAAAAATAGTATGCTGAAGTCGGATGTGTTGGGCCAAAAGGCGCAAATATCACAGTTTTACTGAAACCACAAAACAATGTACGTCACTTAACGCCCTTTTACAGGCGGATGATAAAGTGTTAAAGGTCAAGTACGAAACTTGAATCGGTGTCTTGGCACGTCATTTTTCATCTACAGTGCTCGGTCGCTTATCCAGAAGTGTTCGGAGACTTCTGAATTGTGTCGCTTCAAGCATTGAAACTCACGATACGAGGCGGCATTCCTCACCTTCACAGAGTAATACCCTGGTACCGATTTCTGCCAGCGGCTGGGTTGACCGCAGGGGTATTTTTTTCCTAACCACAAGTACAATTGATGCTGCTTTAGCTGGAATCGAACACGGGTTGGTGAGGAAGAGATGATTCTTTTATTCATCGAGCGAACGCAAGCATGCAAGGCGGTCTGTCGTTATACTGACCACATCACCCACAAAAAGAAGTGTCGTTGGTAATGAAATAAAATGTGCACTGATATCATATTCCCCTTAAATTTGAAGGTTAGGGACATTTAACATGAGATCCAAAGATAACACGTTGATGGAGACAGCAACAACATGATGATGCTGATATTGCAATTATTTTGTTTATAAATGTTAAACAACAAACAATAGACTCTATCTTCATTCGGTTGGTTATGGAAAGGAGGGAAAGTGTTTCATAAAAACATGTAAGAAATAACAGCAATTATTATATGATACTGTCGAAAAAGACAAAACAATAGAACAAGATTTGATAATAATAATAATAAAAACAGTAAGATTGCAATATAATTAATTACCTTATAACAATGGAGTATGAATATAATAATACGATATGTGTAACGCAATGCTGCCATTTAGCATCTTCAGACCGAATCAGAAAAAAAGGTTTAGCTGACCAGATAATAAAAATAGAAGACGAAAGAGAATATGGGTTCTGGGACATAATGATCAGTTGTTTTTCCTAAATGCTTGAACATGAATTTCTATTTGGTATGTACATAATAAAAAATATAACACTGCTAATTTCAAGAATAAAGTACACAATATAGTTGAATTATACAATGTCGGTATGTGTCGACAAGGTAACAGTAAAGAAAATCTCATAACGTTAAATGTTGTACGGTAGGCAAGTATTAAACTTCACAGAATATGGTGGCAGCATTAAGAGGTAACTGGAGCTAATGCTCGTTAAAGGTAAATGTAAATAACGAAACTTGAACCGACGTCTTAGCACGCGAGTTTTCACCCAAATGTACTCAGCCACATATCCAGAAGTGTTCGGAAACTTCTGGATAGTGCCGCTTCAAGCATCGAAACTCACGAGACGGCATTCCTCACCTTCCCAGAGTAATACCCTGGTACACATTTCTGCCAGCGGCTGGGTCGACCGCGGTGGTATTTTTTTCCCCAACCATGAGTACAACTCACAATGCTTCCAGCGGGAATCGAACATGGGTTGTCCGAACGTCGGTAGCCCAGTCGGGTGGTTTTCTAATGTTCGTTATATTTGTTAATAATTTTCCAAGCTCAGTAAGTCAGTACCAGTTATTTTTCCAGCTAGATGGACCGAAAAGTGTCAAACTGAGAGTGAACGCATATTCCATATATCACCAGGTTACCCGCTTTGTTTCCACTATACAAATGACTATACAAATGACTCTACAAATGACTCTTCTAGCGTATATTTCAGTTATAAAAATATAAAGTGAATTATGTTCCGTGATATGTTATCGTTATTTTGTTCCGTAATCTGACCATTTATCTTCATTGCAATAATCATTTGAAGGTGAAAAGGACAGTGCTCTCCGTCGATGTTATTTATCTTCACTAAATCACCAGCCTCGGTGGCTGAGTGGTTAGTGTGCTCGCCTCGGTGGCTGAGTGGTTAGTGTGCTCGTTTCCTTACCAGAAGGGTCCGAGTTCGATCCCCAGCAGTGGAGGATTTTTTTGTGACTGACAAAGCTCCGGGGTTCACCCAGTCTCTAAAAATGGGTACCAGAGATTTTTCTGGGAAGTAAAGGCGGCCTGGCGTGATACCGACCACATCTACCAAAAATGTGTCGTGGTCATAGAAAAAATATGGTCACTAACACCATATTCCCCATATTACTAGCAAGTAGTGGAGGGAATCTTTACTCTTTTTTTTTAAATCATTAAGCCAGGTACAAATTTATCTTCAGGCAGAGTCGATTAGCTATCGGCAAGCAGCTATCGAACCCACATTCGTTCTCTTGTATTGCCAAAACGGCGAACATAATGCCACGATACTGACTTTCTATATGTGTCGACACTTTTCCATTGTATTCAATAGAACAGTAATTGGATACAATTATAGCATCACAAAATAAAGTGGAAAAATATGGAGGGAATTATTGTTAAACAACCAGAATAAAGAACTGATAAAATTAAAATATTTACAGTCAATATTATTATTAGTTCACATCAGAATAACTTAACTCAAGTCACGTCAACTACATTTTTTTATTTGCTTTGAAACAACCCCTTAAAATAATAGTGAAACAACTTTAGAATAAGTCACGACCACACAAAATGCTTTAACATAAAACACATTAAACACACCTTGAATGGAACACAGCTTCATATGCGCAACTTAATCACATCCAAACACGTTCTCGAGGACACAAACACGAGTCTTCTCACCTGCCTTGGCATGACAGAACCTACAGAGAATCATTTATTGATTCCTAAGGGAACAAATGCCCTGAAAACGGCATAAATTGGCTGGTTTCCCTCCTTGTCCGCGCAAATGGGCAAAGTTTGCCACTTGTGGGCTGAGTCTTTTGGGAGAACATGTTTGGAATTTCTACGCTGATAGGAAAGGGAAGAATTCGAAAAGAGAGAATTTAAAAGTAGCATTTTGGAATCTGATAATCGGAGTGTAGCAGCTATAGAAAATAGCGTTCCATACCTGACTACTAGTGTATGAGAAGTAGACCCTACTCCACCTTCACGTCGTGGTTTCAGAAATAGACCCTACTCCACCTTCACGTCGTGGTTTCAGAAATAGACCCTACTCCACCTTCACGTCATGGTTTCAGAAATAGACCCTACTCCACCTTCACGTCGTGAAGGTGGTTTCAAAAACGGTCCATACTCCACCTTCACGTCGTGGTTTCAGAAATAGACCCTACTCCACCTTCACGTCGTGGTTTCAGAAATAGATCCTACTCCACCTTCACGTCATGGTTTCAGAAATAGACCCTACTCCACCTTCACGTCGTGGTTTCAGAAATAGATCCTACTCCACCTTCACGTCGTGGTTTCAGAAATATACCCAACTTCACCTAGGTAGGGTTCAATCCTAATCGACGGCTTCCTGGTTCACCCAGCCTTAAATGGGTACAGGATTTTTTCTGGAAAAGTAAAGCGGCACGGGCGTAATATCGACAACATTGCCGCGAAAATCATGTGCTGAAGGTCTGTAAAATTTATGGTCACTAACACCATATTCCCTATACGCCACTTGGCGTGACGAGGGCTTTTTACTTTTTTTTACTTATATAGTAGTAGTTCCTAGTGGTGTTCAAATACAAGAAGTGTGGGCTCACTATAGTAAAACATTTCGTGGGTAAAAGTAAGTGTAAAACAGTAAAATCTAGTGTGTAAAAACTGAAGATAGGAACAGCAAGAGAACGAATGGTAGAACATGGGATTTTTGTGTGATACTACATGGTTAGGCGCATCAAAGTTCCTTGCATGTAACACTTGAGAGTTCAGTGACGGCAAATCGATGCACTTGCTGCAATGAGAGACATGTATTTCTATAGTGAAAGTTCATTCGTCGATAATGGCAATATACTTCATCCTTCACAAGTCGACGTGCGCTTCGTTCTCCAATATACGCTTCTCCTCAATATACGTTGACTCACCACAACACGCTCCAGTCATCTATACACGCTTCACTCCTCAATATACGTTGACTCACCACAACACGCTCCAGTTATCTATACACGCTTCTCCTCAATATACGTTGACTCACCACAACACGCTCCAGTCATCTATACACGCTTCTCCTCAATATACGTTGACTCACCACAACACGCTTCAGTCATCTATACACGCTTCACTCCTCAATATACGTTGACTCACCAAAACACGCTCCAGTCATCTATACACGCTTCTCCTCAATATACGTTGACTCACCAAAACACGCTCCAGTCATCTATACACGCTTCACTCCTCAATATACGTTGACTCACCACAACACGCTCCAGTCATCTATACACGCTTCACTCCTCAATATACGTTGACTCACCAAAACACGCTCCAGTCATCTATACACGCTTCACTCCTCAATATACACTTAAGTCCTATTCTTCTATAAATTCACATTTCAAAGGCTTTAATTTCGTGTTCTGTTTTCTTGTTTAACGTCCATATTTCTGCATCGTACAGGAGTGTTAAGAAGATATAACATTTTGCTATTCTTAGTTTTAGCCCTGGTGTTATCTGTTTTGATGCTAGCATATTTTTCATTGCATTTAAATTACTCTTTGCCATTCCTATTCTTTTGTTTATTTTAGTTTTACATTTTCCATCACTGTTTATAATATATCCTAGGTAGTTGTAGCTCTGAACTAGGTAATGTAGTCGGTATTACGCCCGTCCAATTTTACTTTCCCAGAAAAAATCGGGTACCCATTTAAGCCTGGGTGTCGCTTATTTATTAGTTGTCGATACATGTGTATGATAAGACAAAAGAAATAACCGAGTGTGGCCCTTAAAGAATACATTGTTGTGCCCGTATGTTATTGCTTGTATTTGTGGATGATATGGAGAGCACTATGATAGAGGTGTCTTTCATCCCCAAAAACATCGTTGCTACCGTCTGAGGTTCGGTGAAACTAGAAATGGTCAATCAGAAGAGAACACGACCTCATGTTCGCAGAAGATAGTTTCCCAAACCACCTCTGGTTTTATATAAAATTCAAATGAAATCAATCAAAGCCTTAAGGTCCCTTTTGGAGCATAGGTCAAGGTCTCTCCATCAATCACTCCTGGACTACTCTCTTTTTTTTTCCCAGTCAAGGCCAGTGTATTTTTATACTTTGACTGCATGGCTCCATTCTCACTTTTTTGTATTAAATGTAAAATTGAGTATCACTTTTTCTTCCGACTATTATATAGATTGGAGCCGCAATAGCTCAGATGTTAGTGAACTGCACTACAAAGGACAAGAGGTAGGGTTCAATCCCAACCAACGGCTTCCGGGTTCACCCAGCCTTAAATGGGTACTTGATTTTTTTCTTCTGGGAAAGTAAAGCGACACGGGCGTAATACCGAACACATTACCCCAAAAATCATGTGCTGAAGGTCTGTAAAATTAATGGTCACTAACACCATATTCCCTATACGCCACTTGGCGTGACGGGGCACTTTACTTTTTTTTTTCCTTATTATATAGATTGCTACAGAAAGTGCTCATCATGTCATGAAATATGCTTTTGCGCATGGACTATTGAAATCGTCACTTTCAAATATATACTACCAACATTAATTATTGCTGTAAAAGTGTTCTTATTTAGAAGTGTTCATTTACTTCTAGACTACCAAACTTCAATCTGCAATTAATTGTTAAAGGGGCGAAAAGGAGAGGTAATCACAGACTAGATGGGATGATAATATCAAAGCATGGGCAGGTTTCAACTTTAAGGAGTCCTGTAGAATGACTGAAGAGAGAGGGTAAATTAGGAAAGTGAAATAGTCTATCAGTGGTTCCCAAACTAGTCTCGGAATTAGAAGAGGAAGAAGAGAAGAAGAGGTAAATGAAGAAAAAAATGAAAGTCAAAAAAGAAGAAGACGAAAAGAGGAAGAAGAAGAAGACGAAAAAGTGGAAGACGAAGAAGAGGAAGACGAAAAAGAGGAAGATGAAGACGACGAAAAAAAGAGGAGGAAGAAGACGACGAAAAAAGAGGCAGAAGACGACGACGAAAAAGAGGATGAAGAAGACGACGAAAAGAGGAAGAAGAAGACGACGAAAAAGAGGAAGAAGAAGCAGAAGTTACGTCCCTATCACGATCAACCGTCTGAAAAAATATTCTATTCTATTCTATTCTATTCTATTCTATTCTATTCTATTCTATTCTATTGATGGAATGCTTTTCATGACAGTCGGGGCATCCCTATGTCTCCTCCATCACCTGTACTAGCATTTCTCTAAGCGAATGCAGACTGATTGTTTCTGTAAGGTTTTGACTGTAGATACATCTGCTTTTCACACTAAGCAATCCGGATGGACCAGACCCCTTTTCCACTTTTAGACTCCTCAGTCTAAAATATTGTACATTTACAATAATTATTGCGTGTCTGTCTCCTTTCGTATGCATTTTTGTTTCGTAGATAGCCGTTTGTCCATGAAAGAATATATGAAAGTGTGTGTGCGCGCGCCTCTGGATAAATGACGCTTTAAGCATAGTCCCAAAAAAGTCTCGTTATTGTCTCTTCGATTGGGTGATTTCTGCTAACACCAGGGGGCGATGTGTCCATGACACATCCTGACATCGCGCCAGAAGCTGGGAAATACCCTACTGTTTGCATCTATTCATTCAAGGCAAGAAACAGCTTTAAGCTTCCTGATTATTTCAAGTATTCGAAACGCGTGTGCATGATGGGTATTCTTTTTTCTTTTTAACTAAAAATATGGAAGGATATCTTTTTGACAACAGAAAGAGCGACTAAAGAAGATCGCGACGACGGCAATAAGACAGAGATAACAGGTGTGAATTAGAGTTTAGCTACGTTAAACACTTGGTTTAGTTGTGCTTTTGCTTACAGTAATGAAACAGTGCAAGCCACAAGTACAACAAATCTATGATTCGATGCATTTGTTGAAAAAATATGACACCCTGCTATACCATCCTGTCTGTCTAGTTACTCTCGTGGCTGTGTTTGTTGTACTTGAGTTTAAGCTCACATTTGCTATCATATAATTTAGGATGTCCAATCCAAGTCAATTAGGGATGTATAATACACAATAAATAAGATCATGTATTGTAAACGGGGAAAGCGAAATTGCACTTAATAACGGACACCCAGGTGTGTCAAACATGGAGTGTATAATTAAAAATTGAAGTTGTAGTCAAGATTGTCAGACTGCGTAGGCGTAATATTAAAACAATGTTTTACCAGACTGTGTGGGCGGACCGACACGTGTCAACAAATATTTAAAGAACTATTTATTAGTAGACACGTGGGCAGATAGATACGTAGGGTAGGCGGGTAAAAAGGGAGTGTCCAGCATTTAATGACACTACTTCTCAGACCCCATCAGAGAGGGAAAGAAAGAGAAGAAAGAGAAAGAGAGAGAGAGAGAGAGAGAGAGACAGAGCAGCGAGCTTTAGCGAGCAGAGACACAAACCTTAGAGTTTAGTAGAGAAAGGTAGAGATAAGCACAGATTAGCCATAACCAGCAATAATTAGCAGAGTACAATTAGTAACGCTAGGATTAGTAACGCTAGGATTACTAATGAGAAGTTAAAAAATAGCAGATGTAGTCAATCCACAACATGACTAGTGTTTAGACATCTATAAATGTGTTCTGTGATTTACTAATTCCAGGATTATGTGAATCCGGTTGTTATCCAAACAGGCCGATAGTTTGATTATGATACTATTGTCTGTACTTTATTATGTGATAACATAGCTTGTAACTGTATACATGTAATAATAGTACGTAAATAAATATATTTTCCTGTGGCGGAACACCTCAAGAGTTTGTTTGACTGTCAAATATAGATGTTATTGGGATGTGTTAAAGAAAGAAGAACGGCATATATGACGATCGAACAATCATGGCACGAATTCAATTTGAGATTATTAGGAGAGAGATTAGTGACAATCGACGAAACTTGCTTGTAATTGGTGGCGGTGAGTGCTCAAATGGGATCCTCTTTTAGCTACATTATCATGGGAACACAGTGTAATGGCTAACGTAGCTCAATTATTGTTGGAACATTCCATTATGTAACTATAAACCAAGTTTGTGTGATAATATTTAGAACTGGAATCGTCAGTTACTGGACAGTAACGGGACTTGCTGAGGAGGGGATCTGAGCACATATGGGCGTGTTCGGAGTGTAATGATGATGACCCGCAAATAACTAAATCTACATACTCCCCAGCATTTAAAACAGCTGAAGGGCAGGACCCACGAGCTGCTGGAGTTGTAACCAGTTAACCACCCAATCAACCAAACAACTAACAAATAAAGAAACCAAATAAAGAATAAACTAACAACAAACAAACCAACCAACAAATAAATAAATAAATAAACAATACAGTCTGCCAAACAACAAACAAACCAACCAACAAACTAAGCAACCAAGCAACAAATAAACCAACAAACAAACTAATCAACCAATAAATCAACAAATAAATCAACCAACCAGCAAACAAAGAACGAGAAAGAAAAACAAACCAACAAGCAAATCAACCTACTAATCGATCAATCAACAAACAATCCAGTCAATCAACAAATAAACCAACAAACAAACTAATCAACCAATCAATCAACAAATAAATCAACCAACCAGTAAACAAATAACGAGAAAGAAAAACTAACCAACAAACAAATCAACCAAATAATCGATCAACCAACAAACAAATCAACCAACTTATCGATCAACCTACAAACAATCCAGTCAATCAACAAATGAATCAACCAACCAGCTATCCAATCAACCAACAAAGAAAAGACAAACTAACAGATACACAAATCAATGAATGAACCAACAAACTAACCAACCAACCAACCAACAAACAAACAAACTAACCAACAAATCAACTATCCAACCAACAAATCAAATAGAATAATAAATGCACGAAGCTAAAGCAACAACGATAAACCCCGACTTATAACGTGAGTTCACTTTCACTAGACGAGATTTCCAACCCAAAAAATAAACATAAATTAATGGTGACTCTAAAGTCCCGTATTGACTACCAATAAAACTGCTTTATATACTCGTACTTCCACCACATCTGTACACTCACAACGAAAACCCTACGTGCCTCGAATTGAATTAACTGATTCTGTGGTTTTGTCTCCCCCTTCTCCTCGTGTAAGGGAAATTAGATCTGGTATACATTCTCCGAGAATACTGCGAGGGCTACATTTCCAATCAGTCTAAATACGTCTATATCGTTCGTCATAAAGTGATACCCGCAGTACTTCGGTAGTTAGTGCTACAACTTTATCAGTGTTGTTTACTTAGCTAAAGTGCTCTCTCTCTCACTCACTCTTTGTCTCTCTCTCTCTCTCTCTTAAAGAAAAAAAAAATACAATCTAGGTTAGGAAACTTACGAACGATTTTTAAAAAATCTAGTTCTTTCTGGTTGCTAAGGTTATTATCTACATCATGTATATAGGATAGATGATTTTTTCTTTCTTTTAAAATAGAAAGCTCAACACAGCTGTTTGTTTTAATAAAAAAGTGACGTTTTAGTTACAGTTCTAGAAATGGTATGGTTTTGTAAATAAATTGTATTAAAATATTATTAATAAACTATATTATTAAATTGACAAATGAAATTTTGGGGGCATGTTAAAAGACACAACAGCCTACTAAAAGTAATACTGGAAGGAAAAATACAAGATAAAAGAGGCAGAGGCAGACCAAGACTAACATGGACGAGTAACATCAAAAGATGGACAAGTCAAACTATGACAGCCTGCACCATCAAAGCAAGAAACAGAGTAGAATGGCGATCCATGGTAGCCAACCTTCGTTGCGGAGAAGGCACTCGATGATGATGATGATGATGATGATTATTAAATTGTATTTACAAGTTTATGTTATTTGAGTGTACTATCTCCCGTTCATTTTTAGCAGTGACATGGGGAGTAGTTCCACGTTGAGAGACAAAAAATGTTACATTTTCAGCTGGTAACATTCATATTTGTAACAGCGATGTTCCTTGCCTGCGTTCGCTCGATGACTAAAGGAATGCACCTCTTCATCATCCGCCCTTTAAAATGACATTAGGTGGACGTGTACCTGCGTTGTTTTGTGGTTTGCAGTATAAATGTGATATTTGTGCCATTCGACCCAACTCATCCGACTTTAGCACGACATTTTTGAGTACCAGGTTGTCGTTCCTCTTTGATCCCTACTCGCTTGGCCAGATTGGACAGGTTAATCTGTTACTGGAGTCATCACGGAGAGTCGGAGCAGGGTCTGGATGGTTCTGGTTCACCGATCCTGTCACAAGCCATCAGCTGTGAACCACTGACAACTTCCAGCTCTGCTACTGGAAGGAGCTTTTCCCTCCAGTGATGTTTTAGTAAACAACGCAAATGTTAATTAGCTCTGCACAGTTTGACAGTTTTGGTACTATCAGGTGTAAAATTTTTAATTGTCAACCACAAATTTTATTTTTAACAAACTGACGCTACACCTTTTGAATCTGTTCTTCGACATCAGAGCAAGTCTACTTCCTAAAATACCTGATCAATGAAACAGCTTGTACGGATTCTATTCTATCCATATAATCAGATTCATTACAATCTGGAATTCCCCATATTCGCACCACCACTCGTCACAGATTTTTCAAAATTTAAAAGTAAAGTAAAGTAAAGAGCCCCCGTCACGCCATGTGGCATATAGGGAATATGGTGTTAGTGACCATAAATTTTACAGATCTTCGGCACATGATTTTTGGGGTAATGTGGATGGTATTACGTCCGTGCCGCTTTACTTTCCCAGAAAAAAATCCGATACCCATTAAAGGCTGGGTGAACCCGGTAGCCGTAGCCGTCAATTGGGATCGAACTCTGCCCCTTGTCCTTTGTAGCCAGGTTCACTAACCACTGAGCTATCGCGGCTAATAGTCCAAAATGCATCGATAAATTCCATTAACAAGGTCGCTTCGTGCACGTCCTACTTTCCCAAACAGGTGATGATTCAAAACCTCCATAGTCGTCTCGACATGCGAGGCAGGTAACAGTGACTCTATTCTTGTCTCCCCTTACCTAGGGGACCATGGTAGCCACATGGAAATTAAATAGGAGCTCAGAAATACCTCCAGATATCATTAAATTACATTGGACCAAAGGTAGTTAGCTCACAGGTCGCTGGATCCATAACAAACAACAAACGCAATCTATTTGAATTGTCCACCATGAATTTTATAAAATAAATGGTTTAAATATAGATGTTTGAATGTACAATGTGTCGTATATAGTAGTATACTTTCTAATATGAACAATTTATCAAACTAACTAAAATAGCAGTTCTAAGCCGGTAGACTATACAGTTCTTCTGCTTTGTTGTCTATAAATAAATATATAAATTATAAAACAAGTTTATCCTAATGGCCTAGTCACTTAAGTGAAGTGTTTATGAACGATGAGCGGCGATAGTAGCTTTATTAAGTGTTTACATATCTCTATTATCATAGCTATCATATATTTAAAACATCAAAATCGTATTTGTAGCCATTTTCGACTTTACAGATTGCTGGAACCAGACTGATGTCGACCTATGGTGTTAACTGTCATGCTCTATTTTGTCCAGCGGTTTTCAAGTTGGAAGCTTTTGCAACCATTTGAATTGATGATCCAGCAACAGAGTTAACAAAACAAAATTGTGTCCTAAGAATTAATCTCCATTTTCTTGTATCGGTATTTTATCTTCGAACTTTGATTGTGTTGCATTTTCTAATGCTGTTCTGCCATTTCGAGAGCTTGCGTTCTCCATGTGCAATGATCTTCTGTCTTATGTTCCACAGACTAAACTATAAATAAAAAATTCAGGCACACCATCTGGATATCATTGTATCTCATATTTAAACTGCTTCGAGCTTCTTCACTTTATCAATTTTCCACACAAGATGTCTTTAAATACGCACTTGCTCATTCTTCTATGTCCAAGGCATCTTAAATTGTTTTATTCCTGAGTTTTGCCATAGCAGTGTAGAAAACTGACCCGACATCTAAGTTGGCTACTTTGTCCTGTTATCTGATATCCATTATATTTATGAAGCAGAATATACAACAATGAAAGTCTTTTCTCATGCCTTGAATATGTTGATAACGATGAGGATGTACAACTGATGTGCCACCATAGATTGCGGGGTGAAAATAAAAGGCTACAAGCGCAACACATCTCAACAGACATCGAGGGGTATGGTTCAGAATGATACTTGGAGGTCGAAAAGGTTACTTTCTCCTACCTTATTTAACACCATTAAAATAATCGTGATTCCTTAGAAGACTATGAAAGTACTGTCAGTACTTGCCGTACTGAAAGAAGTACTTTCAATGTCTGCATTCCTTAAGTGGGGTCTGTTGCCCCGAAGGGTGCAAATATCGGCAGTAAACCACGAAATGTAGCGCTCCTTCGTAATGTCATAATAAAGGCGAACGATAAAGAGGAATAGTCTGCGGTCGAACGGAATGAATGTTGCCCTTTGATCAGTCCGCCCGAGTTGGATAGTACACAAGGTACACTCAACTACCAAGTCATTCTAAAACAGACTGTCGATAACTATAAGTCGTCTGTGCTGTACTGCACATAGAGTGACTATCTGGGAACATCTAATTAGTTATGAGAGACATATATAAGACCTGATCCTTCTCGGGTCCGGCGACACTTTTAATGACTCTCTGGTCACAATGGTTGTTGATTGCCTCCCCTTTTTATTCTCAATTCTAAATTGAGGACGCCCGCAAGAGGCGGGAAATGATCGTGAAACGGGACTTGTCCGACTATAAACTATCGTCTGGGACTTCTCCGAAGACGCTACATCTCTCAAACTCATTGGATGCTGCTTGCCGGCTGTCAAAGGCCAGGATTGCCGCCATTTTGTTCTGTTCTGGAGATGAAAATCATGGTAATCAGCTTTGCGCTAGCACGTGGATGACGTCTGGTCATAAAAGCTGGAGGCTGTTAACGCAACTCTGGAAGGTTAAAACACGGAAATGGCTGAAATCAGATATGGTCACTGAATGCTTGACAAAGACAGTCACACATTTCTGGCTGTTCTAGGCAGTGAAAGAACAGTTAAATATTGATGCTGTGACGAGGAGTGACGATTGTTCTGGCGTTACTGATGAGGTGCGTCAAGACAAGTTAAAGATGAAAATTGAGTGACGCAACGTATGTTAGGTTATGAATGGTACACCTTTGACAAATTGTTCTAACTGAAACACAAAGGAACAAACTTAAATGACAAAAAATAATGATTCGTGCGGTAATGTCTTCGGTGACAATGGCAAAAAAAAAATAGATAAAGGCAACAAAGGATCAGATCATGGAAATGAAACTAAGTCAGGAACTAAACCAGGGAAATGAGTATTTTTAAATCCCTTATTCTTACCTCAATTTTGCTTGTATAGTCCTTGTGAGATATAATCGTGTTATATAAAATTAGATGCATTAAATAATGCTGAAAATTAAAGCAAGGATGGATACAGTTAGGAACAAAGCAGAGACAAATCTTCGGGGTAATTTCAGTAGACGATTATATAGAACCCGAAAGAATTAAATGGCCTAGACATCTGAGCAGACTGGAACTCATCCAACCTGATGCACGAGCAAATTTCATTCCAAGATCAAGGGAAGAACCAGGAAAATATGGAATCAGAGAGCCACTAAATTATGTTAAATTTGCAACAACTGAAACAACATAATTTGTGATGTTCAGAAAATTACTCATACCTCCTATCTTCTGGGTATTTTGGGGTTTTTTTTTTTGCTGTCAGTAATTGCTGTGTCTCATAGCATAGATGATCTCCTATTCTCTTTCTTCGGTTTGTAGCAGGTTAGGTATTCTGGTTTCTGCACATTGCGTCGACATAAAGGTAACCTGATACGATATTCCGATTATCGTCTTTTTTCTGCTCTTTGCTTCTTAATATCAAAGACACATAATGATGCCAGTCAAATAGTATCTTTACAGTTTCTACTGGTCAACAGTCTTCTTCTTCTACCTTTCAGCACCCCGTGGAGCATAGGTCTTCAACAAACACTTTCCAAGCTGTTCTGTTTCTTGCCATTCTTTTAAGATCATTCCGTGTCATCCCCATCATCTTCATCTCTGTTTTTATCTGTCTTCTCCGAGAATTTCTAGGTCTTCCTCTTTGTCTTTTTCCTCGGGGCTTCCAAAAAAGGGCCTGTTGTGTAATACTCTCAGTTGGCATCGGCAGTGTGTGTCCTATCCAGAGCCATTGTCTTCGCTGTATCTCTTTATCCATTGGTATTTGACTGGTACATTTCCATAATTCTATGTTAGTGATTTTGTCCTGCCATTTCCATCCTTTTAATTTGCGTACGCATCCATTAATGAAAGTCTGTATCTTCATGATTGTCATTTTAGTTGTTCTCCATGTTTCACAGCCATATAATAAGACTGGCTTAACATTGGAGTTGAACATTTTTATTTTAGTATTTAACCTAATTTCTGTAGACTTCCATATGTTTCACAGTGCAACAAAAGCTCCTTTTGCTTTTGATATCCTTATTTTGGTATCATTTCTGTCCCTCCCTCTTGATCTATATTACTGGCCAGATACATGTAAGATTGTACGTCTATTAGAGGTATTTCGCCTATTTCATTTTTGGTTATTGCCAACTGTATTAATTCTCATAATGTTGGTCTTATCTCTATTTATTTTCAGTCCCATCTGTTGTGATCTCTCATCAAGTATGCTCATTTTATCTTGCATCTGTTGATGGTTTTGCACCTGTCAACATTACTCGTGTAATTAAAAAAAAACAAGAAAACTTAATTTTCACATATTTCTCGCACGGATTCGCACTACCTTACCACAGTCGCGTTTTTATTGAAAACTGTATGCGGGTTCAATAAATAGTAAAAATATATATTTTTTAAATTTCGCATGTAATGTTGACCATATAAAATGTAAATATTCTATTTGACTAGTATCATTATGTGTATTTGTTTATATATATCTCAAATAGGACACAATTAAAACTGTCTATTTCTTTCACATTTTTTTTTATATAACGACATAAAAACAAAAACAGTTTATATAGAACATTTCAACAATTAAAACCAAACGGTAATTGAGTTATACCATTTTGAAGAGGGGTATGAGTTTTGGAACGGACTATATCTTCCCTCTTCTCAAGGGACGTCTAAAGGACAGTAGATGGCTTGTCCTCACGTTATTCGTGAGATTCCGCTGTTCAGGCGCTATCTTTGGGAACCTCAACCTTTATGTGTCTATCTTTCAATAAAATTTGTAAAATCTTTCTCCAAAATCACAACTCTGTCGTCTCTACTTTCTTTGCTACCTGCTTACTTATTGTCCATGTTTCGCATCTGTTCAATGTATCCTGATTCATCTCGTTACTCGACTGATATTGATAGTTTTGTTCTCCGGGGAAGATCTTCCTCGTGTGACGGAATTGCTGCGTGCCTGCGTAAGGTGCTGAGCAGGAGACTTTATCACTATGGAGTTGTTTGTTGTGCAAAGTAGATGATTCGTGGACAAAACTAGACTTGATCTCAAAGTCAGCAGTTACTAATAATTACCGTTAGCAACTACTACCACGGCTCTCTAAGAAGATGTAGTAGCAGATTTCTTCATTACTTTTCTTATCCTCGTATTTTTAACTTACTTAGAAGAAGAAAGAAACTGCTTAGATTGTGCGATAGATAAAAGACAAATAGAGGAAAGGAGACGAATGATTTATGAGAGAAAAGATGAGAGAAGAGATATTCGTAAAAGGTTCATGGGGTATGCTTGAGAGATAATGAAAGTTACAGAAGACCTGTAAAAATATGGACTGAGTGTGAAAATTTCTAAAGAAGAAAAGTAAGATAAATATCACAACTGCATGACAGGATCCATAATGGTTAGCTTTGGCTGTGAAAGATAAAAGGTTTTACAATTTTGTTCTCTTACTTTGCCACGTTTGATTATAAATTCTATTTTTAAATTCGTAAGGCACAGTTTGTGTTCATCCAATGACTGTGTGCGTTTTTGATGTTTGGTTTCAGCTTCGGCGTTATAGGAAACACTTTATATAGAGCTTCGCAGCAAGCGGCAATCTCAACGTCAGAAGCTAGTCCCCTGGAGCGAGTGTTTTAGCCTTTTAGCTTTCTGACACTTAAAGGGAGGTGTCTGCCTAGGTCATGACTACCAAGCGTCGACCTCCTGCTGCATTGAACTCTTTAAAAAAAAGTAAAGTACCCCCGTCACACGAAGTGGCGTATAGGGAAATATGGTGTTAGTGACCCTATATTTTACAGACCTTCAGCAAATGATTTTTGGGGTAATGTGATCGGTATTACGCCCGTGCCGTCGGTTGAGATCGAACCCTACCCCTTGTCCTTTGTACTCCAGTTCACTAACCACTGAGCTATCGCGGCTCCCCATTGAACTCTAAAGCCTACAATATATCATCATCATCATCATTGAGTGCCGTCTCCGCATCGAAGGTTGGCTACCATAGAGCGCCATTCCACTCTGTCTCTTGCTTTGATGGTGCAGATTGCCATAGGCTGACTTGTCCATCTTTTGATGTTACTCGTCCATGTTAGTCTTGGTCTGCCTCTGCCTCTTTTACCTTGTATTTTCCCTTCTAATATTACTTTTATTAGACTGTTGTGTCTTTTAACATGACCAAAAAATTTCATTTGTCTTGCTCTAATTGTGTTTAGTAGTTATTTTTTTCATTTTTATTTGTTTTAAAACTTCTTCGTTTGTTTTCTTTTCTTTCCATCCAATTCTACCTATTCTTCTATAAATCCACATTTCAAAGGCTTCAATTTTCTGTTCTGTTTTCTGGTCTAGTATGTCCATGTTTCTGCACCATACAGGAATATTGAGAAGATGTAACATTTTGCTATTCTTAGTTTCAGCCCTGGTGTTATTTGTTTTGATGTTAGTATATTTTTCATGGCATTGAAATTACTTTTTGCCATTCCTATTCTTTTATTTATTTCAGTTGTACAGTTTCCATCACTGGTTATAGTATGCCCCAGGTATTTGTAGCTCTGGACTGTCTCTAGATGTATTCCTTCAACTTTGATATTTAATTGTAGGTCTTGAGAGTTTTCTTTGTTTATAATCATAGTTTTAGTCTTGCTATATTCATATCTAGTCCATAGTTTTTGCTTTTCATGTTTATTACATTAAGTAATTGTTGTAGATCTTTAGGATTTCTGCTAGTACAACAGTATCATCAGCATATCTTAGGTTATTGATTATCTTCCCATTAATGTTTAGGCCTGGTATCTCTGAGATGTTTTTAAAGATTTGCTCAGTGTATAAATTGAACAAACTTGGTGATAGGATGCATCCTTGTCTTACTCCTCTTTTTATATCAATGGGTGTAGAGTTCTGCTTGTTATATTTTATTATAAATGGGTGTAGAGTTCTCCTTGTTATATTTTATTATTGCAGTTTGCTCCCAATACAAATTACATATCAGTCGTATGTCTGTGTCATCCAGATTTATATCTTTTAGGCAGTCTATAAGTTGCTACAATATATATTCGCACAAAATAACTACACTTAATCTACGCAATACTTCATTCAGGTTGAATCTACGGTCTCTACCTGGTGGTATACTGACTTCACTTAGCTTTTACCTAGCACACTGATGTCTTCTTAGTGGTGGCAGCAGTCTAAAATGGCTAGAGATCGCAATGTTCTTTTATATAGCCTCGCGCACAAGCTACTTTTTCATGACGTAATTCGGCTGTAAGAAGGGGATGAGAAACTGTTAACAGGTGATAAAGAGGCCTCCGTAGTCTGGTTGGGAAAAAACTCTACTAGGCTACCGACTTTCAGACAACCCGTGTTTGATTCTCGCTGGAAGCAGTGTGAATTGTAGTCCTCTTCTATCTTCTTCTACCTTTTTAGCTCCCAGTGGAGCACAGGTCTTCAACAAACATTTTCCAAGTCATTCTGTTTTTTGCCATTCTTTTAAGATCATTCCATGTCTTCCCCATCATCTTCATCTCTGCTTCTTTATGTCTTCTCCAAGAATTCATTGATCTTCCTCTTTGTCTTTTCCCCTGGGGATTCCCAAAAAACGGGCCTGTTGTGTAATACTCTAAGTTGACTTCCTTAGTGTGTGTCCTATCAAGTGCCATCTTCTTCGTTGTATCTCTTTATGCACTAGTATTTGACTGGTACATTTCCATAATTCTTTGTTAGTGATTTTGTCCTGCCATTTCCATCCTTTTATTCTGCGTAAGAATCCATTAATGAAAGTCTGTATCTTCGTAATTGTCATGTTTGTTGTTCTCCATGTTTCACAGCCATGTAATAAGAATGATTTAACATTGGAGTTGATCATTTTAATGTTTGTATTTAATCTAATTTCTTTGGATTGTACTCGTGGTTGGAAAAAAAATACCCCCACGGTCGACCCAGCCGCTGGCAGAAATGGGTACCGTGGTAGTACTCTGTGAAGGTGAGGAATGCCGCATATCATCGTGAGTTTCGATGCTTGAAGCGACACTATCCAGAAATCTTCGAAAATTTCTGGATAGGCGGCCGAGCTCGTATATGTGAAAACTCGCATGCTAGGACGCCGATTCAAGTCTCTTTCTTTACTTTACTTTACTTTACTTTACTTTACTTTACTTTACTTTACTTTACTTTACTTTACTTTACTTTACTTTAGGTGATAAAGATAAGTCGGGCTGGGAACTTCCTTCCTTTGCACTGTCGGTATTGCAAACGTTCGGTGTAGCATTATCATGTAATTTCTTATCGCTTATCGCCTGTGCCTCGAATATTACATTATTAAACTGTCGCTATGCTGTCGACTTACGAGGGAGTCTGGAGAGCTCGATGTGTACATTTTACTAATATTCTGAACATCAGATTATTTTGAGATTTTTGATGTGCCTCAGTTTCACCTGAGACAAAATAATGCTCTATCCACTGATTCAGCAACAGCCTTCATTGTTCTTGTTCGCAACTCCGCCCCCTCCACCCCTCCCCCACACCTTTAATTCCTAGCCTCTTTAATAGATCTTAGAGGGATCAGGTCGCTAATCCTCTGGCACTAATTTCCACAGCGAACACTTGTACATGAAACCCCTGTTGCCTCAGCTCGGTGGCGAGATCCTTATATTTGGCTATAAATGCTCTTTATTTGCCAGACTCTTGTTTCCAGTCCGAACACTGGACTCGGGAAACCGAACCTTGATCAGGTGTTCCTTATTGATTATGAAGCAATTGGCCAGCTATCAGTCGCTTGCCATTTTAAATGTAGGCAATCTTGGTAAACTTTGGTTCCGGAATGAACAAGTGTTCTACTTTATATAATATATAACTTTCTTGTGGGAAGCCGCGATAGCTCGGTGGTTAGTGAACTGGGCTACAGAGGACAAGAGGTAGGGTTAGATGTTGACCGACGGCTTCCGGGTTCACCCAGCCCTAAATGGGTACAAGATTTTTCTGGGAAAGTAAAGCGGTAAGGGCGTAATACCGACCACATTACCCCAAAAATCATGTGCCGAAGGTCTGTAAAAATTATGGTCACTAACACCATATTCCCTGTCATGTATTTCATGTAGATATACTGTCATGTACTTTGGTACTTTTCTTGTCATTTCTGCTATTGAGGCAAGACGCCAGCCTCGACACAGAAAGGTTGTGAGTTAAAATCCTGCCTGCATCAGTTGGGAATTTTATTTGTGATTTCTCTCTTCAGTAACCACCTCTAGTCTCAGCAGCGAGGCTCGGTTACTCATTCATGGAAAAAAATATGAGTACCTCCGAATACGGAGATACCTGCCTGTGCGGAGAGAGACCAATGTGTACACGGCTGTCAGGAAAACACGAAAAATTCAGTTTCCAGTCTCTAGGGACTTCGACAGACGTGAAAGCTGGTTAAATCTGTCATTATTCTGCCTTTTTTTTTTTTTTTTTTTTCATTTACTATTCCTTAGTAGCTGACTTCTCGGTAACACCTCGTCCAGGTATCCTAACATTGTCTATGTCGTAAATTATGTTTAACACTCTTTCAGAATGGTGGAATACGTATAGTACTCGTCTGTAATGTAGTGGTAAAAAAAAATGTTTATAGTTTGGTCTTCTGTCTGTAAAATGAGGCATTCACTTGCCCTAACCAAAACTTTTATAAGTGCAGGTGGTAGCATCAAGAGACATGTCCTGTAGAAATTCTTTTCGTTTTACTAATGAACAACATCGTCAGCGTCGGACTTCCCGTCAATATGGCGGATAGGCGAAATTAACCGTTGAGGTTCTGTTTGAAAAGTGTTCCTTGTTGCAGTCTTCTCATATTCCACGTCCGGCTTGCTGTCGAAGCTACTGAGTTTAGTGCATTGTGCACACCGTGAGCTGTGAATTTCATCCGAATCGAGTTTGGATATTCCGATTGTTTACAATGTATGATATGGTATGACGAAAGGCAATTTGGCTGCTTTCACTTTCGGTGCGGTTACGCCTTATGTCTTTTGGCGTTTACTGTAACTGCTATGATGGGTACTACAGCTGCCTTTCTTTGTTTTGATCCTTCAGCTCGATGAGATGTTAATTCGGATGACTCCATTGGCACGGGCGATTAAGCAGCTATAGATTTTAATTCGTTTACAGTGATACCGGGGCCTTCGACTACAAAAACTACAACTATCGTCAACGTTGACCTCCAAGACCAATCATATGTCACATTATTTAATAATGTAGAACGTCATATACAAGGATAAAAATAAAAGACGCTATTATAAAAAGAATAAGGGTTAAAAGCAAAAAAACGTCACATACTGCAAGAATAAGAGCAAAAGACGTCACATTCAACAACAAGAATAAGAGCAAAGACTTTATATACAACAAATATAGGAGTTAAAGATGTCCCATAGAAAACAAATAGGAGCAAAGACGTTATATAAATATATAACAAGAATAAGAGCAAAGACGTCAAATACAACATCAAAAAACAATAAAGATAACTAGTGTAACAGACGTTTAATACAAAAAGGATAAGAGAAAAACATTTCCATACACAACAATGATAAGAGTAGTCTGCCATATACAACAATGATAAGAGCAGTCTGCCATATACAACAATGATAAGAGCAGTCTACCATACACAACAATGATAAGAGCAGTCTGCCATACACAACAATGATAAGAGCAGTCTGCCATACACAACAATGATAAGAGCAGTCTGCCATACACAACAATGATAAGAGCAATCTGCCATACACAACAATGATAAGAGCAGTCTGCCATACACAACAATGATAAGAGCAGTCTGCCATACACAACAATGATAAGAGCAGTCTGCCATACACAATGATGATAAGAGCAGTCTGTCATATACAACGATGATAAGAGCAGTTTGCCATACACAACAATGATAAGAGCAGTCTGCCATACACAACAATGATAAGAGCAGTCTGCCATATACAACAATGATAAGAGCAGTCTGCCATATACAACGATGATAAGAGCAGTCTGCCATACACAACAATGATAAGAGCAAAAGACTGTCATATACAACAATGAGAGAAACAAAGGACTAACCTGAGAGTACTTATGAGGGTTAATGTATGCCCTGACGTTCTGTTCTAGGTAAGCTTGTGCCTGGGCAGCAAGAGGCATGGAGGATGGCGACCACGGTGGTGACATAGGTGATGATGATGCATAGTGAGGAAGCTTCCCTTGTCTGGACTGATGGTATCTGTGTATGAGGAATATAATGCTGTCTCTTTTGGCAATGATGTCATTTGCTGTCATTGAATTAAACATATATGTTCACCAAATTCAAAATAGGTACAACCAGCCTATGCAACTGTACACTGGACAATATGACTACAAAACATGTTCTACAGGATTGCCACCAGTACACATACCTGAGAAGAGCAATGTGGTCCACACCCACCTCCCTGGAAGAGAAACTATATGGGGCAATCAAATCGCTTAAACAGACAGCTGACTTAATGAGAGAGTCTGGAATCATACTCTGATTGAGTCTTGATCGCAGAGAGAAAGAGAATTAAACATATACACTCATACATGTACGAATCATCAATGCCCTCCGAGATGTGGGAAGGGAACAGGACTTCGACAACAATGAGTCCGTCCACGTCACTCCTTCGGATGAAAGAGATGGGAGATGGACACGGTCAGAAACGAGAAACTTAGTGGTCGTATAAGAAGATGTATCAACCAACATAGAAATGGAATCGTCAGTCGCTGGACACTGTGAGGCTTGCTGAGGAGGGGATCTGAGCACATATGAACGTGTTCGGAGCGCAATGATGATGACTCGCAAATAACTTAATAACATAAACGAATATGCGCTTGCACAGTAAAGGACAGATATAACAAAAATACAAATATAAATATATATTCAAAGACACATATATATATATATATATATATATATATATATATATATTGATAGTGTAGTAGAGATGAAGAAGATGAACAAAGAAGGAGATCAGAAGCGGGTTAGCAAAGGCAACAGCGAATTTAAATAAAAATCTGGACAAAATATGGAAATCAAGCCAAAAAACTCAAATTGGCATATTCAACTGAAACGTTTTATCAACCTTTACATATGCATGTGAAAGCTGGAAAACAACAAAAGAGAGTGAGAGAAAACTCAACGCTTTTGAAGACAAATGCCTAAGAGAAATACTCTGTGTATAATGTAATTGACTAGTATAGAGATTGACTAGGAAGACTAATATAGAGATAAGATAAATGACCACGCAACCAACGATCTCATCTACCTTTAGGAAGAAGTCATGGACATATGTCGGACGTGTTTTGAGAAGAGACAACAAAAGAATATCTAAACAGACTCTTCTATGGGAAACATCAGGATACAGAAAAATAGTGAAACATCTAGAGAGACTAAAAAGAACATTTATAAGAGAAGCAAAATTGGTAGGCATAGGCTCATTTAAATAAGATCGAATATCTCATCAAGAATAGAGATGAATGGCGAAATACACAATGCGACGCCTAGGGTAGGTAGATGTGTGGATGGGTAGGTAGATGTGTATTTGGGTAGGTAGATGTGTTGATGGGTAGCTAGATGTGTGGATGGGTAGGTAGATGTGTGGATGTGTAGGTAGATGTGTGGATGGGTAGGTAGATGTGTGGATGGGTAGGTAGATGTGTGGATGGGTAGGTAGATGTGTTGATGGGTAGCTAGATGTGTGGATGGGTAGGTAGATGTGTTGATGGGTAGCTAGATGTGTGGATGGGTAGGTATATGTGTGGATGGGTAGGTAGATGTGTGGATGGGTAGGTAGATGTGTGGAAGGGTAGGTAGATGTGTGGATGGGTAGGTAGATGTGTGGATGGGTAGGTAGATGTGTGGATGGGTAGGTATATGTGTGGATGGGTAGGTAGATGTGTGGATGGGTAGCTAGATGTGTGGATGGGTAGGTATATGTGTGGATGGGTAGGTAGATGTGTTGATGGGTAGGTAGATGTGTTGATGGGTAGGTAGATGTGTTGATGGGTAGGGTGGATGTGTGGATGGGTAGGTAGATGTGTTGATGGGTAGGTAGATGTGTTGATGGGTAGGTAGATGTGTTGATGGGTAGGTAGATGTGTTGATGGGTAGGGTGGATGTGTGGATGGGTAGGTAGATGTGTGGATAGGTAGGGTGGATGTGTGGATGGGTAGGTAGATGTGTGGATGGGTAGGGTGGATGTGTGGATGGGTAGGGTGGATGTGTGGATGGGTAGGGTGGATGTGTGGATGGGTAGGTAGATGTGTGGATGGGTAGGTAGATGTGTTGATGGGTAGGTGGATGTGCAAATGGGTAGGGTAGATATGTGGATGGGTAGTGTGGATGTGTGGGTAGATGTGTGGTTGGGTGGTTGGGTAGGTAGATGTGTGGAAGGGTAGGTAGATGTGCGGATGGGTAGGTGGATGTGTGGATGGGTAGGTAGATGTGTGGATGGGTAGGTGGATGTGCAAATGGGTAGGGTGGATATGTGGATGGGTAGTGTGGATGTGTGGGTAGATGTGTGGTTGGGTGGTTGGGTAGGTAGATGTGTGGAAGGGTAGGTAGATGTGCGGATGGGTAGAGTGGATGTGTTGATGGGTAGGGTGGATGTGTGGAAGGGTAGGTAGATGTGTGGATGGGTAGGGTGAATGTGTGGATGGGTAGGTAGATGTGTGGATGGGTAAGGTGGATGTGTGGATGGGTAGGTAGATGAGTGGATGGGTAGATAGATGCGTGGATGGGTAGGTAGATGTGTGGATGGGTAGGTAGATGTGTTGATGGGTAGGTAGATGTGTGGATGGGTAGGTTGGATGTGTGGATGGGTAGGTAGATGTGTGGATGGGTAGGTAGATGTGTGGATGGGTAGGTAGATGTGTGGATGGGTAGGTAGATGTGTGGATGGGTAGGTAGATGTGTTGATGGGTAGGTAGATGTGTGGATGGGTAGGTTGGATGTGTGGGTGGGTAGGTAGATGTGTGGATGGGTAGGTAGATGTGTGGATGGGTAGGTAGATGTGTGGATGGGTAGGTAGATGTGTGGATGGGTAGGTAGATGTGTGGATGCGTAGGTAGATGTGTGGATGGGTAGGTAGATGTGTTGATGGGTAGGTAGATGTGTGGATGGGTAGGTAGATGTGTTGATGGGTAGGGTGGATGTGTGGATGGGTAGGTAGATGTGTGGATGGGTAGGGTGGATGTGTGGATGGGTAGGTAGATGTGTGGATGGGTAGGGTGGATGTGTGGATGGGTAGGTAGATGTGTGGAAGGGTAGGTAGATGTGTGGATGGGTAGGGTGGATGTGTGGATGGGTAGATAGATGTGTGGATGGGTAGGTAGATGTGTGGATGGGTAGGTAGATGTGTTGATGGGTAGGTAGATGTGTGGATGGGTAGGTAGATGTGTTGATGGGTAGGTAGATGTGTGGATGGATAGGTTAGATGTGTGGATGGGTAGGTAGATGTGTGGATGGGTAGGTAGATGTGTGGATTGGTAGGTAGATGTGTGGATGGGTAGATAGATGTGTTGATGGGTAAGTCATTGTAGTGTGGATATAAAACCGCAATAGCTAAATGTCTAGTGTTTTCGCTACCAAACAAAATATCGAGACAGAACCCATACATCTATTTTTCAACCGACACATCTTCTAGGTTCACCAGTATGTGAAAATGGGTACAATATTATATTTTCTTGGCAAGCAGATCGACCTGACGTATAGAAACCATACCTCCCATATAATACTCATATGACGTTGACCACTGTAAATGCCGCCACTAACCTCATATTCCTCGTATGTTTTACGGCAGGAATGTCCCCCCCCCCACCCCAATTTACCATGGCTATTAAACCACATAATGATATGGGGCATCAACTTTACTTGTAGCCCTCGTTTGAACTCACAGTGACGTTAAGATACCTTAAGTTAATTATTCTATTTTACTGTATTTATTTAGTCACGATAGCTCAGTGGGGAGTGAACTGGACTACAAAGGACAAGAGGTAGGGTTCGATCCTGTTCGACGGCTTCCAGGTTCACCCAGCCTTTAATGGGTACCGGATTATATTCTGGGAAAGTAAAGCGGCACGGGCGTAATACCGACCACATTACCCCCCCCCCTTCCCAAAAAAAAAAAAATAAAAAATAAAAAATCATGTGCCGAAGGTCTATACAATTTATGGTCACTAACACCATATTCCCTATACGCCACTTGGCGTGACGGGGGTAATTTACTATACTTTTTTTTTACTGTATTTATTTGTTCTCCGGTGAGAAAGATCAAAGGAGGGAAGGAAAAGAAAACGAAAATTACTTTTCCTACGAAGGTCCGTTGTCGAGAAATTATAGTTTTGCCTGTTTTCCTATTAGTTTAGCTGTTCATTTACAATTTTATGTTTTTTTTCCCTTTCATATTTTTTTTCCGGCTTCTCTCGCAATTCCTCACTTTATTTAAATATATGTGCCTGTTTGTGATATGGGACACCCTTTGCCTCTCTACTCAACAGCCTAACTTCATTAATTCTGTAGGCCTCCTTATAACCCACACATTTATTTACTTCACTCTCTCTTCAATATAATTAACAACACAACACACACACATAATCGAAGAGAATATATGTAATAATTTATTTATTAATCGCACGCTTTTATAACTTGCGCCCTCTCTAGATAACATTCATTTTTTTTTCATTCTTTACACTCAACAAACCCGGGCGCTGTTGTGATGACCTTCCCCGCTCTTTCTTATTTCAATTTACAAGAACTGAGGTAAGGGCACAGTCTCAACATAAAACGTCTATTTACTTGATTAATCTGCAACTGCGCAAGCGGCGCTTTCTGACACTCGGTGTAGAGATATGGCTTAGATCTGAAGAGGGAAACGACGGGACTGGCGATTTGTTGGGTGAGCAGTTCCTGAATTAATGGACGGGTATTTTTCTTACTCCCCTCGATCCTGCATTATTAACATAATCATTGTGGCATTTGCTTCTTCGAGTTCCTCTTTCTTTTTCAGTTTACAAAAGATCATTGCTCTATTTTCTACTTATTTTTCTATATTTCTTTTGTTTTCACCATTTCTGGTTGTTGTTTTTCATCCAATTTCTTTGCTTTCATTTTGTCTCTTGTTTAAATATTTTGATCTCTATATAGTTCCGTCGTATTTTTTTTTCTTTCTTCACATTATTTTACTTTTTTTTTTTATTTTCGTTTTCTTTTCCTTCCCTCCTTTCATCTTTCATATTAGCATCCTCGTTTACTTTTCCCCTTTCAGATTGTTGTATAATTTTCTTATTCCCAGTTATCTCTTCTATTATAATTGTCTTTATTTTGTAACAATATATATTTTCTCTTATTTTCTTTTCTTTCTGTATTATTCCATTTTATATCTTGTATTTTTAACGTGAATGTTGAAAGTTCCCTGGATTGCTAAAAAGACCAATTAGAACATTCTCAAAGAGGCCAACAGAAAAAAGGAGCTCCTAAAAAATATCAGAAAGGAACAATCGACAATCTTCGGGCACATTATGATAACAGGAAAGTTGGAATACATGGTTACAACTGGCACACAAAAAAAAAAAAAAACGGGGAAAGACAGATCGCGGACAACAAAGAGAGAAGATACTGGATATCTTGGTGTCATGGCACTGAAAACAGTCAGCAACAAACTTGGTACGATTCACTGTAGATAGAAGATTGTGGAAGGACATGATCGCCTACGCAAACCGGTATGGCACATGATGATGATGATGATTATTAACTTCTTATTTTGCTCCTTGTTTATCATCATCATAATTTTATTATATTGTCCTCTTTCTTCGCCTGTTTATGCCTCCTATCCGACAATTACTTGATTTCATTATTCGCCATTAGAAGAACGTGATAAGGACACCGATAACATAAATTATGGGATAGTTTACACCAAGCGGCGACATATTCGTTTTTAGGACCTAAACATCCGACTTAAGCATGACATTTCTTTTGTTACTGAGTACCTTTCCCTCTCCAGGGATTCTTACTCTCATGAGTAGATTTCATTAATACATGGTCCATGTCGACACGCGTCGGACATCATTCCCATACAAGACCCTCGATCTCGTGAGTAGATTTCATTCATACATGGTCCATGTCGACATCCGTCGGACATCATTCCCATACAAGACCCTCGATCTCGTGAGTAGATTTCATTCATCATGGTCCATGTCGACACGCGTCGGACATCATTCCCATACAAGACCCTCGATCTCGTGAGTAGATTTCATTCATCCATGGTCCATGTCGACACGCGTCGGACATCCCATACAAGACCCTCGATCTCGTGAGTAGATTTCATTCATCCATGGTCCATGTCGACACGCGTCGGACATCATTCCCATACAAGACCCTCGATCTCGTGAGTAGATTTCATTCATCCATGGTCCATGTCGACACGCGTCGGACATCATTCCCATACAAGACCCTCGATCTCGTGAGTAGATTTCATTCATCCATGGTCCATGTCGACACGCGTCGGACATCATTCCCATACAAGACCCTCGATCTCATGAGATGTGCAACAGTTCTACCGTTGATATTAATCCCTGCCACGCTATCAAATCATCCATCTTTTCACTTTGTCTACCTGTATTTCTCAGACCTTCTATTTTTTTTCCCCCTGTTGTTGCTAAGTATTCCAGCCCGCTACTTCTCATCATTATCATTAAGTGCCGTCTCCGTATCAAATGTTGGCTACCATGGAGCACCATTCCGCTATGCCTCTTGTTTTGATGGCGCATGTTGTCATAGACTGACATGCACATCTTGTGATGCTGTTCGTTCAAGTTAGTCTTGGTCTGCCTCTGTCTGTTTTACCTTATATTTTTCCTTCCAAGATTACTTTTAGTAGGCTGCTGTGTGAATCCAAAAATCATAAAACCCAAAAATCCCATGTCTTGTTTAGATTGTGTTTAGTAAACCTCTTTTCATTTTTAGTTGTTTTAATACTTCATCATTTGTTTTCTTTTCTTTCCACCCAATTCTTCCTATTCTTCTATAAATCCACATTTCAAAGGCTTCAATTTTGTTTTATTTTGTCTTTTCTGATGTCCATGTTTCTGCATCATAAAGGAATGTGGTATGTGGCAAAGAAAGATGATATGACATTTTGCTTTTCTCTTTTTAGCCCTGCTGTTATTTCTTATGCCACTAAAATCTGGACAGACTCTCCTATTTTTTTTTTCAATCTTCTCTTCTTCATCTGCTTCATTTAGTACCTCCTCATTGGATTTGTTGGCCTGTTCACGATATCTTTGGGATCCGTCTTAAAATGTATATTTTGAACTGATTCTATCCGATATTGTATCTGTTTATTGCCCATTATTCGTAACCTTAAAATAGCACTGGTTCGTTGTAGTGTTGTAGACTCTCTCTCTCTCTCTAACTTTCAATGATAATGAAATGTTGAATAACATTACTCTTATTTTAGTTTTTTTTTTAAATTATAGATCTGTGAGTTTCTAATTGTTACCTCAGTAAGACATCTAGCTATGGATGTTAGTGCTGTTCCGACATTTAAAACAATCTTAGCGCTGTTCCCACACATTTAAAACAAACTTAGCGCTGTTCCCACACATTTAAAACAATCTTAGCGCTGTTCCCACACATTTAAAACAATCTTAGCGCTGTTCCCACACATTTAAAACAATCTTAGCGCTGTTCCCACACATTTAAAACAATCTTAGCGCTGTTCCCACACATTTAAAACAATCTTAGCGCTGTTCCCACACATTTGAAACAATCTACTTGTTCGAGCTTTTACCATTTACTTACATACTTCACTTTGGTAAAGTCGTATCTTTTAAGGCCACCATTACTTCTGTTGTCATTTCATTTAAACTGAGTCCTCCCCACTCTCACTTTCTTCTATAACCATATATCTGAGTGATTGAAGCTCTTTTTCGCTCTTGGATATTAGTAACTTATCATAAGTATATCTCCAGTTATTATAATTAAGTCTCCCGACTGTTATGTGCTTTGTGTGTTTCATGATGACTCCACTGTACAACATGACCAGTGATGGCATATAAGGATATCTGAATGGCTTCCTTGAGTGAATTCTCGATCAGCGAAAGAAATTTGAATAAGACCGTACATAACACATGAGGAAGCATTGATGTCAAATTCAGAAGAAAAAAGGTACAGGAGAAAGCAGACTAGGCAACACAAATACATCTTGTTCATTCTGCGGTCGGATCTGTTTAACTAATCAATTTTGGCAGATTCGGTCATAAGAGAAGCTGTCCAGTAAAATAGTATAGTAATGAGACAATACGATATTACCAAACTGGCTAATCATGATTGCCTTCTACCAACCGCCTGTCAAAACCCCAAAGGCCATATACATATATGTATATACAAGAAGGCCAGTAGTTAGAAATGTGCAGGCTGGTTAGTTTTATTTCAAGCCCAACACGAAATGGTAAAGTTCGGTCCCGGTCAGCTCAGGTTTACTATATCTAATACAAGCTATCAGTTACAGGAGCCACGATACCTCAGTGGTTAGCGAACTGGACTACAAAGGACAAGAGGTCGGGTTTGATCTTGATATACGGCTTCCAGGTTCACCAAGCCTTTAATGGGTACCAGATTTAATTTTTCTGGGAAAGTAAAGCGGCACGGACGTAATACCAACCACAGTACCACAAAAAGCATGTGCCGAAGGTCTGTAAAAATTATGGTCACTAGCACCATATTCCCTATACGCCACTTGGCGTGACGTGGCTCTTTACTTTACTTAACTATCAGCTACGAGTCCACGGACTACGTTCATTCCGGGAACTGTTGGGCGTGTGTTCATTTTCTTTCTAATTTTCATCATCTTTTATTTTTCCCCTTTACCTTTCATATGTTATTATTTCCCTCTCTTTCTCTTTTATCTTTCTTACTCTCTTTATATGTTATTTTAAACAAAATTGTATCTACCTATTTCTCTGTTATGCCTTCATTTTTGAAATATTATTATTTTCACCTAATTTTATATTTCTTTAAACACATTTTCTGTCTGTTATTTTGTACATCTTCTGTTTTCCTTATCTTTTATTCCATCTTTAACTCTATATTATCGGTCTTATTTTCTGTTCGCTTTTCTTCCTTCTTGCGTTTAAGCTGCTCCAACCCCGCTTCTTATTTCACTCTTTTCATTCTTGCCTCCATAGCATTTTACGAATTACCTTTTCTTATTTATTTTCCCCTTCGCTCTTTATAGCTGTCGAAAATCTAAACCTTGCGCTAAATTCATTTCAATGATGTCTTAAAATAGTTCCATGTTGAATGTTAAAGAGAAAAAAAGACTGACCTACACTTAAAAATGCGTATTTCTTAAGTGACGCTAAGAGAAAACTTTTACTATATATTATCTACAATCTTTCTTTCCATCTTTTACCACCTTTTATACTCCCACGGTAATCTACTCAGTTCTGCCTCTTGTAATTTGAAAGTAGGCAGAGAACGGTGCCATATTTCCTACGTTCATTTCCTCTAGTCCTCATTTCCATGTGTATCACGTTGCCTCCCCTTGATTAGAAGGGACCCTACCCAATCCTCGCTAACAAATAAGATAAATAAAGTCACTACTGGTTTTCCCTCTCATTTTCGGCTTCCATATTGTTCAGGTCACCAAGACACAGTGACGGGAATAGCGAGTGACTTTTCCCTATGCAAATTGGACAGCCTCGCGTTTACCAACCGTTACATACCAGGAATATCAGTCGCTGGTTACAATTAAGCCAAGAAAGAAGGAAAGAAAGAAAGAAAGAAAGAAAGGAAGGAAGAAAGAAAGAAAGAAAGAAAGAAAGAAAGAAAGAAAGAAAGAAAGAAAAGTAATGCCCCCATTAGGGAATATGGTTATGGTTAGTTATGGAAAGCCCCGATATCAATGCAAACGAATTAAAATCCATAATTTCTCAACCGCCCGTGCCGGTGGAATCATCCGAATTACTATCTCATCTCCCAAACAGAGAAAGGTAGCTGTAGTTCCCATCATAGCAGTATCAGCACACGCTAAAAGACATAAGACGAAACCGCAAAGAAAGTGAACATAGCCAACTGTTCCCTGTCATACGATATCATCATTAATCGTAAACAATTTGAATATCGAAACACGATCAAAACGGATGAAACACACAGCTCACGGAGTGCACAGAACACTTAACTCAGTAGCTCCTGCAACAAGCAGGTAGGGAATATATTAGCGCTGACGATGTGCATATATTTTGGTAAAATTGTCCTCATTATGCCAGTAAAATATTTGGATCTTCCCAGAATAAAAAAAAAAAAACCTGTATCAAATTAAGGCTGGATGCACCCAATGGCCACCAATAGGAATTGAGCCCGATCTTCTTCTCATTTTACCGGTCCACTGACCGCTACAATGGCTCTGTCGGTTATAATATAAGGAACCGAAAGTTGATAACTGATACACTCTTAATTGCTAATAGTTAATTTTTAAAATGATCAACATTATAGTCATCATCATCATCATTTTTTGGCGTCACCGCATCAAAGGCTGGCTACCATGTCGCATCATCTCACTCTCTCTCTTGTTGTTACGACACACACTGTCTTATGTCTTTGTCCCCCTCTTGATGTTTTCAGTACACTTGAATCTTCGTCTTTCTCTATCTCGTTTACCTTGAATGTCCCCCATCCAAAGTGAGTTCCACTGAGCCTCTTAACGTGCCCTAAACATTTCTTTTCACTTGTTCTCAGTCTGATAATTAGTTCTTTCTTCATTTTCAGCTCTCTCTCTCTCTGGCAACCACCCCTGGTCTCAGCAGAAAGGCCTGGCTTGAAACGTCATTTACTCATCGACAGAAAAAACATGAGTACCTCCGAAGTTGGAGTTATCTGCCTGTGCTGCGAGGGACCCCTGTGCACACGGCTGCCAGGGAAAAAATGGATTAATACACAAAATTCAGTTCTTAGTCTCTAGGGACTTCGTCAGAGTTGAAAGCTGGCGAACGCAACAACAACACCATTTTCAGTTGTCTCAGAACTTCATTATTTGTTTTCTTCTCTATCCAACCAAATCCTTCCATTCTACTGTAAATCCATATTTCAAGGGCCTCGGTTTTCTTTCCTCGCTTCTTATTAAGTGTTCTTGTTTGTTCCCCATACAGTAATGTTGGTTAAATATAACCACTTCATTATTCTTAGATTAGTTTTGTTGTTCTTTTGTTTTATCTGACCATATATTTCATGTAGTTAAACTGTTGTTTGCCATTCCTCCTCCATTGTTTATTTATACCTCGCATTTATCATCTAATGTCCAAGATAAGTATATTCTTGGACTCTCTCTATGTTCTTTCTATTTACCTTGGTTTTTACCTGTTGGTTACTGTGACCGACAGTAAAAATTAAATATTATCCTCAACATAAACAAGACAAAAGTCACGGTTTTAACAAATAAAAGAACCTCTCTGGAATGCATTATTTTCGTCACCCGGACAATGTGAACATAGAGATCAAAGAGTTCAAGTGCCTGGACCTGGAATTGATAGGGGTACAATTATGTACAGGAAAGACAGTATTCCAAAGAGGTGTTAAGTGTACAATTATGTACAGGAAAGATAGCATTCAAAAGAGCTGGTAGGTGTAGAATAGTGTACAGCAAAGACAGTATTCCAAAGAGCTGGTAGGTGTAGAATAGTGTACAGCAAAGACAGTATTCCAAAGAGGTAAAAAGAGTAAAATAATGTACAGGAAAGATAGCATTCAAAAGAGCTGGTAGGTGTAGAATAGTGTACAGCAAAGACAGCATTCCAAAGAGCTGGTAGGTGTAGAATAGTGTGCAGCAAAGACAGTATTCCAAAGAGGTGTTAAGTGTAAAATTGTTTACATCGAAGACAGCATTCCAAAGAGGTGTTAAATGTAAAATTGTTTACATCGAAGACAGCATTCCAAAGAGGTGTTAAGTGTAGAATAGTGTGCAGCAAAGACAGCATTCCAAAGAGGTGTTAAGTGTAGAATAGTGTGCAGCAAAGACAGCATTCCAAAGAGGTGTTAAGTGTAAAATTGTTTACATCGAAGACAGCATTCCAAAGAGATTATAAGTGTACAATTGTGTACAGCAAAGAGAGCATTCCAAAGAGGTGGTAGGTGATAACTGAGGCAATATGTACAACAAAGATTAAACAAATTGATCACAACCAATCTTTGTATCCGAAGACCGCATGAAAAATACTCTCCTGTGTAGAGATAATTGTGAATCTTGCACTCAACCAGACCAAGTATGCTAGAGGAATGGTAAACTCGGACAAAAAGTAATGCAGCTATAATTACTTTAGTGCCATATAATGCAGTTACCTTGTAAGCTGCGGCACAGCGCAACAAATAACCCTTTCATCGGATATCTGTTGATACAAAGTATAACAGAAGAATATACTAATTCTATGTGATCACGTTTTTCTAGAAATCTAGTTCTTTTCGCTCCGTGTGCTAGCCTTATCAGACCTGCTTAGGCCAAACGATTTCTCCTATTGTTACTTCTGTATGTATCCATTATGTTGCCTGTCGTTCCGTGCGAGCTAAATAAAGAAAGAAACTGATCCATTCATCTCACAAAACAAATGTGCATCATCACCAGCTGCCATTAGAGTTATCTCTTCTATTCTTTACTACCGGAATTTCCTTATCGCTTTCAATTTTTAGTAGTCGTATCATAAAGTCCAATCACTCCACTCAACACTTGTATTTAATATTAAAAATCTGGATCTTCTTAATTGTTAAATGCATTCTCTTGGTGTTTTAGTTGTTTTTATGAAGTCAATTGCCTTCAGTTGTTATGTTGCTATAAAGTACATTAACGTGTTGTCTTTATAATCGTATTTTGACATCTTCATTCGTTTTTCTTTCGTTTTCATTGTTATCTGTTATTTCTCATAATGGCTTGCTCTTTTTATTTCTTTATTTCTATTGCCAGTAATCATTCCTATTTCTATGTTTCTCGTATTGTACATTGCTCTTATTATTTTTTACGTATTTATGCCTTGTTTTTTTTTTATTTTATTTTTAATCAATTTAAACAAAATGTATTCTCTAATCATTTGCTATCTTTTGTGTTTTGCATTATTGGTATTATTTTTATGTCTTAATTTTCTATGTCATCTAATTTTGACTGAGTTATTGAGTTATTTGCAGGTCATCATCATTGCACTCCGAACATGTCCATAGGTGCTCAGATCCCCTCCTCAGCAAGTCCCGCAGTGTCCAGCGACTGACGACTCCAGTTCTGTGTTGGATAAGTCTTCTTACACGCTCACAAAGTTTCTCATTTCTGGCTGCGCACATCTTAACTCCCTTCTCTTTCATTCGAAGAAGTGACGTGGATTCGTGGTCGTCGAAGTCCTGTGCTCTTCCCACATCTCGGAGGGCATTGATGATGTCCGCCCGATCCATTGGTTGCCCGTCCTCAACGACAGCGCAGCTAGCCAAATTGTCCGCTCTTTCATTTCCCCGTACTCTCGCATGTCCAGGGACATAGACAAAGGTGACTTTACATATTTTTTACCTCTGCAATGACTCTACCCATTGCAGGCGTACAGAGCCCGCCTCCACTTTTTTTGGAATGGGATCTAATTTTGATATGTTTCTGTATTAGTCCCTTTGTTTGTTATCTTATTACTATCGTTCTGTATTTTTTTCTTATTTGATATCTGAAATAGCTTACTGTCTCCTTCTCTGCATTCTTGTTGTTGCTTTGGCATGGGTTTGATTCCACATTTTGCATTAATACTTTCTTTTACAATAAAGCATTCGAATACAACATAAATAATTCAGGTCTTAGCAAGGAATTAACATACCTCGTGGCATTTAAAGTTAAATAAATTAACATACCTCGTGGCATTTAAAGTTAAATAAATTAACATACCTCGTGGCATTTAAAATTAAATAAATTAACATACCTCATGGCATTTAAAGATAAATAAATTAACATACCTCGTGGCATTTAAAATTAAATAAATTAACATACCTCTTGGCATTTAAAGTTAAATAAATTAACATACCTCGTGGCATTTAAAGTTAAATAAATTAACATACCTCGTGGCATTTAAAAGTTAAATAAATTAACATACCTCGTGGCATTTAAAGTTAAATAAATTAACATACCTCGTGGCATTTAAAGTTAAATAAATTAACATACCTCGTGGCATTTAAAGTTAAATAAATTAACATACCTCGTGGCATTTAAAGTTAAATAAATTAACATACCTCGTGGCATTTAAAGTTAAATAAATTAACATACCTCGTGGCATTTAAAGTTAAATAAATTAAATAAAGAAAAGAAAAATATCATGGTTCCGATAGAAAGAAATGACTTGTCAACGTTTCTATTGAACGTTGTGTGGAGAGCAATTATTTGTGTGTGTGAAATCTGTTTCCTTAATTTAAAACAGTTACTTAAATAAAGCTGTTTTCATTTACCAGAAAAAATAAAAAAATTAACAATTATATGTTTACTGCTTTACGCAAGAAGGGCAACAATTTGAGAAAACATTTCAAAGTTTCAGTAAGTGTAGGGCTTCAATAGACATTACAGAATAACATACAAAAAGGTGAATATTTATAATAAAATTATCATTACAGAATGAAAGTAACAGACAAAAAAGATGAACAATTATAACCACAAATAAAAGAATAAAACTAATAAACAAATAAAAAAGTAAACAAATAAAATACAAAATATAGATTTACACAAAAAAAAGAGAAAAGAGGAAAAAATTAATTGAACTACTAAATATAAAGACTAATAACGGCTGCATTATCATCTTTAGGCGTATGAGTAATAAGCTGATAATGAAAATATTTATCTTTTCATATTTATAGGAGAGGATGTGGTCATTCAGCATCACGAATGGCGGTTCTACTTTTAGCGAGAAAGTCTCTGGTAATTATTTTATAGAGCACGGATCGATCCTAAAGAAATGTCGGTTCGTAAAGACAAATGAAAAGACGATTAGAGGCCAGAGATATGGCAATTCTCAGAATGTTGAGAGTTCCCTGGACAGCTAAAAAGACGAACCAGGAAATTCTCAAATTGGTCAAAACAAAAAGAGAGTTCCTAAAAATAAAACATCAGAAAGAAACTATTAATATTTTTCGCGGACATCATGAGAACTGGAAAGTTGGAATACTTGATCACAAAATACTGGGAAAGAGAGATCGCAGACCATAAAGAGATAAGCTAGATTGCTAGATAACAAGATTGCTTGTTATTGTGGGGCGGTAAACAGTCAACAACAGAATTGGTATCATGTATAGTGGACAGAATTATGGACGGATTTGTTTGTTTATGGAAGGCCTCGGTATCACTGCAAACGAATTAAAATACATAATTGCTCAACCGCCCATGCCAGCGTAATCATCCGAATCTCATTTCTCAAACAAAGAAAGGTAACTGTAGTCCCCATCGTTGCAGTCTCAGCACACGACAAAAGACATAAGGCGAAACCGCGCAGAAAGTGAACACAGCCAACTGTTCCCTGTCATACGATATCATCATTCATCGTAAACAATTGGAACATCGAAACATGATCAAAACGGATGAGACACACAGCTCACGGTATGCACAGAGCACTTAACTCAGTAGCTCCTGCAACAAGCCGGACTTGGAATATGAGGAAACTGCAACAAGGAACACTTTTCATGCATAGCCTTCAATTGTTTCAGCGGCCTATTCACCATATACCGGAAGTTCACCTGTGGAAGGATATAATCGCCCTATCTATTCAGCATGCCACAGGATGATGTTGATGAATACCAACATTTGCCGAAACGTTGGCAATCGCTCCTCTTAAGTATCCTTCTACGTAAAGCTGTTAGCATACATTTATTGATTTTTAACAATTATTTTATCAACTTGTCTCCAGCTTGACTACAGGTAGGCATAACTCTACGCTTATTCCTGCGTTGATCTATAACGTGATATAAGTGCGCACTACAACGTTAGATTTATACATTGAGCACTAAAAAGTTGTATATGTAATTATAACCACAAATAACAGAATAAAACTAATAAACAAATAAAAAAGTAACCAAATAAAATACGATTGGAGGCCGCAGAGATGAGATTTCTCAGAAGAATGTTGAAAGTTCCCTGGACAGCTGAAAAGACCAATGAGGAAGTTCTCAAAGAGGCCAACACAAAAAGGGAGCTCTTAAAAAAAATAAGAAAGAAGCAATCAATATTTTTCGGGCACATCATGAGAAGAGGAAAGTTGGAATACTTGGTTACAACTTACAAAATAACGGGAAAGAGAGATCGCGGACGACAAAGAGAGAAAATACTGGATAGCTTGGTGTCATGGCACGGAAAACAGTCAACAACAGAACTGATACGATGCACTATAGATAAAAGATTGTGGAGGGACATGATCGCCTACGCCAACCGGTATGGCACATGATGATGATGATATATAATTGCTAAGGCAACAAAATGCTATGTCCATAATTTCAGAAGTGGATTACCTCTCGTCATTTCACAATGCACACACGTTTACTTGGGGAATAAAACAGCAGTGAAAGTGGATACTGGTAGCACTTGCCGACTCCGGCAATTGGAGGGAGCAAGGGAATGGCGCTCTGTTATAGTTAACTACTGGGCAAAGACAAGTATAATTGATAAAACTATCATGAGATGATCATCATAGTTTAGTTGTTCATGTAATGGTCTCACTTTATTGTGAATCAGTGTCCGGTATGTTTTTGTTTTTTTTTTGCACTGTCAAAAATCTTAAATTGTTTGTTACGGTTATTGTTTCTTAATACGGTCAATATGGAACTGGTTGGTCTCGAGGCAAGACGCCGGCCTCGTGACAGAGAGGTTGTGGGTTCAAATCCTGGCTGCACCAGATGGGATTTTTATCTACGATTTCTCTCTGCGGCAACCACCCCTGGTCTCAGCAGCGAGCCCCGGCTTGAAACGTCAATTACTCATCGACGGAAAAAATATGAGTACCTCCGAAGACGGAGACATCTGCCTGTGCGGCATATATATATAATATATATATACGATCAATGTTGTAGTCTTTACTCTTTTATAAAAGTAATTGGATTACCTCTTGTCGTTGAAATAAATTTAATTTAAAAGAAGAAACAATGCGAAGATTATTTACTCTCTCTTTATTTTCTTTTTTTCTTTTTTTTTCTTTCTTTCATTCTTTCTTTCTTTCTTTCTCTCATTCTCACACAATGTGACTAATCTCTAAACGAAATACCCAATATCGATTATACAGTACGAATAGTGCAGCAATATAAATTATTACAGCCAGGAAAAAAATATGTTCATCTCACATAAAACGTATGTGACATAATACTAAAATCCAAAACAAACAACAACAAACTATTTCTGTCCTTGACCCTGAAAAGCAAATGATAAAATGAAGGGGGAAAAAAAATAAAGAAAGTTGAGATTATTGCAAATACTCACAACTCCCTCACTACCTGCCCCTCCGACTCAAAACACACACGCACGCATGCACCCACACACACAGATACAGACCCACAGACACACACACACACACACACATACACAAATGAATGCAGGTTTGAGGCTAGGAAGTCTGGCATGTTAGAGAACTAGACAGTAGCAAAGATCTCCAAACTTATGATGTCTCTAGACAGTCACAAAGATCTCCAAACTTATGCTGTCTCTAGACAGTAACAAAAATCTCCAAACTTATGCTGTCTCTAGACAGTAACAAAGATCTCCAAACTTATGCTGTCTCTAGACAGTCACAAAGATCTCCAAACTTATGCTGTCTCTAGACAGTAGCAAAGATCTCCAAACTTATGCTGTCTCTAGACAGTCACAAAAATCTCCAAACTTATGCTGTCTCTAGACAGTCACAAAGATCTCCAAACTTATGCTGTCTCTAGACAGTCACAAAGATCTCCAAACTTATGCTGTCTCTAGACAGTCACAAAGATCTCCAAACTTATGCTGTCTCTAGACAGTAACACAAATCTCCAAACTTATGCTTTCTCTAGACAGTCACAAAGATCTCCAAACTTATGCTGTCTCTAGACAGTCACAAAGATCTCCAAACTTATGCTGTCTCTAGACAGTAGCAAAGATCTCCAAACTTATGCTGTCTCTAGACAGTCACAAAGATCTCCAAACTTATGCTGCCTCTAGACAGTAACACAAATCTCCAAACTTATGCTGTCTCTAGACAGTAACACAAATCTCCAAATGTATGCTATCTCCCCACTTCCAATCTTCTTCATATCACGTGACAAGACATTTCCTTACGATGGTATCTAATTGTACAATCAGTGGCTCCTAATCAATACCAACTTTGTCTGCTCCCTTCTGCCCTGCGGTTGAGAGGTCAAACAGATTCTGTCAGCTGTCTTCCTTATAGCCTAGTCCCAATCTAGTTCGTGGCATCTCACCGACTGTATTATCCCCTTCTCGTATTTTTGATTCTCTCCGAACCCTCCTTGCTTGTGGTCTCCGATATAATTATTCCCTGACCGCGAGCATGGGCAAGCGATATCACGACCGATTTTTTTTTTCACTTTAATCTACAAGATCTGGACTCGAACTCATTGCCATACGTTCTGGTTGTGGAACTGCATGGTCTTAATCACTGGAAACCTATTCTCGGACACCCCATTTCTAGATTTAATTTAAAAAAAAAGGGTTCCCTCTCTCCTGCCTTGCTTGGCGTATGGAGATTATGATATTAGTGACCATATTTTGTCCATATCACCACGTCACTATGTGCAGCACTGTAAATATCTTCTAATAACAATAAATAATAAAGACTTGTTGCACAGAATATTTATAAATGTATTTTTAATAATATTCTTAGCCTGTGCGAATCTACTTTATATGTCCAAAAGGCCCCTTCCATCTGATGTTATCCCTGTTCCTATATGTTTATAACACTTGTCTTAGCTTGGTACCATTCTCATATAAATTGCTCTTATGTCAAATGTTGTCTTTGAAACCAACATCGTCCATTACTTCTGTTGTCTTTTCATTTAAACTCAGTCCCTTTATCTCAATTTATTCAGTAACTATGTAAGCGAATCAAGGACAGTAGACAAACAAATGAAAAGACGGTCAGAGGTCTCAGAGATGGGATTTCTCAGAAGAATGTTGAAAGTTCCCTGCAAAACTAAAAAGACCAGTAAGGGCGTTATCAAAGAGGCCAACACAGAAAGAGAGCTCCTAAAAAAACATCAGAAAGAAACAATCGACATTTTTTAAGCACATCATGAGAACAGGAAAGTTGGTATACTTGGTTTCAAGTAGCAGCAAAAAAAAAAAAAAAAAAAAAAAACACAGGGAAAGAGGGATTCCGGACGACAAAGTGAGAAGATACTAGATAGCTTGGTGTCGTGGTATCGAAAACAGTCCACAACAGAACTGAAATGGTGCACTGTGGATAGAAGATTGCGGAACGACATGATCGCCTACGCCAACCGGTATGGCACATGATGATGATGATTCAATAACTGTATTTATTAATGAATTAAGTTGTACCTCGCTGTTAGATATCAGTACCATATAGTCTACATAACTCTCAAAGAAGTATATTAATTGCGTAATTATATCTGTTGCCACAAACGCAAGAGCTCGACATGTCAGAGCAAACGTTCATGGAGCAAAGTACTTCTAGCGCTATAGCAAGGGAAGTAAATCGTAACTTGGCTACCCACTAATGACAACGCGTTAAGTCCCATATTAAAATTATAGTCATGCCACTTTTAAGAATACCAATCACACAACTTCGTACCGATGCTTGATTGCTTGCGTTCGCCCGATGACTAAAGTATTCTAGAGTATTCTAGTAGACTACAGAATTACTCTTCATCATCCGCCCTTAAAAAGTGGGTGTGTCTTCGTTGTGTTGTGGTTTACAGTATAACTGTGATATTTGCGCCTTTCGGCCCAACACATCCAACTTCAGCACGTTTCGTACCGATAAACACGGCCATTTGTCACATATATTATAGATGTATTGCTTGTTTATGCTCCATGTGTTACCGGGGCCTCATTATGTGGGAAGTAAAGAATAGTGACACTGTGACCTTCCAGGCATGTCGTAAGAGGCGACTAAGGAGTGTTGAGCGATGGCTTGACAAGATGTCATTGTAAAAAGTATTGTTGTGGAAACAGATTTAGAAGCAGTGATCTCTGCAATATGTGCCATTTTGGCACGCAAGGTTTCTGTTTTTGAGATTGTAGTTCTGCCCTATGTGCCGTCTTCGGCTCGAAAGGACAATAGATAGAGATAGATTGCTTGTTTTATCGTTCCTAAAATATTATATATATATATATATATATATATATATATATATATATATATATATATATATATATATATATAATTCTTACACGGCAGATTCAAATAAATTAGACGAAAGTATTGATTACAATTTAAATTGAGTTATAGATAACATTTAATGAAGACTGTAACTCTTTAAACGTTATCAGACTAGCACTAACTTACATATGTACAAAAGATATCAGTGATATTCTCTGGTATTACAAGCTAAAGAGATCAATTGTTTTAACCAATTACCAGTTTTCAAAGTTAGAGAAGTGAACGCATTCATCTGAAAGCAAAACCAAAGTTATCGAATCTTAAAGTCAGCGACTTTATATTGTCTGTAAAATATATTTGTCACGTGTCTTTCTTTTTCTTTCTGTCTTTTCTTCCTCATTTGTCTTTCGGCATCGAGAGGAGGTATGGTTCGCGGTTTCTTGCTCTTCTATTGAAATCTTTTACTGTTATACATTTGAGTGTTTCTAGTATTCCTTTTGTCCACCGTTTTCTTAGTCGGCCTCTTAGTTTCGTGTTCTTGTATCGTTTGTTGGTAACTGGTTTTTTCATATGTTTTGTATCCATTATATTGATTTGCTAAAGGAAACTGCGAAATTATTACAACAACTGTTTTCAAGAAAAGTCCAGAGCAACTGGGAAAAGTAGATGGAACACATATATGTTTGAGGATAATACAAAGATCGAAGATTCCAGCAGCACTTGGGCTGGGAACAGCGAGTCATAGCTGACTGTCTGGGTCAGTATTTGGGGCTGAAACTGTTGAAGACATTACTAAACCGCCTGGCGGTGTCGTTAACTAACCTGTCTGGCCAAGCAAGAAGTGTTCAAGAAGAGGCAAACTCGTATGCAGAAATATTCTAGTGAAGTCGGATGTGTTTGAGCGAAATGTACAATTATGGTAGTGTTTGTAAACGATACAGTTACACATCGATGCCAATTTAAAGCGCGTATATAGGTGAAAGAAAGAAAAAAACGCGATGCTCAATATGTGCTGACTTGATGCACGGACAACCAAGAAAGTGGGATGTTTCAGTAAAACAAAATGCCAACAGAAGGCAACTGACTGCTCTGTAGGTACAAGCCAAACTAAGTAAGTAAGTAAAGTACCCCCGTCACGCCAAGTGGCGTATAGGGAAATATGGTGTTAGTGACCCTATATTTTACAGACCTTAAGCACATGATTTTTGGGGTAATGTGGCCGGTATTACGCCCGTGCTGGTTTACTTTCCCAGAAAAAAATCCGGTACCCATTTAAAGCTGGGTAAACCCGGAAGCCGTCGGTTGGGATCGAACCTTACCCCTTGTCCTTTGTAGTCCAGTTCACTAACCACTGAGCTATCGCGGCTCTCATAGGTACAAGCCAAAGGCAAAAAAAAAAATAAAAAAAAAAAACTACAGATTCACGAAACATTGTATATAATGAAAATATAGTAATATAAGTTCACTAACCCAAAATGCACCAAAATAGCAAAATACGCCAAGAAAGACAATCGAAATTGCCGAGTAGACAGTGGTCCCTAGCGTTTGGCTTTTCTTGACAACTGGCTATGCCAAGGAGTACATGTTCGATCCTGCTTCGGACCATATATTATTCTTTGTTTTTTATTCTGATGTTGATTATTTGTCATTTTTTTCCGAGTGCTGTAAATTTCCCTTGAATTGATTCGCTGATTATCCCCTCGGAAGTTTCCTTCTATAATAATATTCATTTATTAATTGTCTCCAAGAAAGACAATCCCCGTCCAACGAATGTGATTAGTTACTTTTCATGAATTACTTCCCCTGCCTTAAGAGAATCTGTTTTTGCGCTTAAAGGATCAATACGATAACTATCAATTCCTACTTTTTTTTTGTTTTACTATCAATTCCTACTTAGTTCGGAAAAAGACACTAATTAATAAATTTGTCTCAAACATTTGCTTAGAAATTAGAAGCTTAATTATGTGACGGGGATAATTCGACGACTAACTGTGTGTTTATATGTTCGATTGGATTCAAGAACGATGTCCTAACATCATCAAGCGCTATACGTTTTTGTTCTCAATATCATCATTTTCGGGTAGATGTGAACGTCCCGTATATGGTGGATAGGCGGCAGGAACCATTGAAGGCTATGTCTGAAAAGTGTTCCTTGTTGCAGTTTCCTCATATTCCAAGTCCGACTTGTTGCAGGAGCTACTGAGTTAAGTGCTCTGTGCACACCGTGAACTGTGTGTCTCATCCATTTCGATATTCCAATTGTTTACGATGAATGATGATTTCGTATGACAGGGAACAGTTGGCTGTGTTCACTTTCTGCGCGGTTTCGCCTTATGTCTTTTGGCGTGTGCTGGGACTTCTACGATGGGGATTACAGTTACCTTTCATTGTTTGGGAGATGTGTTAGTAATTCGGATGATTCCACTGGCACGGGCGGTTGAGCGATTATGGATTTTAATTCGTTTGCAGCGATACCGGGGCCTTTCATAACCAATAGAACCAATAGCTTAATCAGAAGGTTAGACTTAATTAGTCACGGAGAAATCAGTATGTTTTAGATAACGGTTTCAAATGTTTATTGTTAAATACAGTTTCTGTTTCTTTAGTCAGTCGTTTTTTTTCTACTTGCCCCATGCTTAATTATAATGTCCATCATTGTCGTGATTACTCATGATCATAATCATTAATTCACTCTAAACAACACGGCTATGCAGTCGCTGCACTGGTACCGTGCACATGTTGCTGCTTATTTCCTAAATCATCATCATCGAGTGCCATCTCCACAATGAAGGTTGGCTACCAACGAGTGCCATTCCGCGCTGTCTCTTGCTTTGATGGTGCAGGTTGCCATAGGCTGATTTGTCCATCTTTCGATGTTATTCATCCATGTTAGTCTTGGTCTGCCTCTGCCTCTTTTACCTTGTATTTTCCCCTCCAAGAGTACTTTTAGTAGGCTGTTGTGTCTTTTAACATGCCCCAAAAATAGCTTTTGTCTTGTTTGAATTGTGTTTAGTAGTTCTCTTTTCATTGTTAGTTGTTTTAAGACTTCATCGTTTGTTTTCTTTTCTTTCCAACCAATTCTACTTATTCTTCTATATATCCATGTTTCAAAGGCTTCAATTCTCTGTTCTGTTTTCTTGTCTAATGTCCATGTTTCTGCAACACAAAGGAATGTTGAGAAGACATAACATTTTGCAATTCTTAGTATTAGCCCTTGTGTTATTTGTTTTGGTGTTAGTATCTTTTTCATGACATTACAATTACTCTTTACCATTCCTACTATTTTGTTTATTTCAGTTGTACATTTTCCATCAATAATTATAGTATGTCCAAGGTAGTTATAGTTCTGAATTGTCTCCAGGTCTATTCCTGCAATTTTGATATCCACTTGTGGGTTTTGAGTATTTTCTTTGTTTATGATCATAGTTTTAGTATGATGGAAAATGTAAGGTCACCTTTGTATATGTCCCTGGACATGCGGGAGTACGGGGAAATGAGAGAGCGGACAGGTTGGCTAGCTGCGCTGTCGTTGAGGACGGGCAACCGATGGATCGGGCGGACATCATCAATGCCCTTCGAGATGTTGGAAGAGCACAGGACTTCGACAAACACAGATCAACGTCACTTCTTCGGATGATGGAAATAGGAGTTTCCTTCACAATGACGTCACGTCGATTCACGCGCTATTCCAATCTTGGCGGCCATGAGCCATGCCACGAGAGCGCAGAAAGTGGCGGTAACTGGTTTAAACTGATGATCCTCTAAGCTGCTATTAGACGAGGCTTATACGAGTGTTACGAGATAACATGTCAAAAAGAAAGTGAAGAAACTAAATTATTTTTTTAAAGGGCTTGCTGTAATTTCAAGGATGGCCTTCCCACCTTATAATAGAGACTAAATTCGTCATCAGCAAGTACCGTGTCGGCTGGCGTAGGTGATCATGTCTCTCAAGAACGTTCAATCTCTACAGCTATTTGGCAATTAAATACGTTGTTAACCTCCTACCAGAATATTCCCTTAAATTGCTTGGCATCCTTAGTCTTTCTTGTCCTCAATCTCGTCTCCTCGAATTTTGTTGTTGCTTTTTTTATTTTTAACTGTCACAACATACCCCCGGTATTAAGCTTCTCAAATATTCGCAACTTTTCACAATCTAACAAGTAACGGGACTATGAAAAAGAAGCGAACCTATTAAGTGCACCATAAGGAGGTAATACAGGTTTACATAGAAGGTAATAACGGTTTACTTGAAAGGTAATAGCGGTTTGAATAGAAGGTAATAACCTTTTACATAGGAGGTAATAACGGTGAGGTAATAACGGTTTAAAAAGGAGGTAATAAGGGTTTACTAAGGAGGTAATTAGGGTTTACTTAGGAGGTAATAGGGGTTTACTTGGAAACTTTTAACATTTTACTTGGAAGGTTAAAACAGTTTCCTTGGGAGGTATAGGAGGTAATAACAGTTTCCATAGAAGATAATAGCTTTCTTGGGAGATAATAACAGTTTCCTTGGGAGATAATAACAGTTTCCTTGGGAGATAATAACAGTTTCCTTAGGAGGTAATAACAGTTTCCTTGGGAGATAATAACAGTTTCCTTGGGAGATAATAACAGTTTCCTTGGGAGGTAACAGTTTCCTTGGGAGGTAATAACAGTTTATTTGGGAGGTAATAACAGTTTATTTGGGAGGTAATAACAGTTTCCTTGGGAGGTAATAACAGTTTCCATGGGAGGTAATAACAGTTTATTTGGGAGGTAATAACAGTTTCCATGGGAGGTAATAACAATTTACTTGGGAGGTAATAACAGTTTATTTGGGAGATAATAACAGTTTCCTTGGGAGGTAATAACAGTTTCCTTGGAAGGTTGTAACACTTTCCTTGGGAAATAATAATAGTTTACTTAGGGGGTATAAGGGGTAATAACAGTTTACTTTGGATGTAATAACAGTTTCCTTATGAGTTAATAAGTTTACTTTGGCAGTAATATCAGTTTCCATGTAAACTATTACAGCTTACATAAAAGGTATAGGAGGCAATAGCAGTTTATTTGGGAGGTTGTAACGTTTTACCTAGGAGTTATAGATGTAGAAATAAGTCATTTAGGAGTTAGTAACAGCTAAACTTTATTTACATTTCTCTGTTGTCTTTCAACGCCGATTAAAAATAGTGTTCATGTGGTTACACTGTCTCCTGCATGGCGCTCATCGTAATGTCTTCTGATTCATGAATCCATTGTCTTCTGGGTCTACGTATTATTTCCGCTATTTCTTGGAGTTAAGGGGGTAATGAAAGCGGTGATCATTTGAACTTAAGTGTTAAACTTCAACAAGAAAATACTTTAGAACTGCTATTATGGCTTTAAAGTAAAAGGAAAACACACAGGAATGTATTTTTTAAAATCTATTTGTCTACTTTCTTCTCTTTTTCGTTACAATTGTAGGTACTTGAACTCCATCTCAGATAGTAGCTTTTCTAGTAGCTCAAATTTGTTGTAAAGTTTCCGTGAATATACATTTCGTATGTTTCAAGATCTGCGCTATATAAATATATACACACCTTTTGGAATAACACGATAGTCTCTACAATTCGGCAAAGCTACAGCGATTTTATTTGTTGCCTTCAAAATTTGCTGATCCGACTGTGCATCTTAGATGTCATTTCTCGCTGAGTATTTTAATGTATGACAAGAGAGCAACATCTATTAGCAACGCATTTATAATGCAACATGAGTTAAAACACAACATGAGGACCTACCTACTCCTCGGGTGAGGCAAGTGGCCACATGAACCTACTAGCGAGGGTAGATTCGTGGGCGTGGTTGAGGTTTGAGCCAGTTGGATGGACTGTATCATGGCCACGGCTTCCTGTTTGAGATGACTTAAGGGCGTCTCGCATACTCCGCAGTGACCAGCCCTGGAATACCAGCGCTCGTATCCCTCTGGTAGTGTTAAACGCTCGCCTATATTGTCCACACGGATGCTCTGTGAATGAAAGAAATTAAACAAAAATGTAATCAGCATTAGGAGCAGAATAAGCAAAGCATGCACATTCCAACCATATAAAGGTAAAGTACGAGACTTGAATCGACATCTTAGCACGCAGGTTTCCACCCATATGTGCTTGTCGAGAAGTCTCGAACACTTCTGGATAGTGTCGCTTCAACCATCGAAACTCACGAAGCGAGGCGGCATTCCTCACCTTCCCAGAGTACTACACTGGTTCCCATTTCTGCCAGCGGCTGGGTCGATCGCGGGGGTATTTCTATTTTTTAACAACGAGTACAATTCACACTGCTTCAGGCGGGAATCGTACACGGGTTGTACAAACGTCGGTAGCTCAGTCGGGTTGTTTTCCCAACTAGGCTACCGAGGCCTCCTCCAACCATATCTTATCATTGAATAACATGGACACTCAAATTTATCAAAAGCAGGAGTCAACTATCATAAAATGAGATGTGAATGGAAAATCAGTTTGAGTGACCACAGAAGACACAAATATAAACGAGATCACGAGGAAAGAAACGGCATGATAGAAATATTGGAACTTCATACACAAACAAAATAATACAACTGTCACTTTAGCTGAAGAAGATGGAGATAAGCACACGTATAAAATATATAAAATATTATATACAATGCATGACCGCCAGTAGAGCTGCAGAGAATTGTAAAATAAACACAGAATGATATTAAGTTGCTATTGCTTTTTATTTTCTAGTAGTTTAGATACTTAACTCTTTCCGTACGTTTCGCCGCATCGTGCGTCACACTCAGTTTGATTAGTGTCATCAAACCGTATTCTATTTTACATGTTTTGTATCATCTTAGGAGTCAGACAAGGCTGTGTTCTGTCACCGGATTTGTTTTCACTTTACAGCGAATATATTATGAGATCAATAGTAGACAAAAAAGGAATTGAAGTCAACGGTCACAACATAAATAATTTGCGATATACGGATGACACAGTCTTAATAGCAGAGACAGAGAATGAACTACAAGAAATGATAGACATAATAGTAAAAGAAAGCAACAAGAAAAGTCTCAGTCTGAATAGTAAGAAAACAGAAGTAATGGTTATATCGAAGAAACAATCACCACCATCATGCAGTATAAAAATAAACGAGACAAATCTGAAACAAGTACAACGTTTCAAATATTTGGGTACAATAATAACATGAGATGGGAGATGCACCACAGAAATAAAAAGCAGAATAGCTAAGGCCAAAATAGCATTTCAGAAGGTTAAAATATCTTATGCAACAAATCTATGTCAATAAAAATGAGAAAGAAAGTTCATCGGTGCTATAAAGAACCAATTCTGACCTATGGAAGCGAATCATGGACAGTGGACAAACAAATGAAAAGACGATTGGAGGCCACAGACATGGGATTTCTCAGAAGAATGTTGAAAGTTCCCTGGACAGCTAAAAAGACCAATGAGGAAGTTCTCAAAGAGGCCAACACAAAAAGGGAGCTCTTTTAAAAAACATCAGAAAGAAGCAATCAACATTTTTCGGGCACATCATAAGAAGAGGAAAGTTGGAATACTTGGTTACAACTGGCAAAATAAAGGGAAAGAGAGATCGAGGACGACAAAAAGAGAAAATACTGGATAGCTTGGTGTCATGGCATGGAAAACAGTCAACAACAGAACTGATACGATGCACTGTAGATAGAAGATTGTGGAGGGACATGATCGCCTACACCAACCGGTATGGCACATGTTGATGATGATGATGTATCATCTTGGTATTGGTGAAATCTTATACCTTGTTTAATTATAAAAAAAATTCATACATAACATGCTGTATGTTAGATAAATATATAGATTGATTCTTAAAATCATGAAACATCTTGTCTCTGAAATCTCTTCTGTTGCACTGATAAAAAGCTTCCGTACGAAAAGAGTTAATATTGTCCAGAGTTTATATTGTTCAGAGTTAATATTGTCCAGAGTTTATATTGTCCAGAGTTAATATTGTCCAGAGTTTATATTGTTCAGAGTTAATATTGTCCAGAGTTTATATTGTTCAGAGTTAATATTGTCCAGAGTTTATATTGTCCAGAGTTAATATTGTCCAGAGTTTATATTGTTCAGAGTTAATATTGTCCAGAGTTTATATTGTTCAGAGTTTATATTGTCCAGAGTTAATATTGTCCAGAGTTTATATTGTTCAGAGTTAATATTGTCCAGAGTTTATATTGTTCAGAGTTAATATTGTCCAGAGTTTATATTGTTCAGAGTTAATATTGTCCAGGGTTTATATTGTTCAGAGTTAATATTGTTCAGAGTTTATATTGCCTGAAGAAGTCAATGGAAGACTAATGTACTGTGGTGCCGATAACCTGCATTGGGTTTCGAAAACAAGAATATCGTGCTATCTACGAGGAAGTATCTGCCCACTTACAGCTTGTCGTAGTTCAGCTCTGCATCCTTACAAGCCAGACAGAATAAATGTATATTAAATCTTCTTCTTCTGCTGCCATCGTGGCTCATTCAGACTAGGACTTCGGACTCTCTTAAGAAGGCAGCAGTCTTGTTGCGGTGATTCGGTTGCCCCGTATAGTTTCTCTTCCAGGGAGGTGGGTATGGGCCACATTGCCCTCCTCAGGCCTGTGTACTGAGGCCAATCCTGTAGAACGTATTTAGTTGTCATGTTATCCAGGATACAGTGGCATTGGCTGGTAGTTCCTATTTTGAGTTTGGTGAGCATGTGGTTTCTCATTCTGTTGGGGTCAGTGCGTAGGCGAAGTAATATGACTTAATTTTTCTTGATAGTTGGTGGTATCCATCCCTCTCGTTATACTTTAGGTGTTCGTGTTTCAATGTTTAATGATACTGGCCTTTGATGATGGATTTGGCTTCATCGTAGCTGACCAGATGGTATATCAAACAATTGGACACACATGTGTACAGACATATTACATGTCATACCTGTATTTACATAAATTTAAACCCACTTTATTTTTAAAGACCAAATTTTTTATTTAGCTTATTAGTTTATTCGAAGGACATGCCCAAATGGACATCGAACAACCCCTTAGTGTACAGATCCCCAGTGCCTCTCCTCAGTGTACATATCCCCATCCCCAGTGCCTATCCTCAGTGTACAGATCCCATCCCCAGTGCATATCCTCAGTGTACAGATTTCTTTCCAAGTACTTCTCCTCAGTGTACAGATCCCATCACCAGTGCCTCTCCTCAGTGTACATATCCCCATTCCCAGTGCCTATCCTCAGTGTACAGATCCCATCCCCAGTGCTTCTCATCAGTGTACATATCCCCATTCCCTATCATCAGTGTACAGATCCCATCCCCAGTGCCTATCCTCAGTGTTCAGATCCCCATTCCCAGTGCCTCACCTCGGTGTTCAGATCCCCATTCCCAGTGCCTCACCTCAGTGTACAGATCTCCATTGCCATTGCCTCTCCTCAGTATACAGATCTCCATTGCCAGTGCCTCTCCTCAGTGTACAGATCTCCATTGCCAGTGCCTCTCCTCAGTGTACAGATCTCCATTGCCAGTGCCTCTCCTCAGTGTACAGATCTCCATTGCCAGTGCCTCTCCTCAGTATACAGATCTCCATTGCCAGTGCCTCTCCTCAGTGTACAGATCTCCATTGCCAGTGCCTCTCATCAGTGTACATATCCCCATTAACTTTGCCTCTCCTCAGTGTACAGATCCTCAGTGCCTCTCCTCAGTGTACAGATCTCCATTGCCAGTGCGTCTCCTCAGTGTACAGATCCTCAGTGCCTCTCCTCAGTGTACAGATCTCCATTGTCAGTGCCTCTCCTCAGTGTACAGATCTCCATTGTCAGTGCCTCTCCTCAGTGTACAGATCTCCATTGTCAGTGCCTCTCCTCAGTGTACAGATCTCCATTGTCAGTGCCTCTCCTCAGTGTACAGATCTCCATTGTCAGTGCCTCTCCTCAGTGTACAGATCCTCAGTGCCTCTCCTCAGTGTACAGATCTCCATTGCCAGTGCGTCTCCTCAGTGTACAGATCTCCATTGCCAGTGCCTCTCCTCAGTGTACAGATCCCCAGTGCCTCTCCTCAGTGTACAGATCTCCATTGTCAGTGCCTCTCCTCAGTGTACAGATCCCCATCCACAGTGCCTCTTCTCAGTGTACAGCGCCACCTACAAGTTAACGAGAGTACTGAAGATGGTTTCAGCTCAGACACACAAACCAGGTAGCATCGTTGAGAACATTGAAAACCATCTGTGTTATCCCATGGCATAGTGCCAGATCTGATAAGTCATAAAAGCAACTATCAGAGCTGACTCATACAAGTCTATCACTATAGACGTTAGATAATTAAAGCCAGGATATATGTGCATACTTCTGCATAAATGTTTACATAATGACTTGATATTAGACTTTATCAGACTATCAACGTAGTAGAAATGTTAAACATTATAGTGAAGGAAATTGAAAATAAAAGACTCGGCATTGATAGCAAAAAGACAGAAGTAATGGTAACAACAAAGAAAAAGACATCATCTCAATGCACAATAAAGAAAAGTGGAACAATATTAAAACAGGTAAATTAATGTAAATATCTTGGAACAATGTTAACCGCAGATGGTAGATGTACAGCAGAGGTGAGATGCAGAATGGCTCAGGCAAAAGCAGCTTTATGAAGATACGGTGCAATCCATTCTTGATAAAAGAAACAAGAAAAATAGTTCATAAATGTTATGTAGAGCCAGTCTAAACATATTGATGTGACTCGTGGATAAAAAGAACAACAAACAAGAAAATCACTGGAGGCTAAGAAAAATGTGGTTTTACAGAAGAATGTTGAGAATACCGTGAACAGCTAAGAAGAGTAATGAAAACGTTATCCAAGAGGCCAAAGCAAATAGAGAGCTAATATCCAAAGAAACATAATTATTTGTCCATGTAATGAGAAGGGAACAGCTGGAATATATTTTGACAACTGGAGAAACAAAGGGACAAAGAGTACCCCGCCATGAAGCAGGCAAGCCTCAAATCAACTCAATTCAAACATAAGAAAAGGGAAACCACCGTAACAACATTAAAAAAAAAATATAAACTTGAAACATCTTAACCCATACGTATTGGAACATTTATAAGGTTAGATCTATAATGCCACTTTTAGAACAAACAAAACAGGTGTAACTTACGCTCAGGGGGCACCTGCCCACCAGAAACAAATACATGTATTTTGAATACTCATCGAACAGGACGTAACAAAGTAACTTGTGCAGACGAAAATAGTCACCACAAAAATGAGCTTCCAGAAAACTGACCACTCTCTAAGAATCAATTCAAACCTAATGCTCAATTATTTTTTTTACCTTAATCCTCCAATTCTTTTCTGAATGCATTATCCGCATCTATTGTTACACTGTAACTTTCCTCTACTGACTCCTCCCCCTGTCCTGTACAATCCTCTTTAATTATCACGTTAAAAAATGTACATTATTGTGTCGCGTGATTCACACGTGCAATTAATTAAAGAATTCGTGCACCAGGAGGGCGAGAAGGCGGATCCAGAATTATAATTAGACACCTGGATGTTCTCATGTATCAATTCTGGTCCCCTGGACGGCGCTAGTACAACGTGGCGTAAGCCATTACGCAATTACAAGTAAGATTGAGCGTTCCTTTTGTGTACTCAAATGATTGTGTCGTTCCGTTAGTCTAATGTTTATACAAGGCTTTTAAAGCGGTCGTTATATCGATGGTTTTGATCGCTGGGTTAACGATATGTTGGTTTTACTAACGCCATCCTCCACTTAAACACAAACAAAAGTGACGTGCACAGCCACCATTCACTTAAACACAAACAAAAGTGACGTACAAAGCCATCCTTCACTTAAACACAAACAAAAGTGACGTACAAAGCCACCATTCACTTAAACACAAACAAAAGTGACGTACAAAGCCATCCTTCACTTAAACACAAACAAAAGTGACGTACAAAGCCACCATTCACTTAAACACAAACAAAAGTGACGTACAAAGCCATCCTTCACTTAAACACAAACAAAAGTGACGTACAAAGCCACCATTCACTTAAACACAAACAAAAGTGACGTACAAAGCCATCCTTCACTTAAACACAAACAAAAGTGACGTACAAAGCCACCATTCACTTAAACACAAACAAAAGTGACGTACAAAGCCAACACAAACAAAAGTGACGTACAAAGCATTGTCCACTTAAACAAATACAAGAATGCCCAACGTTTTCAATCAAAGACAACACTCGGTAATATTGTACCACTGGATGGAAATGTCATTGTTGTACTCGCTTGGGTCCACCCAATGACTGTAGGATTTGTTAAGACCTCTTCGTCATCCGCAATTGAAAGGACGTAAAGTGGGTGATGATAAGTTGTGTTGTGGTTTGCAGTAGAACTGTGATATTTGCTCCTTTCGGCCCAACTCATCCGACTTCAACACGGCATTTTTAGCACCCGATTGCCTTTCCTCTCATTACCTACACCTCCTACCTTTCATATTTCCACATTTCACCTGTCCTCCAACATGTAGCACATATCTCTCTCTCATTTCATCATCCCATCTCTTATCTCTTCATCCACTTCTCCTTAACTCACCTGTCCCAATCATCATTGATGTAGGAATATTTATCTGTGCCTCATCGTGTGTTGTTGTTGTTCTCGTTTTCTGAAGAAGCCCGCATGTAGGCCGAGACGTCAGTATTTTGTTGTGTTCCTTTTTTGTAAAGCTGTCACCATACCTTATAGGACTATACATTATACCCCTAACTTGCTCCTCAGTACCTACACACTTGGCGCAGGGGCACCGCAAAGAGGTGGATATGGATCTGGATAGTTCTGGTCCACCGATCCAGATGCAGGCGATCAGTTGTGATTTTCTGACAGATTTCAACTCTGTTACTGAATGACGTAACAGTCTCCTTTGCATTATCATTTTCCTATTTCTTATTATAATTTATCAATACTAAGCTGGATTCCTGGGAAAAGACGATGTTCATCTTTGCATCCTTTCCTTCTTCGTTTACCTTTCAGTGTCGAGGGATGTGCAGCCTTCTGCTCTTCTTCTGGTCTCTCCTATTGATACTCTTCCTGTAATCTCGCAAATTCTATAATTGATCATTTTATCGTGGTTTGGGTCGGAGGGATAACACCAGAAGAGGCCAATAGAAGAGCAAAGAATCGCAGATTGTATCTCCCCTCGACGCCAACGGCAATGGAGGAGGAATAGAAGAAGAAGAAGAAGAAAGCCTTTGGACCTCGTATTCGAATAGCGTTTGTTGATGGCTCGTTGTGTCACGTTTAGCATTTAGTGTCTCATCACGTTGATGAAACTATTTTAAATCCAGTTTATGTACTCAACAGCCAATGTTATTCCTAGCTTATTTCTTAATTTGTTAATGTGGACCGTATATATATAAGGCTTTTCCTTGTTATACAGCAAACACATTTTCATTTGCTCAGCAGTTGGAGAGTGAACTAACCACCTCGCTACCACGGTGTATTCAAGTTTTTCTCATTATTTTTTTCTTCAGCGATAAATTATTTTCTGTTCTCTTTGTTCTTCAGCGATCAACTTCTTCGACTATTTCCTTTCATCTCTAGCCATCAATTTTTTCTGTTCTCTTTCTTTTTTCAGTGATAAACTTTTGTCGGTTCTTTTTTTTTCTTCAGTGATCTAAATCTTTAGTTCTCTTTCGTCCTCAGCGATCAACTTCTACTATCCACTTTCTACTTCATCGATCAACTTCTATTATCCACTTTCTACTTCAGCGATCAACTTCTATTATCCACTTTCTACTTCAGCGATCAACTTCTACTATCCTCTTTCTACTTCAGCGATCAACTTCTACTATCCTCTTTCTACTTCAGCAATTAACTTCTACTATCCTCTTTCTACTTCAGCAATTAACTTCTACTATCCTCTTTCTACTTCAGCGATCAACTTCTACTATCCTCTTTCTACTTCAGCGATTAACTTCTACTATCCTCATTCTACTTCAGCGATTAACTTCTAATATCCTCTTTCTACTTCAGCGATTAACTTCTACTATCCTCTTTCTACTTCAGCGATCAACTTCTACTATCCACTTTCTACTTCAGCGATTAACTTCTACTATCCTCTATCTACTTCAGCGATCAACTTCTACTATCCTCTTTCTACTTCAGTGATTAACTTCTACTATCCTCTTTCTACTTCAGCGATCAACTTCTACTATCCACTTTCTACTTAAGCGATCAACTTCTACCATCCTCTTTCTACTTCAGCAATTAACTTCTACTATCCTCTTTCTACTTCAGCGATTAACTTCTACTATCCTCTTTCTACTTCAGCGATTAACTTCTACTATCCTCTTTCTACTTCAGCGATCAACTTCTACTATCCTCTTTCTACTTCAGCGATTAACTTCTACTATCCTCTTTCTACTTCAGCGATTAACTTCTACTATCCTCTTTCTACTTCAGCGATCAACTTCTACTATCCTCTTTCTACTTCAGCGATCAACTTCTACTATCCACTTTCTACTTCAGCGATCAACTTCTACTATCCTCTTTCTACTTCAGCAATTAACTTCTACTATCCTCTTTCTACTTCAGCAATTAACTTCTACTATCCTCTTTCTACTTCAGCGATCAACTTCTTCTATCCTCTATCTACTTCAGCGATCAACTTCTTCTATCCTCTTTCTACTTCAGCGATCAACTTCTACTATCCACTTTCTACTTCAGCGATCAACTTCTACTATCCTCTTTCTACTTCAGCAATCAACTTCTACTATCCTCTTTCTACTTCAGCGATCAACTTCTACTATCCACTTTCTACTTCAGCGATCAACTTCTTCTATCCTCTTTCTACTTCAGCGATCAACTTCTTCTATCCTCTTTCTACTTCAGCGATCAGCTTCTTCTATCATCTTTCTACTTCAGCGATCAGCTTCTTCTATCATCTTTCTACTTCAGCGATCAGCATCTTCTATCATCTTTCTACTTCAGCGATCAGCTTCTTCTATCCTCTTTCTACTTCAGCGATCAACTTATTCTATCATCTTTCTACTTCAGCGATCAGCTTCTTCTATCATCTTTCTACTTCAGCGATCAGCTTCTTCTATCATCTTTCTACTTCAGCGATCAGCTTCTTCTATCATCTTTCTACTTCAGCAATTAACATCTCCAGCTCATGTAAAACGAAAAGGGTCAGGACTCGGACAATGAACTCGAGGTCTTCGAAGGTTCTCCATGCTTTGTCGTGTAGGGTTACTCATGCGGGCCATACTTTCATTATCAGCTTTTCTTTAACAGAAAGAAGAAACTGAGTAAAGCAGGAGTGTAAAAAAAAAAGAAGTAAAGTGCACCCGTCACGCCAAGTGGCGTATAGGGAATATGGTGTTAGTGACCATAAATTTTACAGACCCTTGGCACATGATTTTTGGTGTAGTGTGGTCGGTATAACGCCTGTGTCGCTTTACTTTGCCAGAAAAAAAATCTGGTACCCATTAAAGTCTGGGTGAACCGGAAGACGTCGGTTGAGATCGAACCCTACCTCTTGTCCTTTGTAGTCCAGCTCACTAACCACTGAGCTATCGCGATTCCCAGAGGAAGAATGTAGTGAACACAAATTATGAAAGTAAGGAAAGAAAGGGCCTAGGAAAAGGAGAAAAACTGTCAAGAGTCATTGACTCTTCTTTTGGAAGGAAAGTCGTATACATATTTTTGACATTTGAGAGAACTCTGTAAGCGAAAAAAGGTAGGGAGGCACACAGACTGTGCACAACTATTTTACAGTTTACGCGCAGACCGTGGTACAGCTACTTTACTGTTTACGCGCAGACCGTGGTACAGCTACTTTACTGTTTACGCGCAGACCGTGGTACAGCTACTTTATTGTTTACGCGCAGACCGTGGTACAGCTATTTTACAGTTTACACGAAGACCGTGGCAAACCCATTTTACTGTTTACTCCAATGTCTGAACACTGCTAATTCACTGCTTCTGCACCTGATACATCATCATCATCATCTAGTGCCGTCTCCGCAACGAAGGTTGACTACCATGGAGCGCCATTCTGCTCTGTCTCTTGCTTTGCTGGTGCAGGTTGTCATATGCTGATTTGTCCATCTTTGATGTTACTCGTTCATATTAGTCTTGGTCTGCCTCTGCCTCTTTTACCTTGTATTTTCCCCTCCAGGATTACTTTTAGTAGGCTGCTGTGTCTTTCTTTTAACATGGCCCAAAAATCTCATTTGTCTTGTTTGAATTTCGCTTAGTAGTTCTCTTTTCATTTTTAGTTGTTTTATGACTTGGTCGTTTGTTTTCTTTTCCTTCCATCCAATTCTACCTATTCTTCTATACATCCACATTTCAAGTGCTTTAATTCTCTATTCTGCTTTCTTGTCTAATGTCCATACATTACCTGATACAGTACCAACTTAAATCCTGTTGATGCTTCTAGTGAGCCACAATCTCGGATTCTCCCAGAAAAATATTAGCTAAACCATATTTTTTTTCATTTATCAAACAACAATTTCAATAAACCACTATTATTAAATAAAACGAGCACTATACAATACAATCTTCATTCCAACGTTGTGCTACCAATGCCAGACCTGGACTCTAGATGCAAGAACAATAAGAAAATAACCTCTACAGAGATGAAATGTGTTAGACGAATGACAGGAAACAGTCTGAGAGATAAGATGAGAAATGAAGAACTGAGAAAAAAGCTAGGAATAGCCTCGGCCATAGAATATATAAGGAAACAACAGATAAAATGGTTCGGCCACGTGACAAGGAAGAAAGAACAAAACACAACACAACGAGCCTTCAACAAACGTTGTGAGAACAACAGACCCAAGGGTCGACCACGAAAAAGATGGATCGATGGAATATTAGAAGCACTGGGAAACATAACAGCAGCAGAGGCGAACAGAAGAGCAAAAGACCGCAAATTATATCTCCCCTCGACGCTGAATGGCAGATGAGGAAGGAAAGTAGAAGAAGAAGAAGATTAAATAAAACAAACACTATTGTTATTAAGCATATGAACATATATTATTAAACAAAACGTATTAAATATTATGAAATAAACATAATCATATCCTCTTTAACATTCTTTTTACTACTTCCTCGCAAATTATAACATTCAAGAAGACAAATCGGAGAGTTTTCATCTTTCTTCATTGTTATGTTTGGTTAAATGAGAGTTTGGGAGTCGTATTCTGCGATTAACTCTAAAATTTCCAGGTAGTTGCTATTATGTGGAGAAAAAAAAAATGTATCACCGCGAGATATGATGGAAAATTTACACTTCCACAATGATGGAAAATGCACACTTCCACAATGATGGAAAATGCACACTTCCACAATGATGGAAAATGCACACTTCCACAATGATGGAATATGCACACTTCCACAATGATGGAAAATGTACACTTCCACAATGATGGAAAATGCACACTTCCACAATGATGGAAAATGCACACTTCCACAATGATGGAAAATGCACACTTCCACAATGATGGAAAATGCAAAACTGAAATAAACAAAAGAAGAGGTATGACAAAAAGTAATTTTAATGCCATGAAAAATATACTAACAACAAAACAAATATCAGCAGGGCTGAAACTAAGAATTGCAAAATGTTACATCTTCTCAATATTCCTGTATGGTGCAGAAACATGGACATTAGACAAGAAAACAGAACAGAAAATTGAAGCCTTTGAAATGTGGATTTATAGAAGAATAGGTAGAATTGGATGGAAACAAAAGATAACAAACGATGAAGTTTTAAAACAACTGAAAATAAAAATAGAACTGCTGAACACAATAAAATTAAATTTTTGGGGCACGTTAAAAAACACAACAGCCTACTAAAAGTAATATTGGAAGGAAAAATACAAGGTAAAAGAGGCAGAGGCAGACCAAGACTAACATGGACGAGTAACATCAAAAGAGGGACAAGTCAATCTATGTCAGCCTGCACCATCAAAGCAAGAAACAGAGTAGAATGGCGATCCATGGTAGCCAACCTTCGTTGCGGAGAGGGCACACGATGATGATGATGATCACCGCGAGAAGATAATCCACGCGATGAGATGAACTGGATCACTGACATGACTAATTGTGTTTATCATGACCATCCTGTGCCATGCAGGTTAGCGTAGGCGATCATGTCCTTCCATAACTTCCCTGTGCCATGCAGCCTAGCGTAGGAGATCATGTCCTTCCATAACTTTCCTGTGCCATGCAGGCTAGCGTAGGCGATCATGTCCTTCCATAACTTTCCTGTGCCATGCAGGCTAGCGTAGGCGATCATGTCCTTCCATAACTCTCCTGTGCCATGCAGGTTAGCGTAGGCGATCATGTCCTTCCATAACTCTCCTGTGCCATGCAGGTTAGCGTAGGCGATCATGTCCTTCCATAACTTTCCTGTGCCATGCAGGTTAGCGTAGGAGATCATGTCCTTCCATAACTTTCCTGTGCCATGCAGGCTAGCGTAGGAGATCATGTCCTTCCATAACTTTCCTGTGCCATGCAGGCTAGCGTAGGCGATCATGTCCTTCCATAACTCTCCTGTGCCATGCAGGTTAGCGTAGGCGATCATGTCCTTCCATAACTTCCCTGTGCCATGCAGGTTAGCGTAGGCGATCATGTCCTTCCATAACTTTCCTGTGCCATGCAGGTTAGCGTTGGAGATCATGTCCTTCCATAACTTTCCTGTGCCATGCAGGTTAGCGTAGGCGATCATGTCCTTCCATAACTCTCCTGTGCCATGCAGGTTAGCGTAGGCGATCATGTCCTTCCATAACTTTCCTGTGCCATGCAGGTTAGCGTAGGCGATCATGTCCTTCCATAACTCTCCTGTGCCATGCAGGTTAGCGTAGGCGATCATGTCCTTCCATAACTTTCCTGTGCCATGCAGGTTAGCGTAGGCGATCATGTCCTTCCATAACTTTCTATCCGTCGTGCATCGTATCAATTCTGCCGTTGACTGTTTTCGATGCCATGACACTAAGCTATCTAGTATTTTCTCTCTCTGTCGTTCGCGGTCTCTCTTTCACTGTTTTTTTTTAACCAGTTGTAACTAAGTATTACAACTTTCCTCTTGTAATGATATGCCCAAAAAACGTTGATTGTTTCTTTCTGATGTTTTTTATGGGCTCCCTTTTTGTGTTGGCCTCTTTGAGAATGTCCTCGCTGGTCCTTTTAGTTCTCCATGGAACTTTCAACATTCTTCTGAGAAATTCCATCTCTGTGGTCTCGAATCGTCTTTTCATTTCTTTATTGTCCATGATTCGCTTCCATAGGTCAGAATTAGCGCTACACAGCACCGATGAACTCTCTTTCTCACTTCGATTGACATTGATTTGTTGCATGTGACGTTTTTCATTTCTGAAATGCTATTTTGGTCTGAGCTATTCTGTTTTTTATTTCTGTGGTGCATCTTCCATCTGATGTTATTATTGTGCCCAAGTATTTGACGCGTTGCACTTGTTTCAGATTTGTCCTGTTTAATTTTTATGCTGCATGATGATGATGCTTGTTTCCTCGATATGACCATTACATTTTTTTTAATAGAGCTGAAGAAAGCTTGACTGTAATTTTCTTTGCAGATCAAATCCATGATGTTTTTATCGTTTTCCATGAAGTCCTTAAAAAGTCGTTCGAGTGCCTGCGCTGTCTACTGGGTAAATCCGGCACTGTCCCAGTGGCAGCTGTTTGTGAGGACAAATTTACCACCGCAAAACAGGAATGCGTCCCACACACACACAGTCATATAGTCGACATTCCAAGACCGACAACTTATCCTTGTGTGTGGCATTTCATAGTCAGGCTCCACAATTCCCAATAGTCTCCCCTATATTCTCAGTGGCCGCGGTGTTCAGAGACATTTCCAAGCAGCTTATTGCTCTCTCCTTCTAGGAATCTAATTGTATCGATCTTTCTCAGTTATCGGCTATTTTTGATCAGCCGTCATAGCAAATTCTTTCAGGAATGTTTTCTGTCTGCCGGTTAAATTTAGATGTTATTTTCCGCGCGTTTGTTTGTTATAATATTTATAGTAATGGCTAGAATAAATACAATAGCGGTTAAATATTTGTAAATTGTCAGAATAAATACTAAATAATTTACTAACTTTTCTTGCAAAAATTACAGAATTAGATCTAAAATGCCACAAACAGACTAAAACATGCAACTGCGCAACGATTAGAAAATGAACAGTTTTACGTCATTTGTATTAATGTTACACCAGGAGTTACTTTCTTTGTCATGAAGTACCGTGCCTGATAGCGTAGGTGATCATGTCTCTCCACAACTCTCGATCTCGGTAGTTTTTTTTATCATTTCTGTTGTTGACCTTCTTCCAAGCCATTCTCTTAAGCTTCCTGGTATTTTTTCTCTTTTTTTATTCCTTCTGTCACTTCGTCTCTCAGTTTTTCCAGTTGTCACAATATATTCCAGCTGTACCCTTCTCATTACATGGCCAAAAAAACAAAGACTATTTCTTCATAATATTGGATATTAGCTCTCTTTTTCCTTTGGCCTCTTTCAGAACGTTTTCATTACTCTTCTTTGCTGTCCATGGTATTCTCAACATTCTTTTATAAAACCACATTTCTACAGCCTCCAGAGACTTTCTTGTCTGTTGTCGGGGTTACTGTCAGTAATTGAAAATATTCGAGGGCAGGAAAGATCAAAACACAGTGTCAGACTCGTCCTACAGGTTTATCGATTGAAAATTATTGAACTATCTTAAACTGCAGTTAACACACATGCCTAACCCTTCCTCCTCCCTCCCTTTATTACTCTGTAAAATCTACTGGCATGTAAGGACAACGACATGACTAGCAAATTACCATTTTAAACATTCGATATAGCGGGAAGCATTTACTGAAGCTCATAACAACACTTAATAGCCGAAGTCAACTTTTCCGCGGCGGACCAACGACCATATTAAACAATTATATTGATTCAACATTATTGCGTGTCATTTTGATAGCGATTATAAAGTATCATTGTCTGTGTCACAAATTATCATTTCAGTTAAAAGATCTTATCTTCATCCAAACTGTCGTGTATTCTCAGATCTTTCAATGTTTGATCACTTGTGTATTTTAGCTTATATATTTGTCTCAAGCATCTCTTGCTTTATTTTAATTGATTTTAACAAAAATCGCCTGATGAATAATCAATAGAATCAACAACATTAGAAGATGGTGGTTAAAGGCATCAAGAAGATGATGGGTAAAGGCATCAAGAAGATGGTGGGTAAAGGCATCAAGAAGATGGTGGGTAAAGGCATCAAGAAGATGGTGGGTAAAGGCATCAAGAAGATGGTGGGTAAAGGCATCAAGAAGATGGTGGGTAAAGGAATCAAGAAGATGGTGGGTAAAGGCATCAAGAAGATGGTGGGTAAAGGCATCAAGAAGATGGTGGGTAAAGGCATCAAGAAGATGGTGGGTAAAGGCATCAAGAAGATGGTGGGTAAAGGCATCAAGAAGATGGTGGGTAAAGGCATCAAGAAGATGGTGGGTAAAGGCATCAAGAAGATGGTGGTTAAAGGCATCAAGAAGATGGTGGGCAAAGGCATCAAGAAGATGGTGGGTAAAGGCATCAAGAAGATGGTGGTTAAAGGCATCAAGAAGATGGTGGGTAAAGGCATCAAGAAGATGGTGGGTAAAGGCATCAAGAAGATGGCGGGTAAAGGCATCAAGAAGATGGCGGGTAAAGGCATCAAGAAGATGGTGGATAAAGGCATCAAGAAGATGGTGGGTAAAGGCATCAAGAAGATGGTGGGTAAAGGCATCAAGAAGATGGTGGGTAAAGGCATCAAGAAGATGGCGGGTAAAGGCATCAAGAAGATGGTGGATAAAGGCATCAAGAAGATGGTGGTTAAAGGCATCAAGAAGATGGTGGGTAAAGGCATCAAGAAGATGGTGGGTAAAGGCATCAAGAAGATGGTGGTTAAAGGCATCAAGAAGATGGTGGGTAAAGGCATCAAGAAGATGGTGGGTAAAGGCATCAAGAAGATGGTGGGTAAAGGCATCAAGAAGATGGTGGGTAAAGGCATCAAGAAGCATAGAAATGTCGAGCTGCTGTAAACACTTTCTGTGTATATCCTTATAAATTTTAGTGTTGTTGTTCCTGCTGAAGGCTATTTAGCCGAAACGTCGTTCTACCTTTTGTTTTGTTTCTCACCTACGTATAGCTGTTACCATACCACTTTTTCATTTTTTTATAAAAATGTTCATCATCAGGAGTTATCAAGGACAATAGCAAAATGAAATTCGTATTACAGTTGTACCACACATGGGAGGAGGAGTAAAGTTTAGGTGGCTTAGTTGGTCGTGTGATTTAGCGTTTCTTTGTCGTGGCAAGAAATTGTGTTCAGGAGTCCGGGTTCAGTCCTGCCTATTGTTCTTTGTTTGTTTTTTTTTTCTCTTCATTATTTATGAATTTGTTCCCCGCGAGTGTTGTAAACATACACATCTTCCTCTGAAATAATTCACTGTAGCACACATACTCATATGCATACAATTGCTCACTCTGCACATCAAACATATCGACCAAACATATTCTGCGCAGATCTAATATTCGACAAAAGAATATAAGTAAAGACAATGTATCTTTCTTCTGCTGTTATTACTTAAATATTCTTCTTCTGCTGTGAATACTCAATTTATCTTCTTTCTTCTGCTGTGAATACTCAATTTATCTTCTTTCTTCTGCTGTGATTACTCAATTTCTCTTCTTTCTTCTGCTATGAATACTCAATTTATCTTCTTTCTTCTGCTGTGATTACTCAATTTCTCTTCTTTCCTCTGCTGTGAATACTCAATTTCTCTTCTTTCCTCTGCTGTGAATATTCAATTTATCTTCTTTCCTCTGCTGTGAATACTCAATTTATCTTCTTTCTTCTGCTGTGATTACTCAATTTATCTTCTTTCCTCTGCTGTGAATACTCAATTTATCTTCTTTCTTCAGCTATGATTACTCAATTTATCTTCTTTCTTCTGCTGTGATTACTCAATTTATCTTCTTTCCTCTGCTGTGAATACTCAATTTATCTTCTTTCTTCTGCTGTGATTACTCAATTTATCTTCTTTCCTCTGCTGTGAATACTCAATTTATCTTCTTTCTTCTGCTATGATTACTCAATTTATCTTCTTTCTTCTGCTGTGATTACTCAATTTATCTTCTTTCCTCTGCTGTGAATACTCAATTTATCTTCTTTCTTCAGCTATGATTACTCAATTTATCTTCTTTCTTCTGCTGTGATTACTCAATTTATCTTCTTTCCTCTGCTGTGAATACTCAATTTATCTTCTTTCTTCTGCTGTGATTACTCAATTTATCTTCTTTCCTCTGCTGTGAATACTCAATTTATCTTCTTTCTTCTGCTATGATTACTCAATTTATCTTCTTTCTTCTGCTGTGATTACTCAATTTATCTTCTTTCCTCTGCTGTGAATACTCAATTTATCTTCTTTCCTCTGCTGTGAATACTCAATTTATCTTCTTTCTTCTGCTGTGATTACTCAATTTATCTTCTTTCCTCTGCTGTGAATACTCAATTTATCTTCTTTCTTCTGCTGTGAATACTCAATTTATCTTCTTTCTTCTGCTGTGATTACTCAATTTCTCTTCTTTCTTCTGCTGTGATTACTCAATTTCTCTTTTTTCTTCTGCTGTGATTACTCAATTTCTCTTTTTTCTTCTGCTGTGATTACTCAATTTATCTTTTTCTTCTGCTGTGATTACTCAATTTCTCTTTTTTCTTCTGCTGTGATTACTCAATTTCTCTTCTTTCTTCTGCTGTGATTACTCAATTTCTCTTTTTTCTTCTGCTGTGATTACTCAATTTCTCTTTTTTCTTCTGCTGTGATTACTCAATTTCTCTTTTTTCTTCTGCTGTGATTACTCAATTTCTCTTTTTTCTTCTGCTGTGATTACTCAATTTCTCTTCTTTCTTCTGCTGTGATTGCTCAATTTCTCTTTTTTCTTCTGCTGTGATTACTTAATTTCTCTTTTTTCTTCTGCTGTGATTACTCAATTTCTCTTTTTTCTTCTGCTGTGATTACTCAATTTCTCTTTTTTCTTCTGCTGTGATTACTCAATTTCTCTTTTTTCTTCTGCTGTGATTACTCAATTTCTCTTCTTTCTTCTGCTGTGATTACTCAATTTATCTTCTTTCTTTTTTCTGTGATTACTCAATTTATCTTCTTTCTTCTGCTGTGATTACTCAATTTCTCTTCTTTCTTCTGCTGTGATTACTCAATTTCTCTTTTTTCTTCTGCTGTGATTACTCAATTTCTCTTTTTTCTTCTGCTGTGATTACTCAATTTCTCTTTTTTCTTCTGCTGTGATTACTCAATTTCTCTTTTTTCTTCTGCTGTGATTACTCAATTTCTCTTCTTTCTTCTGCTGTGATTGCTCAATTTCTCTTTTTTCTTCTGCTGTGATTACTTAATTTCTCTTTTTTCTTCTGCTGTGATTACTCAATTTCTCTTTTTTCTTCTGCTGTGATTACTCAATTTCTCTTTTTTCTTCTGCTGTGATTACTCAATTTCTCTTTTTTCTTCTGCTGTGATTACTCAATTTCTCTTCTTTCTTCTGCTGTGATTACTCAATTTATCTTCTTTCTTTTGCTGTGATTACTCAATTTATCTTCTTTCTTCTGCTGTGATTACTCAATTTCTCTTCTTTCTTCTGCTGTGATTACTCAATTTATCTTCTTTCTTCTGCTGTGATTACTCAATTTCTCTTTTTTCTTCTGCTGTGATTACTCAATTTATCTTCTTTCTTCTGCTGTGATTACTCAATTTCTCTTCTTTCTTCTGCTGTGATTACTCAATTTATCTTCTTTCTTCTGCTGTGATTACTCAATTTCTCTTTGCTGGCCGAAAAGCGCGAATATCGTAGGTCGCTTGATTTAATAACGGATCTTAGACCAATTAAAGCAGGAGATAATAGAGGGAGGTATATAGTGACGGCCGAATAGCTAAAGCAGAAAATGACGCTGGTCAGCTGCTATTGAAATAAAGCAAGCCTGAGTGTTTTAATTCGATAAAATAGGTTATGTTTCCACAGGCCAACACAAAAATAGAGGTCATAAAGAATATCAGAAGAAAAAAAAACAATCGACATTATTTTTCGGGCACATCATGAGAAGGTGGAAGTTTGAATACTCCGTTACAGCTGGCAAAATACAAAGACGTGAGATCGCGGACGACAAATAGGGAACGTTGTAAATAGTTAGTGTCGTAGAAGGGTAGACAGTTAACTACAGATTAACAGGATGCACTACATACAGGGAATTGTGGAAGGACATGATCATGACCACCAGCATGGTACATCATGATGATGATGATTTCTACATAAATTAATTTGTACTGAATATGAACCAAAAAAAAACCGAGAAAGAATTTTCTCAACTAAATGCTGCAGTTCATTCACAAGAAACACAAAGATTTCGTGATCAAGTTATGAGCGCCATTCTGTATGCCATTCATAACGAAAATTTCACATACATAAGGGGAAACAATCACTGAGTACAGAAATTTGCAACAACTGAAAGAAAAAATAAATTGAATGAATAAAATAAAAAGAAACGAATTTTTTTTTAAATGATGAAAAAGGCAAGGATGATTTATCTGATACGTGTATCCGTGTACGTGCATCAATGTTCCGTGATCCTTAGAGGATACGCTTGGACGATTGGCCGATAAACGTAACATAATTAACTGGCGATATGTTGACAACGCAAGTCTCTGCTTCAGAAATGAGGGCTAGGGGAAGTCTGATAAGATCAGCTTTGAGTATTTTTTTTTTTTAATGTCGTTTTCATTTATATGAGATTCGTAAAATTAACAAAAACATCTTTGTACTATTTTAATCTGTTTGATCATAAAAGAAACGTGAATTAAATTCCTGTGTTTGTGTGCGCGTGCGCATGCGCGCGTGCGTGTGTGTGAAAATCTACGATTTTCCAAAACGTAACTCTTTCAGTACGGATAGGTTTTTATTAATTTAGTGGTAGAGATTTCTGAGACAACGTTGTTCATGTTTTTAAATATTTATCTACATGTTTATATTTATCTAACACATAACATATTTATTTATAATTCTTAACAATTTATATATATATTATTATAATAATATATATATATAATATATAATATATATAATTAATATATAATATATAATATAATAATATATTATTATTATAATTTATAATTCTTTATAATCATTATGAGGTTTAAGATAATTTAACAAGGAATTATATCTCACCAATACCAATATGATAGAAAACATATAAAAAGAATATACTATGATGACAGTTTACACTAATCAAATTGAGAGTGACGCACTCTGCGGCTCAACGTACATGACCGAAATCGGTATGGCGCATGATGCCCCGAAACGTACGGTAAGAGTTAGACCAACACTAGAAAAACTGAGACAAAAACAAACTCCATTAAAGAGATAATGTAAACAATTTATCAACACAATCCGTTTATCTGAAATACAGGGTTTGAATTTTTTGCGCACGCCGGTAATATGAACACTTGTATATGTCTGCTAAAGATGTGCACTAAATCAGCAATTAGAAACAGAAACATAGAATGCGTTAACGTAAGGTATTAAGTATTTTGTGATGTTATGGATACAGAAACTTAATCATCTTGTGTTGTTATGGATCCAGCAAATTAAACATGTGTTGTTATGGATCCAGCAAATTAAAAACATGTGTTGTTATGGATCCTGCAATTTACACATGTGCTGTTATGGATCCAGCAAATTAAACATGTGTTGTTATGGATCCTGCAATTTACACATGTTCTGTTATGGATCCAGCAAATTAAACATGTGCTGTTATGGATCCAGCAAATTAAACATGTGTTGTTATGGATCCTGCAATTTACACATGTGCTATTATGGATCCAGCAAATTAAACATGTGTTGTTATGGATCCTGCAATTTACACATGTGCTGTTATGGATCCAGCAAATTAAACATGTGTTGTTATGGATCTAGCAAATTAAACATGTGTTGTTATGGATCCTGCAATTTACATATGTGCTGTTATGGATCCAGCAAATTAAACGTGTGTTGTTATGGATCCAGCTATTTACACATCTCGTGGTGTAATGGATCTCGCAATTTACACATGTGTTTTTTATGGATTCAGCAATTTAAACATGTGTTGTTATAGATCCAGCAATTTAAACATGTGTTGTTATTGATCTCGCAATTTAAAAATGTGTTGTTATGGATCCAGCAATTTAAACATGTGTTGTTATGGATCCTGCAATTTAAACATGCGTTGTTATTGATCTCGCAATTTAAACATGTGTTGTTATGGATCCTGCAATTTAAACATGCGTTGTTATGGATTTCGCAATTTAAATATGTGTTGTTATGGATCCAACAATTTAAACATGCGTTGTTATGGATCTAGCAATTTAAACATGCGTTGTTACGGATCCAGCAATTTAAACATGTTTTGTTATGGATCTAGCAATTTAAACATGTGTTGTTATGGATCCAGCAATTTAAACATGTGTTGTTATGGATCCAGCAATTTAAACATGTGTTGTTATGGATCTAGCAATTTAAACATGTGTTGTTATGTATCTAGCAATTTAAACATGTGTTGTTATGGATCCATCAATTTAAACATGTGTTGTTATAGATCCTGCAATTTAAACATGCGTTGTTATGGATCTAGCAATTTAAACATGCGTTGTTACGGATCCAGCAATTTAAACATGTTTTGTTATGGATCTAGCAATTTAAACATGTGTTGTTATGGATCCAGCAATTTAAACATGTGTTGTTATGGATCCAGCAATTTAAACATGTGTTGTTATTGATCTAGCAATTTAAACATGTGTTGTTATGGATCTAGCAATTTAAACATGTGTTGTTATGGATCCAGCAATTTAAACATGTGTTGTTATGGATCCAGCAATTTAAACATGCGTTGTTATTGATCTCGCAATTTAAACATGTGTTGTTATGTATCCAGCAATTTAAATATGTGTTGTTATGGATCCAACAATTTAAATATGTGTTGTTATGGATTTCGCAATTTAAATATGTGTTGTTATGGATCCAACAATTTAAATATGTGTTGTTATGGATTTCGCAATTTAAATATGTGTTGTTATGGATCCAACAATTTAAATATGTATTGTTATGTATTTCGCAATTTAAATATGTGTTGTTATGGATCCAGCAAATTAAACATGTGTTGATATGGATCCTGCAATTTACACATGTGCTGTTATGGATCCAGCTATCTACACATCTCGTGGTGTAATGGATCTCGCAATTTAAACATGTGTTGTTATGGATCCAGCAATTTAAATATGTGTTGTTATAGATCCAGCAATTTAAACATGTGTTGTTATGGGTCCAGCAATTTAAACATGCGTTGTTATGGATCCAACAATTTAAATATGTGTTGTCATGGATCCAGGAATTTAAACATGTGTTGTTATGGATCCTGCAATTTAAACATGTGTTGTTATGGATCCAGCAATTTAAACATGTGTTGTTATTGATCTCGCAATTTAAACATCTGTTGTTATGCATCCAACAATTTAAACATCTCGTGGTGTAATGGATCCAACAATTTAAACATCTCGTGGTGTAAAGATCAAACAATTTAAACATCTCGTGGTGCAATGGATACAGCAACCAAATTATCTAGTATGAAGACCACGTAATAATAGCAAAAAAATCTACAAACACCGTCATTCATAAAGAGGACAAAACTATTATTTTCTTACATCAACAGGAGAATGTGATTAATTCTTTATGAGCAAGTCGCAACATTTAACGGTCATAGAGGACAAAACTATTATTTTCTTACATTTGCAGGAGAATGTAATTAATTCTTTATGAGCAACTCGCAACATTTAACGGCCATAGAGGACAAAACTATTATTTTCTTACATTTGCAGGAGAATGTAATTAATTCTTTATGAGCAACTCGCAACATTTAACGGCCATAGAGGACAAAACTATTATTTTCTTACATTTGCAGGAGAATGTAATTAATTCTTTATGAGCAAGTCGCAACATTTAACGGCCATAGAGGACAAAACTATTATTTTCTGACATCAACAGGAGAATGTGATTAATTCTTTGTGAGCAAGTCGCAACATTTAACGGTCATAGAGGACAAAACTATTATTTTCTTACATCTGCAGGAGAATATAATTAATTCTTTATGAGCAAGTCGCAACATTTAACGGCCAAACCAAAACTATTATACAAGTATTATTAAGGTTTGGTAGAGGAAGGAGAACACTGATGGGTTATTTCAAAGAATATAGTTTGATGACAGTTACACTAAAGAAATTGTGAGTGACGCACTGTGCGGCTAAACGTACATGGCCGAAATCGGTATGATGGACAGAAGAGTTGTTTAAGCTAAGTCATTTTCATATACGTTTTATTTTACATTATTCACGTTTTACTATTTACATCTCGAACTTTTCCTTATTTTTCTAATCTTTCCATTTTATACATCTGGACGCTCATCCTACCTCCCCTAGTGTAACCTCCTTTCTTATTTCATCATCTTACTTTCCTCTTTTCTGTCCACCTCTCAATTCACTTGATCATCCAACATGTAGTTATAGATAATTGTGCTTCACTTTTTATTGTCGTTGTCCCTATATTCTGAAGAAGGTCACAGGCCGAAACGTCAGTATTGTGTTGTGTTCCTTCTTTGTAAAGCTATCGCCATACCTTGGAGTGTTTATCACACCCCTCTACTGGCCCCCCGTTATTTCAAAGACTTGGCGGGAAAATAATTCGAAGAAGCTCAGAAAGTGACAGAGGAATGGTAGAAATGTAATTCGTCATGTTAGTGTCTCAAAGTCTATAATTGAATAAAGGGATCAGTCAGGGATTAACAGCGAGGTAGCGTGCTCTATGCTCTAGTAAGAACAATGAAATTGTGCTTCTTTCCAGACATAGTCTGGTGTGAGACATAATCTGCCTTGATTTTTCCTCACTGGTACTATGTGTGCTTCAGAAAAGAGATTAGTTCTCTCTGACCATTCAGGTAATAAAATAATGTTTAGAATTTTTAACAAAATCTGCCATAAAATAACAAGTATCATGAATCCATAAGGGAGCCGTAATAGCTTAGTAGTTAGTGAACTGGACTACAAAGGACAAGAGGTCGGGTTGGATCCCTGATCAACGGTTTTTAGGTTCACCCAGCCTTAAATGGATACCGGATTCTTTTTCCTAGGAAAGTAAAGAAGAACGGGCTTAATACCAACAACATTACCCAAAAAAATCATGTGCTGAAGGTCTGTAAGAATGATAGTGACTAACACTATATTCCTTTTACGTCACTTGGCGTGATGGGGCTCTTTACTTTTACTTTTTTAAAATATATAACTCACTCTCTCAGAGAGACATAAATAAATGATCCAAGTACTATAAACTAAGAATCACTTGAGAGGAAGAGATATGTTTACAGCACTCTGAAAAAATGACAAATAATCAACAACAGAAAAAAAAAACAAAGAACAATATATGGTCCGAAGCAGGATCGAACCCGTACTGAGTGGCACAGCGCCTTCACACCATATATTGATCATTTTTTTCTGTTGTTGATTATTTGTCATTTTTTCCGAGTGCTGTAAACATACCACTTCCTCTGAAATGGTTCGCTGAATTATCGCCTCTGAAGTTTCCCTCTATAATAATAGACATTTATTATTATTTGTCTCCTACTATAAACTAACCTAGGTATTTAATTCTTGATGATTAAACTATTAATGTGTGAGCTTCATTGTTTCATCCGCTTGACTAGATTCAACGCCTGGATCTTTCTAAATCTGTCACTCAAATTCCCAGAAGAAAGTAAACTATAAAGAACAATCAGCCCACAAACTTCCGCAATTTTGGAACAAAAGCTATCCCCATATCAAGCCGGAAACGTCTGTCTCTGGGGATCTTCTCCACAAAAAGGAATGGAGAGCCCTCGTCGCAGATTGAATAATGAGATCAAGGAAAAGTGGATAATGTGTTAAAATAGAATACGTGGAGACCCGAGTCTAATTTGAAAATGATAAATGGAAATTGAGTAACAAGAAGATATGGGGGTGGGGTAGGAAATCGCCTCTGATTGTCAAGATGTTGACCTCACAATCATCAGGTGACAGGTTTGAAATGCATTTCTTATTATCCCTGACTTCAAGGTAAGTGACGTATAAACGTCTATATATAGTACCTTACCTTTCAGAAAGCAAATGATAGAAAGGATCCATGTTTCAAATCGAGCATAGAAAAGTACTCGAAGGAGTTGGGCGTCAAACAAGTTGATCTGTCCGAGATAAGTTTCAAATAAATCAAACTTTTCCAGCATTTTGTTGGAGATATTCAGGGACAATAAGTGAATGTGTTGGAGATATTCAGGGACAATAAGTGAATGTGTGGAGATATTCAGGGGCAATAAGTGAATGTGTTGGGGATATTCAGGGACAAAAAGTGAATGTATTGGAGATATTCAGGGACGATATGTAAATGTGTTGGAGATATTCAGGGACGATATGTAAATGTGTTGGAGATATTCAGGGACGATATGTAAATGTGTTGGAGATATTCAGGGACGATATGTAAATGTGTTGGAGATATTCAGGGACAATAAATGAATGTGTTGGAGATATTCAGGGACAAAAAGTGAATGTGTTGGAGATATTCAGGGACGATATGTAAATGTGTTGGAGATATTCAGGGACGATATGTAAATGTGTTGGAGATATTCAGGGACGATATGTAAATGTGTTGGAGATATTCAGGGACGATAAGTAAATGTGTTGGAGATATTCAGGGACAAAAGTGAAGGTGTTGGAGATATTCAGGGACAAAAAGTGAATGTGTTGGAGATATTCAGGGACAAAAAGTGAATGTGTTGGAGATATTCAGGGACAATAAGTAAATGCGTTGGAGATAATCAGGGACCAAAAGTGAATGTGTTGGAGATATTCAGGGACAAAAAGTGAATGTGTTGGAGATATTCAGGGACAAAAAGTAAATGCGTTGGAGATATTCAGGGACAATAAGTAAATGCGTTGGAGATAATCAGGGACAAAAAGTGAATGTGTTGGAGATATTCAGGGACGATAAGTGAATGTGTTGGAGATATTCAGGGACAAAAAGTGAATGTGTTGGAGATATTCAGGTACAATAAGTGAATGTGTTGGAGATATTCAGGGACAAAAAGTGAAGGTGTTGGAGATATTCAGGGACAAAAAGTGAATGTGTTGGAGATATTCAGGGACAAAAAGTGAATGTGTTGGAGATATTCAGGGACGAAAAGTGAATGTGTTGGAGATATTCAGGGACAAAAAGTGAATGTGTTGGAGATATTCAGGGACAAAAGTGAATGTGTTGGAGATATTCAGGGACAAAAAGTGAATGTGTTGGAGATATTCAGGGACAATAAGTAAATGCGTTGGAGATAATCAGGGACAAAAAGTGAATGTGTTGGAGATATTCAGGGACAATAAGTGAATGTGTTGGAGATATTCAGGGACGATAAGTGAATGTGTTAGAGATATTCAGGGACGATAAGTGAATGTGTTGGAGATATTCAGGGACAAAAGTGAATGTGTTCGAGATATTCAGGGACAAAAAGTGAATGTGTTGGAGATATTCAGGGACAAAAAGTGAATGTGTTGGAGATATTCAGGGACAAATAGTGAATGTGTTGGAGATATTCAGGGACAATAAGTAAATGTGTTGGAGATATTCAGGGACAATAACTGAATGTGTTGGAGATATTCAGGGACAATAAGTGAATGTTTTGGAGATATTCATTGATAAAAGTGAAGGTGTTGGAGATATTCAGGGACAATAAGTAAATGTGTTGGAGATATTCAGGGACGATAAGTGATTGTGTTGGAGATATTCAGGGACAATAAGTGAATGTGTTGGAGATATTCAGGGACAAAAAGTGAATGTGTTGGAGATATTCCGGGACGATAAGTGAATGTGTTGGAGTTATTCAGGGACAAAAAGTGAATGTGTTAGAGATATTCAGGAACAATAGGTGAATGTATTGGAAATATTCAGGGACAATAAGTGAATGTATTGGAGATATTCAGGGACAATCGGTGAATGTATTGGAGATATTCAGGGACAATAGGTGAATGTATTGGAAATATTCAGGGACAATAGGTGAATGTATTGGAAATATTCAGGGACAATAGGTGAATGTATTGGAGATATTCAGGACACTAAGTGAATGTATTGGAGTTATTCAGGGAATACAAAGTGACATTCAGTAAGGTAATTGCAAATTATAATTGAATGTGGGAGTAATTATGTAAGCTGAAAGTGGATGTAATGCGATAAAAATGAATAGATTGTGTATGTAGCAATGAAAGTTGTTTCTGAATGATGATAGTGTGTGTGTGTTTCATGGGGTGTATACCCTGCGTGCTTACGTGGGGATGTTTACCCCGGGTAAATTTAAACTCAAGCAGCGAAATGAAGCAGAGGGAAAAGACCCTGACATACACGCACAGAGAGAAAAGACCATGACATACACGCACAGAGAGAAGTAAAGAAATAGTGAGAGAGTGACAGAAAGTGTGTGACAAATAGAAGAAAATGAGTAATAGAGAAGAATGCAAACACACTCCCGTTTCTAATCGGTTTCTAATTAAAGCCCCAGGCATCAGTCGCTTCAATGGCTACTCCTACCACGCTTGTCCTAATTACAATGCACACTCACAATTAGACATCCTTTCATTCTTCCTCTTTTTTTTTCCAAAGGCCACCCATCTCTCACCCTCTTCCGCTGCCCCCACTCCCTGTACACATCCTCCTCAATAGTCTGATTCTTCCCGGTTTCTTTATTCGTCAGGCTAAGCCTGGAAGCCCCAATTGATGATTTTCTGAACGATTCACTGACAAAGGGGAAACAGAATTCATCATCATCATGTATCGGGCCTGCTAGCGTAGGTGATCATGTCTTTCCACAACTTTCGATCTCGGCTGCTATTTATTATTTCTGTTGTTGACCTTCTGCCAAGCCATTCTCTTAAGCTGTCTTTTATTTTTTTCTCTTTGCTTCCCTCTATCTCTTCGCCCCTCAATTTTTCCAGCTGTTCTCTTCTCATTACATGGCGAAAAATGATGATTATTTCTTCCTAATATTGGAAATTAGCTCTCTTTTTGCTTTGACCTCTCTCAGAACATCTTCATTACTCTTCTTAGCTGTCCATGGTACTCTCAACATTCTTCTGTAAAACCACATTTCTAAAGACTACAGTGATTTTCTTGTCTGTTGTCTTATTGTCCATGATTCGCATCCATATGTTAAGACTGGCTCTACGTAACATTTTAGAACTCTTTTTCTAGCTTCTATTGTTAAAAATGGATTGCACAGTATCTTCCTCATTATTTGGAAAGCTGCTTTTGCCTGAGCCATTCTGCATCTCACCTCTTTTGTACATCTTCTGTCTGAGGTTAACAAAGTTCCCAAATATTTAAATTCATTTACCTGTTTTAATATTGTTCCACTTGTCTTTATTTTGCACTGAGGTGATGTGTTTTTCTTTGTTTTTACCATTACCTCTGTCTTTTTACTATTAAGGCTGGGTCCTTTATTTTTGCTTTCTTTTACTATAATGTCCGATATTTCTTGTAACTCATTTTCACTCTTAGCGATTAAGACTGTATTATTTATGTTATGACCTCCAATTGTTATTCAAGGCATGCCCCTTATGGATCTTAAAATAATCTCACTATATATATTAAACAAATCTGGTGACAGCACATAACCTTGTCTAACACCCTGTTTTATTTGTTGAAACATTCCCAATTGGTTTCCAGTTCTTATAGCCGCTGTTTGTTGCCAGTACACGTTCTTTATTATTCTTAGATCTTTGCTGTCTACGTTTATGTTTTCTAAAATGTTGATTATTTTTTGATGCTTTACTTTGTCAAATGCCTTGGTGTAATATATGAAACTTAGGTATAGATCTGTTTTCACCTCTATGGCTCTTTCTACTAAAGATCTTATGATATAAATGGCATTGCTTGTTCCTTTATCTCTAACAAAACCACAAAATTAGACCTGGCGTATTGACATGTGGGTTATTTTAATGTGCACGCTATCTCTTTGATACGAAGTTTTTGGTTGTTGTTGACTGTCCTCTATTTTTAACTACGGGTTCTCTTGCACCCATCATTAATGTATCTGAGTTAGCAGGGGTCGCTATTGATTTTAAAGTACGTTGCTAGCCTCAAGATCAAAACTACCAGCGGTGATTAACATCATTATCATGAACACCAACGTATATATACACAACCGTTAAGTAAAGTAATTTACACGACCGTAATGTAAATTACTATACACAACCATAAAGTAAAGTACTATACACAACCGTAAAGTAAAGTTCTTTACACAACCGTACACACACATAACAATCGTACGTGTAAACTTAGATCACGTGTTCTTTTTCTCTTCGTAGCGTCCACCCGTAAAGTGGGCGTGATTGCGTTGTATCGTTAGCTTACGGCAAAACTGTAATATCTGCGCCTCTCGACCAGACATATTCGTCTTCGGCATGTGCAGAATTTGCTTTACAATTTTTGCCCCGGTATTGCCATATTTGTTCTACTCCTTTCAGCATTTTTTTTTTCGTTTCATTTTCAAAATAAGTACAGAAGTACATTGGAAAATCATTCATTCACACTCGTTCATTCATTCTAACAAATTAACTTATATTGTTTTTAAAATGGACACTGATTTCTGATTATATATCTGTAAAAATAGATCAGGGCTAAATGTTTTGAATCGGTAAACGGCAGCATTTCTTCAGGTCCACATTAAATTGCATTGAACTGGACTACAAAGGGCAAGAGGTAGAGTTCGATTCCAACCGACGGCTTCCGGGTTCACCCAACCTTAAATGGGTACCGAATTTTTTTGGGAAAATAAAGCGGCATGGGCGTAATACCGACCACATTACCCCAAAAATCATGTGCCGAGGGTATGTAAAATTTATGGTCACTAACACCATATTAAGCCTTGAAAAGTTGTGGAAATCAAAACTCATCCGCACAAACACAAAACTTAGACTATTCAAATCAAATGTACTATCAACACTTACGTATGCGTGTGAAAGATGGAAGATAACAATAGATATAGAAACAAAGTTGAACGCATTCGAAAATAAATGTCTAAGGAAAATAACTAGTATAGCGTGGAACGAATTCAAAACAAACGAGGAAATTAGAGAAATCGCCAACCAACCACTAATATCTTCAGTAATAAAGAAAAAACGATGGTCATATGTTGGACATGTGATGAGAAGAGATAATAACCGAATAGCAAAGCAAGCCCTGATATGGGAAACAACAGGTAAGAGGAAAATAGGAAGACCCAGAGAGACACTGAGAAGAACATTGATGCGAGAGACAAGAGCAGAAGGATTCGGCTCCCTCAATGAGATAGAGCTGCTTGCACAGAACAGAGACAAATGGCGAGATTTGATAAAATATATTTAAAAGAATTCAAAACTGCTAGATCAAAAATTCAGATAAGAGAAGGAGTATCTTGGTCTACGCCCTATGGGCCGGCTACGGTTCGAAAGGTCAATATATAGATAGAACACCATATTCCCTATACGCCACTTAGCGAGACAGGGCTCTTTACTTTTTTTTTTAACACTAAATTTCTATATTCGGATATTAGAATGAATGGGACCTCATGTTTCACGCCTTTATCAATGAAGGCAAGACACCGGATGTCACTACCCGAACACCAGGTGAGGGTAAAGCCACGAAAAAACACGAATTCCATTTGAAAAAAAATCCCACCGCCTTCCGTGGGAATCGAACCTTCTTGTCCTAAGGCCCGACGTCTTATATATAGATCACTACTATTCGTGCTGGTTCGTCCTAAATGTTTGTCTGTAGCGCAAGTATTCAGCCCTACACTATCCGAGAGATACTTGTCTTAACAGGAAAATACAGATACACAATTTATTCTTGAGTTGTGATCTCAGCCCTATGCTATCGTCATGAGAACACATGCATGAAAGACATGGCCAATCATGTCTAATTTTTTAGTTAGCTGAGTTGACAGTGTTCCCTAGCTTTTCGCTTTTCGTGGCAAAGCGCTGTGCCAAGGAGTAAGGGTTCGATCCTGCTGAGGACCATATATTGTTCTTTGTTGTTTTATTTTCTGTTGTTGATTATTTGTCATTTTTTTCAGAGTGCTGTAAACATCCCTCTTCCTCTGAATTGATTCGCTATGTATAGACCACCCAGTTCATTTATTACGTGTTCAAGCTAAGCCCGAGGTGTGAAAAAAAAAATTAATTTAAATTTAAAAAAAAAACGTCATTGACATGAAAATCGAGAAAAGGAGACTAGACTACATTAACGTCCTGCTAAAAAAAATGAAACAAGATCTGTAAATTCATCTTTCATGAAATGTTAATAAATTTTATATCCATCAAAAAAAAAAATAACATTAACTTGGAAACAAATGAAAACAAGCAAGAAACAATAAACAAGGTTATTGGAGTAAATTAAAGGAGGTGGAAAACAGAGAAGAAGTGAAAGAAGAGGATTGGCGAGCTGTAACGTGAGATAGAATATGGGAATGAAAGAAGTTTACGCATCTGTTTAAAGGGCCATGTTTAACAACGAACAATTATCATCATGTAGGATCCTGCTTGGGCAGTTGACCGTTTATCATCGAACGCACGCAAGAACACGCACAGAGACAGAGAGAGAGAGAGAGAGAGAGATATACACCACACACACATACACACAGACATACTCAATGACACGCATATAGAGAAACAAACACACAGAAGACACACATGCACACACACACACACATACAAACACACACAGACACAAACGCGATGAAACAAACATTTATTCATTTATTGAAACAAACATTTATTGAAACAAACATTTATTGAAACAAACATTTATTCATTTATTGAAACAAACGAAGCTGTTTATCAGCGCACTCTCTTCTGCTACCTAGCATCCACTCTCTGTAAATGTTGTCCCCGTCTATACATTTCTGCAGTAGAAACATGATGCTTTAGCAGATTACTTCAACATGACTAAAACAAAATAATAATCACTGTTTTCTCCTAATTCGCGCCGTTTTGTTTAGCGCCGTTTTGTTTAGCGCCGTTTTAGAACTCAGTAGCTGTGAACTACAGCCAACTATAGATGTCCCGCGAGGGAAAGGGGGAGGGGGTGGGGGATAAAATAGGAACATATTCCAACTAGCGTGACGCTTTCAGTAATAGGAGCTATAGGCGGCTGACGTCACGTACCAACAACCGCCCCTACTCGCAATGTTGAAAAAGTCATGATATTTGGAATGTTTTCCGATTTTATTTTTGCCCACGAGTCATCTATATAGTTGACTGTGTGCAAATTCCTGACCTTGGCTAGTAAACTGACCTTCAGCACAACAGATCGGGTTTAGTCCCACTCGACGGTTTCTTGGTTAACCCAGCCTTCCATAAATGTCAGAACATCTGTGTAGGGGCAGAGGTACGTACGGTACTGGTGTAGCGTTGACTGCATACCAAATAACAGAGGGTTAAGGCATAAAAATGCGAAGCTGCAGTAAAGCTGAATGTGAGGAAAAATAAAAAAAATAGCAAAAAGCTTCTTACATACCATTTTTTCTATTTTTTAATTTTTCCTAAGCTTCTTACACACCATTTTTTCTATTTTTTAATTTTTCCTAAGCTTCTTACATACCATTTTTTTCTATTTTTTTAATTTTTCCTAAGCTTCTTACATACCATTTTTTCTATTTTTTTTAATTTTTCCTAAGCTTCTTCTTACATACCATTTTTTCTATTTTTTAATTTTTCCTAAGCTTCTTCTTACATACCATTTTTTCTATTTTTTAATTTTTCCTAAGCTTCTTCTTACATACCATTTTTTCTATTTTTTAATTTTTCCTAAGCTTCTTACATACCATTTTTTCTATTTTTTAATTTTTCCTAAGCTTCTTACATACCAAATAATATCTATCTATCTATTGACCTTTCGAGCCGTAACCGGCCCATAGGGCGTAGACCAAGATACACCTTCTCCTATATGAATTTTTGTTCTAGCAGTTTTCTTTTAAAGATATTTTATCAAATCTCGCCATCTGTCTCTGTTCTGTGCAAGCAGTTCTATCTCATTGAGGGAGCCGATTCCTGCTGCTCTTGCCTCTCTCATCAATGTTCTTCTCAGTGTCTCCCTGGGTCTTCCTCTTTTTCTTTTACCTAATAATAACAACATGCAAAATATGTCCATAGTGGGGCAATTTGAGCACAGAAATCAAAGCCGGGGCGTGTAGGTGGGTTATTTTTTGTCTTTAACGTATGTTTGTAGTTGTCAATGACTGTGTCAGCTTCCAAACACTTTCTTATGCCCTGTCTAATTATCAAAAATACACTAACAATTTCTCAAGATTGTCTTCGCTTCCAATTGTTTGGTCCAAAATTCGCTTCCAGTAGTCCTAAATTCGCTTCCAGTAGTCCAAAATTCGCTTCCAGTAGTCCAAAATTCGCTTCCAGTAGTCACAAATTCTACTCCAATTGTTTGGTCAAAAATTCGCTTCCCAGTTGTTCAAAAATCGATCCAATTTTCAAAAATGTCGCTTCCAGTTGTACAAAGTTAACTTCCAAATAGCAGTTCCATCTCTACGTAGCGCTGAAAAAAAATAAACTTTCTCTTAATTATATTGTCAGTGATGGTTTTTGCAAAATATATTATCCACTTTTTCGATAAATTGTCTTTCCTTGAGTTATTCTGTACCTCGGCTCTGTATTATATGAACTGTACAAAGAGAGACTGGAAACAAAATTGAATTAGCTTATAACGAGTGAAAAAACAAGGGACTAGCATAATGCAAAAAAATTATATATAGTCATCGAACGTGACAACAATGTATGGGCAAATATTGGATATTGGAGAAAACAAACTAAGGGGGGAAAAAACGGTAATTGAAGAAAGAATGAAAATTTAAAAAAAAAGTTTGAAAATGAATGAAGAATGAAGAAAAAAGTGAAAGAAAAAAAAATAAAAAGCCAAGTAAGAGCTGTTGCCTGTAATGTAATTTTGAGGCCAGACGTGCTTTCACGTTTCGAGAGTGGCATTGAAAACACTTGACGTTCGGCGGCTAAAAATCTGGCAAGGTAAACAAATGAAGAGAGAAGAGGTTGCTCTGTTGTCTGGTGGATCGAGACCTCAACATTCGATTACACACAAGTCTTTTGAATGGCGTCTATGGAATGTTGATTGAAAATGAAAACAATCTGTGAAACATCAAAGACAAGAATCAAACAATACACAAATTACAACTTATTTCAGACAAATCTAGTTCGGCGAGACTCCTGGCGAAAGCTGTCGTAGTCAAGTATAGAGAAAAAGACAGACATTGCTGCTTATCTACACACGATCAAAATCTGCTTGGAGATTATTTGGAAGCGGGCGCTGATGGTATTAAAATGGGTCTTGCCAAAACTCATCCGGTCTTGAGACGCCGTTCTAATTGTGTAGCCAGGGATTTCCGTAAATAAACGCGTTCATTCATTAAATTATGACAGAAGATAAGCAGGACATACTCAATGAAGGGCCCAAAAGTGCATATATAATATATAGAACAATGGAAACATTATAAAAGTAGCACCGGAAAGTTAAGATCGAACGATTAGAATTATGTAAACAGAATATCCGAAAGTATGTCATTCATTGTAATACGCGAACGAAAATAAATACAATTCCCGAGAGTTTATAATGGAACACCTAAAAGAGTAGATAGTGTTAATGCATCCATCAAACAGGCAAATAATTACAGTGCTGCGATACAGCTGGTAGCAAGGAGCCAGTGGTGAGGTGTGGTATACACTCCAAGGTAACGTGACAGCTTTACAAAAAAGGAAAACAACAAAATAATGAAGTTTCGGTCTGCGGCCTTCTTCAGAAGACGGAGACAACGACAACAAACGGTCAGGCACAGATACCTGTAGCTACCTGTCGGATGAGGAAGTTAGGGAGAGGTGGACACACATCAGAGAGATAGTGTTAATCCACTTTGTTATAAACGGAACACTCAATAAAATAAATTGCAATTATGCAGTAATACTGTGGATTAAGTGCATTTGAGTCCGAATCACAGATTAATTTTTTACCTAATCTAGGGTGACCATTTTTTTCCCATTGTTTCCGGGGACATTTGTCATATTTTTTTTACATTTCAGAGGATTTTTTTGCTTATTTCTGAGACTGTCCCACAAAATCGGGGACGAACGATATATATATATATATATATATATATATATATATATATATATATATATATATATATATATATATATATATATATATATATATATATATATATATAAGTGTGTGTGTGTGTGTGTGTATACATATATATATTTATTTATATATATATTTATAATATGTGTGGGTGGGTGTGTGACTGCGTGTGCGCAAGAAATTCTGTATATAAAACACGACTGCACTGTACTGTCATTACACTCGGACTGATTTGAAAATTGGCCGGGAAAGATACTTTGGCGGGATATGTCTGGAAAGGCAGGGGTGGGGGGAGAGAGTGTGTCTGCTTTTTTAAAAAAATTAAACCCATCCCAATAGAAGTGAGTGGTGGGAATAGAAGTGACGTAGCACCGCGCTTCAAGAGTTCAAAGAGCTATCTCCGACACAACGCGTCCAAGTCTTCTCTTTTATCTTCCTGCTAATGCCGCTCAGTCTGGGATAAAGAAACACAACTCAGTAACGTTCTGAGTCCTAGTGATTACTTTAAAATGAGGGCCGATTCCGTGTATGAACATTTATGTATTCACTGAAATCGGGGACAAAATCGAGGACAAATTTCTTTCGGGGACAACTTCTACATTCAGAGGACTGTCCCCGGAAATCGGGGACGAATGGTCACCCTAACCTAATCCCGTTTATCTGCACTGACTTTATGTGTCTCATTTTATAATAAAACATTAACATGTAAATGATTAGAACGGTTATTCTAATGAACAGAGCCCTATTTTCTTGTACCAGATTCTCAGATTATTATACTGTTTTATTTATTTCGTTAATTTCCATGAGATGTGTACTTTTTAAACAAGTTCCAAGCAAATGCGTGGTGAAAACATACGGACTGGACCATAAGGTGGCAAACAACATATAAGAAATATACATGCTATTTCTATATCAAATGCATATCAGACCCACATAACAAAATATCTAACAAGGTATGGAACTGTACAATTTTCGTCATAATCCGACCTGAAAGTGATTCTATCTATCTATTGACCTTTCGAGCCGTAACCGGCCCATAGGGCGTAGACCAAGATACACCTTCTCCTATATGAATTTTTGTTCTAGCAGTTTTCTTTTAAAGATATTTTATCAAATCTCGCCATCTGTCTCTGTTCTGTGCAAGCAGTTCTATCTCATTGATGGAGCCGATTCCTGCTGCTCTTGCCTCTCTCATCAATGTTCTTCTCAGTGTCTCCCTGGGTCTTCCTCTTTTTCTTTTACCTGTTGTTTCCCATATGAGGGCTTGCTTTGCTATTCGATTATTATCTCTTCTCATCACATGTCCAACGTATCACCATCGTCTTTTCTTTATTACTGAAGATATTAGTGGTTGATTGGCGATTTCTCTAATTTCCTCGTTTGTTTTGAATTCGTTCCATTCTATACCAAGTATTTTCCTTAGACATTTATTTTCGAATGCGTTCAACTTTGTTTCTATATCTCTTGTTGTTTTCCAGCTTTCACACGCATACGTAAGGGTTGATAGTACATTTGATTTGAATAGCCTAAGTTTTGTGTTTGTGCTAATGAGTTTTGATTTCCACAACTTTTCAAGGCTTCTGAAAGACATTGCTGCTTTAGCCAGTCTGATTCTAATTTCTTTGCTCGTATCCCCTTCTCGATCAATGTGACTTCCAAGATAGATAAAGTGATCGATCTCTTCTACTGGTTTGTTTTCCATGTATATTTTGTCACTTGTTGGAATTAAACTTTTCATGACTTTAGTCTTTTCATGATTGACCTCAAGCCCAATTTTGCTGGCTATTGATGATAGTTCATTTGTGTTTTCCTGCATCGTTTTTATCTGACTGCTGATGAGAACTATGTCATCAGCAAAGTCGAGGTCCTCCAAATGGTCTCCTTGTATCCATTCGATGCCTTTATTACCAGTGCAGCATTTCTTCATTATGAAGTCCATAACAATTCCATAACAAAGTGATTGACAACCGAATTATATAATCATTAAGTCAACACATCCGGGTTTCCAAGATTTCCGGCCTAAAACATTTAATTAGACTTGGGCTCTTTCAATAACTTTGGTCTTTTCCTATTCTTTTCAGCTGTAAGGTTGTTGCTCCTTATTATGGCCCAGATTTCTCATACAAAAGTGCACGTCTTTTTTTCTGCTAAAGTTAAAGACCTGATTAGTGAAAATATTTCTTATATTAAAAAGAGACATCAAGTAAGGAGTTATTAAAAGTCGCAGCTAGGGACAAATACGACAGTGATGCAGACATATGGGTACCAACAATAAGAATGAGTTAGATTCCAGGTAATTTACAGGTATTTTAAGTCTTTTTGATACTGGGAAAAGAGGGAGTTGAAATAAAAACATTAAAATGAAGATTACGTTGTGATTGTACAGGGATTCCTATACCAGCGTCTCAGTAAACGACGAGCTGACCTCAGAGTCAGGATCATGCCGTAACTAATATAGAGCTCTCATTCGGGAAGTACAGCACAGTATGAGTCATTAATGGATGGATATTGTAGAGCAGTTACAGCCAAGCTTTGATGAGAAGACGGCAAATGGAACTAGACGGCATCATAAAGGAGAAATAAGAAACAAAAATAGAGAAAAGAAAGAAAGAAACAAACAAAAAAGAAAGAAACGATTAAAGCTTTTCGCCTATAGCAGCGCATTTTCTGCAGGTCGCTGTGTCATAATTTGCCCCAAAAATCTCATTTTGTCTTATTTGAATTGTTTTTAGTTATTATAGATATACACTCCTAAATAGATAATAGGATCATTGTAGAACAATTATAGATGAAAATGTATCTTAACACTAAAACTACTAATAAAATATACAAGGAAAGACGTTTTAACTGAACAAATAAGCTGTGAAAAAACAAGGGGAGAAAGAGTTTTTTTCTGAAACAGACACCCCTTCACTTGACAACCAACCATAAAGTAGCTGACTATATTCCGATCACATTAAACATGCAGTTCGTTGCTAAAGTAGCTGACTATATTCCGATCACATCAAACATGCAGCTGGTTGCTAAAGTAGCTGACTATATTCCGATCACATCAAACATGCAGTTCGTTGCTAAAGTAGCTGACTATATTCCGATCACATCAAACATGCAGCTGGTTGCTAAAGTAGCTGACTATATTCCGATCACATCAAACATGCAGTTCGTTGCTAAAGTAGCTGACTATATTCCGATCACATTAAACATGCAGCTGGTTGTTTAAGTAGCTGACTATATTCCGATCACATCAAACATGCAGCTCGTTGCTGAACAATATGTACACTTACATGAGATTTCACAGGAACAGCTTATGCTAATGACGAACGATCTATCTGACAATGGGAGTCGACTACAAAGGTATGATATCTGTTGAGCGATGGAGATAACTGCCTACGTCAATAACAATGATCTTACATCTCACCAATGATCTGCCAAGACGCAGGACACGTGATGCCCTTAAAACTGCCAGTGATTGGTCAGCCAATTGCTGACGTCAGGATAAGTACACCAACTAATTCCACCTCCGAGGCTCGGCTCTAGAAACAAACTAGTATATTCAAACTGTTAGTGACCTAAGAAGAAAGGCACAAGATACTGAAAATTGATATTCTCAAATCAATGTAATTGACCGAATGACGTAGATGTCGTAGCGTACTACAACCATCGAAAACAATCTTTCATTTAACGTTGGCTTATGGAGGGATAACGAAAAGTGTATAATCGTTGAGCGAGCTTCGATTATTTTGTTTTGGATGTTTAGTTACTAGTTAGCTATGTAGGATTAGTTTTATTTACTTACTTATCTTTGTGTGCGCGTTGTTTGTTTGTTCCTGCTGAAGGCCTAATGAGCCGAAATGTTCAAATCTGTGTCGTCTACCAATTACGTAAAGTTTTTACCATACCATTTTTTTCTATTTTTTTTTCAATTCTCCCTCTCCACCACTATTCTCTACCTTCGCGCCAAAAATATTCAACATTGTAAGTACTTGCGCACAGAACAATCACAAGGCACTTCAGGATAACAATCATGCACTCATCATTATAAAACTATTGAGAACCAGAGGATGCTAACACTTGATGACGTCGGTAAGAGGGTTTCGTTTCTCGATGATAAACACATGGTGTATCCAATTTGGAACTTAATAGCAGTTTATAAACACTTGTACACACCATGCAAAGGCGCAATGACAAAAGCTTGCAGATTGCAGCACAATAACCAACAAAGTCTAAATAACGTGATGTTATTTTCCAAGAAGCGGTAGTCTAAAATACGCCACAAGCACCTGAGAATGCAAATGAAAATGCCAAGTAATAGCAAATCATTAATCTGTTAAGTTAAAGAAAACTTTGGCAGTAAAGTTATACTTCTGCAGTAAAGTAGTACTTCTGCTGTAAAGTAGTACTTCTGCTGCTATTAAGTAGTACTTCTGCTGCTACTAAGTAGTACTTTTGCTGCTATTAAGTAATGCTTCAGCAGTAAATCAATGCTTCTGCTCTAATGTAAGAAATCTTATTTGTTAACAAAATTAGCCAATTAATTGTAAAAATAAAGTACGAGACTTAAACCGACTTCTTAGCACGCGAGTTTTCACCCATATGTGCTCGGTCCCTATTCAGAGAAGACTTCTGGATAGTGTCGCTTCAACCATCGAAACTCACGACGAGAGAGGATATACCTCACCTTTCCAGAGTGCTCTACCCTGGTACCAATTACTGCCAGCGGCTGGGTCTCACGTGGTGGTATTTTTTGTCTGACTACGAGTACGACCTATACTGCATCCAGCGGGAATCGAACACAGGTTGTCCGAACGTCGGTAGCCCAGTAAAGTGGTTTTCAAAACTAGGCTACCGAGGCCTCCAAATTATGTTTGCTTGTATCAGTAACTGCCATTCTTGTTTTGCAAATTATTATCTCAGTAAATAATTATATTTATAAATTAAGTTGCCAACTTACCTGCTTAGTCAGTGAAGGTGTTCATAGCGTATAAGAGGAGTATCGCTCCTTTTTTTTACAAGCTCATCTCCAAATGTATGAACTTCATTATTACCAGGTTCCATGTCCTTTGCAGAACGTCGCACTCATAGCTCGTATGAAATCATTTGTGTTTCTAACCCTTCTATTGTCATGTTCAAGGTCTCCTGATGTCTTGAAACCATATTCTTCTTGGTCTACCCCTATTTAGCCGTTAGGGGACCATACCTTCCAATAAGGTTTCTTTCCAGCTCACTACGTCATTGTGTGATCTAGTGCGAATAATTTGGAAAGTCTCTCTCTCTCTCTCTCTCTCTCTCTCTCTCTCTCTTCTTTTTCTTCCTTTAAAATGTCTTTGGAGGTATTAAACAAACACTTGTCAAGCTTTCCTATTTTTTGCCACTTTCTTAAGATAGTTTCACGTGTTCTCCACCCTTTCACTCACTTACAACGCTATACATTGTGCGACTTTTCCTTTTTTCATTAAATGTGTCTGCCTGTTAGGATGCTTCGCTCAATTCTACGCCCAAAACGCCTACCAAATCTTGGCTGAACTTGGTCAATGGCTCATAGCTGAGCGTATTGATCAGGATTAGTGAAGTAAAATTATCAAAATCCTACTCTACCTGTCCTATTTTTTCTCCTGCTGATTGATCTAAGTAAGTAATGGACTGTACGAGGAATGTAACATTTGGTACTCAAAATACAGTGCAGTGCCGCCGCGCCGTGCCCCCCCCCCCTTCCCCTCCCCCTCTCTCCCATCCTTATATTGGGCAGACAAAAAGTGATATCACAAATTTCTGTAAACCGAATAACGCATCTCCGTTCATTTAGCGACATGTTAAGGGCGGATGACATGGTGGAGTATTCGTCGATCGCAGAGAAAGAAGACAAAGACACGTCTCTCATAGATAAACCCTCCTAAAGTTGAACGAAGCGATACACCTTTGTCTATGAATCTTATTCCAAGCACAAAAAGACAGGTGTTTCCAACTCCGGGAAAGGCAAGATAGCACAGAGGACCACGGAGGGCCAGTATCAACATAAACAACAGCCGGACAGAAAGTGTTTATTTACCGGCCATGGCATTCTTTCACAGAGAGATAGAGCTAAAGAAACATTGGAATCACTTCAGAAACAGCTACTGCTCATTTCTGACGTAGTGAGAAGTGTGAATCTGTAGAATTTACAAGGGAGGTGTTCTTGATTCGACTTCATATCCTATTTCTCATCCACTTGTGTAAAACTCCAAGAGAATGTTCTTAAAAATCATATTTATATTACAAAGTAAATGTTGCAAAATCGATGCTTTTGTGGGCATTAGACACAAGACAACATCGACCACGAATACAAGAAAGCTGAATACATATCTCCTTAAGGGTACTTCAGATTTTAAAACTAATAAGTAAAAGACTGTGAGGCTGGGTAAGTTAAGTACTACGAAACCCAGCTACAAGCATTAGTAGACATGCTTTCACATCAAACGCACATGGAAAGAGGAAACAGGGAAGACATTGAAACACTTGGTGACGAAAACGTGTGACAGATATAACAAAAGTAAATAACACTTAGGAAATATTACAAGAATCGGGAAACGGCATGAAGTATTGGAGCGTTCCTTGTTTGTGGCCTATGTCTGCAATAATGCATACAAAGGAAAGAATAGAATATACACCACTACTGAAAATTATGTTCTTAAAAGGCAGGATTAAATAGGAGTTTCATCGACCTCCCGTGTATTCTCCTTATTAAAAAAAAAGAACCACATCGTTATATGAACAGAACAGGCAAAGTTGTACCCACCCCAGTGTTCATTTCGAAAAGAAGGCTAATGCTTGATGTGGGCTCCGATGTGACTAAAATAGAATATCTTTGGCAGCTATAATCATTTGGAACTAGACGGCAACAGAAGTAACGTAAGATACCACCACAGAAAAAAAAAAAAAAACCAGAAACACCAATAGAACTCAATAAACATGATCCGGAAAGTAGAGGCAAGCTTAATTCGTCGACAACGACAAGATCAATACAAAGACCCAAGATTTGCAGTATTGCCATCGTATATGACCAGGGCCATGATTGTGTTTAGGGCAACGCCATTATCTGATGGACAAGCAATGGATGGGCCAGATATAGTTAACAATCTATGAGAGTTGGATAGAACAAAGGAATTTGACAGAAGTTCAAATACATGTATATGGCTATCTAGACAAGGTGAACTGGGAATGAAGACCGGGTTGCCAGAACAGAGCGATATTCTGGAAGATTCTGAGGATTTGTTAGTCAAATTTGATCTTGTGAGTTGATGAACATTTTGAAGAGAAGATCAGAGCACCTATGGATGTGTCCGGAGTGATGTGATGATGATACTTCATTAGCATAACATAACCAATAGAAAAGGGTCAATTATAAATACATGAATCAACAGTTAAATTCCCCAGATCTCGTGGCTTCCCTGTGAGTCATTTTTAACCTGAGGGGAACATAATGATAATAATAATGGTTATAATGACAACGACGATGTTGGTAACTGAATTAATCGCTTGTAAGAGAATAATGTCAATTTCCTAACGAACATCACATCCATACTTTGACAGAAGTACACGTATATGTCAGTTACACGTAATAGTACAAGAAAATCAATATTGTTTTTCTTTAAATAAGTGAGTAAAAGAAGCACGGGCAGACAAAACACTAGAGTGGACTTCTTAAGCGTACAACCTCTATACGCCAACATGAACCGTACAACCTCTATACGCCAACATGAACCGTACAACCTCTATACGCCAACATGAACAAGTTGGAAGAAAGTCAGCTCAATGCTGTTGCCATCACTATTCAGCTAGTCACGATACGGCGGAGCATAAAGTGGACTGATTAAGTAGTGAAATGGGAAATCTATGAATCTCGACAGGAAATATACAGCTTCATCATCATTATCATCGCGAGAGACATATATGTATACGATTAGTCTTTTACAGCAGCTCTCTGGTTGAATGATCGCATTCACAAAGTATATGCTAAAATTGGATAATAGCTCAAGCTGATTATTCGTGATATATAGAAAGACGAAACAATTTTGCATAATTACAATATTATCTTCTTTGTCCACAATAATATACAGAAAAAGTAGAAAAGAGCATTCTAATATGAAAAAGTCGTTGATTATAACTAAAGAAAAATAATTAGCGTCACCAACTTTTTAAAAAGAAATCATCATGGATTATAATAGCCGCAGAGGAAATTAACTGATAACTAGTAAACAACGGTGGCAAAATAAGAGAAGAAATCGCTGACGACAAATAATAAGCAATGCGAATTGTATTAAAATAAATATTGGTATCTGGTCATGCCTGCAGGAAATGCAAATGTATACCGCTCTTATCTGTGTCCTTGACACTAACAGGATATGACGACAAAAACAAGGAAAAACATTTGTCCAAAAAATATTAAATAACATTGCTAATGTTGTTATTCCAGGAAATAAAAATAAATAAATGGTTTTCATTTGTGAGCACAAATTTACCCTAACCTTGTAGCTTTCTCATCGCACATAAAACACTTAAGTGTCAATAACATAACATTGAGAGATTCCGTCTCGTGTCGACCAAATCAATAATCAACATAATTCCTCCTTTGAAATCTGGCTCTAAAGGGCTTTACAAGTGGTCTTTCAAAATAATGATAAGATAAAAGCCTCCCACGACCATCTCCCCCTAAAAAATTGCACTTGATTTAAGAGATGTAGAAACTGGGTAAAGCTGAATGGTTGAATGTTCTACTTGAGGATGATGTCAGTATGGAACAGATGCAAAGAGTACTGACAGAAAGTAGGACATGCAACAAGGGGGAACTAACTAGCTCGGAAGTAAATGACTGGCCTCTGACGGAAGTTGTGAATAGGGGGGCACTATATCTTCAGGTACAAGTGTTGGCTATTGATAAAAACTTGGTGTGACGTGACAAGGAAAGTTGATGACTTGGAGGTGATTATAACTTGTCTGATGAAAACAAGGTTTAACTACTTTCATGTGAAAATGTAACTTTAGATATGAAATGAAGTATGAATGCTTTCGTATGGGATTATAAATGTATTGATGAAACAGCATACCAATGATCTCATACGAGATATAATTTTATTGCTGTGATTTGAGAGCCTTGATAGCTCAGTGGTTAGTGCGCTGGCTTCTTCATTGAAAGGGGGTATGTTGATGTGCTGAATATTTCTTTTTCCGTATAGAAAAGGTTTGCCAAGCCTAATATGTAGTGGGTACCAGAGATTTTCTGGGAAGTAAAGCAACCTGGCGTGATACCGAACACATCACCCAACAAAGTGCCCAAGTGATGGAAGTAGTTACTATCACCATATTCCCCAAAAGCCTAGCAAGGACTTTAGGGAACCTTTACTTTAATAAGGTATGATTACCTTCTTGTAAGATTATGATATTGTTGATGAAATAAAGAGCATGACAACAACCTATGTGAGATTATGATATTGTTGATGAAATAAAGAGCACGACAACAATCTATGTAAGATTATGATATTGTTGATGAAATAAAGAGCATGACAACAATCTATGTAAGATTATGATATTGTTGATGAAATAAAGAGCACGACAACAATCTATGTAAGATTATGATATTGTTGATGAAATAAAGAGCATGACAACAATCTATGTTAGATTATGACATTGTTGATGAAATAAAGAGCATGACAACAATATATGTGAGATTATGATATTGTTGATGAAATAAAAAGCATGACAACAATATCTGTAAGATTATGATATTGTTGATGAAATAAAGAGCATGACAACAACCTATGTGAGATTATGATATTGTTGATGAAATAAAGAGCACGACAACAACTTATGTGAGATTATGATATTGTTGATGAAATAAAGAGCATGACAACAACCTATGTGAGATTAGGATATTGTTGGTGAAATAAAGAGCATGACAATAACCTATGTGAGATTATGATATTGTTGGTGAAATAAAGAGCATGACAATAACCTATGTGAGATTATGATATTGTTGGTGAAATAAAGAGCATGACAATAACCTATGTGAGATTATGATATTGTTGGTGAAATAAAGAGCATGACAATAACCTATGTGAGATTATGATATTGTTGGTGAAATAAAGAGCATGACAATAACAACCTATGTGAGATTATGATATTGTTGGTGAAATAAAGAGCATGACAATAACCTATGTGAGATTATGATATTGTTGGTGAAATAAAGAGCATGATAACATTCTATATGAGATTACATTTGATAACATTGATATTGTTTTCATAAGAGGCTCATAAAATATGAATGAGGTCGTCGATAACGGCTGCCTTCATGTGAGGGTATCAATGGAGACGGTGATAATTTTAAGAGACGGGAGTAAAATAGAGAAAGGTGCATGAAAGCTAGAGAAGGGTGCATGAAAGCTAAAGAAGGGTGCATGAAAGCTAGAAAAGGGTGCATGAAAGCTAGAGAAAGGTGCATGAAAGCTAGAGAAGGGTGCATGAAAGCTAGAGAAGGGTGCATGAAAGCTAGAGAAAGGTGCATGAAAGCTAGAGAAAGGTGCATGAAAGCTAGAGAAGGGTGCATGAAAGCTAGAGAAGGGTGCATGAAAGCTAGAGAAAGGTGCATGAAAGCTAGAGAAGGGTGCATGAAAGCTAGAGAAGGGTGCATGAAAGCTAGAGAAAGAAAAAGATCCGAAGAGAGACAAAGACAAGAAGAGAGAAGAGATCTCTTGAAAAGAACAGGCAAAAGATACACCTTTTAATTCAAGAATAAATTATTATATTTGACAGTTTTTAAAATTTAATGTCATGAAGAGTATATTAACATCAAAATAAATAACACCAGGATAAAACTAAGAATAGCAAAATGTTACATCTTCTCAATATTCCTGTATGGTGCAGAAACATGGACGTTAGACAAGAAAATGGAACAGAAAATTGAAGCCTTTGAAAAGTGGATAGAAGAATAGGTAGAATTCAGGGAGCCGCGATAGCTCAGTGGTTAGTGAACTACAAAGGACAAGGGGTAGGGTTCGATCCCAACCGACTGCTTCCGGGTTCACCCAGCCTTAAATGGGTACCGGATTTTTTTCTGGGAAAGTAAAGCGGCACGGGCGTAATACCGACCACATTACCCCAAAAATCACGTTCTGAAGGTCTGTAAAATTTATGATCACCAACATCATATTCCCTATACGCCACTTGGCGTGACGGGGGTACTTTATTTATTTTTTTTTCTATGTTGTCGTGCTGGTCTTGTGTTCGACTTCCTCTGTTGCATATACCTCTTCTTCTTCAAGATGCCAGCAAGTGACTGTCCTATGTGACTGCACTTTTCTTGTGGTGGGGGAAGGTAACTATAAAGCTCAATATTGACAATAAAGTGACCCGGGGGGGGGGGGTGTAGACAAATCTACCAATATCCAGGCCTGCCGAAGATGGAGTGTGCCAGCCACGGCGCAGATTTAGCTGAAAAATCAGAACACACACGCTTCTGTCACAAGTGCTAAACCAGGCAACCAGCTCATCGTGTGTGACGATGTTACCCCACCATCATGAAACATGACAAGCAATCAAGTTGGCATGATTACAAGACTCGAACACTGAGGAAGAGAGCAAGAATTTGATCGAGACCACCCAGCCTCAAATGACATTCGTATTTTTCTTTCTTTCTTTCTTTGTTCGGTGGGGGTGTAGAGAAAAACGGCAATGGCGTAATATTGACCACATTGCCTAAAAAATGTGTCACGGCTAAAAATTAAAAAAGAGAAATAAATATGTACTCTACCCCTATACAATCTCTATACGCTATCATCATCATCATGTGCCGTATCGGTTGGCGTTGTCGATCATGTCCTTCCACAATCTTCTATCCACAGTGCATCGTATGAGTTCTGTTGTTGACTGTTTTCCATGCCATGACACCAAGCTATCCAGTATTTTCTCTCTTTGTCGTCCGCGATCTCTCTTTCCTTTTATTTTGCCCGTTGTAACCAAGTATTCCAGTTTTCCTCATCTCATGATGTACCCAAAAACTGTTGATTGTTTCTTTCTGATGTTTTTTAAGAGCTACCTTTTTGTGTTGGCATCTTTGAGAACTTTCTCATTCTTTCTCTCCTATACGCTATAGACTTTAGAAAATAATTAGGTTATTTTATTCATTTACTACTTTACTTTTGTTTATTCAGTATATTTGGGTCCAGTATTTCGTCTTAAATTCTGAAATTATGATTTTTAATCTCCTGCATGGGGATAACATCAAAGTAAATAACCCTAGCAAAAGAAGAGCAACTCGGGGGGAAAGAACCACAGAGATCTCAATAAGAACAGTCTTCCAGTCACAGTGAGAACAACATAAAAATCAATTCCACGTTACCACAAGCTCCAGGCAAACCGGAGAGGTCAAACACTGATAATAATGGCGCACTTTGCCTTTCTTTTCCTGCCGGCCAAACTGTATAAACACACTGGGGCTTACGCCATACTTTGCCCATCAGCCCTAATATTCTAAATAAGCTGGGATGTGACCGGGAAGAAGATTAAGGTGGAAATGTCTAGAGGGATTAAGAGAGAAAAAAACTGAGTGTAAGACAAAGCATGAAGGAACGTTAAAGAGAGAGAGAGTGTGTGAGCGTGAGGTGAAAAGATAAAGACAAACAGACAGGAAAGCAGGTAGGTAGCAAGACAGACAGACACATTCACACGCATAGGGAATCAGACGGGTAAAGAGAAAGGAGTACAGATAAAGACTAACAGACAGGCATGCAGGTAGGGAACACAGAAAAAGACAGACAAACAAATAGTAACAGAAAAAGACAGACAGACAAAGACAGGCAGACAGAAATGCAGTTAGACAGATAGATAGACAGACAAACCAGATAGAAAGAACAGACAGGCAGACATACGGACGAACGGGTGGGCAGATAGATAGATAGATAGATAGATAGATAGATAGATAGATAGATAGATAGATAGATAGATAGATAGATAGATAGATAGATAGATAGATAGATAGATAGATAGATAGATAGATAGATAGATAGATAGATAGATAGATTAGATAGATAGCAGGAAGTACTGCGTAAGAAAACCAGGTAATATTACAACACTATAAACCAGGTAATATTACAACACTATCTAGCAAAGAAAACAAGAGTGAGTGGCGGTTATGGAGGTTAATAGTGTGATGAGACAACTGAAAAGGGTGATCAAGCCACACATAGAACGCAATAACAGACTCTTAACTGTAAATAAAACAGCAAACAAAATCAACAAAAAATAGTTCACGTCACATTACACTCTTTCCAGCAATCATCCACGGACCGCCGGTAACAAAACACTTCGTCAGACTACGCCTCTGGCTATTTTCTTTCCCTGACGAGCCTTATTCAAATATTAACAACAGCAATATTGGGTGTCCTCTACAGAACATAATCTAACATTTTAGCCTGTTCCTGTAGTTAGATTTTCTGTTTAAAACAAAAAAAGAACCAGCATAAAAAGGAAGGATGTAAAACATGTTCATAGCGAGGATAATTCGGCAATTCAGCAGATTTCTTTCCCGCGTGTGTGCATATTTGGAAGGTTATTATTTTCTAACGAGAATCAACGGTTTCCAATCGTAGGCTATTTTAGCTGTTTCCTGTTCTTGTATAGCATGCAGTTTTCTAAAATACCTGGCAATCATGTAATCCAGTTATTTTCAAAGTGGACGATACCGCTCGCTTAACACGGTGGAATTACATGGAAGTGTGTATCTTTGTGTGAGTAAGAGGGGGCGGGGATATTAGGGAGGATATGAGGATTTTGATTTTAGAAATGTGGGTGGTGGGGTGATAGAAGAATAAAGGATCGACAGAAATGAGAGAGAAAGATCAGTGACTTTTAGCTAAAAAGTATTTCCTGATGAAATCTCGGGTACTTTCTAAATTAGATTGTTAATGTTTTGTTTCCCACCAAATTTTCAAGTAGTTGTAGAATGTAATGACTTTTATAAATACCTTTCGACCAGCGGGCTAAATAATACACGCGCCTGCATATGGTAAACGAATGGCAGAATTAAATAAAGATTAATAATGATTCATAAAGATATTGTTTGCGATGTACACTCACTGACCATTCTCTGCGTTCACAACTGGCTCTAACGGTTTGGTTCAAGATGTCGTTGTTGTCGGCCTATATGTGCTCATAATTGGCTCTAACGTATATTTCATGCAATGCAGAAATTCTTAATGTTACATCAAGGCAGCAGTTGTTTGAAGTCTGAGTTGTCTTTTCTTAGAAAGAAGTCTCGTCAAACTAGTCCTTCCTACCAGGGTTTGTCTCAAGTTTCTCTTCTCCAATGTGGACATTCCGCCAGGACTACAATGCTCCACCAACATGAATTTATTTCTTCTTCTTATCGCTCACTAATATAGTGGGCGTGAGCGCATTATGTCGCCAGTTTTATAGCGAGGTCACGATATCTGCACCTACCACAAATCCATCTTTCGGCATGGACAGATTTTTGTTTACAAGCCCTGCCCGGGCAGCTGCCAATTTGGCCTATTATTTTTGGCTGTTAACGACAAAGGTGTTTTTTTTTAATTAAAAGCGTACACATGACCTCCAGTTTTAGCGATTTCTTAGTGGAGTAAACAGGGAAGGGTAAAGCCACGAAAGAACCACTGATTTGAGATAAGAAAATTCCCACTTCCTGTGGCAGGGTTCAAACCCGGGACCATTCTGGCCGAAATCTTACCTCTAGATTATCCTTGTCTTGTCTTGAATCCTGAACTTGGGGATTTTGCTTACTTCTTGGCGAAACACCTGTCCGTCAAACCTGAGACTATCTATTCTTGGATGTATTAGACCGCAAATGCCATCCAAAAATGAAGAGAAAACGACTTTGGGCTAGTGACGACCGAAGGTCGGTGGCTCGGTAATGCCACCTATTACTTTCTATGCTCTATGTCTCTAGATCAACCAGCCCCATACATGAACTTTTACATTCGTGGTATTCTATCCGGCCTTTGCTTTATGAGAGTGCGTTCCCCTTGATGTTAGAATTGATGTGATAATCGTGATGAAGTTTACCAAATGCATGATGGCAATGGCATTTTGATGGGCGCCATTTGAATATACTTTCAGTGCATATAGAATGAATGTGCGTATTCAACTCAGCAGTACTGCTACCCACAGAAAGCCACACTTCATTTATTATATATTCCATACTCAGTTACTCCTTTTATGGTACCTTTATTGCTTATATTAATACATCACAGCTGTCCTTTCACAAACTTTCAATCATAAAAAAATATTATTTTGACAGGGACGTGAAGGAATTTTAACATCGTGTTATAGTTAAGCTCGCTTGTTAATGTGATGTAGATTTATACGATCGTTTGTCGCCTCCCTCCAGACAGTGACTGTAACATTATTCATGAACTTTAACAATAAATGATACAGTCTTGTCTCTCATGATGCACATAGCCAACTTTGTTCTTGTCTCTCAGGATGCACATAGCCAACTTTGTTCTTGTCTCTCATGATGCACATAGCCAACTTTGTTCTTGTCTCTCAGGATGCACATAGCCAACTTTGTTCTTGTCTCTCAGGATGCACATAGCCAACTTTGTTCTTGTCTCTCATGATGCACATAGCCAACTTTGTTCTTGTCTCTCAGGATGCACATAGCCAACTTTGTTCTTGTCTCTCATGATGCACATAGCCAACTTTGTTCTTGTCTCTCAGGATGCACATAGCCAACTTTGTTCTTGTCTCTCAGGATGCACATAGCCAACTTTGTTCTTGTCTCTCATGATGCACATAGCCAACTTTGTTCTTGTCTCTCAGGATGCACATAGCCAACTTTGTTCTTGTCTCTCAGGATGCACATAGCCAACTTTGTTCTTGTCTCTCAGGATGCACATAGCCAACTTTGTTCTTGTCTCTCATGATGCACATAGCCAACTTTGTTCTTGTCTCTCAGGATGCACATAGCAAACTTTGTTCTTGTCTCTCAGGATGCACATAGCAAACTTTGTTCTTGTCTCTCATGATGCACATAGCCAACTTTGTTCTTGTCTCTCAGGATGCACATAGCCAACTTTGTTCTTGTCTCTCAGGATGCACATAGCAAACTTTGTTCTTGTCTCTCATGATGCACATAGCCAACTTTGTTCTTGTCTCTCATGATGCACATAGCAAACTTTGTTCTTGTCTCTCAGGATGCACATAGCCAACTTTGTTCTTGTCTCTCAGGATGCACATAGCAAACTTTGTTTTTGTCTCTCAGGATGCACATAGCAAACTTTGTTCTTGTCTCTCATGATGCACATAGCCAACTTTGTTCTTGTCTCTCAGGATGCACATAGCAAACTTTGTTCTTGTCTCTCATGATGCACATAGCCAACTTTGTTCTTGTCTCTCATGATGCACATAGCAAACTTTGTTCTTGTCTCTCAGGATGCACATAGCAAACTTTGTTCTTGTCTCTCATGATGCACATAGCCAACTTTGTTCTTGTCTCTCATGATGCACATAGCAAACTTTGTTCTTGTCTCTCAGGATGCACATAGCAAACTTTGTTCTTGTCTCTCAGGATGCACATAGCAAACTTTGTTCTTGTCTCTCAGGATGCACATAGCAAACTTTGTTCTTGTCTCTCATGATGCACATAGCCAACTTTGTTCTTGTCTCTCAGGATGCACATAGCCAACTTTGTTCTTGTCTCTCAGGATGCACATAGCAAACTTTGTTCTTGTCTCTCATGATGCACATAGCCAACTTTGTTCTTGTCTCTCAGGATGCACATAGCAAACTTTGTTTTTGTCTCTCAGGATGCACATCTTTGTTTTGTGTCTCTCAGGGTGCTCATCTTTGTTTTTGTCTCTCAGGATGCACATCTTTGTTCTTGTCTCTCAGGATGCACATCTTTGTTCTTGTCTCTCAGGATGCACATCTTTGTTCTTGTCTCTCAGGATGCACATCTTTGTTCTTGTCTCTCAGGATGAACATTTTTGTTCTTGTCTCTCAGGATGCACATAGCAAACTTTGTTCTTGTCTCTCATGATGCACATAGCCAACTTTGTTCTTGTCTCTCAGGATGCACATAGCAAACTTTGTTTTTGTCTCTCAGGATGCACATCTTTGTTTTGTGTCTCTCAGGGTGCTCATCTTTGTTTTTGTCTCTCAGGATGCACATCTTTGTTCTTGTCTCTCAGGATGCACATCTTTGTTCTTGTCTCTCAGGATGCACATCTTTGTTCTTGTCTCTCAGGATGCACATCTTTGTTCTTGTCTCTCAGGATGCACATCTTTGTTTTTGTCTCTCAGGATGCACATCTTTGTTTTTGTCTCTTAGGAAGCACATCTTTGTTTTTGTCTCTCAGGAAACATATCTTTGTTTTTGTGGAGTTTTGATTGACAACTTTTTGATTGTGCTCTCGTCGATTTTTTTTTAAAGAGGGGTGGGGGGATGAGGTTGGACATCGCCGTCTATAAAAGTAAGCCTGAGAGCTAACAGGGAAACCCCAAAACAACCCATACTAGAGTGACGTTTTCAGTTATAGCAGATATAGATCGCTGACGTAATTTTACACACAACCTCCCGTGCTAGCAAAACTGAAAGCATCATCCTAGTTAAGGGTTTTCTGGCGTTTCCATTCACCCGCAAGATTACTTATATTTTTGACAATAGGATGGATGTTTTGAAAATATAGCCGTTAATATTAATTTCGAAATAAATATGTTTATTTTAGTCTCAAAAATACAATTATTTATTACGTAAAAATACAACTGTTTATTTTGTTCTTAAAAAAAAATAATTATTTTAATTGCGAAATAAAGCTAATTTTTTATTCCAAAAATACAGCTGTTAATAATAATGCGAAACGTGCCTAAACAAACTTCTAATTCAGAACAGGTCATTCTATGCTCAGAGTACATCTACACAAGATAGGACTCAGCAACGTAGCAACATATAACTTCGGAGCAGCCAAACTGAATTTTTGTGTGTTAATCCGTTTTTTTTCCTGGCAGATGTGTGCACAGGGGTCCCCCTCACACCACAGGTTTATAACTTTGTCTTTGGAGGTACTCCTATTTTTTTCCGTCGATGAGTATTTGATGTTTCAAGCCAGGCCTTGCTGTTGAAAGCAAGGGTGCCTGCCGCAATGAAAAATCACAAATAAAAATCCCAACTGGTGCAGACAGGATTTGAACTCAAAACCTCTTTGTCTCGAGACCGGCGTCTTGCCTCGAGACCAATCAGTCTCTCAATCATCTACATTTAAAGGTCGAAGAACAAAACAGAAATCTGCTGACTTGACTAAATTCACAAAACAAAACTACCTAAACTCTGCTTATACTTTTCCCGGTCTATATTAACTTTGAGCGCAGAAAGAACATTAAGTCATTGGGGCCCATCCGATATAATTTTCTCTCGTTTCATTAAATAACATTATTATTCCCCGTCGGCTTGCTATGCCAGTCGCGGTCAGCCATGTAAAATTGCTAACTTCGTTTACATAATTATATTAACCAAATGTCCGAAAGTATTTGCTAGATTTTTGCTTTTGCTACAGATAGTGTGCAATGTACTGAGTCTGCTACAGCGCCCTACATTATGGTGAGTTTGATACACAATTCCTATACTGTGTCGAGTTTGTTACAGAGCGCCTGTACTATGTTGAGTTTGATACAGAGCCCCTAAACAGTGTCGAGTTTGCTACAGAGCCCCTATACAGTGTTGAGTTTGCTACAGAGCCCATATACAGTGTCGAGTTTGCTACAGAGCCGCTACACTGTGTCGAGTTTGCTACAGAGTGCTTATACTATGTCGAGTTTGCTACAGAGCCCCTACATTGTGTCGAGTTTGCTACAGAGCGCCTACACTATGTCGAGTTTGTTACAGAGCGCCTACACTATGTCGAGTTTGCTACAGAACCCCTACACTTTGTCGAGTTTTGCTACAGAGCGACTACACTATGTCGAGTTTGCAACAGAATCCCTACACTGTGTCGAGTTTTGCTACAGAGCCCCTACACTATGTCGAGTTTGCTACAGAATCCCTACACTATGTCGAGTTTTGCTACAGATCCCCTACACTATGTCGAGTTTGCTACAGAGCGTCTATACTATATCGAGTTTGCTACAGAGCCCCTACACTATGTCGAGTTTGCTACAGAGCGTCTATACTGTGTCGAGTTTTGCTACATAGCCTCTATAATGTACATTCACGAACTCATCCTAGTGTGGCCATAATCTGTAATGAGTGATGAGACTGAAATGCTATTGGACACTGTTGAAGTCCATGTTCAATGATTCAATGATAACGACGATTGTCGAGTATAAAAATACACGTAAAAACGGTCGTATTAGCAATACATTTTTGTGCAGTGTTGTGGAAATCAATCGCTATCCTGCTAAGTAGTTTCCCCATTGGGGGTAGACCTTATTCTATTTCCGAGGATAAACTGAGGGGTAAAATATAAAAGAAAACTGAGGAGTGGGAGAGGGTTGAGGGAGGATGATTTTAGTTGACATCTAATCAATATTTTCAAGCACGAAATACGTGAATGAATTCTATCGTTATTTACGTACTTCAATTATCCTATCCACATGTTCCGTGAAGCGTTATGAGAAGGTGCAATTTTCTATCCTGTGCTAAGTGTATCGCATTGTTTGCTGTTAGACCATACTGATGTAGGTTTTTTTGTTCTTGAAATATTGGTTATCCTTTTGACGCTCGGTCTTCCTCGAACCCTGGAGCAGGATAGACTAACTGTCGTAGGAGCATAACGGTAGCTGAAAAGAATGTCTTATGATGATATAAAAAAAAAGTAAAGTACCCGCGTCACGACAAGAGGCGTGTAGGTAATATGGCGTTAGTAACCATAAATTGTAAAGACCTTCGGTACATTATTTTTGGAGTAATGTAGTAGGTATTACGCCCGTGCCGCTTTACTTTCCCCCAAAAAATCAGGTACCCATTAAAGGCTGGGTGAACCGGAAATCGTCGGTTAGGATCGAACCCTTTCTCTTGTCCTTTGTAGTCCAGTTCACTAACCACTGAGCTATCGCGGCTCCTTATGATGATATGGCCGTTGCATTTTACCTCTTGCATATCCATGTACAAGATTCATGCGTTTTATTTTTTGCATTTTCATGTACTTGATTCATACATTTTATTTTTTGCATTTTCATGTACTTGATTCATGCATTTTATTTTTTTTTTTCCATTTTAATGTACTTGATTCGTGTACATGATTCATGAATTTTATTTTTTGCATGTTCGTGCACTTGATTCATGCAGAGAGCAGTTTTAACAATCGTTTTGATTTTATTATGTCTTCATTTCATTCACTCTTTTATTATTTAGTATCCCTTTCAATTATCTCATCTCTATAGCAATCTTCATTGATTATGCCGTAAACATGAACCATGTTTTACATTTATACAAAAATGATTGTCAAAAGACATATACAATCCATCAGTTGTTTCATAAAAATGTTGATGTTTTACTAATGGAAACAACTGAAAGTCAAAGCTTTCCCATTTGACTCTCTGATTGGGCACTGTTATACTAAAAAATACTGTAAAGTATAGAGCTTGTCTATAATGGGAAGAAGTATTCCCAGAAAAAGATGAGATAAAATATGTTGAGAATTTTTTGAAAAAGCAGATTCCTAGATTTATAGAAATAAAAAGAGCTCAACGGACAGATCAGGATTCTGGTCAAGAAGAAAACATTTTATATTTTATTATATACAAATTAACATCTTCCAATTATATCTATTTGTTTTGTTTTGTTCGTTTACTGTTTTATAATTTTCTATTTTGTCTACATCGTTCGTTATCATCGACGTGTGTGCGACTTATTTTGCTCATTGTGTGACTGGTTGGTCTCGAGGTAAGACGTCGGCCTCGTGACAGAGAGATTGTGGGTTCAAATCTCGGCTGCACCAGTTGGGATTTTTTATAGTGATTTCTCTCTGCGGCAACTACCCCTGGTCTCAGCAGCGAGGTCCGGCTTGAACCGTCAATTAAACATCGACAGAAAAAAATATAAGTATCTCCGAAGACAAAGTTATCTGCCTGTGTAGCTAGGGACCACTTTGGACACGGTGCCAGGGAAAAATGGATTAACTGGCAAAATGCAGTTGTTAGTCTCTATGGACTTCACTACAGGTGAAAGTTGGTGAACGCAAAAAAAAAAAAAAAAAAAATGAAGAAGAAAAACATTTAATAAATAAATAAAACGTGCTGTCAACGTTCACAATAAAATAATGTTATTATCAATTCACAATATTAAATATATTTCTTTACTTAGTAAACAGCTTTCACCCAAAACGATCATCTCTCTATCTCTCGTTACTTCTTTTCCTTATTATTTTATTTGCCGCTAGAATTTTGCATTGGCTAGTTTGTGTCATGAGTTTCAACCTTTTTTGTTTTCCTAGCAATTGTACGAGGGTGGAATAGTAAAGCTCGTTTTAGCTTGGAATACCATGGTACAAATAACTACTGAAGTGGAAATAGCTGAAAAATGTAAATGGGTACCTGCCTTCAACATTAAAGACGTCAGGTAGAAGAGCATGAAGAAGAGAGAGAGAGGGGGGGGTAGAGAAAGAGAGAGAGAGAGAGAGAAAGCGCATCCTTTGAAAGATATATTCGATAGAGGGAAAGACTCTAATCTCCACAAAGTAGTAATGCTACATGGGAAATCTTAACCTCATCATGTCTACACTTACCACTAATCTCCAGCGGGCAAGGATCGGGTGATAATTTAATCTGTAACGTAACCTGATCTTTTTGGTCGATGTTGGAGCTTGACAGGCCACGTGCTCAAAAGATAAGCAGAAACTATAATTACAACAGGAAGTGACATGCAGTGGACTCCGGAGGGTGGACGAATGACAGGCAAGCAGGCCAAAGACAAATTTGACGAAGAAAAGTGGAAACAACTGTAATGGTACAGGTCAAAAGCACCCTTTTAAGATGACCACAACACGAGCAAAATAAAGAGATTTTGAGGCAATAATGCTCTCTTAACTTCTTAATAAGTGAGGATGACGAATTCTAATAAGGATTGGGCAAAGAAGACAGAGAGAGAGAGAGAGAGAGAGAGAGAGAGAGAGAGAGAGAGCACGCGAAAAAAGAAAGAAAGAAAAATAGAAAAAAAAGAAAGAATGTGAAGTAATTAGTTACGTTTAAACTCTATCCCTGCCTAAGCACACGTTCACTTTCCTCACAGTACAGGTTCACGGTTCCATTAGTACAGGTTCACGGTTCCATTAGTACACGTTCACGATTCCATTAGTACATATTGACGGTTCCATTAGTACAGGTTCACGGTTCCATTATTACAGGTTCACGGTTCCATTAGTACACGTTCACGATTCCATTAGTACATATTGACGGTTCCATTAGTACAGGTTCACGGTTCCATTAGTACACGTTCACGGCTCCATTAGTACAGGTTCACGGTTCCATTAGTACAGGTTCACGGTTCCATTAGTACACGTTCACGATTCCATTAGTACATGTTGACGGTTTCATTAGTACAGGTTGACGGTTCCATTAGTGCACGTTCACGGTTCCATTAGTACAGGTTTACGGTTCCATTAGTACATGTTTACAGCGCCATCAGTGCACGTTCACAGTTCTATTAGTACAGGTTCAATGCTCCATCTGTACACGTTCACGCCTCCATTAGTACATGTTCACGGTTCCATTAGTACAGGTTCACGGTTTCATCAGTACAGATTCACTGCTCCATTAGAACACGTTTACGCCTCCATTAGTACATACTGACGGCTCCATCAGTATAAGTTCACGGCTCCATTAGTACACAATCATGGCTCCCCACAATATATTTCCAAGAACGTTAAAGTTATATTATGGGACCCCCTACCCTCGTCCTCTTTATTTGTAAGTTCCCCCTCCATAAATGCACCCTTCCGCCCCCTCAACTCCCAGATGCGCGATAATTCATCATATCGTGACAGATGACTGACAAGTGATGCGGTCACTTGACTGACTGACGTTGATAAATCCTCCCGTGCTGGTAAGCATTGAAAAATGGGCCTTTGCCTTGAGACCTGCGATCAATCATTGTGCAGGGGAGGTAATGACAGCTGTTAGAGCAGAATTATAGAGGGCAGAATTGTAGTGCAAGCTTCGCTTAATTAATGAACCTATAGGTTCAAGGATATAGAGATTCGAATTTCAAGCGTTGGTGGTGTTTTGTTACACAAAAAAATAATGTTTTATCAACTGAAGTGGTTATATTTCTTCTGCATTGAGGAAGCAACCCATTGTATTTCTTATTTCTTTATGTATTCAATGGCGGGATGTATTCCTAGTTATATTTTCGTAGTTTTTCGTTTCTGATATCTTTCAAACTGCTTCCTATCATTAGTCTAACATATTTTATCTCGGTAGTTATTTTTCCATTTCAGTTTACGCTCATCAGTAGTTCATTTTTTGTGTGTATTCCACATTTTACGCTCATCAGTAGTTCATTTTTTGTGTGTATTCCACATTTTACGCTCATCAGTAGCTCGTTTTTCGTGTATTCCACATTTTACGCTAATCAGTAGTTCCTTTTTCATGTATTCCACATTTTACGCTAATCAGTAGTTCCTTTTTCGTGTATTGCACATTTTACGCTCATCAGTAGTTCCTTTTTCGTGTATTGCACATTTTACGCTCATCAGTAGTTCCCTTTTCGTTTATTCCACATTTTACGCTCATCAGTAGTTCCCTTTTCGTTTATTCCACATTTTACGCTCATCAGTAGTTCCCTTTTCGTTTATTCCACATTTTACGCTCATCAGTAGTTCCTTTTTCGTGTATTGCACATTTTACGCTCATCAGTAGTTCCCTTTTCGTTTATTTCACATTTTACGCTCATCAGTAGTTCCCTTTTCGTTTATTCCACATTTTACGCTCATCAGTAATTCCTTGTTTATGCATTCCACATTTTACGTTCATCAGTAGTTCCTTTTTCAGTGGTTAGTAAACTGGACTACAAAGGACAAGAGGCAGGGTTCGATCCCAACCGACGGCTTCCTTCACCCAGCCTTTAATGGGTGTCGAATTTTTTCTGGGATAGTAAAGCGACACGGGCGTAATACCGACCACATTACCCCAAAAAATCATGTGCTGAATGTCTGTAAAATGTATGGTCACTAACACCATATTCCCTATACGCCACTTGGTATAAAGGGGGTACTTGACTTTTTACTTTTTACTCTGATGAGGAAGCGCCACACTAACTGCTCAACCACCGAGGCTATCTAGTATCTCAGACTCACCATCGTGTCTCCTTTTAATAGTGCTTGGATTAACATCTCGGAACGCGAATGTCCGGTGTACAGTGACGTCAATCCGTTTAAGGTCTAAAGTCCTTTTTTTCATGTAAAATAAAAACATTGTCAAAATAAATGACGTCTAAAACACTGGGGTGTTAACAGAAACTAGAACACAAGAAAAGCGATATAGCACAATTTTTAAAAAAGAGGACTTGAGTTATTGGAAAATCTTAACAAAGACCGTGTCAGCAGGAGGAAATCTGATTCATTAGAAGCTGCCTCACCTTCAAGCAAGTAGTTCGGCCCTTTGAACTCTTTACGCACTAATTAGAGGAGGAAGGCCCGCCCACTAGCATTTTCACGGTTTAACAATTAAACAAAAAACACTAACATTTTCACGGTTTAACAATTAAACAAAAAACACTAACATTTTCACGGTTTAACAATTAAACAAAAAACACTAACATTTTCACGGTTTAACAATTAAACAAAAAACACTAACATTTTCACGGTTTAACAATTAAACAAAAAACACTAACATTTTCACGGTTTAACAATTGAACACAAAAAAAAAAAAAAGCATAAGGTGATCCCTGGATCTAATCACGGTATGGTTGACACTTTTATTATTTTTTTTTTAAAACCAAATTGAAATTAAAAACAAAAAAATATATATTTAGCACAAACGTGATCCCACCAAGATGGAATGCCATCTTTAAAACTCTAGAATCTTCATCACCCCATCATTTTTCGCCACACCCTGGAATGTGGTGGGTTTGTTACAAACAGTTTGATCTTTTCCTTCTCTATGTATCGTTTAATCAGGTAAACCCAACCAACGACTGCGGTGCCGTTCTGATTTGGGCCCTTTCAGTCCATCCACCCGTCTAAAGTGTGTAGCCTATCCACTTCTACCGTATCTCGTTGAAATATATCCATCGTCGTCGTCTGGCTTTAACATGGCGTTAAAGAGGGCGTAATTTTTGTTGTGGTTTATAATAAGCTGCCACATCTGCGCCTTTTTTGTCTAATACGTCAGCACATAATTGTTGAGTACCGGATATACTTGTCTTTTTCTAATCCTTTCTCGTTTGGTCGAGTACTCTGTTTTATTGTTGGGAACAATCAGCGAGAGCAAGATCTTGACCAGCTTTGGCTCATTAATCCTGACGTCAGCACTCAGCTGTGGGTTTTTAGCATCTTGAACATGGCGAACACACGAAGAGCAAAGAAATAAGTACTTTACGTAAATTATCCCTGGTACGTATATGGTGACGCATGCTAAGTGACAGCTTTAACCATTTGAAGTCTTTATTCAATGTAATCCAATACAATCTTCATCCCAACGTTGTGCTACCAATGGACCCCAGATGCAAGAAGAACAAGCAAAATATCCTCTACTGAGATGAAGTGTGTCAGACGAATGACAGGAAGCAGCCTGGGAGACAAGATCAGAAATGAAGAACAGAAAAATAAACTAGGAATAACCCCTGCCATAGAATATATAAAGAAACAACAGATAAATTTGTTTAGCCACGTGATCAAAACACAACACAACGAGCCCTCAATAAAAATTGCGAGAACACTAGACCACGAAAAATATGGATTGACGGAATATTAGAAGCACTAGGAAACAGAACAGCAGCAGAGGCGAACAGAAGAGCAAAAGACCGCAAATTACATATGCCCCCTCGACGCTGAAAGGCAAATAAGGAAGGAAAGTAGAAGAAGATTCAGTGTAAATGCTATACACATTATCCCCTGGGGCTCTTACAATTATATGTTAACCATACAAGAAACATAAGATTGCTTATTTATTTGTAAATTATTATTTATTTTGATTCCAAAGAGTGATATTGATTACATCTTTGAGTTAGCCCGTAGCTAGGCCATTGATGCTCTAGATCCCCAATCGTTGGATGCGGCACCGAATCTGTCCAGAATCAGTGCATGACCTAACCATATCAATAGCAACATAAACGCATCTTATTACAAGCTTTTAATTTGACTGGCCATTGTTCGCTTCCTCGCTACTGTGGTTAATTTGCTTGCGCCCCGAGGAACCATGTTTAATTGCACTGCAATGTGATTGAAATTAGTTCTGCCGTGCTAGAATCTAAGTGACATCATCATCATCTTGTTCAAAGCATAGATACACTGATGATTAATGTTTTTGAGTGTTGGAGATCTACTTAATGAATCGTATCTACAATAATTGTGACCGTGTGTTTATTCCTTCACTATGAAGTGTATCTACAATATTTATCTTCCAGTTTTTGCTCATTCATTATGAAAATTGTCTAATAAGGACTACTTTTCTGAATTAAAAAAATATTATTACGACCTGTCTACACAATTATTGCGCTTGTATTTTTTTTTTTTTTTTTTTTTTTGTAATCTGTGTCCTTGTGTTTTGAAAAGTGCGAACAAAAAAAATCATCGTTAAACACACACTCATTACGGAATTCACATAAAGTTTATTAACCTGATAAGAACAATGTATGAAGGAATGAAATGTCGTGTGGTGCATGAAGGACAGATTACAGAAGCATTTGAAATAAGAACAGGAGTAAGGCAGGGATGCATTCTGTCTCCATTTCTCTTTCTGCTTGCCATAGATTGGATTATGAGAATAATTCAAAACAACAGAAATGGGATCCTGTGGTCACTGACCAAACAACTTGATGATTTAGACAGCTGATGACATAGCTCTCCTATCACACAGCCATCAACAGGTGCAAGATAAAATGAGCATACTTGATGAGAGATCACAACAGCTAGGACTGACAATAAATGGAGATAAGACCAAAATTATGAAAATTAATGCAGTTTGGTAATAACCAAATAATAAAAGGAGAAATACCTTTACTAGTCGTACAATCTTGTATATACATATACATATATATATATATATATATTGTATACACACACAGACAGTAAAATGTATACAGGAAACGACATTGCAGATAAAGACAATACTTCGGGTGAACGAAAGATAGATATATACCAAAATAATGATATAAAAAGCAAGAGAAGCATTCGTTGCACTGGAAAACATAAGTAAGTCCAAAGAAATTAGCTTAAATACAAAAATTAAAATTTTCAACTCAATGTTAAGTCAGTATTATTATATGGCTGTGAAACATGGAGAACAACAAAAATGACAATCATGAAGTTACAGACCTTCATTAATGTTTGCTTGTGCAGAATAAAAGGATGAAAATGGCAGGAAAAAATCACTAACAAAAAATCATGGCAATACATCAGTCAAATACTTGTGGATAAAGAAATACAGCGAAGATTATGGCGCTGGATAGGACACATACTGCGCTAGCCAAATGAGAGTTTTACACAACAGTCCCTTTTTTGGAACCCCCAAGGAAAAAGACAAAGAGTAAGAAAGAGAAGACAGACGGAAGCAGAGATGAAGGTGATGGGGAAGATATGGAATGATCTTAAAAGAATGGCAAGAAACAGAACCGCTTGGAAAGAGCTTGTTGAAGACCTATGCTCCACAGGGAGCTGAAAATTAGAAGAAGAAATCCATTCTGTAACGTTTCTTCAAAGAAGGACATAATTCTCCTATCTGTGTAGTCCCCAGTCTGCGTCTGTGAACTGTTTGCGAACTGTTAGTTAACTGCCTGTGAACTGTTAGTTAACTGTCTGTGAACTGTTAGTTAACTGTCTGTGAACTGTCTATAAATTGTTTGTGAACTGTCTGTGAGCTGTTAGTTAACTGTCTGTGAACTGTCTATAAATTGTTTGTGAACTGTCTGTGAGCTGTTAGTTAACTGTCTGTGGACTGTCCATAAATTGTTTATGAACTGTCTGTGAGCTTATTAGTTGACAGTCTGTGAACTGTTTATGAGCTGTCTGTTAGTTGTATGTGAACTGTTAGTTAACTGTCTGTGAAATGCATGTGGTCTGTGAACTGTCTGTGAATCGTCTGTAAACTGTCTGTGAACTGTTTGTGAACAGTTTGTGAAATTTATGTGAACTGTTTGTGAACTGTATGTGGTCTGTTTGTGAACTGTTTGTGAATTGTTAGTTAACTGACTGTAAACTATTTGTGAACTGTTAGTTAACTGTCTGTGAACTGTTTGTGAGCTGTCTGTGAACTGTTTATGAACTGTTTGTGAGCTGCCTGTGAACTGATTGTAAACTGCCAGTGAACTGTCTGTAAACTGTCTGTGAACTATTTGTGAATTGTCTGTGAGCTATATGTGAACTTTAAACTAAAAATACAAATTTCCTGATTCTAACTCATTTATTTTCTAAAGGCTATAACTCGCAAGTACGTGCTGCAAGACTAATGTTTGAGCCGTGTGACAGCTCTCATTACATTTGCTTTTGTAGATTCTGTTCATTTGTACCGACCTTACCCATGGATTAAACCTGATGGCTAATCAGTCTTATTGGTCAATCTTATATGCACCCTCAGATAGCCCCTCCCAGTAATTTAGTAGTTTTGTTCAAGCGTCTGGCATCTTATTAAAAGCTATGTATTTTCTTCTAGTTGCTCTTGAAGTTATCAAGATTTAACGGTCCTTTATACATGCCCACCCGTACTTGAAAATTGCAGTGGTGGGATTCTCGAAACAATTTGAGAATCTCGCACCTACGGGCTCAGACTCGACTGACGTTCGCTGTGCCTTCACACCTGCACGAGAGTAGCGTTACTGGGCGGATACAAAACACACATTTCTTGGAGAATTGGTTGTGCACGTTTTTAATCTCGGGGAAAACCTACGGAAAATGATTATTTTTTTACGTATTTTCCTATAACCCAGAATAAAAAAAAAAATATATATATAGTATTAGTTCATCCTCTGTTAATAAAACCGCAGAAGAAGCTCGCAGGCCACATAGATGAGTCTAGATGATGTAAAGTAAAAAAAAAAAAGTAAAGAACGCCGTCACGCTGAGTGGTGTATAGAGGTATAGTGTTGGGGACAATCATTTGTACAGACCTTCGGCACAGGATTTTTGGGGTAGTATGGTTGGTATATAGGGATCCGCGATAGCTCAGTGGTTAGTGAACTGGACTACAAAGGACAAATGGTAGGGTTCGATCCCAAGCGACGGCTCCGGGTTCACCCAGCCGTAAATGGGTACCGGACTTTTTCCTGGGAAAGTAAAGCGACACGGGCGTAATACCGACAATATTACCTAAAAAAATCATGTGCCGAAGGTCTGTAAAATGTATGGTCACTAACACCATATTCCCTATACGCCACTTGGCGTGACGGGGGCTCCTTACTTTTTTTTTAATGGTTGGTATTACGCCAGTGTCTCTTTACTTTCCCAGAAAAAAAAATCCGGTACACATTTAAGGCTGGGTAAACCCTCTTGTCCTTTGCAGTCCATTTCACTAAACACTGAGCTATCGCGACTCCCCCTAGATGATGTTGGGACGTTCAATTAGGTTGGTTATATGTTTGGTTACTCCCAATGTTGTTAGTATCTCCCATAGTTGTTCTTTGTTTACTCGATCGAATGCTCTTTCCTGGCCAATGAAAGCTATTATTATATCATCAGTTTTTTTGTTTTTTTTCGGATCCCCCTATTTCAGAATCACTAAACTATAGTTCTATAACTGGTCTCAGCTTTTTTGTCCCAATGATTTTAGAGCATAACTTTCTCACATGGCTGAGAAGCGATATACCTCTATTTTGATTGCTGTCTCTTTTGCTACCTTTGTTTTTTTCTGTATTAGTACGATGATTGACTGTTGCCAGTCTTCTGGGGCTTTTTGCCATGTCACATTGAATATTCTATGCAGCCATGTTACTCCTATTTCTCCTGCTGCTGTTATTATTTCTACTGGTATGTTTTCTATCCCTTGTGCTTTACTTCGTGGTGCATATTGATTACTTCTTCGATTTCCTCTTTTATGTTGCTGGGTTCAGTGTTTGTGCATTTGTGCGTGGTTTTTGTTGCATTAATGATAGTTGGTGCTGTGTTCAATAAGTCTTCGAAATATCTTTCCATTTCTGTTGCACAAGTTGGTTATTTGAAAGTCAGTCTTTGTCATTTATGAGATCAGTGGGATCGTAGTTTTTCTTTTATCGCTTATGCTGTTTTTATTGCTTTGTTTTAGTCTCTTGTTGATGTCTTGAAGACACAACTCATATTTTATCAGAATTCTGTTCCGATGTTTTGCTTAGCATCTTTGATCAAAATTGTATGTATTTTTCCAGGCTCAGACATATTTTTTTCATATTCTTCTTGGTTTTTCTTCTCCTTCCTATTTTTAAATACTATCTTCTTGTTTTTAGTTGCTTCTCTGATTGTATCGTTCCACAATGGGGTGCTCCTTTTCCCTATTTATTTATTTCCCCCATATATTTGGTCAATATACTTTTATAATTTTTCCTCCTGTGAATTATTTAAATTATGCAATTTTCACGTTTCCGTTCTTTTTTTTCTTACATTTAGATCTCACAAGCACTGAAAGAAGATACTCCAAAAGCAGGTTTTTATTAGCTTAACCATCAACTCTCCGAAATTTGGAGAAAGAACATTATCATCATGATCGTCTTTCCAAAATCCATCAAACTTCACTTGTCTGTTTTCTTTCTTTTCTAGCTTTTTAATCTCCACCCGCTTTTCTTTTCGCTTCACAACTATATTATTCCTCTTTCATCTGCTTCAACAACTTTATCTTGTTCTCTATATTATTCTTCATTCTGATATTTTTTCTTTCATGATACTTCTTTTCCATTCTTTCATCCTTCCTCTGTTTGTTTCTTCTTGTTTTGAAAGAGTGTATGATATTCTGAACGGCGCTATGGTTAGCGAGCGAACTCGCCTCCCGACCTGAAGGCTCGGGTTATCAAATGCCAGTTTGTGGCTATTTTTTGTTGTTGCTTATTTAAAGGCTTTCGGGGTCCACCCAGTCTTTTTAAGTAGGGACCAAAGATATTTTCTGGAAGAAAAGACAGGGAGTAGGGAAACAGGCCACACCATCTCATGAAGCTGAGGTACACGTACATTAAAGTCATTAAGATTACATTACCCAACAGCAACTGCTGTAGAATCAGCTTCATCTTGTAACTTTGTCAGGGACGTTGTGATAACTAAATATCCCACTCTGGTAAACATCAGATTTATTAGATAATTAATGTGATCTTCACTTCACGACCATCTGTCGTCACCTCTTATAAGATGTTGTAGATTGCTGGCAATGATGATGACCGGTAAAATACCAGACACTTATCATCATCATTGAGTGCCGTCTCCGCATCGAAGGTTGGCTTCAATGGAGTGCCATTTCGTTCTGTCTCTTGCTTTGATAGTGCAGATTGTCATATGCTGGCTTGTCCATCTTTTGATGTTACTTGTCCGTGTTAGTCTTGGACTGCCTCTGCTTCTTTTACCTTATATTTTCCCTTCCAAGAATACTTTTAGCGGGCTGCTGTATCTTTTAACATGTCCCAAAAATCTCATATGTCTTGCTTGAATTGTGTTTAGGGGTAATCCTTTCATTTTTAGTTGTTTTAAAATTTAATTATTTGTATTATTTTCTTTCTATCCAATTCTTCCCATTCTTTTATAAATTCACATATCAAAGGCTTCAATTTTCTGTTTTGTTTTCTTCTCTAATGTTTATATTTCATATGTACATACAGGAATGTTGAGAAGATTTAACACTTTGCTATTCTAATTTTTACCCCTTGTGTTATTTGCCTTTATGCCAGTATATTTTTGTTTCATGGCATTAAAATTGCTTTTTAACATTACTATTCTTTTGTTTTATTTCTATTAAAACACTTCAGTCCTCGTGACAAACAAAAATCTGAAGCCTGCTCATCCGATTGCAATAATCACACGTGATATGGGTTGAGTATGACGTCCCGCGGGAGTAATGAACATATAAAACTGTTGTACGCGTAAGGCGACCACCGCAATGGTACTCACACCCAGCTGTTTGACAGAAGAAAAGTTTCCACAAAATCTTTAAAGGAATATCTAAAGAGCCTTACTGTCGACATCAGTTTCTGTATAATTCTTTCGCTAGGGTGAAAACAGCATTTGTGTCGAGACTCTTCATAGAGAAATGCTGAATCAACGAGACAAGAAATAAAAGAACCACCAATAAGGACAGAACAACTAAAACTCTAAAATACATTTTGATCATAAATGCCCGCCCGTTTCCCCCCTCCACTCAAATTGATAAGAGATTATTTGACACAATCGGACTTCACAGTCATCTCTTGACACACAAGAAAGATGAAGCTAAAGCTATTGTCATAAGTACTTGGCATTCACGGCTTCTTCTTCTCCCTTCGTTGGTCTCGTCTTTATCGTTCGTCCTTATACAGGGATATGCGAGTTAAATTTACAGTAAAATGCCTATGTACCTTTCGGCTAAACATATCCGACTTCAGAAAGACATTTTTGAGTACCAGGTTGCATTCCCTTTTTATCTCCACTCGCATGGTCAGACTAGTTTGTTACTCGGTCCACCTCGCTTGTTGTTGCTATGCTAATGCCACGAGTCAATACGAGCAGAAGCTCGTTGGCTCATGAATGGATCGTAATGGCGTTCTTGGCATTTCCGGAAGTTTAAGTTCGTCTAGTTCGAGGATGTGGCTGGACAATTGTGTGATTTGTCCTGCCTAGAGGTACTGCCATGTCAGTAGGAACCGTTACAGGGAACACGGCCATCCTACCTTCTAGTAGCTTATTTTGACGTAGGCTGTTACCAGGAAAGACCGACTATAGGAAGTCGAGGGTAGGTCTTCGACAGGAGATAAACAGAAATATAAAATGTACAAAACATTAAAAATGTTACGCGGGTCCGCGAGTAAAGTTACAGAGAACATGTAGAATAAACATACTTAAAATGGTATCAAAATGCTAAACACTTGAATTGGTCGACTAAAGTGAGCGTATTAACCTGGGTATACTGTCCAGGACACTCTGATGTACACGGTGCTGAAATAGCCGATAAGCTCCTTGGCTGTTCTGGCAGAGTGTGACCTTACTCTGGTCAAAGAGGACATCGCCAAGTTTGTTTTTTATTCCTTAAAAGAAAAGAAGAATGGGTGGGGCAGTGATGTACACATTGAGAGACTGATGAATCTAAAAGTGGAAAAGGTCTTTGTTCGATCTGGAGTGCTTCGTAGGAAAAACATTATCTACAATCAAAATCTTATAGAAACAATAAGTCTGCATACCCATCGAGAAATTCTGGAGCGGCGATGGAACGGATATGGGAGTACCCCGAATGCAATGATACTGATTCCATGAATAGAATAGAAAATAGCAAAACTAGTAGAGAGAGGGAGACGAGACAAACTACGACGTTTTAGTAACAACTTTCATCAGGTACAAAACAATTCATATTATAGAAAGGAAGTACTCTAAAGCAACAAGTATATACACGAAATGTCGAAAGGCCAACGGTTGGATACCAAGAGAGCTGTCGACCTTCATATCGCAGACTCTTGAGCCCATCAGCCTACCACGGAATGATGGAGTAGAGTCTTCATCAATTTTAATTCGCTGATTCTGTTGCAAGCAGCCAGCTATGATTTCCTTACAACTTTTACCCGATTGCGCTCGACATCTAGGTCTCTTATTATTACTTAATAAAAGGTAAGGGAGTAAGAGCTTACGTGGGTCAATACAAAGACAAAAGAATTTAGTGATTTAAACAACCAATAAACATATAGAAATACTCAGCAGTAGACAAATGAAATAATAACAGACAAATGGAGAACCTCAACAAACAAATGGAGAAATTCAACAGACAAATTTATAAAGTGAACAGACAAATGGAGATCTTCAACAGACAAATTTAGAAAGTCAACAGACAAATGGAGAACCTCAACAGACAAATTTAGAAAGTCAACAGACAAAATGGATGTGACGAAATTAACCGCCAATTCCATAAAGCACCCCACAAACATGATGATGATTAATTCTGTAACTTCCACGTTCCAGCTGAATCCTTGAAACGTCAAGAATCTTTGTTACAGTTACGACCTTCAAAATCCGTATTACATTTTTTACGTCTTTTATCTATCTACCTATTTTATAAGCAATCGAATTTCAAACAAAAGACACCACGTGAGCTGTGAACATGACATATTTACAACGACCTTTTGGTGGTTTCGTGTAAATTTAATCAACCCGTCGTATTGCTTGGCAAAGGCTAGATTTACGACGAAAATACCCGGCAAAATTCACGAAGATTTATCAAGTTTTATTTAGGTATATACGGACAATTGGTGTACTAGTACGTGAATAAGAAAGGCATAAGGAATAATATGAAATAAATCATCTTAAAGTGTCTGTTTTCAGTATTGAGAAAAAGGAAAGTAAAGATATTTCCAGAACTGAAGCCGTTGTGGCTGATTGGTTAATGATTTCACTACTCATCAAAACGGTTATTATTCTTTTACCAAATGTGGCGTTTTTTGTTTTGTTTTATTTATTCCCGGACCAACATAACTTTGGGGTTTACCCTGTCCCCGGTAATGAGTTTGTTTGTTTGTTTGATGTCGGTGGGGGGCGGGGGGGGGGGGGAAGTGCTGGCGATGTTTTTTTTCCTTTGTCCAAACTGATTACTTTGTTAGCCCCAGTTGTTTGTTTTAATGTTAAACTCAGCTGATTGTTTTAATGTTAACCTCCAGCTGCTTGTTTTAATGTTAGCCCCAGCTGATTGTTTTAATGTTAACCTCCAGCTGATTGGTTTAATGTTAACCTCCAGCTGTTTGTTTTAATGTTAGCCCCAGCAGTTTGTTTTAATGTTAGCCCCAGTTGTTTGTTTTAATGTTAACCTCACGCTGTTTGTTTTAATGTTAACCTCCAGCTGTTTGTTTTAATGTTAGCCCCAGCTGTTTGTTTTAATGTTAACCTCACGCTGTTTGTTTTAATGTTAACCTGCAGCTTTTAGTTTTAATGTTAGCCCCAGCTGTTTGTGTTAATGTTAGCCCCAGCTGTTTGTTTTAATATTAACCTCCAGCTAATTAATTTAATGTTAACCTCCAGCTGTTTGTTTTAATGTTAACATCCAGCTGTTTGTTTTAATGTCAACCTCCAGCTGTTTGTTTTAATGTTAACCTCAGCTGTTTGTTTAATGTTAGCCCCAGCTGTTTGTTTTAATGTTAACCTCCAGCTGTTTGTTTTAATGTTAGCCCCAGCTGTTTGTTTTAATGATAACCTCTATCTGTTTGTTTTAATGTTAGCCCCAGCTGTTTGTTTTAATGTTAACCTCAGCTGTTTGTTTTAATGTTAAACTCCAGCTGTTTGTTTTAATGTTAACCTCAGCTGTTTGTTTTAATGTTAGCCCTAGCTGTTTGTTTTAATGTTAACCTCAGCTGTTTGTTTTCATGTTAACCTCAGCTGTTTGTTTTAATGTTAACCTCCAGCTGTTAGTTTTAATGTTAACCTCAGCTGTTTGTTTTAATGTTAACCTCGAGCTGAATGTTTTAATGTTAACCTCAATTGTTTGTTTTAATGTTAACCTCAGCTGTTTGTTTTAATGTTAACCTCAATTATTTGTTTTAATGTTAACCTCAGCTGTTTGTTTTAATGTTAACCTCCAGCTGTTTGTTTTAATGTTAACCTCCAGATGTTTGTTTTAATGTTAACCTCAGCTGTTTGTTTTAATGTTAACCTCAGCTGTTTGTTTTAATGTTAGCCCCAGCTGTTCGTTTTAATGTTAATCTCAGTTCTTTGTTTTAATGTTAGCCCTAGCTGTTTGTTTTAATGTTAGCCCTAGCTGTTTGTTTTAATATTAACGTGAGCTGTTTGTTTTAATGCTAGCCCCAGCTGTTTGTTTTAATGTTAGCCTCAGATGTTTGTTTTAATGTTAGCCCCAGCTGTTTGTTTTAATGTTAGCCCTAGCTGTTTGTTTTAATGTTAGCCCTAGCTGTTTGTTTTAATGTTAGCCCTAGCTGTTTGTTTTAATGTTAGCCCTAGCTGTTTGTTTTAATGTTAGCCCCAGCTGTTTGTTTTAATGTTAGCCTCAGCTGTTTATTTTAATGTTAGCCTCAGATGTTTGTTTTAATGTTAGCCTCAGATGTTTGTTTTAATGTTAGCCTCAGATGTTTGTTTTAATGTTAGCCTCAGAAGTTTATTTTAATGTTAGCCTCAGATGTTTGTTTTAATGTTAGCCTCAGATGTTTGTTTTAATGTTAGCCTCAGATGTTTGTTTTAATGTTAGCCTCAGATGTTTGTTTTAATGTTAGCCTCAGCTGTTTGTTTTAATGTTAGCCCCAGCTGTTTCTTTTAATGTTAGCCTCAGCTGTTTGTTTTAATGTTAGCCTCAGATGTTTGTTTTAATGCTAACCTTAGATGTTTGTTTTAATGTTAGCCCCACCTTTTTGTTTTAATGTTAACCTCCAGCTGAATGTTGTAATTTTAACCTCAATTGTTAGTTTTAATGTTAACCTCAGCTGTTTGTTTTAATGTTAAGCTCCAGTTGTTTGTTTTAATGTTAACCTCAGCTGTTTGTTTTAATGTTAACCTCAGCTGTTTGTTTTAATGTTAGCCCCAGCTGTTAGTTTTAACGTTACCTCAGCTGTTTGTTTTAATGTTAACCTCCAGATGTTTGTTTTAATGTTATCCTCAGCTGTTTGTTTTAATGTTAACCTCAGCTGTTTGTTTTAATGGTAGCCCCAGCTGTTCGTTTTAATGTTAACCTCAGTTGTTTGTTTTAATGTTAGCCCTAGCTGTTTGTTTTAATGTTAGCCCTAGCTGTTTGTTTTAATGTCAACCTCAGCTGTTTGTTTTCATGCTAGCCCCAGCTGTTTGTTTTAATGTTAGCCTCAGATGTTTGTTTTAATGATAGCCCCAGCTGTTTGTTTTTATGTTAGCCCCAGCTGTTTGTTTTAATGTTAGCCCTAGCTGTTAGTTTTAATGTTAGCCCTAGCTGTTTGTTATAATGTTAGCCCTAGCTGTTTGTTTTAATGTTAGCCCCAGCTGTTTGTTTTAATGTTTGCCTCAGCTGTTTGTTTAATGTTAGCCCCAGCTGTTTGTTTTAATGTTAACCTCCAGCTGTTTGTTTTAATGTTAGCCCCAGCTGTTTGTTTTAATGATAATCTCTATCTGTTTGTTTTAATGTTAGCCCCAGCTGTTTGTTTTAATGTTAACCTCAGCTGTTTGTTTTAATGTTAAACTCCAGCTGTTTGTTTTAATGTTAACCTCAGCTGTTTGTTTTAATGTTAGCCCTAGCTGTTTGTTTTAATGTTAACCTCAGCTGTTTGTTTTAATGTTAACCTCAGCTGTTTGTTTTAATGTTAACCTCCAGCTGTTTGTTTTAATGTTAACCTCAGCTGTTTGTTTTAATGTTAACCTCGAGCTGAATGTTTTAATGTTAACCTCAATTGTTTGTTTTAATGTTAACCTCAGCTGTTTGTTTTAATGTTAACCTCAATTATTTTGTTTTAATGTTAACCTCAGATGTTTGTTTTAATGTTAACCTCCAGCTGAATGTTGTAATGTTAACCTCAATTGTTAGTTTTAATGTTAACCTCAGCTGTTTGTTTTAATGTTAACCTCCAGCTGTTTGTTTTAATGTTAACCTCCAGATGTTTGTTTTAATGTTAACCTCAGCTGTTTGTTTTAATGTTAACCTCAGCTGTTTGTTTTAATGTTAGCCCCAGCTGTTCGTTTTAATGTTAATCTCAGTTGTTTGTTTTAATGTTAGCCCTAGCTGTTTGTTTTAATGTTAGCCCTAGCTGTTTGTTTTAATATTAACGTCAGCTGTTTGTTTTAATGCTAGCCCCAGCTGTTTGTTTTAATGTTAGCCTCAGATGTTTGTTTTAATGTTAGCCCCAGCTGTTTGTTTTAATGTTAGCCCTAGCTGTTTGTTTTAATGTTAGCCCTAGCTTTTTGTTTTAATGTTAGCCCTAGCTGTTTGTTTTAATGTAAGCCCTAGCTGTTTGTTTTAATGTTAGCCCCAGCTGTTTGTTTTAATGTTAGCCTCAGCTGTTTATTTTAATGTTAGCCTCAGATGTTTGTTTTAATGTTAGCCTCAGATGTTTGTTTTAATGTTAGCCTCAGATGTTTCTTTTAATGTTAGCCTCAGATGTTTATTTTAATGTTAGCCTCAGATGTTTGTTTTAATGTTAGCCTCAGATGTTTGTTTTAATGTTAGCCTCAGATGTTTGTTTTAATGTTAGCCTCAGATGTTTGTTTTAATGTTAGCCTCAGATGTTTGTTTTAATGTTAGCCCCAGCTGTTTCTTTTAATGTTAGCCTCAGCTGTTTGTTTTAATGTTAGCCTCAGATGTTTGTTTTAATGCTAACCTTAGATGTTTGTTTTAATGCTAGCCCCACCTTTTTGTTTTAATGTTAACCTCCAGCTGAATGTTGTAATGTTAACCTCAATTGTTAGTTTTAATGTTAACCTCAGCTGTTTGTTTTAATGTTAAGCTCCAGCTGTTTGTTTTAATGTTAACATCAGCTGTTTGTTTTAATGTTAACCTCAGCTGTTTGTTTTAATGTTAGCCCCAGCTGTTAGTTTTAACGTTAACCTCAGCTGTTTGTTTTAATGTTAACCTCAGCTGTTTGTTTTAATGTTAACCTCCAGATGTTTGTTTTAATGTTATCCTCAGCTGTTTGTTTTAATGTTAACCTCAGCTGTTTGTTTTAATGGTAGCCCCAGCTGTTCGTTATAATGTTAACCTCAGTTGTTTGTTTTAATGTTAGCCCTAGCTGTTTGTTTTAATGTTAGCCCTAGCTGTTTGTTTTAATGTCAACCTCAGCTGTTTGTTTTCATGCTAGCCCCAGCTGTTTGTTTTAATGTTAGCCTCAGATGTTTGTTTTAATGATAGCCCCAGCTGTTTGTTTTAATGTTAGCCCCAGCTGTTTGTTTTAATGTTAGCCCTAGCTGTTGGTTTTAATATTAGCCCTAGCTGTTTGTTATAATGTTAGCCCTAGCTGTTTGTTTTAATGTTAGCCCCAGCTGTTTGTTTTAATGTTTGCCTCAGCTGTTTACTTTAAAGTTAACCTCAGTTGTTTGTTTTAATGTTAGCCTCAGATGTTTGTTTTAATGTTAGCCTCAGATGTTTGTTTTAATGTTAGCCTCAGATGTTTGTTTTAATGTTAGCCTCAGCTGTTTGTTTTAATGTTAGCCCCAGCTGTTTCTTTTAATGTTAGCCTCATCTGTTTGTTTTAATGTTAGCCTCAGATGTTTGTTTTAATGTTAACCTTAGATGTTTGTTTTAATTTTAGCCCTAGATGTTTGTTTTAATGTTAGCCTCAGATGTTTGTTTTAATGTTAGCCCCACCTTTTTGTTTTAATGTTAGCCCTAGCTGTTTGTTTCAATGTTAACCTCAGATGTTTGTTTTAATGTTAGCCCCAGCTGTTTGTTTTAATGTTAACCTCAGTTGTTTGTTTTAATGTTAGCCCCAGCTGTTTGTTATAATGTTAACCTCAGATGTTTGTTTTAATGTTAACCTCAGATGTTTGTTTTAATGTTAACCTCAGATGTTTGTTTTAATGTTAGTCCCAGCTGTTTGTTTTAATGTTAGCCTCAGATGTTTGTTTTAATGTTAACCTCAGATGTTTGTTTTAATGTTAGCCCCAGCTGTTTGTTTTAATGTTAGCCTCAGATGTTTGTTTTAATGTTAGCCCCAGATGTTTGTTTTAATGTTAGCCTCAGATGTTTGTTTTAATGTTAGCCTCAGATGTTTGTTTTAATGTTAGCCCCAGCTGTTTGTTTTAATGTGAACCTCAGATGTTTGTTTTAATGTTAGCCTTAGCTGTTTGTTTTAATGTTAACCTCAGATGTTTGTTTTAATGTTAGCCCCAGCTGTTTGTTTTAATGTTAGCCCAAGCTATTTGTTTTAATGTTCACCTCAGATGTTTGTTTTAATGTTAGCCCCAGCTGTTTGTTTTAATGTTAGCCCTAGCTGTTTGTTTTAATGTTAACCTCGGATGTTTGTTTTAATGTTAGCCCCAGCTGTTTGTTTTAATCTAACAGTGACATTTTAGTTTCCATCTTGCAAATTTTTCAGCATTTATGGGTGATGCCTACCTAATACATTCCCCTAATTCTTGAAACTGAAATTGTTTGGGAGTGGTTTCAGCATTTATAGGTGATGCCTACCTAATACATTCCCCTAATTCTTGAAACTGAAATTGTTTGGGAGTGGTTTCAATTGTGATTCAATATTTTGTTAGCGAAAGTAAATATGTATTTATGCATGTTATCTTAGTATTTCGAAATAAAACAAGAACGCTTGAATTTCTTTTACAACGGTCATTGACATTCACTTATATCTTACATTTGACTTCCATCGAAAATTGTATCGTGTTGCCAGTACAGTCACACAACAGAAGTCAATGAGAATACAAAAAGCAAATGCTGTCACATACCAGCTTTCCCCATTGCTAAGACATCCAAACATTTCTATGCCAGATAAACAACAAATGATGAATAGCATCTTCATACCAACTTTGTGCTATGAAAGTCAAACATGGACCCTTTCTAAATCACATTTAAGAAAGATCAATACATGTGAGATGCGATGCTTGAGAAAAGTAACAAACAACACAAGAAGAGATAGAATACCAAATGAATCCATAAGAAAAACCCTGCCAAGACTATATAGAACAACAAGTTAAATGGTTTGGCCACCTGGTCAGAATGAATCCTTATCAATCACCATCAAGGGCGTTCTTCTCTAGAATGCATGGAAAAAGACGAAGAGGAAGACCCAGAAGAAGATGGATAGATGCAGTGACAGAGACATGTAACAACAAAGGAAAGTCACTAATTCAGACAGTTAGAGCAGCTCAAGAACGGCAAATGATATAAACCACGACACAATTTTAGGTATCAGTGAAAAGAGAAAAGAAGATCTTAGTAGTTAATGCTCGTAATAAAGAGATCATAGATTGGCAAATCTGAGAGTTTCCGGTGATACAATGTTCACTTTTTAACCACATACATTTTTACATTTTAAGATAACAATTTCTCATATTAACTTCCAGCTGAGATATTATCCTATATCTTCAGTAAGTATTTGAACATTGTAGATCATATTCGAATTGTAGTGACACAATATTTGAAATGAGCAAATGGTACAAAGTCTCCCACTGCGCTTGGCTGAAAGCAACTATAGAGCTTATAGCGGACTAATGATGTAAGAGTGAACCAGAATTTGATGATGATCTTTACCTTCCGGCTATGGCCATAGAAACATGATAGTCTCGTCAAAGGTAAAAGATACGAGACTTGAATCGGCGTCTTAACACGCGGATTTTACCAATATGTGCTCGGCCGCCAATCCAGAAGTGTTCGGAAACTTTTATTTAGTGTCGCCTCAAGTATCGTAACTCACGAGCGAGGCACAATTCCTCACCCACCCAGAGTGCTACCCTGGTACCCATTTCTTCCAGCGGCTGGGTCGACCGAGGGTGTATTTTTTTCCAACCACAAGTACAATTCACACTGCTTCCAGCAGGAATCAAACACATGTTTTCCGAACGTCGGTAGCTAGTGGTAGTCTTGTCAAGCAACTAGGGAACATGAACAGAAGATAACTCAGTTTCAATTATGCCACACTAATGTTGGGTGCATTAAGCCGAAAGGTACATACATCGTTGCTTGTTGTAAATCACAACGTATCGTAAATATCATTATATTAACGACCTATTAACGGTGGGCAACGAAGTGAAGTATTCGACCGTGAAAGCGGTAGAAAAAGCAGAAACAAATAAATACCAGAATATTGTTTTATCTTATTACATTAGGAAGGCCAAAGATTTCAGTCACGTGCACAAGAGGATAACAACGTCATAGGTAGGAGAGTTGTCTTAAGAATGTATTGTCTGTCAGAATCCTCCAGGGATATCATAGAGAAAATGTGAGAAGCTCACGGCAGCTAACATTCGATGTGGAAAAGAAAGCTGACCCAACTGGATACAAGTGGTAACAACAGTTTCTCGATATTATGAGCTACCAACATATGTTATCGGTACCAACAAACGTCAGCAGTGAACACGAATGGAAGCTGATAACGCCAATATCGTTCGGTAGCGATATTAAATTACATACTTCGTTTTTTTTTTTTAAATATAACATTTAAAGGCGAGGGTAAAAAAAATATCTCCTTCTAAAAATAAAAGGCATCACGTGATCTAAAATGGAATCGTCTAAAACAAACGCCCACTTCTACGTCTGTGATCAACTTTTGCTGTAGGCCTACATCTAGACCGGCAGAATCACCCGTTCTGAAAATGAGATGGGCCCGTTCGTGTAAGTGACTAAAGAAAACTCTAACCCCGGCAAGTGTCATCAATCTTCAGATCTTTAGACTGGGAGACAAGTCAGAGAATGACCAAACACAACATCAATGGGCTATAGATTATAATTGGTCGTGGACCAAATATAGCAACATAAATCATAACTAGAAATGGAACCGATGTCAAGAATGAGTTAAGTTTCGTTGACTTGGAATTGGTCTGACAATTAGATTGGATGCTGCTCAAAAAGAACATATTAAAAAAATAAAAAAAATAAAAAAAGATCTGCAATAGTAATGAAGTATTATATTAGCTCAAGACTTCTATGTGATGCAGAAAAATGGACATTAAATAAGGAAACAAAACAAAAAGCGACAAATTTGAAATATGGATTTATGGAAGATATGAGAGCAAAAATTAGGTGGACACTTAAGAAGAAAATAAATATTAAGTTTTGACACAAATAAAAATGAAGACATGACTACTAGTTACATATTGGCCGTGCTACGGAGATCGTGCATGTGGGCCTGGATTCTCCTCCAATTTTCTCGAGATTCTCGAAGGGAACATTGGAGGGGGCATGGGAGGGGGCATTGGAGGCGGCATGGGAGGGGCATTGGAGGGGGCATGGGAGGGGGCATTGGAGGGGGCATTGGAGGGGGCATGGGAGGGAGCATGGGAGGGGGCATGGGAGGGAGCATGGGAGGGGGCATGGCAAGGGACAAGGGTTGGGAGGGGGCGGCAAGGTACTGGGAAGCCACGGGTAAAATGAAATAATTGGAGAGGCGTTACGACAAAGTACTGGGGGGGGGAGCCACGGTAAAATGACAATTAGGGAAGGGGGCACGGCAATGATGAGATCTAGATGAAGAGACTGATACAATTTTGTTGATTTATTGAATTATTGGATGTATTGAATACAATATATTCCAGCTGTTCCCTTCTCATTACATGACCAAATATGATGATTGTTTCTTCCTAATTTTGGAAATTAGCTATCTTTTTACTTTGACCTGTTTCAGAACGTTTTCATTACTCTTCTTGGCTGTCCATGGTATTCTCAAATTCTTCTGTAAAACCACATTTCTACAGCCTCCAGTGATTTTTTTGTCTGTTGCTCTATTGTCCTTGATTCACATCCATATTTTAAGACTGGCTCTACATAACATTTAAGAACTCATTTTCTTGTATTTATTGTGAAAAATGGATTGCATAGTATCTTCTTCATTTGTTGGAAAGCTGCTTTTGCATGAGCCATTCTGCATCGTACCTCTGTTGTACATCTTCCGTCTGAGGTTAACAAAGTTCCCAAATATTTAAATTCATTTACCTGTTTTAATATTGTCATTATTTTGCACTGAGGTGATATCTTTTCCTTTGTTGTTACCATTACTGCTGTCTTTTTGCTATTAAGGCTGAATTTATTTTTGCTTTCTATCACCATATTATTAACATTTCTTGTAACTAATTTTCATTCTTAGCATTTAAGACTGTATCATCAGCATAAGTAACAGTAAAGAGCCCCCGTGACGCCAAGTGGCGTATAGGGAATATGGTGTCAGTGACCATAAATTTTACAGACCTCCAGCACATGATTGTTTAGGGTAATGGGGTCGGTATTTCGCCCGTGCCGCTTTACTTTCCCAGAAAAAAATTCGGTACCCATTTAAGGCTGGGTGAACCCGGAAATCGTCGGTTGGGATTGAACGCTACCTCTTGTTCTTTGTAGTCCAGTTCACTAACCACTGAGCTATCGCAGCTCCCTTGTATCATCAGCATACCTTAGATTATTTATATTATGACCTCCGATTGTATTGATTATACAACATGCATAATGAGATACACCCATTATTATTATAAATGAAGATAAACGGTAAATATTTGTTGTAATAGTTAAAAATGGTATAAGGTAATAGCAGTAAAATATGTGCTGTAAAATGTAATGGTGTAAGGTAAACAACATGTAGACACAAATGTAGTCTAACGTGAAATGACTATTAACAGTGTACTGCTAAAGACACAATGGTGAAAGATGAACTATACCGGTTTTATTTCCACCCATTGGTAGGCTGAGGTGCGCATGGCCGTGCGGCTAAAACCACTGTTCCTCTAGTTGAAAAGCCGGCGCATGGTGTTCGAAGCCCGCGGTAGACAGAAAGGATTTTTTCTATCGGGGATGAAATAAAAATCCTGAGTCGTGGCAACTGCTTGACCAAGCGGCCTTTATCCTTCGGGTTCAATCGTTGCGCCCCCCCCCCACCGACATACACCAGCAATGGTACTATGTGTCGTAAAGATAGATAGATAGGTAGGCTTCTATGCTCTATGATGTTAGTGACCATATTTTTTCATGTGCAACGTCAAATTTTAGGTTAGCGTGGTTGGTATCACTACAGATAATGAATAGACTGAATTATATTACTTTTGTTGCTATAGCTAATTGAGCCTGGTAGTTTCACTTCACTGCCGGGTATCTTCACCTCACAGCCGGATCGACCCCTGGTCTCAGCAGCGAGACCTGGCTTAAAACATCAATTACATCCATGGTAAAAATTTGAATATCTGCGTAAAAAAAATGAGTGTCTGCCTGTGCGGTACGGGACCCCTGTGCACACGGCTTGCAGCGAAAAGCGGATTCGCAAAATTCAGTTTCTAGTCGCTAGGGACTTCGACATAAGTGAAAGCTGGTGAACGCAAAAACACACACACACACACACACACACGCACGCACGCACGCACGCGCACGCACACACACACACACACACACACACACACACACCACTGTAACAGGGCTTACCCTTTTTTCTTATTTTCCAGAATTAAGACTAACCACAAACGTGTTTCTCCGCATAAGATCTAATAATCCGTTACCAGTAGAACTTTTCAGTTAGCTGAGTGGCAGTGTTCCCTAGCTTTTGGCTTTTCGTGGCAAGGCGCTGTGCCACTGAGTACGGGTTCGATCCTGCTGTAGTCCATATTTTTTTCTGTTGTTGATTATTTGTCAATTTTTCCGAGTGCTGTAAACATACCTCTTCCTCTGAATTGATTCGCTGATTATCGCCTCGGAAGTTTCCCTCTATAATAATATTCATTTATTATTATTTGTCTCCATAACTTCCTGTTTATACCTTACTAATGAAAGATACCGCAGAGGATGATTTATCACCATTTTAGTTTCGAATCGGCAAGACAATGGTGAAATGGCTACATCCAAGCTGAATTTGGTTTACCAGAGAGGACGTAATTTATGGCTGTCCAGCGGGACGACGGGATACATTGTTAGGTCACCGGTTACTTGGCCGCTCTACAATCAGTGACCAATAAAGATCAAGAGTTTGTTCTCGGGAAGATCTGTTTCCAGGACTTCATTGTGTTGTGCAATAGCTATGGTCGACAGTCACAGTAAATCAGGGACTATTACCAAGCAATATGGTCTGGAATATCCAGCGGGTAATAAACATCAAAGATGTAATCTTAACGGACGATTGCTCGGTCTCTTTCTCAAACGGGACAGAGACTGCGATCTTTAACTGAACCATAAATTAGCCCCAACAACAGATTGTTTGACGTTGTTAGAGGGCTTTCTTTTTAGGACTTTCCGATACTTACTGGCCTAAGTGACGATGCTTCTCCACAACTTTTTATCTCTACACTTGCTTATCGATTGAACTGTTGAACTTGTGAGATTCTCTTCATTTGTCTGCCATCGTGTTACATTATTTCCTTTCTTGTCTCTTATTCCCTCGATTTATTTTATTTTATTTTGTTACATAAAGCTTATCAATAACATTTGTGTACACAGTTTTCAGTATTTGAAAATGTAGAAGTAGCTAGTGATGGCACTGGGGCATCAGGACAATTAAAATGTCGATGTTGATCCAATGCCGTGAGGGTCTAAAGCAGTGCTTAGATTCGTTTATATGACGCGCTGCATGGATTTCTTGACTTCCCGAGTTGTGTTGGAGAGTTTGGAACTTGTACATCCAAGAGGTACTCAAAAACTAGATCGTCTATAACAGGTCCTGGCTAGGGCTATGAAGATCGTTAGATAGTCATTTTTGTTCTGATAAAGATCATTCTATATGGAACTATAAGAAAAGATAAGAATGAGAGGGAGCCAGAGAAACATGTGTAATGATAACATAAAGAATTCTCAGACTTTGCTGAGTCCCAAAGAGTGGTACTGAAGATATAGATAAATGGAAGCTGACAACTGTACATCTGTTGTATCTAAATGTACTGTAGCTGATAACGCGACGCTAGGTTTTCACGTTTTATTTTCAGCTCGCGGGCCTTTGGAAATCTCTAGATGGTTATGGTCATAGCCACCTACTTATAAACACGTACTTGCCTTTGCTTATTCCAGATCATATGATTGGTGTCGGTATATTTAAGAGTTCCTCAGCTGTTGTGAAGTGATTTGTATTTTACAAAATTTCATGTGTTCGGCTGTGAATAGAGGACTCAGAATTCAAATAACAGTTTTGCGATTGATATGTAAGACAATCTTGTTTCATTCTTTTCCTGAGGAAACGGTTTTCTAAATCCCCGGATTTCTTCATGCTAAGAAAAAGCGATTAACCAAATTGCTACTCGTGTGTGCTTTTATTGTTTGATTTTGTTGCTAGAACTAATATCACATCACTCCAGGCAAATTCATAGCTACTCAATAACTTTTAGTGAATGACACCATGTATGTGAACATTGCCAATGTGCGTTCATACTTGTGTGACGATCTATTTCAAATTGATCCAGTCTCTCTTTTCAATTCCTGCTGCAGGCATCAAAGTAAAACATTGAACGTAAGAGGGGAAGACAGAGGGAGGAGATAGTGAAGGTTGCCACATATCGGTTGCGGGTGAGTAAGGAAATGTTAGTGACGTCATTGTACTAAGTTTCAGCTTCATGAAGCATGTGGGGAGGGGGGGGGGTTGACCTGTTCCAGTCCTCCCTGTATTTCCTTCCTTCTCAGAGAAGAGCTCTGGTACCCATTTACAGTAGCAGATTAGAACCTCAGAGCCCTGTTAGCAAGGACAACACGTTTACTCAACTCTCATTTGAACCCGGAACCTCCAGGTCGTCAGGCGAGTGTACTTACCATAATGCCGCACTGCTCTAGATATTACACATCTCTCAAGCAGTCTTATAAAACAAAGTCATTAGTAGTATACACATACCTGAAACTCTGAAACAGGAATGGCATTGGTCGTTGAGGCCAGAAGGCGTAGAACATGCTGATGATGATGGCCTACAACAAATAGCCCTATTTTCCACGTGAGCAATTTTTTGTTTATTTTTATTTACATTCTGCAAGTTTTATTTATCCTAATTCTATTTGTATCAAATTTTTATACCCGAAATTTATTTATTAAATTTATTTTATTTTATTTCGTATAGTTTTATTTTCCCGAATGCCATTTAATGCACAATTCAATTTTTCCGAACTGTATCTCATTTTCTATTCCTATCATCGTTCCAATCTTTTTTTCCTGTTAAATATTTCATGTTTGTTTGCTTTTTCCTTTGTAACATTTCGAGTGCTGACAATACATCTCGTATCATATAAAATTATCATTTTTGACAATCATGTTATATATTATCATGTACTCGCAAATTTGACAGCGATAAATTTGTTATCAAAGGCTCTAAATTTTGAACTACGTTGAAAGTGCTCTAATTCTCTATTTCTCTAAAAGATTCGACAATGTATATATTCACGCTATCTAGTAACATTATTTTTGTTAAAAAGAGCAACAAAAGGTCATAAATGGGAGATGTAATAACAATAAGACTGTGTTTTTAAAAAAAGAACACATCACTTCTTGTCTACAATGTTTCCAATCCAGCATTCTTTGCTCTATACCATACTAGCTCACGTATGCGGTTTATGACTGGTGCTTGATAACAATCGCAGAAACGGAATCGTATTTTACTTACAGAATCCTGTCACGCTACGCTATCGTGATGAAAAGATTTGATTACAGGGACGCGCTTCTAGAATATAATACTGATATGTCAACGATAATGTTATACAATTCCAGCTTCTGTTTTTAGTGAGTTTTTAAGGTAACTTTTAAAACATACCAGGCTGCTACATTTCTTATGATGAAAGCTAATAAAACAAAACTCAAATATAATAAAAATATAGAGAATCAAAATGAAGTAAAATATAATGCTAATAAAGAATGTAGAGGGCTACAAATTATTGTAAACTAAAATTACATTTTGTTAAAAATGTTAGCTTTGAGTAGGCGAATGAGATTACAAATAAAGTGCGGCTATGACTATCACAGGGTCACAACATGTATAATTCATTGTGTACAAAAAGGAAACAAGTGCACTCTCAAGATACATTAGAAGTGTAGGTGGCACGATAAAGAGTTGTGCTAAATTGGATGTTTCACATCGGGTTACATCGAGGATGGAGACAAATAATAATAAATGAATATTATTTAAGAGGAAAACTTCAGAGGAAGAGGTATGTTTACAGTACTCAGAAAAAATGACAAATAATCAACAACTGAAAGAAAAAACTCAGCTTGAGTGGCAGTGTTCCCTAACGTTTGGCTTTTCGTGGCAAAACGCTGTGCCACTGAGTACGGGTTCGATCCTGCTTTAAGTCATTTTTTTTTCAGTTTTTGATTATTTGTCATTTTTTCCGAGTGCTGTAAACATAACTCTTCCTCTGAATTGATTCACTTACATCGAGGATGACATACCGCGCAATGAATGGATGTAATGTAGGAGTGATTGAAGGTAGTGTACTAAATGTGTAAATGGGTGGATTAATAAAAAAATAATGTAAGGAATTATGTCAACAAAACGTAAATAGACAGAAAGGTCTTTTATTGATCACTTGTCACTGATGTTTTAGTTGTTATGCTAGTTCTTTAATTTAAGGCATAATTTGTCGTGTACGTTTATTCTGTGTTAAAGAAAAAAAATTGGTTAGAGGTTATAACCAACATTACAATACTTATGGTAAACAACTGAATTACATTCAGTTGTTCAATTTCATACCAGAAATTGTTAAATTAGTCAATAGCTGAAATGTATCTTCGCATACGCATTTTTTTTTAATATATCGTTAACGTAAAAAGCAAAGAGCCGTGGCATTACTAATTAAAACGACTCCAATGATATGCCAAATGAAAAAAAAAAAACAAAGAGTAGTTGATATGGGAAATCTTTCTCACAAACGTTGTCAGATTTCTTTAGGAGAGTTCAACAGGAACCAAATGATGGGGATGCTATTATTATTATTTTTTGACAATGTGATCAGCACTACGTCACTGGGAGCCGTGATAGCAGTGAACTGGACTACCAAGGACAAGAAGGTCGGGTTCGATCCTGATCGACGGCTTACGGGTTCACACAGGCTTTAATAGATGCCGGATTTTTCAGTTAAATGAAGAGGAGATTCACGTACTACCGACCCCATTACCACTAAAATCATGTGTAGAAAAGGTCTATAAAACTTATGGTCACTAACACTGTATTTCTTATACGCTACTTAGAGTGACGGGGCTCTTCACTTTTTTTGTTTGTTTAAAAACTAACATGATTTTGCTGTCATTCTTCACGATAAGAAATTCCCAGTTCCTATGTAAGGCTGGGTGAACAAAGGTTCTATCGATCAGAGTTGAACTCACCACCTGTCTTTAACTGCTCTTCTTAATTCTCTGAACTTCGGTTGGAGTATAGAGAGCATGGATCTATCACAAAAGATCTCCACCCCATCCGGTCTGGAGTAAGCATGGACAACTCTCGCCAGGACTTGCCAGTCTCTATCATTTCATCATGCATCGTATGCTTCGCCATGTCCCCTATAGTCTGCCTGTCCTTCGTTTACCAGGTGGTGCCAAGTTAATGCTTGGTGTGTTCGTTTCATTCGGAGAACATGGCCTAGCCATTTCCATCTTTTCACTTCCTGGCTGATATTGTTAATGCCTGATCTTCTGGCAACTTCTTTATGATGTGTTGATCCCAACTGATGTTAACATTTTATTAAGACAACGACCTTCGAATCCACTAATCGGCTTTCTATCCTATAGTTCATTCTCCACGTTTTTCCCAACTGCTCCACTGTGGCTAAAATAAATGTTGAAAATAATGAAAAGGTATAACATAAAAAATGGTAGTGACGACATATTCTGACGAGTTGTAGAAATGAAAATACGTAAGCGCTACCTTACAGGTAAGGTAAATGATGGTTTGATCATAGCTTGACGCTCTTCAGCTGAAAATAAAATTGGTAGCTGACCTGTGCAAGATAAATAACGGCGAAGGAAAGCACTGGCTTCCTCACCCCTAAAGTGGCTTAGTGCTGTGAAGTGTACTTTTTAATGTTCAATAATGTATCCAACAAAACATCATATATGTAATTTTAAAAAGTAAAAAGTACCACCGTCATGACAAGTGGCGTATAAGGAATATGGTGAGTGACCATAAATTTTACAGACCTTCGGCACATGATTTTTGGGGTAATGTGGTCGGTATTACGCCCGTGCTGCTTTACTTTCCCAGAAAAAAATCCGGTACCCATTAAAGGCTGGGTGAACCGGAAGCCGTCGGTTGGGAATGAACCCTACCTCTTGTCCTTTGTAGTCCAGTTCACTAACCACTGAGCTATCTCGGCTCCCTTATATGTAATGTGACTCACTTTAATTATTTTTTTGGGGGGGTGGGAGGGGGGGGGTTAATGAAGAGGAGCAACACGCCCATCAGCACATACGCTTAAACTAACAATTGATAACTTGTATGAATCAGAATTGATTAGGACTCTACTGCACTAGAAATATGTTAATCAGCCTGGCCAAGCAAATATGGATAGAAGAGGAATGACAAATCAGTACTGAAAGATATCATGCTCATGTCGAATGTACTTGGCAAAATGTTGCAGCTTGATATAAATCAGCCTTTAATGGGTACCGGATTTTTTCTGGGAAACTAAAGCCGCACAGGCGTTACCCGACCATATTACCAAAACATCATGTGCTGAAGATCTATAAAAATGATGGTCACTAACACCATATTCCTTTTACGCCACTTGGCGTGACGGGGCTCTTTACTTTACTTTGGTATAAACGACAAACCAAAGTGTCAATGCCAAATTATAATCTTTTCAATTGTGGAAAATGAATAAATGAAGTTATCAGAAGAAAAGAAGAAACGAATTGGAACTAAAAATTGTGGAAACGGCTGGAAGGCAACACGCCCACTAGAGCAGTCAGCGATCCACAAGATTAGCAAACAACGAGGAATGCAACATGGCACCCTAAAAAAATTCCTTGTTGAAGATAGATGTATCGGGCCGAAATGCGCATATATCGGAACACAACGCATACACGTTCTGTTAACGAAGTTTTAATTGAGAACGATGAAGCGGAGGAGACATCGGTTAACGCACACAAACTCAGGAAATATACAGTAAGTTCGTGCTCAAATGAAATAGAAGATCTTAGTGGTCAGTGGTGAGGAAAATAAATGAAATGTTGTGTAACAGAAACAAAAAAAATATTGCTGCGTCTTCTATTTTCAGGGTCTCAAAGAAATCGCCGTGGCGTCTGTGTTGTAATGTCTCTCTCGTTAAGGAAAAGAAAGAAAGAAAAACGTTATCTTACCGCGGAAGGAATACATGTTCCCCTTGTAAGTGTTTGGGGCAACGCTACAAAGTGCATTGTTTTCCGTGGAAACACGTAATCAAAGGTGAATAGTGAGATGGGTTCTACTGTGTGGATTTGGGGAAATCTATATGACCTCAGAGTTGGAGGTAGTAAGAGGAGAGTGAGGACATGAATAGTGAGATGGGTTCTACTGTGTGGGTTTGGAGAGATCTATATGGCCTCAGAGTTGGAGGTAGTACGAGGAGAGTGAGGACATGAATAGTGAGATGGGTTCTACTGTGTGGGTTTGGAGAGATCTATATGGCCTCAGAGTTGGAGGTAGTAAGAGGAGAGTGAGGACATGAATAGTGAGATGGGTTCTACTGTGTGGGTTTGGAGAGATCTATATGGCCTCAGAGTTGGAGGTAGTACGAGGAGAGTGAGGACATGAATAGGGAGATGGGTTCTACTGTGTGGGTTTCGGGAGATCTTTGGTTTATTGGTTATGGAAGGCCTCGGTATCACAGCAAACGAATTAAAATCCATAATTGCTCAACCGCCCGTGCCAGTGGAATCATCTGAATTACTAACTCATCTCCCAAACAAAGAAAGGTAACTGTAGTCCCCATCATAGCAGTCTCAGCACGCGCCAAAAGACATAAGGCGAAACCGCGCAGAAAGTGAACACAGCCAACTGTTCCCTGTCATACGATATCATCATTCATCGTAAACAAGCGGGATATCGAAGCAGGATCAAAACGGATGAGATACACAGCTCACGGTGTGCACAGAGCACTTAACTCAGTAGCTCCTGCAACAAGCCGGACTTGGAATATGAGGAAACTGCAAGAAGGAACACTTTTCTGACATAGCCTTCAATGGTTCCTGCCGCCTATCCCCCATATACCATGGGAGTTCACGTCCTCCCGAAAATGATGATCGTCATAGCACTTGATGATGTTAGGCCATCATTGATGACTCCGATTCCAAACATATAGACACACAGTGATGGTAAGTTATCATTTCCAATCCAACAGAAGCCACATGACCTGTAGTTAGTAACACCACAGAGAGAATATGATTTTGTGACCTTCACTGATTCACTCTTAGATGTGAATGTGTAGTTTACACAAGAGGAGAAGTTTTCAACTACAGTGATCCCATTTAAGGCAATTCTGGGATAGCAAGGCAAGTCTCCTTTATAGCAGCAGAACTCGATGTTCTCCGCTCCCTTCTTGTAGCTGCCGCCACACGATTCTGATGTCTCATTAACTTGGACATCATTCAAGAACAATGTCAGATTAACATTCCATAGATCTGGCTCTGCTGATGAAGTGCTTGGTGCAACAGTTGTATCAATCATACTGGAGGATCCTGGTCTGTGGTCATTAATATCACAGACGGCACATGATGTTGTTATATTCAGTGTTTCTTTCTGAGGTGTAAATATGTGGCACACACATGGAGAGTGGTTTGTGGTCACAGTAATCCCATTAAAGGCAATTCTAGTGTAGCATAGCATAGCTGTTTCAGAACAGCACAATCCTGTGATGTTTTCTGTGTTTGCTATAAAGCTGCTGCTGCTACACAATCCTGACCAATTATAGGTGTGGACATTATTCACTTGCAATGACAAAACTGCTTTGTTTACATCATAAACCTCTGGAAGCGAATCATTTATGGGACTAATAGTACAATTTATTCTTCCATCGGGGATATCTTCCGGGAGATCTATATGGCATCAACAGAAGTAATGGTGACAAAAAAGAAAAAGACATCATCGCAGCGCACAATAAAGCCAAGTATAACAATATTAAAACAGGTAAATTAATTTAAATATTTGGGAACAATGTTAGCCTCAAATGGTAGATGTACAAAAGAGGTGAGATGCAGAATGGCTCAGGCAAAAGCAACTTTCCAAAAAATGAGAAAGATACAGTGTAATTCATTTCTGACAATAGAAACAAGAAAAAGAGTTCTTAAATGTTATGTAGAGCCAGTCATAACAAATTGATGTGAATCATGGACAATAGGACAACAAACAAGAAGTTAACTGGAGGCTGTAGAAATCTGATTTTACAGAAGAATGTTGAGAATACCATGGACAGCTAAGAGGAGCCATGAAAACGTTCTGAAAGAGGTCAAAGTAAATATAGAGCTAATTTCCAGTATTAGAAATAATGGCGGGAGGAGGGGGCCTGGTTGGTCTCGAGGCAAGACGCCGGCCTCGAGACAGAGAGGTTGTGGGTTCAAATCCCGGCTGAACAGTTGGGATTTTTATTTATAATTTCTCTCTGCGGTAACCACCACAGGCCTCAGCAGCGTGGCCCGGTTTGAAACGTCAATTACTCATCGACGAAAAAAATATGAGTAACTCCGAAGACGGAGTTATCTGCCTGTAGGCCGAGGGACCCCTGTGCACACGGCTGCCAGGGAAAAATGGATTGACACACAAAATTCAGCTCCTAATCTCTAGAAACTTCGCCAGAGTTGAAAGCTGGCGAACGCAAATATATAAATATATATATATATATATATATATATATATATATATATATATATTAGGAAGAAACAATCATCATTTTTTGGCCATGTAATGAGAAGAGAACAACTGGCATATATTCTGACACCTGAAAAAATCGAGGGACGAAGAGTTAGAGGGAAGCAAAAAGAAAAGATACCAGACAGCTTAAGACAATGGCTTGGCATAAGGACAACAACAAAAATGATAAATAACTGTCGAGATCGAAAGTTGTGGAGAGACATGATCACCTACGTCAGCAAACATGGTACTTGATGATGATGTGATGATGATATTGATGATGATGATGATGATGATGATGATGATGATGATGATGATGATGATGATGATGATGATGATGATGATGATATGGCCTCAGAGTTGAAGGTCGAAAGTGGAGAGTAAGTACGTGATTCAGATGAATATAATGATGATTTTAATTAAGTAAAAGTGGGATTAAAACTGAACGGTGTTCTTCGTTTAGCTAGGATTTGACAGCTGCTGGAGTGTTACAAAATGTTGAACTTAATATTGCGAAATGTAATAATTAATTAAACACAGAGAGAGAGAGAGAGAGAGAGAGAGAGAGAGAGAGAGAGAGAAATTGCGAAATTACGGTAGCAATAAAAGATCAAGCGAAGAGATATATGCATAGACTGAGAGATCAAGAAGAGGACTGAAAACTACAAAGTTATACACAAACAAGGTGGACAAAAAAGGTGGCCGGATGGACGGATACCGGTGGATATTCAGATAGATGAATAAATAGAAAGAGAGATAGTCTAATGAAGTATAGACGGGTTAATTTACGCAGTCAGATAAGACAGACAGGTAGATAGATTAGATAGATCAATAGGAAGACAAGACAGTACATGACATGACATGACAGGACAGGACAAGACAAGACAAGACAAGACAGGACAGGACAGGACAGGACAGGACAGGTCAGGACAGGACAGGACAGGACAAGACAAGACAAGACAGGACAGGACAGGACATGACAGGACAGGACAGGACAGGACATGACATGACATGACAGGACAGGACAGGACAGGACATGACAGGACAGGACAGGACAAGACAGGACAGGACAGGACAGGACAGGACAGGACAAGACAGGACAGGACAGGACAAGACAGGACAGGACAGGACAGGACAGGACATGACAGGACAGGACAGGACATGACAGGACAAGACAGGACAGGACAGGACAGGACAGGACAGGACAAGACAGGACAGGACAGAACAGGACAGGACAGGACAAGAAAGGACAGGACAGGACAGAACAAGACAGGACAGGACAAGACAGGACAAGACAAGACAAGACAAGACAAGACAGGACAGGACAGGACAGGACAGGACAGGACAGGACAGGACAGGACAGTACAGGACAGGACAGGACAGTACAGGACAGGACAGGACAGTACAGGACAGTACAGGACAGGACAGGACAGTACAGGACAAGACAGGACAGGACAGGACAGGACAGGACAGGACAGGACAGGACAGGACAAGACAGGACAGGACAAGACAGGACAGACAGACAGACAGACAGACAGACAAAAAAGAAAAAAACTAGTACCTATCCAGCATTGTTATCTCTCTCTCTCTCTCTCTCTCTCTCTCTCTGCGATCAAGACCCAATCAGAGTAGGATTTCAGACTCTCTCATGAAGTCAGCTGTCTGTTTAAGTGAGTCGATTGCCCCATACAGTTTCTCTTCCAGGGAGGTGGGTGTGGTCCACATTCTACTTCTCAGATCTGTGTATTGTTATATATAAAAATAGTGCTATAATATTTCCTTCATCTGTTGACGTGGCCTACTGACTGCCAGTTATGATACCTGCTTCGACAGTAGTTGTTTGTACCTGGTCCTAGATTTTCTTGGCAAAACTTCATTTCCGCCGACTTCTTCCACCGTTTCCAGGTGACCCTTCATGACTGCCTCTATATAGTCTTATTGCTTTGTGTGCCTCCAAAAAAACCTTAATTTATTTTGTTTAATTATTTCAGCAATTTGACAAATGTTTATAGAACGATAAAGAAGATAATGTTAGTTTTACCTTTTCATGAAAAATGTAGATATCTTCTGTAACATCTAACTTAAAAAAATTAATATTTCCTGTATGTTAAAGTATAGGTAAGTAAACTTACTTAACTGAGAGGGGAAAAGTTATACAAAGAGATACAATCAATTATTACTTAATGTCAAAAGAGATACAATCGGTTATTACATAATGTCAAAGAGATACAATCAATTATTACTTAATGTCAAAAGAGATACAATCGGTTATTACATAATGTCAAAGAGATACAATCAATTATTACTTAATGTTAAAAACTAATATTTTTATTTTGTTATAGTATAGTTAAGTAAGGGAGCCGTGGTAGCTCAGTGGTTAGTGAACTGGACTACAAAGGACAAGAGGTAGGGTTCAATCCCAATCGACGGCTTCCGGGTTCACCTAGCCTTAAATGGGTACCGGATATTTTCTGAGATGGTAAAGCGGCACGGGCGTAATACTGACCATATTACCCCAAAAATCTTGTGCTGAAGGTCTGTAAAATTTATGGTCACTAACACCATATTCCCTATATGCCACTTGGCGTGACGGAGGCTCTTTACTTTTTTTTATAGTAAAGTAAACTTACTTATCTGAGAGGGGAAAAGTTATACAAAGAGATACAATCAATTATTACTTAATGTCAAAAACTAATATTTCTGGTATGTTAAAATATAGATAAGTAAACTTACTTAACTGAGAGGGGAAAGGTTATATAATGAGATACAATCAATTATTCCCTACCTGAGCTAGATGTCCTCCAGCACCATTATCAGGAAACATAAGCCGAAGAGCCTGGCGTTTCAACTCCACCAAGCAACCATTACAGTGCTCGCAACATATCCCTCCTTGATGGTGCATTCGAGGCTCCGCCGCTGCACCTACTCCCAAAACAGGCGGGGGGGACAAAACACGTCGATCTGGGTAACCTCCAAGAGAACCTCCTTTTCTTCGAGGAAGGATATCGCTGTTTGGAGACATAGACCTGGATGGGTAGTGTCCGGGCATGAAGCGACTCGGTGATGGAGACATGCATCTAGCGATGCCAGGGTTGGGAAAAGTTTGAGGAGAGCTGCACTTGATTAACTGTTCATTCGTAGGAGAGGCTGGGCGACCAAACACAAAAGGCACCTCATCGACGGGACCAACAGATCTCTTGACGACCATTTTGTTTGTCAGCGGAGATATCGTTCCGCGAATTGGGTAGTCCACACTCACGATAGATGCATGATTACTTCGAGTAGAGTTAACATCAACTTCGGCATTGCAGTATGGCGTGGAACTCTCACCTTCACATTTAATAGGAAAATCTGAAGCTGCTGGTATATTGGTGAATTGATTAACATCTGAGATTAGAAGCGAAGAATTCGAAGCCATGATCGAATTTTTCCCAGAAGCCGACGAGTGAGCCACATTACTTGTCACGTGTGCATTTCCAGACGTGAAACTGTTACCTTCGTGGGCCAAACTTCCATTTAATAAGTCCGACTTTGTCTGAGAGGAACCATTTGGCAGTAAATCAACAGAAGATGCGACTGGCTTGTCGCTGTCTCCGTGTGGTGAATCTGGCGATGTCTGTGACACTGTCCAGGAAATACTGTTCTGGCCTGACTCACATCCAACAACGCTCCTCTCAAGCAACTCCCTCTGTGAACAAAAAAACATACATTGTAACATTGAGATGTGCATGTAATTAACAATATTTGCACGCACTCATGCTGCATGATTGGGTACAATGGTTGGGTACACCTCTTTGTGAACCTTTGGAGACATTTGCTGAGAATAAAATGTTCTAGATTGGTAACACCTCAAAGCTTAATTATCTCTTTTTGGTTATAGATATAAACATGTTTTAGACATGAATTGGTAACATATAAAAACCTCAAGTCTTAATTATCTCTTTTTAGTTATAGATATAAACATGTTTTAGACATAATTGGTAACATGTAGAAACCTCAAGTAGATACAGCAAAGACGATGGCGCATAGATATGACATACACTGCGTAAGCCAACTGAAAGTATTACACAACAGGCCCTTTTTGGAATCCCCAGGAAGACCAAGGAATTCTTGAAGAAGACGGATAGAAGCAGAGATGAAGATGATGGGGAAGACATGGAATGATCTTAAAAGAATGGCAAGAAACAGAACGACTTGGAAAGTGTTTGTTATTGTTGTTGTTGTAGCGTTCGCCAGCTTTCAACTCTGGCTAAGTCCCAAGAGACTAGGAACTGAATTTTGCGTGTTAATCCATTTTTCTCTGGCAGCCGTGTGCCCAGGGGTCCCTCGCCGCACAGGCAGATAACTCCGACTTCGAAGGTACTCATGTTTTTTCCGTCGATGAGTAACTGAAATTTCAAGCCGGGCCTCGTTGCTGAGACCAGGGGTGGTTGTCACAGAGAGAAATCATAAATAAAAATCTCAACCGGTGTAGCCGAGATTTTAAACCACAACCTCTCTGTCCCGAGGCCGGCGTCTTGTCTCGAGACAAACCAGTCCCCCATGGTCTTGAAATATGAGGAAACTGCAACAAGGAACACTTTTCATGAGACTTATGCTCCACAGGGAGCTGAAAGGTAGAAGACGAAGAAGAAAAAAACTCAAGTTTTAAATATCTCTTTCTGGATATACTATTCTTGTCAAGTGGTGAAGTGGTCAAGAAGAGTGTAGTGGCAGGGAAAGAACTCATAGCTAGGTTGAGGTGAAGGATATGCACAAAGGGTGCTTCTTGTAGGCTTTCAATGATTACATGTTGGAGAATGACACTGATTTTGATGAGGTGGCAGTCTCGATACTTCCACCTACAATTCGTCTAAATACGTCCACCAAAACGGACAACCTGCAAAAGTGAACCAGTTTTAATCATGTGCCGGATAATAAAGCCAAGTCTGTGTACAGGGTTCGCCATCTTCTAAATTCGTATGCCCATTTTTGCGTTTGCCCAAAGTGCTGTAAAATAATTTCTGCTAACAATCTTCTACTCCTTCTTCTTCTATCCTTCCTCTACTGCCGTTGGCGTCGAGGGGAGAAACAATCTGCGATTCTTTGCTTTCTGTTGGCCTCTTCTGATGTTATTCCTCCTAGTGACTCTAGTATTCCCTTTATCCATCTCTTTCTCGATCTTCCTCTTAATCTGGCGTTTCGTAGCGTTTGTTTATGGCTCTTTGATTCATTGTTACTTCTTTTTGTCTTGTTATGTGGCCGAACCAATTTATCTGTTGTTTCTTTGTGTATTCGATGGCTGGTTCAATTTCGAGTTTCTTCCTCAGGTCAGTGTTTCTTACTCTGTCCTTTAAGTTTCCTGTCATTCTTCTGACACATTTCATTTCGGTAGTTCTGATACCGCAAATATTTATGGTTGCAATTTTATTTACATTATGTCTGTATGATCGCGATTGTTTCTCCATTATATGGGCTCTGAGCACTGTTGTGTGTATGTTACATTGTCCTCTGCCGCTGTGCTAGTTCTGTCGCAGATTAAGGGCTGTTGTTTATGTTACCAGTGCTTGCCCGCGCACTGAGGTCACTGATGGCCGTGACCCATTTCTACTCGTGTTGTTTGTCTACATTTTTGTTGTTTTCACACACAAACTGTTATTGAACACCCTTAAAAACAAATGTTATATGTCTATCCTGCTTAATGATATTTGAGATCACATTATATCATTCTCTGGAATTGGAAATTTGACACATAATCCATATAGAATAGAAATATTGATGTTTCACTGGATCAAAATTATACGAAAAATTAAAAAATAGAAAAAAATGGTATGTAAGAAGCTTTACGTGATAAGTGGACGACACAGACTAAAATCAAAATTATACACCGGTTGTCACTCCGCCATCTTGCGGTCACATATCTGCTAACAATGAACAACGAAATAAGCAGTTCACTTAAATTGATATGGTACAAAAATATGATAGTCACTTTGCACTGATGCTTAAGATGGTGGCATTACTTGTTTTTCTTTCTGCTTCATCGGATACTACTCTTCATCTTTCGACCTTAAAATGTTGTTAAATTGATGTATATGCATTGTTGCGTGGTTCACATCAAACTGCGATCAGACTAAACACATCCAACTTCAGCTGGGAATTGGTTGGATTCCGATTTCTTGAGCCCGATTAGCTTGGCCTGAACGGTGAGTCTGTTTCCTTGTCCACTAGTGAATATGGAGAAGAATCATAATCAGATCTACTGAGGCCAGCAATCAGCTAGGAGTCGATGACTTCTTCAGCGCCGGTGCTGTCGTATTTCATGAGATCTATATGTCATCGCCAGAAGTATTCGTATTTCATGATATCTCTATGTCATCGCCAGAAGTATTCGTATTTCATGAGATCTCTATGTCATCGCCAGAAGTATTCTTATTTCATGAGATCTTTATGTCATCGCCAGAAGTATTCTTATTTCATGAGCTCTCTATGTCATCGCCAGAAGTATTCGTATTTTATGAGCTCTCTATGTCATCGCCAGAAGTATTCGTATTTTATGAGCTCTCTATGTCATCGCCAGAAGTATTCTTATTTCATGAGCTCTCTATGTCATCGCCAGAAGTATTCTTATTTCATGAGCTCTCTATGTCATCGCCAGAAGTATTCTTATTTCATGAGAACTTTATGTCATCGCCAGAAGTATTCTTATTTCATGAGCTCTCTATGTCATCGCCAGAAGTATGCGTATTTGATGCACATAAAGCGATGGCTTTCTCTTCCAGTAATTAGTAAGCCCTGACATTAACGTTGGTTAGATCAGGTGCCTAGTCCTTTCGAAGACGGACAATAATGCGTACCTTTCTTGCCCAACTTGAGTACATCAAATAACCATTAGCAGTTAGATTTTAAAAACAGTAATCTCCCCATTCTTCTTCTTCTTTTCTCTTTCACTGATACCTAAAAGGTGTCGGGGTTTATATCATTTGTCGTTCTTGTGCTGCTCGAATCTCCCCATTACTGCCGGACAAACATTCAAAAATATTAATATTCATTCAATAATCAGTATGTGCCATTTTAAACATATATGAAGTAGGCCAGGTGGTTACTAAACGTTGCAATTAGTTTCTTCATTACAAGCATTACACCTGTAATCCTAATAGCATTTGTGTACTAGCGAGAAAACAAAACAAGGTAGGAAGACCGAAAGGTATCCAAACAGAGCCGTCAACGTATATGGGACCGACATGGCTTAACAAAGTATGTCATAACTAACAGTATACACTGGGAGGGCATTTATTTCTGCAATATACAATATGTTTGATATCAAACGGTCATAGTTCATAACAATTTCTGCTCACTTTTCTTTTCTTTCCTTTCTTTTCCTTTCTTTTCCTTTCTTTTCCTTTCTTTTCTTTTCCTTTCTTTTCTATTCTTTTTCTTTCTTACTTTCTTTCTTTCTTTCTTTCTTTCTTTCACTCTAAGCTCGTTCTTTCTTTTTTTTTCTTTTAATCTCTAACTTAGTGAAGAAGCAAAGTCTTGTCAACTTGTGGTTCATGGCAACTTTTGGACAGACAAAAGTGTTTGTTTGCTTGTTTGCTACTGATTAATTCAACACTCATTTTAGCATTATGAAACTCATGACATTCTAGTTGTTGTGCATAACCATCTTTCCCTCTCCTTCATTCGGTCTCTCTCTCTCTCTCTCTCTCTCTCTCTCTCTCTCTCTCTCTCTCTCTCTTACACACATACACACGCGAAAGCACTCGGAAACAATCCTCGCTCCCTCCGCCTTCTAAAATACCTTCCTGTGTGCTGAAGGCTTGAACAAAATCATGAGGAATAATGAGCAACTGAAATAGGTATGAACGACAATAATGAGCAACTGTTATAGGTAAGAGCGACACTAATGAAGCAACCGTTATAGGTAAGATTGACAATGATGAGCAACTGTTATAGGTAAGAACGACAATAATTAAGCAACCGTTATAGGTAAGAACGACAATAATGACCAACTGTTATAGGTAAGAGCGACACTAATGAAGCAACCGTTATAGGTAAGATTGACAATAATGAGCAACTGTTATAGGTAAGAACGACAATAATTAAGCAACCGCTATAGGTAAGAACGACAATAATGAAGCAACCGTTATAGGTAAGAACGACAATAGTGAGCAACTGTTATAGGTAAGATTGACAATAATTAGCAACTGTTATAGGTAAGAGCGACACTAATGAAGCAACCGTTATAGGTAAGATTGACAATAATGAGCAACTATTATAGGTAAGAGCGACAATAATGAAGCAACCGCTAAAGGTAAGAACGACAATAATGAAGCAACCGTTATATGTAAGATTGACAATAATGAGCAACCGTTATATGTAAGATTGACAATAATGAGCAACTGTTATAGGTAAGAACGACAATAATGAGCAACTGTTATAGGTAAGAATGACAATAATTAGCAACTGTTATAGGTAAGAGCGACACTAATGAAGCAACCGTTATAGGTAAGATTGACAATAATGAGCAACTATTATAGGTAAGAGCGACAATAATGAAGCAACCGCTAAAGGTAAGAACGACAATAATGAAGCAACCGTTATAGGTAAGAACGACAATAATGAAGCAACCGTTATAGGTAAGAACGACAATAATGAAGCAACCGTTATAGGTAAGAACGACAATAATGAAGCAACCGTTGTATGGAAGAACGACAATAATGAAGCAACCTTTACAGGTAAGAACGACATTAATGAAGCAACCGTTATAGGTAAGAACGACATTAATGAAGCAACCGTTATAGGTAAGAACGACAAGAATAAAGCAATCCCTACACCGGCCGTACGCTAATGATGAAAGGCGAAATGAAGGAGTTGTGTTTATGACTTTGCAGCACCGGGGTGACTCCCGGAGCTTCATGTTAGTCAAGAGGGATGTTGTCTAGTTTCATGAAGGCCACTATGAGATCGAGGGTGGACATGTGAACTGGTTTATAATTTCACAAATTCACATTGCAGGGAGATCTTACGGTCTGTTGTTTGATGTGCGACGGGGATAAAACCGATGTCTAACTGTGTTTTATATGTTCGGATTTGGAGTAAAAAACGATGTCATAACATCATCAAGCGCTATACATTAAAAAAAAAATATATAACGATCATCGTTTTCAGGATGACGTGAACTTCCGGTCAATATGGATAGGCGGCAGGAACCATTAAAGGCTATATCTTAAAAGTGTTCCTTATTGCAGTTTCCTCATATTCCAAGTCCGGCTTGTTGCAGGAGCTGCTGAGTTGAGTGCTCTGTGACCGTGAGCTGTGTGTTTATCAGTTTTGATCATGTTTCGATATTCCAATTGTTTACGATGAATTATGATATCGTATGACGGAAAACAGATGTCTGTGTTCACTTTCTGTGCTGTTTCGCCGTATGACTTTTGGCGTGTGCTGAAACTGCTATGATGAGGACTACAGCTACCTTTCTTTGTTTGGGAGATGAGATAGTAATTCGAATGATTCCACTGGAACAGGCGGTTGAGCAATTATGGTTTTTAATTTGTCTGCAGTGATACCGGGGCCTTCCATAACCATAACAAGAACGAATAATGAAGAGGACAATCAATTCAGTTGTCATCGGGTGAACGCCAGAAAAAAAAAGAAGAAAGAGGAACATGACGATGCTACGCGCTGTGAACATAAAAAAAATAATAATTTTGACTGTAAATGTAAAACACTGATCAGGATAGGAGTAAGGATATTTTTTTTTAAAGCGCGTTTCACAGCACGAAGTGTGTTATAACATTTACATAAATATCACGAAGTTTAACATTAATAATAATGAAATGTTATGTACACAATTTTGAAGATCTAGAAACTTCAATTGAGTTATCGAGTTATTTGCGGGTCATCATCATTGCACTCAGAACATGTCCATAGGTGCTCAGATCCCTTCCTCAGCAATTCCCTCAGTGTCCAGCGACTGACGACTCCAGTTCTATGTTGGTTGATAAGTCTTCTTACACACCCACTAAGTTTCTCATTTCTGGCTGTGCCCATCTTAACTCCCATCTCTTTCATCCGAAGAAGTGACGTGGATCTATGTTTGTCGAAGTCATGTGCACTTCCGACATCTCGGAGGGCATTGATGATGTCCGCCCGATCCATTGGTTGCCCGTCCTCAACGACAGCGCAGCTAGCCAACCTGTCCGCTCTTTCATTTCCCCGTACTCCTGCATGTCCAGGGACAAAGGCAAAGGTGACCTTACGTATTTTGGATTTCTGCAATGACTCTACCCATTGCATGCGTACAGAGCCCGCCTCCACTTTTTTTTATCATGCTCATCGAATCACTCAGTATACATGCATGGGTGTAGTCTTGTGACTCTAACCATTTGAATGCCTTGGTCACTGCCATCGCCTCCACTGTCATGCTACTCGTAGTCATGACGTATGCACCACTGTCTTTCTTGACTATTCTTCAACTTACTTCAATGTACACAAGAAATATTTAGATGGATGTAGAAGGAAATAAATAATGAAGTTCTGAAGCAACTGAAAAAGAAAAGAAACATTTGTATTTTGGAAAAGTTATGGTTATGGAAGGCCCCGGTATCACTGCAAACGAATTAAAATCCATAATTGCTCAACCGCCCGTGCCAGTGGAATCATCCGAATTACTAACTCACCTCCCAAACAAGGAAAGGTAGCTGTAGTCCCCATCATAGCAGTCTCAACACACGCCAAAAGACATAAGGCGAAACCGCACAGAATGTGAACACAGCCAACTGTTACTTGTCATACGATATCATCGTTCATCGTAAACAATTGGAATATCGAAGCATGATCAAAACGGATGAAACACACAGCTCACGGTGTGCACAGAGCACTTAACTCAGTAGCTCCTGCAACAGGCCGGACTTGAATTATGAGGAAACTGCAACAAGTAACATTTTTCATACATAGACTTCAATGGTTCCTGCCACCTATCCACCATATTGACCGGAAGTTCACGTCCTCCTGAAAATGATGATCGTCGTGTTTTTAAAAAAAAATTATAGCGCTTGATGATGTTAGGACATCGTTTTTTGACTCAAATAACAAGATATGACTATACGATTACAGGTCATTTTTGTAGAAAAAGTGCTTGCAAATGATAAAGTAGCACAAGTAGACAAAGATACAAACGGATGGACAATATATAAAAATATTGACTATGTATTCAGCCACAGAGCGCACATTTCGAGGCAAAAGACAGTGTAGAGTGTAGCTGGTTTTCTAATGTTGATAACCTTTGTTGGGGAGAAAACTTATAATGGCAAGAAGAAATGAACGAAATAATTTGGAATAGTTTGAGAAATATTGAAAGATTTCTCATTATTACAAGAGCCATATTTTAAATAATCCGCTCCTATGTAGCTCGACTATAGCTTCCTTTCTGTGTCCGTCCTTAAATGGCAATTTTGTTGGCGCACTTTGCGTTGTATCGTGATTTACAGTAAGCTGTGTTAATTGCGTCTGGACTTCCGGTCAATATGGCGGATAGGCGGCAGGAACCACTGAAGCTCAGTCTAAAAAGTGTTCCTTGTTGTAGTTTCCTCATATACTATGTCCAGCTTGGTGCCGGAGCTACTGACTGTAGTTCCCTGTACACGCCGTGAGCTTTGTTTTTCACACAGGTGGTATTTCGATATTCCGATTGCTTACGATGAATGATGATATTGTATGACGAAGGACAGTTCAGCTGCGTTCACTTTCGGTACCGCTTGGCATTATGTCTTTTGGCGTGTTCTGTAGCTGCTATGACAGGGACTGCTGCTGCCTTTCTCTGTTTGGAACCTTCAATTAGATAAGTTTTAAATCGGATGATTCCATTAGAATCGTCACTGAAAACACGGTCGGTTGAGCAATTATGGATTTTTATTCGTTTGCGGTGATACCGGGGTCTTCGACTAACCATAACCATAATTGCGTCTATAAGCCCGACTCACCACGTGGTCCGTTTTGGGGGATCGGGCCTGAAATTGTTTCTTCAATCCCTAATCGCCTAGGTTGACTAGACTGTTTACTTCCGGTGTCAAGATCAGCATGGAGGGAGTAGAATTGTATTCAATTGTGAGCTTTTGAAAAGATAAACATCTTTGAGCTGACCAATCATTTCTTTGAGTATGACTGACGCCATCAGTAGAGTGTAACTGAGAGCGGCAGACACCAAGCTACAGAGCATGCGAAAATGAAGAGGAGGTAAACATAGCAGAGTATTATACTTCTTTTCTTTCTTATTTGCCTTTCATTGTGAAAAGAGGTGGGGGGGAAGGGTATCATTTGCAGTCTTATGCTCCTTTGTTTGCCCCTGCTGTTATGTTACCTAGTGTTTCTAATATTCCATCAGAGTATCAAGGGTTAGAAATTGAAGAAATTAGGATCAACAAGAGAAAGTAATCAGGGATATAAATGGGAGAAAGAAAGGAATTTAAAAATGAAGAGTAATCAGGGATATAAATGGGAGAAAAAAAGGAATTTGAAAAATGAAGAGTAATCAGGGCTATAAACGGGAGAAAAAAAGGAATTTGAAAAATGAAGAGTAATCAGGGCTATAAACGGGAGAAAAAAGCACAGAAAATAGAAATGTATTCAAGGCTATAAATGGAAGAATAATAATATAAAAAAGAGAAGCTTTTTTAGGGATATAAATGGAAGAAAAAAATTATGAACAACAGAAGGACCAACAGTTCCCTACATTAATGAAGCTACAATACAGGAAACAAACCAAAAAAATACAGACGACATTGAGCATCCATTGGAGCTAATATACCACGCTATGGAGAGTATCTCATATGACATGACAAAACGAGACGAAAAATAATATTTACATCACGATCGATGTCATTATCTGTGCCAAATTACTGCATATCCATCATAGCGTTAATGACAAAAGACATGCAGGAGGAAGATTGAGCCAGTGATCGATTTACTTCTCCTCATTTCATCATTCTTTAACAACTAGCAATCAACGTCTAGTCTGGACAAATGGGCGGACTGTTGTAAACCTTCCCATAGGAATTTCCGCTGCATTTGTCTATGAGAGGCAAGTCTTTATATGCAATGTGAGTTCATTCATGCCTCATTTAAATTGTGATCAAACTGATGATACTCCAAACTGTACACCATGAGCACGTTTCTAGATTAATAGAAATAAAAGAATAGTAGTAACTTTTTTAAAAAAGGGAAGAAAGGAAGGAAGACAGACAGACAGAAAGAAAGAAAAAAAAAGAATTAAAGAAAGGAGAAAGAAGGAGAGAAAGAAAGAAAGAAAGAAAGAAAGAAAGAAGTAAAGAAAGAAAGAAAGAAAAAAACTACAACACAACGCCACCTTTTAAATCTTATTTTAAGGGCCGGAAAGCCCGCTGGCGTTGTAGTTAGTGCACTTGATAGCCGATTGACAAGTGGGGGGGGGGGGAGAATCCCTCACTGTGTTTTGTTACCTAATATTAAAAAAAAACTATAAGTCCTAGGTGTCATTCATCCTCTATAAAATGGTTACCAGTGATCTTATGTGGGAAGGAAAGGCAGCGAGGATGGTAATTGGCCACCTCACCTAAATTGTTGTCTAGTTCACATCTATTCTATTCTACCTATAGAATTAGTTTCTTCATTACAAGCATTACACCTGTAATCCTAATAGCATTTGTGTACTAGCGAGAAAACAAAACAAGGTAGGAAGACCGAAAGGTATCCAAACAGAGCCGTCAACGTATATGGGACCGACATGGCTTAACAAAGTATGTCATAACTAACAGTATACACTGGGAGGGCATTTATTTCTGCAATATACAATATGTTTGATATCAAACGGTCATAGTTCATAACAATTTCTGCTCACTTTTCTTTTCTTTCCTTTCTTTTCCTTTCTTTTCCTTTCTTTTCCTTTCTTTTCTTTTCCTTTCTTTTCTATTCTTTTTCTTTCTTACTTTCTTTCTTTCTTTCTTTCTTTCACTCTAAGCTCGTTCTTTCTTTTTTTTTTCTTTTAATCTCTAACTTAGTGAAGAAGCAAAGTCTTGTCAACTTGTGGTTCATGGCAACTTTTGGACAGACAAAAGTGTTTGTTTGCTTGTTTGCTACTGATTAATTCAACACTCATTTTAGCATTATGAAACTCATGACATTCTAGTTGTTGTGCATAACCATCTTTCCCTCTCCTTCATTCGGTCTCTCTCTCTCTCTCTCTCTCTCTTACACACATACACACGCGAAAGCACTCGGAAACAATCCTCGCTCCCTCCGCCTTCTAAAATACCTTCCTGTGTGCTGAAGGCTTGAACAAAATCATGAGGAATAATGAGCAACTGTAATAGGTATGAACGACAATAATGAGCAACTGTTATAGGTAAGAGCGACACTAATGAAGCAACCGTTATAGGTAAGATTGACAATGATGAGCAACTGTTATAGGTAAGAACGACAATAATTAAGCAACCGTTATAGGTAAGAACGACAATAATGACCAACTGTTATAGGTAAGAGCGACACTAATGAAGCAACCGTTATAGGTAAGATTGACAATAATGAGCAACTGTTATAGGTAAGAACGACAATAATTAAGCAACCGCTATAGGTAAGAACGACAATAATGAAGCAACCGTTATAGGTAAGAACGACAATAGTGAGCAACTGTTATAGGTAAGATTGACAATAATTAGCAACTGTTATAGGTAAGAGCGACACTAATGAAGCAACCGTTATAGGTAAGATTGACAATAATGAGCAACTATTATAGGTAAGAGCGACAATAATGAAGCAACCGCTAAAGGTAAGAACGACAATAATGAAGCAACCGTTATATGTAAGATTGACAATAATGAGCAACCGTTATATGTAAGATTGACAATAATGAGCAACTGTTATAGGTAAGAACGACAATAATGAGCAACTGTTATAGGTAAGAATGACAATAATTAGCAACTGTTATAGGTAAGAGCGACACTAATGAAGCAACCGTTATAGGTAAGATTGACAATAATGAGCAACTATTATAGGTAAGAGTGACAATAATGAAGCAACCGCTAAAGGTAAGAACGACAATAATGAAGCAACCGTTATAGGTAAGAACGACAATAATGAAGCAACCGTTATAGGTAAGAACGACAATAATGAAGCAACCGTTATAGGTAAGAACGACAATAATGAAGCAACCGTTGTATGGAAGAACGACAATAATGAAGCAACCTTTACAGGTAAGAACGACATTAATGAAGCAACCGTTATAGGTAAGAACGACATTAATGAAGCAACCGTTATAGGTAAGAACGACAAGAATAAAGCAATCCCTACACCGGCCGTACGCTAATGATGAAAGGCGAAATGAAGGAGTTGTGTTTATGACTTTGCAGCACCGGGGTGACTCCCGGAGCTTCATGTTAGTCAAGAGGGATGTTGTCTAGTTTCATGAAGGCCACTATGAGATCGAGGGTGGACATGTGAACTGGTTTATAATTTCACAAATTCACATTGCAGGGAGATCTTACGGTCTGTTGTTTGATGTGCGACGGGGATAAAACCGATGTCTAACTGTGTTTTATATGTTCGGATTTGGAGTAAAAAACGATGTCATAACATCATCAAGCGCTATACATTAAAAAAAAATATATAACGATCATCGTTTTCAGGATGACGTGAACTTCCGGTCAATATGGATAGGCGGCAGGAACCATTAAAGGCTATATCTTAAAAGTGTTCCTTATTGCAGTTTCCTCATATTCCAAGTCCGGCTTGTTGCAGGAGCTGCTGAGTTGAGTGCTCTGTGACCGTGAGCTGTGTGTTTATCAGTTTTGATCATGTTTCGATATTCCAATTGTTTACGATGAATTATGATATCGTATGACGGAAAACAGATGTCTGTGTTCACTTTCTGTGCTGTTTCACCGTATGACTTTTGGCGTGTGCTGAAACTGCTATGATGAGGACTACAGCTACCTTTCTTTGTTTGGGAGATGAGATAGTAATTCGAATGATTCCACTGGAACAGGCGGTTGAGCAATTATGGTTTTTAATTTGTCTGCAGTGATACCGGGGCCTTCCATAACCATAACAAGAACGAATAATGAAGAGGACAATCAATTCAGTTGTCATCGGGTGAACGCCAGAAAAAAAAAAGAAGAAAGAGGAACATGACGATGCTACGCGCTGTGAACATAAAACAAATAATAATTTTGACTGTAAATGTAAAACACTGATCAGGATAGGAGTAAGGATATTTTTTTTTAAAGCGCGTTTCACAGCACGAAGTGTGTTATAACATTTACATAAATATCACGAAGTTTAACATTAATAATAATGAAATGTTATGTACACAATTTTGAAGATCTAGAAACTTCAATTGAGTTATTGAGTTATTTGCGGGTCATCATCATTGCACTCAGAACATGTCCATAGGTGCTCAGATCCCTTCCTCAGCAATTCCCTCAGTGTCCAGCGACTGACGACTCCAGTTCTATGTTGGTTGATAAGTCTTCTTACACACCCACTAAGTTTCTCATTTCTGGCTGTGCCCATCTTAACTCCCATCTCTTTCATCCGAAGAAGTGACGTGGATCTATGTTTGTCGAAGTCATGTGCACTTCCCACATCTCGGAGGGCATTGATGATGTCCGCTCGATCCATTGGTTGCCCGTCCTCAACGACAGCGCAGCTAGCCAACCTGTCCGCTCTTTCATTTCCCCGTACTCCTGCATGTCCAGGGACAAAGGCAAAGGTGACCTTACGTATTTTGGATTTCTGCAATGACTCTACCCATTGCATGCGTACAGAGCCCGCCTCCACTTTTTTTTTATCATGCTCATCGAATCACTCAGTATACATGCATGGGTGTAGTCTTGTGACTCTAACCATTTGAATGCCTTGGTCACTGCCATCGCCTCCACTGTCATGCTACTCGTAGTCATGACGTATGCACCACTGTCTTTCTTGACTATTCTTCAACTTACTTCAATGTACACAAGAAATATTTAGATGGATGTAGAAGGAAATAAATAATGAAGTTCTGAAGCAACTAAAAAAGAAAAGAAACATTTGTATTTTGGAAAAGTTATGGTTATGGAAGGCCCCGGTATCACTGCAAACGAATTAAAATCCATAATTGCTCAACCGCCCGTGCCAGTGGAATCATCCGAATTACTAACTCACCTCCCAAACAAGGAAAGGTAGCTGTAGTCCCCGTCATAGCAGTCTCAACACACGCCAAAAGACATAAGGCGAAACCGCACAGAATGTGAACACAGCCAACTGTTACTTGTCATACGATATCATCGTTCATCGTAAACAATTGGAATATCGAAGCATGATCAAAACGGATGAAACACACAGCTCACGGTGTGCACAGAGCACTTAACTCAGTAGCTCCTGCAACAGGCCGGACTTGAATTATGAGGAAACTGCAACAAGTAACATTTTTCATACATAGACTTCAATGGTTCCTGCCACCTATCCACCATATTGACCGGAAGTTCACGTCCTCCTGAAAATGATGATCGTCGTGTTTTTAAAAAAAAATTTATAGCGCTTGATGATGTTAGGACATCGTTTTTTGACTCAAATAACAAGATATGACTATACGATTACAGGTCATTTTTGTAGAAAAAGTGCTTGCAAATGATAAAGTAGCACAAGTAGACAAAGATACAAACGGATGGACAATATATAAAAATATTGACTATGTATTCAGCCACAGAGCGCACATTTCGAGGCAAAAGACAGTGTAGAGTGTAGCTGGTTTTCTAATGTTGATAACCTTTGTTGGGGAGAAAACTTATAATGGCAAGAAGAAATGAACGAAATAATTTTGGAATAGTTTGAGAAATATTGAAAGATTTCTCATTATTACAAGAGCCATATTTTAAATAATCCGCTCCTATGTAGCTCGACTATAGCTTCCTTTCTGTGTCCGTCCTTAAATGGCAATTTTGTTGGCGCACTTTGCGTTGTATCGTGATTTACAGTAAGCTGTGTTAATTGCGTCTGGACTTCCGGTCAATATGGCGGATAGGCGGCAGGAACCACTGAAGCTCAGTCTAAAAAGTGTTCCTTGTTGTAGTTTCCTCATATACTATGTCCAGCTTGGTGCCGGAGCTACTGACTGTAGTTCCCTGTACACGCCGTGAGCTTTGTTTTTCACACAGGTGGTATTTCGATATTCCGATTGCTTACGATGAATGATGATATTGTATGACGAAGGACAGTTCAGCTGCGTTCACTTTCGGTACCGCTTGGCATTATGTCTTTTGGCGTGTTCTGTAGCTGCTATGACAGGGACTGCTGCTGCCTTTCTCTGTTTGGAACCTTCAATTAGATAAGTTTTAAATCGGATGATTCCATTAGAATCGTCACTGAAAACACGGTCGGTTGAGCAATTATGGATTTTTATTCGTTTGCGGTGATACCGGGGTCTTCGACTAACCATAACCATAATTGCGTCTATAAGCCCGACTCACCACGTGGTCCGTTTTGGGGGATCGGGCCTGAAATTGTTTCTTCAATCCCTAATCGCCTAGGTTGACTAGACTGTTTACTTCCGGTGTCAAGATCAGCATGGAGGGAGTAGAATTGTATTCAATTGTGAGCTTTTGAAAAGATAAACATCTTTGAGCTGACCAATCATTTCTTTGAGTATGACTGACGCCATCAGTAGAGTGTAACTGAGAGCGGCAGACACCAAGCTACAGAGCATGCGAAAATGAAGAGGAGGTAAACATAGCAGAGTATTATACTTCTTTTCTTTCTTATTTGCCTTTCATTGTGAAAAGAGGTGGGGGGGAAGGGTATCATTTGCAGTCTTATGCTCCTTTGTTTGCCCCTGCTGTTATGTTACCTAGTGTTTCTAATATTCCATCAGAGTATCAAGGGTTAGAAATTGAAGAAATTAGGATCAACAAGAGAAAGTAATCAGGGATATAAATGGGAGAAAGAAAGGAATTTAAAAAATGAAGAGTAATCAGGGATATAAATGGGAGAAAAAAAGGAATTTGAAAAATGAAGAGTAATCAGGGCTATAAACGGGAGAAAAAAAGGAATTTGAAAAATGAAGAGTAATCAGGGCTATAAACGGGAGAAAAAAGCACAGAAAATAGAAATGTATTCAAGGCTATAAATGGAAGAATAATAATATAAAAAAGAGAAGCTTTTTTAGGGATATAAATGGAAGAAAAAAATTATGAACAACAGAAGGACCAACAGTTCCCTACATTAATGAAGCTACAATACAGGAAACAAACCAAAAAAATACAGACGACATTGAGCATCCATTGGAGCTAATATACCACGCTATGGAGAGTATCTCATATGACATGACAAAACGAGACGAAAAATAATATTTACATCACGATCGATGTCATTATCTGTGCCAAATTACTGCATATCCATCATAGCGTTAATGACAAAAGACATGCAGGAGGAAGATTGAGCCAGTGATCGATTTACTTCTCCTCATTTCATCATTCTTTAACAACTAGCAATCAACGTCTAGTCTGGACAAATGGGCGGACTGTTGTAAACCTTCCCATAGGAATTTCCGCTGCATTTGTCTATGAGAGGCAAGTCTTTATATGCAATGTGAGTTCATTCATGCCTCATTTAAATTGTGATCAAACTGATGATACTCCAAACTGTACACCATGAGCACGTTTCTAGATTAATAGAAATAAAAGAATAGTAGTAACTTTTTTAAAAAAGGGAAGAAAGGAAGGAAGACAGACAGACAGAAAGAAAGAAAAAAAAAAGAATTAAAGAAAGGAGAAAGAAGGAGAGAAAGAAAGAAAGAAAGAAAGAAAGAAAGAAGTAAAGAAAGAAAGAAAGAAAAAAACTACAACACAACGCCACCTTTTAAATCTTATTTTAAGGGCCGGAAAGCCCGCTGGCGTTGTAGTTAGTGCACTTGATAGCCGATTGACAAGTGGGGGGGGGGGGAGAATCCCTCACTGTGTTTTGTTACCTAATATAAAAAAAAAACTATAAGTCCTAGGTGTCATTCATCCTCTATAAAATGGTTACCAGTGATCTTATGTGGGAAGGAAAGGCAGCGAGGATGGTAATTGGCCACCTCACCTAAATTGTTGTCTAGTTCACATCTATTCTATTCTACCTATAGAATCAGTTTCAATCTGTCAGGATTTTTCCATATCCGCTCCACCACTTGTCATAACATTTCCCAAAATGCATCGGCAAATTCGGTTGACAGCGTCGCTCCGTGCACGTTCTAATCGACTGCACAGGTGACGATTCTAAATCTCCTTAGTTGCTTCTTACGACAAGCATGGAAGGTAGCAGTGGCTCCAAACTTTTCTCCCTTCACCGTCGTGGCTCCGGTAGCCAAGTTCTTAAAACAATCGAGTCGCTAACACTTCATTACACAACGGCCATTGCTCCTGGAAAGAAAAAACTTCTAGATTGTTACTTGAATGCAGCGGCGGACCATGGGTTCTGTATAAATACTGTTCTGAGGCCAGGATGTAAGACCAAGCGACTTAATCATAACTGCAATTTGCGCTGTGTAAAATAATTCCTACAATTATTGCCTTAAATTAACATAATTATAATTGCATCATACTGTCTTTGTGTATCATAAGTTCTGGGGAAAACACGCTTTTGCTGTTATTATTAAACATCTATTACAGTTTTGTTCTAGTTATTTATATATATATAACGACGTAGAGTAGTGATTCATACCGAAGGCCCAAAATAGGACAGCCTGCTTTTGACTCTAATTCTTTATGTTTGGATAGCAATATATAACGCCATCTTATTTAGTCATTCTTCTGTTTCCATGGCAACAAGGAACTGTTTAATAAAATGGCCAACCTAGTTCTCATACTCAATGCATTGTTTATAGAAACCGTTGTACGGTTGTAAAGTAAGTTTGGCCTCCATAGACATTGAAGTCTATTTATTGGTAACTGCTACAGCTATTTCGAACTATATCACGGCCGTACTAGGCAATACGGCGGCTGGTTGTACACTGACATTTAACTCGTTGAGCTGGAGTGTGATTGTGTTATGTAATGTATTCTGATAAAATATTAGAGGAATTGTGGTCTCCATTGTTTCCTCTAAGTATCCGCCGATGCAGATTTAAGTGTAGCAGATGTGCAGGAACAGTCGTCAGGCGTATTCACAAAAGGAAGAATATCTTTACATGTTTCTGAGACACCGATAAACGTAAGTCAATCTCGATTCGTGTTGAATCGCGCGACAGAAAGAACGAACCCGGAATACTTAAGAGCCAGCGACCTGAGGAAACCATCAGTACGAATACTTTGTGTGATCTGCTGACAGACACTTAGCAGTTAATTGATCTGCCTGAAATGTCATGAAATCGATTCCTTCAATCAGCCGTTCTAGATAATTGGCAGTCTCTTTTATATGAAGACAGTCCCAAGGCATATGTAGAGTTGTACGGTTCGTTGTGTTCTAGAGTCATTGTACAAGTAACACTTGATATTAGCAGTGTTCCTTCTCGTAGTTAATTCTTTCACGAACACAAGAGCGAGATGTCGTTTCCATTGACGAGATTTGAAGCTAAAGAAATCACACTTTTGACTGCGATACATTTAGTTTAAATTTCTTTCTTTCTTTCTTTTTTTTTTTTTTCTTTCTTTCTTTCTTTCTTTCTTTCTTTCTTTCTTTCTTTCTTTCTTTCTTTTTTCTTTCTTTCTTTCTTTCTTTCTTTTTTCTTTCCCTTTCTTATGATTTAATCTATTCTGTTGTCGTTTTTCTTTCTTTCTTTCTCTTTCTCCTTCACTTCATCCTCTCTTAATCTCCTTCACCTTTTCCTACTTCTTCACTTATTGTTTCTCCTCCTCCTTCTGCTTATTATTCTCCTCCTTGTACATTTTTTTTCTTTTCTTCCCCTTCCCCTTCTACTTCTTTTTACTTCTTCTTCTTCTCCTTCTCCACCTTCTCCACCTCTACATTCTTTTTCTTCTCCGCCACCGCCTACTAGTTCTTCTTCCTCTTCCCCTCATTCATTTCCCTCTATTCCTCCTCCTTCATTTCCCTCTATTCCTCCTCCTTCCGTTCCCTCTATTCCTCCTCCTTCATTTCCCTCTATTCCTCCTCCTTCATTTCCCTCTATTCCTCCTCCTTCATTTCCCTCTATTCCTCCTCCTTCATTTCCCTCTATTCCTCCTCCTTCATTTCCCTCTATTCCTCCTCCTTCATTTCCCTCTATTCCTCCTCCTTCATTTCCTTCTTCTCCCCCACCTCCACCTCCGTCTCCTAATTCTGTTTCTTCTATTTATTCTTTTTTCTCCACCACCTCCTCCATCTTTTTCTTCTTATCCTCCGCCTCTTACGTCGTTTTCTTCTACCTCTTTTTATTCGCTTCCTCCTTTTTTTTCTTCTCCTCCACGTCGTACTTCTTTTTCTCCTCTTATTACTTTTTTTTTCTTCCTCTTCTCCCTTTTCTCCCCTTACGTCTTATTCTTCTCCTCTTCCTACTCCTTTTTTTTCATTTTCCCTCTTCTTCTACTTGTAAGTGCTGTATTGTGTGCAAGTAAATGCACAATTTCAACTCAAATGGCTACAAGCATTATTGATTCTATAACATTTCCCAGTTGCCGCTCCATTCGGATTTATAATTCCACCTCTATTATAATATGTAGCGTATGGCATCAGAGGTAATGGTAACAATAAAGAAAAAGACATCACCGCAATGCACAATAAAGACAAGTGGAAGAATATTAAAACAGGTAAATAAATTTAAATATCTGGGAACATTGTTAACCTCAGATGGTAGTTGTAAAACAGAGGTGAGATGAAGAATGGCTCGGGCAAAAGCAGCTTTCCAAAAAATGAGGAAGATACTGTGCAATCCAGTTTTGACAACAGAAACAAAAAAAAGAGTTCTTAAATGTTATGTAGAGCAAGTCTTAAAATATGGATGTGAATAATGGACAATAGAGCAACAGAAAAGAAAATCACTGGAGTCTGTAGAAATGTGGTTTTACAGAATACCATGGACAGCTAAGAAGAGTAATGAAACCGTTCTGAAAGAAGTCAAAGCAAAAAGAGAGCTAACTTCCAAAATTAGGAAGAAACAATATTCATATTTCTTCATGTAATGAGAAGGGAACAGCTGGAATATATTGTAACAACTGGGAAAATCGAGGGACAAAGAGATAGAGGGATGCAAAGAGAAAAGATATCAGACAGCTTAAGAGAATGGCTTGGCAGAAAGACAACAGAAATGATAAATAACTGTCGTGATCGAAAGTTGTGGAGAGACATGATCACCTACACCAGCAGCAACGGTACATGATGATGGTGGTATGGCATCCAGATGGTCAAATTTCTATTTACTATCTCTATTTATAATTCACAACAATTACATTAGGCTGCAATTGTTTCTTGTAAAACAAATATATTTTTTATCAAAATTGGATATAAAATGGTTTCAGTGGTCATAATTTTGAAAACTCCCACATGTGACCCTCATCTTTCAGTAGATGAAAAGAGCTCAAGAGATTAATCAGCCTGTGGCAAGGATATGTAAAAAGTTTTAATTTTTAATTCAAAATTTGCAACAGTGGCTTTATATATAACTTTATATCTCAAGTATTTATTTTCTACGTCCGATCGGGTGACTCGTCAACATTTCAGCTTCTTAGCCACTATTTGCATTCAGAAATTGTAGAACGGGACAATAGTTTTATTATCTAATCTCAAATAGCGTCTTATATTTCATCTGAGATAATTATTTCTTCGTGATGTCCTTACATATTTTAAATTCTAATTATTATGTGCGGATATTCTTTGCACCACTGTTCCTCGGCGATAATTTACTTGTCTTGTTCTGTCGTTCATTTAAAGACACAAATAGCAAGTATATAATTATCGTCCGAACAATTCAAAATAATACACAAAATGGCAACGAGTAATTTCCCTTCAGAGATATTTGCGGTGGATAATTGTAAATTGTACAGCAGAAAGTGGGAATTTTCAGAAATATTGCTTGCTTTCTCTCTTATTTGCACGTTTTTGCAAAAATGAACACTTGGTAAGGAGGTGCTTAGTACCGTCATACGCTAGAGATCGATGATTGATTGTTAGTTATGTCGACGGTTTTGTTTTCTTCAAAACCATGGCGGATTGGGTGTTTACCAAAAGTTTGAAATTGTCTACAAGTGATGCTTTATCTGGGAAAATAAAGCGGCGTGGCGTGGTATTGACCAAAGCATTACAAAATGTAACTACAAATAAGGGAATAGTTTCTTCTTTTTTTTTTTTTAGCGTTCATCTGTTAAGTAGGCGTGGATACGTTGTGTCTGGTTTACTGCAATGCTGCGATATTTGCGCCTTAGGCCCGACACATCCGTTTTCGTCATTGATAGATTTGCCTGACAATTTGTGCCGATCAGCTGCCATTTTTAGCCTACTTTTTAAACTACGCGCTCACACAGAACCTCATATTTTTCGCCTTTGTCCGAGACGGATAGACATCGAAACTCACCAGAGATCGGGGGATGGTAGAACCCCAAAGAAACAAAGGAGTGAAACTGTATAAGTCCATCTTCCCCCCCCCCCTCTCTTTCTCTCTTTTCTTTTCTCTTATGGCTGGATTGGAACCCATGTCCTTCCTGTCCAGGGGGCAACGTCTTACCTCTAAATAAACCAATCCCTTTGGGAACAATATGAATACCGAAATATTATTCATTTCGCAACAGTTAAAGATGTCAGCTCTACTGTTACATTACAAACGCCTTGGTCTTTTCAATACTAAAATAATATAAATTTTACATCCAATAGTGTTGTGTAAAAAAAAATGTAACAATCGGAATATACAGAAACAAGAGCGAAGAGAATGAGTGAATTTTACATACAAACATTGTCACATTTACAGGAAGCATTCTAAAATGTTTGTTTTTTTAAACTGACAACCGTAATCGGCACTCTTTTACTTGTCTCGACAAAATTATAGAAATATTGTTTTGCTGACCTTGCACGTGACAAGACATCATCTTAAACTACCTGACATCGGACGTTTGAAAGATTTGTATCGTTGGACTGACACATTCTAACGTATGATGGGATTTTGGTTGCATGAAGGTAGCTTAGCTGTAACTCAATTTTTGAGCTTATCTATGTTGTTTATGTCCTCATGCTTATACGTCCTGAATCAATCATCGCTTGTATTCATCTTTATTCACATTTTTTCGATTTTCTTATGTATTTTTTTTTTTAAATACAAGCCGAGAAATACGATATGAACATTCACATTAAAATGGAAGTGGTACCTATTGTCAGAGAAAAAAATTGCAAATATTACAGAGAAGACATAATATTAACATAACGATTGGGAATGGACGCTGAAGCAACTGGATGAGTTCAAATGGAGGCATACCTCCACGTTAACAGACTGGCACATAATGATGATGATGACAATTTATCAGCAGACTGATTTCGACAGGAAAACATTCTTTCTCTATAGCTGTTCAATATCTGCTGACGTTTCATCGATCCGCCCTCTTAAACAGTTTCCATTATCTTTTCTTACCTCAGTTTTGCCTGTTGCCATAACATATTCCTGCGACTAATGACAATAAACAAATAAATGAAATAGACTCTATAGACAATCAAGTAAAGTAAAGTACCCCTGTCACGCCAAGTGGCGTATAGGGAAATATGGTGTTAGTGACCCTATATTTTACAGACCTTCAGCACATGATTTTTGCGGTAATGTGGTCGGTATTACGCCCGTGCTGCTTTACTTTCACAGAAAAAAATCTGGTACCCATTTTAAGGCTGGGTGAACCTGGAAGCCGTCGGTTGGGATCGAACCTTACCCCTTGTCCTTTGTAGTCCAGTTAACTAACCACTGAGCTATCGCGGCTCCTATAGACAATCAAGCTCGTTAATATATTGATACCCCGGTCACAAAATTAATCAAAGAAGAAAATGACCAGAGCCAGTTCGCTTTTCAAAGCATCTTTCATCCCAATTTTGTGCTGCAAATATCAAACTTGGATTTCGATTCTAGAACAACCAAAACAAAAAACCACGGAAATTAAAAAAAACAAAAAAAAAAAAAAACAGCTGAGCCCGCATGGGAGGGATAATCTGAAATAAAGAACTTAAAAAACAAAAATCGCCTCCCTTTTTTTCCAAGCAGTAGAAAGTTGGGGTATAACAAACTTAGTGGTTTGGCCACTTGACAAGAGAGAAACGTCTAAACACAATGCAAACGCTAACAAAAATCAGAGACAAAGTGAACGTCCTCAAAAATAAAAAAAATGTATGGATAAATCAAAACAAACACCACTCCGATCTGACACGTGATAAGATACAGAAATCTACAGACTAAAGACAGAATATACACATATACCCATCCACTTGACATTCAAACGAAAATACTGAAAGAAAGACATATAGAAAGAGGAATATGAAGAAGAAACACTTTTTTCTTGTCTTAATTTAAAATACAAATTGAGCAGCCCGTTTGAGTGCTTGTGCCTTTCAGTGCCAGTTTCGGCCCGATGGTTTTCATGTAGAAAGCTCTGCTGGTCCTAGAGTGCTTTCTGGCGTCAGTTTAGTTGTTACAGATGTTAATGGCGGCTCATCTTTTCAAAATGCAAATGCGTTCAAATATAACCTAGAAGACGTTTTCTGTGGAAAAACAGTTTGTTCTCTCTCCACAAGAAGTTAAAACTCAAATAGAGAAAAACAACAAAAAATAATTTCCTTTACATTTTCTTCATGTACCTTCGTCCACTTCTTCGTCTATTGCTCCTTCTTTTCTCTTCTTTGAAACTTTATAGAAAAAAAACTACACGCTTTTGAGGACAAATGCCGAAGAGGAATACTCCGTGTACAATGGAGAAATCTTCTAATTATTCAAGAATAATTCAAGAATAATATTAAGAAAAGAGAGATGTTCATGCAAACAACGACATCATTAAAAAAGAAAAGATGGACATATTTGTGTTCAGAAGAGACAATACAAGAGTTTCAAAACAGGTGCTTCTATGCTTGCTTGCTTGCTTGCGTTCGCCCGATTACTAAAAGAGTATAGCTCTTCATAATCCACCTTTAAAAGGACGTTAAGTGGGCGTGACTGCGTTGTGTTGTGGTTTGCAGTATAACTGTGATATTTGCACCTTTCGGCCCAACACATCCGACTTCAGCATGACATATTTGAGCACCAGGCTGTCTTCACTCTTTAATCCCTACTCGCTAGGCCAGACTATACAGGCTAGTCTGTTACTAGAGGCACCACGCAGAAGTGGAGCAGGGTCTGGATTGTTCTGGTTCACCGATCCTGGCGCAAGCCATCAGCTGTGGGTCGCTGACAAGTTCCAGCTCTGCTGCCGTGAAGCGCGTCTTTGCCTCCAGGCTTTTCTATGGGAAACATAGAGATACAGGAAAAGAGGAAGACATAGATTGAATCTAAAACTAACACTTATAGGAGAAGCAACGTTGGCAAGCATAGACTCATTAGGTAATATGAAACATCTCGTCAAGAATAGATAAGGATGGCGAAAAACACAACGAACCCTATGCGATGTCTAGGGGCGCTGGAAGAATCACGTAACCCTTCATATTCTATCTTGTTTATTTCGCTTCCTCGTTACTTTTATTAACTATTTTTTTTTACCTTTTACTTAATCATACTTCTTTCAGAGAGAGTTTTTACTTTGAAGTAAGATGAAATAGAATACAAAGCGAGTTGTAGTGGGGGCGAACGACCGCCCGTCCAGCAACTTAGTGCGGTCAGCCACTCACAGTTGACCACTGGCGTTAGGGTTGGCGAACAATAAAGCTGATCAAGATCCTGCTCCACCTTCCAGCGGTAATTTTATAAATATACTGTCCAGTCTGACTAAGCGAGTAGGAATCAAAGAGGGAAGGCAACCCGGTACTCAAAAATGCTGGTTTGAAGTCGGATCAGTTGGGACGAAATGTGCAAATATTACAGCTAGGCAACAAACCACATCACAGTAAATCTAAGCCCATTTAGCGCCCTTTTAATAACAGATTATGAAGAGGTATATTCATTCCTTTAATAGAGTGAATGTCAGAAGGAAAAGTTGCAGTAAGAAATGAATAAGAAAAATGTTCGAAAGAAAACTTAAACACTTATACAGCGCATATGATACACTGTAGTAGTTTCAAGGTGTCCAATAGGTTTCCCTTTACAATTATTGAAGTAGCGTCCTCTCATTATAATAATGTGAATACTTACTGTTATGTGCAGCAGCGATAAAGAAGCTCTGCAGCGACGCATTTTCAATCAAATATGGAGTAATTCTATGTTATTTATAACCGGTGTTTAATGTAATTCTTTAACCTATTACCATGACTTCTAGCTTTTTAAAATTGTATTCAATAGAAAGAGTTCCATCAACAGTGACTTGATGGTGATTTTGTTGTTTCTTAATAACGATGTTATACCATCTGTATTTTTAAAATCATCCAAGATAAGAACACTGCCATTGTACTTCTAGAGTATTATCCTCCTCACTTTTCATTTATAGTTCTAGAGTATTATCCTCCTCACTTTTCATTTGTAGTTCTAGAGTATTATCCTCCTCACTTTTCATTTGTAGTTCTAGAGTATTATCCTCCTCACTTTTCATTTGTAGTTCTAGAGTATTATCCTCCTCACCTTTCATTTGTAGTTCTATAGTATTATTCTCCTCACTTTTCATTTGTAGTTCTAGAGTATTATCCTCCTCACTTTTCATTTGTAGTTCTCTATAGTATTATCCTCCTCACTTTTCATTTGTAGTTCTATAGTATTATCCTCCTCACTTTTCATTTGTAGTTCTATAGTATTATCTTCCTCACTTTTCATTTGTAGTTCTATAGTATTATTCTCCTCACTTTTCATTTGTAGTTCTATTTTATTATCCATACTTGTCCATTTGTACTTCAATAGCATTGTCCTTTTTTTTTTCGTTCGCCAACTCTCTAGCGAAGTACCTTGAGACTGAGAACTGAATTTTGCGTGTAATTTGAACTCACAAACTCTCTGTCTCAACTTTATCATTTGTGGTTCGATAGCATTATCCTTTCCTGAACGAAATAACCTGATTGCATAACATAAATATGTAAGGGGACTGACTGGTCTAGTGGCAAATGGCAGATCTCAAGACAGAGAGGTTGTGAGGTTAACAACGGAAAAAAATATGAGTACCTCCCAAGACGGGGTTATATGCCTGTGCGGCGAGGGACCCTTTCGCACACGGCTGCCAGAAAAAAAAACGGATTAACATGCCAAATTCAGTTCTTTGTCTCTAGGGACTTCACTGCAGATGAAAGCTGGCGAACGCAAACATATATATATATATATATATATATATGAATATATAACGTAATGGTTAATCGCATAAAACTGTCATGCATCCAGAAAAGAAGAGGCAATAAGTAAAACAAAAAGTTTATGTTGCAGCTTTTACAAGTAATAAAAAACGAAACAAATTAGAATGTTTTGACCTAAATCTAAACGATAACTTTAAACAAAATAACATGTTACAATTAAACGGTTTGTTTAATGCGATGATGGAAGACGTGGGTCGAAACATTGGTTCTCTTAATTTTTTTTCTCTCGTAAAGCTGCACTTTTGTATTATTATTATTATTATTATTATTATTAGTATTATTATTAGTATTATTATTATTATTATTATTATTTTACTGGTAGCTTAATAACTTGACATTATTACCATTCATAAATGGTTTCTTTTCTAAATTAATTTATTGGAACACAATGCAAGTGCACACACATAGACGATATACGTACTTCAGGGGGATGGTAATAGTCATTTCTTTTCGTGTGGGCATAGGCCACGTGCGGTCTCTTGTTTACTGTTCGCTGCTTGGCCACGTGGCTCTGTCCGCCATTATTAGACCAGACAGACCCTCCACCGTCAGATGGCGCTTGTCCATTGCGAGAAATAGCTTGATGTTCGTTATGTGAGTAAAGTCTGGCAAAGCCATTGTCCTGAACATCCACATGACCGTTGCTCACGTAATGCCCGTTTCGTTGTGGGCGGGGCGAAGAGTGAGCAGACTTCTCCTTCCGGAAGGGAGGCTGGGAAGTCAAACCATCTACTCTGTTGGGGATATAAAACATTCCATCATCCCCTTTCTCCTGCCCTTGGACGCGCCCGTTTGACCCCACAAAGGTCGGGATGCCAGAGCGAGGTGGGCGGTCTCTCTCCATCCCGTTAAATTTCTGTGGAGAGAAAAAAAAAACACTTTTAGTGCTGCTATGGAAACAACTTAACAGCAAAGTTTTAAAATTAAAAAAAAAAATAAAAACACGGAAGAGCTCGTAAAGCAAAAATTATCATTAGGCAACTTCATTGCCGAAGTTATCAAGGATGATCTTAAAACATTCCAGCCCAACGGAGATTAAAAACTCTTTGGCGGATGTTGGAGAAGTAGAGACATACCCCAGGACACGGAGAAAGCCAAGATTATGACGTTATACGAGAGCTAGAAGGTTGAGGACGGTCAACCAATGGATCGAGCGGTCATCATCAATGCCCTCCTATATGTGGGAAGGGCACAGGACTTCGACATCCATGAGTCCACGTCACTCCTTCGGACATCCTTTTGGATGAAAGGATGGGAGTTAAGATGGGCACAGCCAAAAAGGAGAAACATAGTGGCCGTGTAAGAAGACTTATCAACCAACACAGTCCTGTCTTCGTCAGTCGCTGGACACTGCGGGACTTGCTGAGGAGGGGATCTGAGCACCTATGGACATGTTCGGAGTGCAATGATGATGATGATCCTCAAATAACTCAATAACTCAAAGAGGGACTAGAGCGAGTGGAACAACTATTGGGGTATCTCCATCCTGAGTATAATTAAAATGACATTTGCAAGAATTGTTCTAAAGCGCCTACACGAAATGGTAGGATATATACTTCTGGAGATCCATCGTGGATGTAGAGCTGGTCGGTCAACCACTGATATGATCTTTACTTTCGTTAAACTGTTGGAGAAGTGCAAAGAATGAAGATCCGAAACATGGACTACCCAAGCAGGATGAGAGAGAATATTAAACAGTTTCATGTTCGTTGGCATCGCAAGTTAGTGAACATCAAATGAGAGGACAAAGTCAACTCAAACGTCTTGCAACGAGTCAAAGTCTCATCTATCATGGCAACACTTAGGAGTCAGAGACAAAGTTGGTTGGTTTAGAATAAACAAAAATGGCATTTAAAAAATTTGTATGAATTTAATTTGTATAATTTAATTTGTATAATTTAATTTGTATAATTTAATTTGTATAATTTAATTTGTATAATTTAATTTGTATAATTTAAGAGAGAAAAAAAAGGCAGTGCTGTGATATACTGATGTTTGCATGGGTTTCCTTGGGAGAATTCTCTATCAGTGAGAAAGAAACCCAGAAAATATTCGGTCTGATCGCAGTACATGTACATATATCACAATACACGGAGAACAAAATGCACGAAGCGAATTTGTCAACATAACTTACTGGTGCATTTTGAGAAGTGCTGTGACAAGTGTTGGGGTAGATATGGGTAATTCCTTACTGCAATTGAACTGGTTTCATGAATAGAATAGAAGAACAAAATATTTTTTTTAAAGGGCAGAGAACAATTTGCGACATAGATTCTCTTAAAATTAGAAAACAAAAGACACGGGGAAAGAAGCACGGGGGACATGATTTTTGGGGTAATGTGGTCGGTATTACGCCCACGCCGTTTTACTGTCCTAGAAAAAATCCGGTACCTATTTAAAGCTGGGTGAACCCGGAAGCCGTCGGTTGGGATTGAACACTACCCCTTGTCTTTTGTAGACCAGTTCACTAACCACTGAGCTATCACGGCTCCTTACACAACGATAATGTACAACAGCAATGATGTACACAACGATAATGTACAACAACAACAGTGTACACAGCAATACTTGTACTGATGCAGTTTTTGGACATGCTAGGGATCAACACAACAATATAAACAAAATGTTGACAAGTCAAACAGCCTGTTCAGGGCAGGTAATTCCTGAGTCATTATTTCGTGATAGCCAAAAGAGCAAGCGTTTAACATTATTATTAAAGTCTTCACATGTAGCTTTTTTTTTTTTACTTAGATCTAATGTTTTTTCCGCATATTATCATTACTATAGTTAGATATGTTAGAAGTCCCTTTGAAGAAAACGTGGACAAAGAAACAAATTCTGGACGGGCTTTTTAAAATAAAAATGAGGGGAAAAAAAAAAGAAAATGCTTCTGAGAAAACCAGTAGAGATAAACTTTGAAATAGAAAATATAAAGAAAGACAAATTAAATCGTTTGGCCACGCGATAAGATAGAAAGAACAAAATAACGTATGTTATGAGTTTTCCACACAACAGACTCTGAGGGCGCCTCGCTGAAAAAAAAAAATTGACAGAGTGCCGGAAACACTTTGCAACGTGTCAAAGGAAGAAGTTATTTAAAAAAAAAGGACTGTGATCTATATCCCCCCTTCATGATTTCTGATCACCGTTGACTAATTTCATAAATATTTTTAGGTCGCTTAAAGTACCCAGTATAGGTCTGTCACAATGAGATAAAACAGTGTTTGAACCAGAAAAATTCGTATGTTTATATATATATATATATATATATATATATATATATATATATATGACAAAGCAAATGTTCATTATAAAGCGAATGTAAGTATGAATGAAGGCAGACCCATGCCCCCTTCCTAACTTAACTAAAATAAAGGCAACGGCCAGGTAATGCACGATGATGAAACCATTTATACAAACAATTCTCTTACCACTGCTTAGATGAGCAGGTGGAAATATGAATGGTATATTCCACTATGGAATAGTTACAATGCATCTAACGGCAGTTGCCTCAGTTGTAACTCGTCGGTCTAATTTAGAAATACTTCAGAGAGCCTAGAAGGTAGGGATGATATCTCTTGGAGATAAAGAGGTAGTCATTATCCCTCGCAGTCATTTGGAAACATTCCACCATAGAATAGTTACAATGTATCTAACGGCAGTTGCCTCAGTTGTAACTCGTCGGTCTAATTTAGAAATACTTCAGAGAACATAGAAGGTAGGGAATTGAAGTTATAGTCTAGCTAGAGAAGAAACAGTGTATCGATCTATTTATCTGTCGTTCGCCTGAAGTATTGTCTATATCTGCAATGATGTTTCCTGTGTAAATTTTACTGTCTTTTGTAATTCTTGAAGTGACCCATATAGTTTTGTTAGTTTAGAGATATACTTCTCATTGGCGTGAGCGCGTGGCATCCAGATTGTTGTGGTGCTCCTTTTGGCTAGTTTCCTCCGACTTCAGCACTTACACTTGCTAGAGCAAACTGTGGTCTTTGCTCGGGTGTAGGAAGGCCTGGTCAGTCGTGGTTTTCAGTCCCTGGTGACTGTTAAGCCCCATCCCCACAAGGAGCTGGCCTTGATGGGGGAGAAACAGTGTAGAAAGGCCAATGCATTTGATGACCTCATGCCATGCAGTCATAAACGATTTGTTGACCGATCATTGTTTGTCACCTACAATAACTTATATATGATCTGTACGACCTGGCTTTGGTCTATTATTCCGATCTGTTGTGTTATTGTGACGATCTAGTTCATTTTCTTATTTTCAACAATCTTGCCAGAGACCAACGCTGGTCAATGCCATCTTTTACTAATATTACTTCTAACTGCGATGATGACACGTACCTATAACACTTTTAATTATATAACACTTTTCATCTTCTTATACGTCGATAAAATATGAGGTAAAAACGGACAAGAAATATGTAAACACTTTTTACCCTATTAAGTACACATGCATGTAGCATAAATGATAAAATTTGAATTCACGAAATGCAAACAAAATATAATTTCCGGCAGCTCTTTATAATGACAGATTACTGTAAAAAGATACATATCGACAAGAACAGAATAAATAAATATCAAATTATGTCAGTTTTTATTTACACTCTATTTTTTGCGGAAATTACTGGGTCTGTAGAAGAAAAAAGAAAAACCAGAATAAATTAACTCAACAATAATATGGGCTGTCATGAAGGGGGTGTTGTTCTTGTAGACGCAGCTCGGGGCTGGCAGATACATCAGATACGATTTTGACGTTTCAGGACCTGGCTTCAATGACAGGTTCAGACCTTTAACCCAAGTGCGTTTCACTAGAGGTGGCAAATTTGGAGCTCGTCTGACGGATTCGGCACGAGTCGCGCTAGAACTGATGTGATAAGCAGTCTTTTCTCCATGGTTTGAATCATATTCAGATTAATGCTCATCTGGTTCTTTCTGTTAAATCGCTTTGACGGCTGGCATAGACGGTCATAACATTTTGCAGTTTCAAGAATACAGTGAATTTTGACTCATTCGTTTAACTCATGCTATTGTGATTGTCTGATTGTTTGATAAATTCATGCAAATGATTGACGAATTATTTTATATGCTAGTGATTGATATTTATTGATTCAATTCATTCAAGTTAGTGACTGATTTATTCATTCTTGTGACTGACTAATTGATTCATTTCATCATGGTAATAGACTGATTGATTCAATTCACCCTAGTGATTGACTCATTGATTCAATTCATCCTTGTGATTGGCAGATTTAAATCAGCCCAGTGACTGACTGATTGATTCACATCATCATAATGACTGACCGATTGATTCAATTCATCCTTGTGTTTGACTGATTCATTCAATTCATTCTTGTGATTGACAGATTCAAATCACCATAATGACTGACTGATTAATTCATTCAAGTGATTGACTGATTCATTCAATTCATCCTAATGGCTGATAGATTGATTCGATTCATGCTAGATTGTGTATTTTTATGACGACACGCGAAAGAAAATACCAAATATCTGAACTACCAAAGAAGCTACACTAGCGACCTATGTAGTGCACTTGTCTACTGACCAACTGGAGCTAGGTTCAGCTCCCAAATGTGGCGATTTTGTTTTCCTGAACGAAAGGTTTAAAGGTTCACCGAGCCTTTGAAACTGAGGAGGAGGAATTTACTTTGAAAAAGTAGATCGACCTGTTGTGCTACTGACAACGTCGTCCACAGATGTGAAGATTTGAATTAAAAAGTGTTGGCGCTAACATTAACATATTCCCAATACATAACAAAGCATTATGTGTACAGCTGTTTACATGCTAACGTTCATGGAAGAGATTGACCGTAAAAGTGATTACGTAACAACAAGGACATCTATACATGAAGATACTGTTGCCTGTGTCCCAGGACAAACGGTACATGACGTTCACTTTTGCGTTCGTCCTAAGACAACATTGCGCCTCCGTCCTTGAAAGGGAGTATTTAAAAAGCGTAGACGCGTGTCTTGTCGCATAAAGCAAGCAACTAGATAATGCGCCTTTCACCCCAAAAGTGACGACATCGACACATTTTTTTTTGGTGCATGGTTGCCTTCCCTCTCGATTGTTACTCACTTGACCTGACTGTTTGCTCAGCTTTCAAACGCACCCATTGGATTGGTGGGGGATTTTGATCATTTTTGGTACATTAATCAGAATGTACACGCCCTCCAAGATTCTCTCAGTTGTGTAAAGACGATTTCCTTCCAATTAAATACGATATACTATATAACAAAAAGTAAAGTACCCCCGTCACGCCAAATGGCGTATAGGGAATATGGTGTTAGTGACCATAAATTATACAGACCTTCGGCATATGATTTTTGGGGTAATGTGGTCGGTATTACGCCCGTGCCGCTTTACTTTCCCAGAAAATAATCCGGTACCCATTAAAGGCTTGGTGAACCTGGAAGCCGTCGGTTGGGATGGAACCCTACCTCTTGTCCTTTGTAGTGCAGTTCATTAACCACTGAGTTATCGCGGCTCCCTGATATATATATATATATATATATATATATATATATATATATATATATATATATATACTGACGTCATCATTCTCTACTAATACAAGAAATTGTACTATTTCCTCACTTACGTACAGCTATTAACCATACAACTTTTTTTTATAAATTGTCATTACCTTAATCAACTTTACTGCTGCATAGAGACCTTCACGTCTCTATGCATCTTGAGGCCTTTACTCCCATGGCAAGAAGCGAGTTCTCCATTGCATCAACAAATATCTTTGAAATGCCATCGTCTTCTATTTGTCACAAGTAACCACAAAATGGTTTGGTCACGTGACAAGGCAGAAAGATCAAAACACAACGAGCCTTCAACAAACGTTGTGAGAACACCAGACCCATGGGGCGACCACGAAAAAGATGGGTCGATGGAATATTAGAAGCACTAGGAAACATAACAGCAGCAGAGGCGAACAGAAGAGCAAAAGACCGCAAATTATATCTCCCCTCGACGCTGAAAGGCAGATGGGGAAGGAAAGAAGAAGAAGAAGATCCCCAGCCACATTAGAAGACCTCGTTGGAGGATCGTGACCTGACCTTGAATCTCATCACGGTCCAGTACTTCATTCTTTATTCTCTTACCTTTCTCCTTTACAATCCAAGCAGTGCACATGAATGCGTTAATTCTTTTGTCCATGTTAGATATCTTTAGCCATTGTTTCGCAGCACTGAACTATTGCATAGATTGCAGCGGACTTCATTTCTAGGTTAATCACTAAAATAGACAGCTACCTTCATAAGAGAGTCGAGAGACCTAGTCCGAATGAGTCGTGATCGCAGAAGAAGAAGGATTTCTACGTCAAGGTCTTAGTTTGACTTTTGGTCTGTGCCAAAACAAAACAAAAAAAACAAGGTATATGACTTGGAGCAGTCACGTTTAAACCTTTTGCGAGAGACAGACAATCAGATAGACTGACTGACTGACAGAATGAGAGAGAGAGAGAGAGAGAGAGAGAGAGAGAGAGAGAGAGAGAGAGATTTCTGACCACTTTAGCCCTAAAGCCGCTCCCACCAATTAAACTAATTTGCACTAGTCTCTCCTTCGTCAGCGTGGGACCTCATACATCTCTTAACTATCTTTACGACACATAGTACCATTGCTGGTGTATGTCGGGGGGCAACGATAGAACCAGAGGGATAAAGGCCGCTTGGTCAAAGCAGTCTCCACGACGTGTGAGACTCATGATTTTTATTTCAACCGATGAATATCGGGTTGTCTTCTATTTTCGATCCCCACTTGCTTGACCAGCCTTAGACAGGTTAGTCTGTTACTGGAGGCACCACGGAGAGGTGGAGCAGGGTCTGGATGGTTCTGGTTCGCCGTTCCTCGCGCAAGCCATCAGCTGTGGGTCGCTGACAACTTCCAGCTCTGCTGCTGTGAGGCCCATCTTCGCCTCGAATGCCCTTTAAAAAAAAAAAGAGGAGTAACCATACAGTGGACACGAAAGAAAAAAAAACCCAGTGCTCTGAGTCAAAAGTGTGTCTCCTAAGTTTTCACTAATTAGTGGGTTCTTTGTTGTTTCCCAAAGGAAATCCTCAAATACCTGTGCTTTACCTGTAGCTGTGTCCTGTTTACTACTAAAACGACAGCTGGTTTATCTCCCCTGTTTCAGTCAGTTTCATGATAGTTAACTTTTTATATAGACATTTGTAATAGAAAGTAATCTGATCAACAGTAGTCTTCCCCCCCCCCCCCCCCCCCAACACACCCCCATTTTCTAGTTGTATTCAACGAGGACATTTCAGGTCCAGAACGTATTTGGACGCCGATCGAGCTATGGCCCAGGAATGTCTACCTTCCTTAGAATGTCAATAATTACATGGCGAAAACACTTACTCAAAGAAAAGGGGTGGAGGGAAAGGTATTTTCACTTGATGATCAAATTGCTCCCTAAACAGGGCTCCGTATCTAGCGGGTTCTATCACTTTATTATCAAAAGTGTATGGTGGCTGACTGATTTATTAGTTATGATGAGTTTGTACCGTGATAACGATTTGGACTTAAAATGACGTCACAGACAAGCTACACTGTAAGCTCATAGGACTGTCTGTGTACTGGATGAGCATAGGTCGGCCGGTCGTAATCAATACATACGCTTAATGGACTGGGGAGAAGGTTACTGTACACAGTAGACGTCGATAATGTTTTAATATCCGCTTGAGTTAGGTTCCGGGGCACAGGTCTGGTATATTGTGTGAAGACCGTTTAGAAGAATAAATATAATTTTATTTGGTCGCAGATAAAGAGAGAGAAAGAGGGGCGGGGGAAGAGAGAGAGAGAGAGAGAGAGAGAGAGAGAGAGAGAGAGAGAGATAAAGATAGTGTATGTATGTTTGAGGTAAGGGGTAAGGATGGATGTTTGGCAGGTTTGATTGAGAAAGAACAAGGAATGATGTTTGGGAGATTAGATTGAGAAAGAACGACGAATGATGTTTTTTTTATTGAGAAATAACGAAGAATGATGTTTGGGAGGTTTCATTGAGAAAGAACGAAGAATGATGTTTGGGAGGTTTTATTGAGAAAGAATGAAGAATGATATTTGGGAGGTTTGATTGAGAAATAACGAAGAATGATGTTTGGGAGGTTTGATTGAGAAAGAACGAAGAATGATGTTTGGGAGGTTTGATTGAGAAAGAACGAAGAATGATGTTTTTGTGTTTGAAAAATGCATGAAGAATTAATAACGGCACATGGTGGCGAGGATGTAAGCAAAATGTACAAAAAATGAGATTAGAGAGGGACAATTTAGCATACATGAGGAAAAAGGGATATGTTTTTGAATGGAGTGGAAGGGGACGAGATATTGGGACACATTCAAAAGAAGCGTATCTTTTCTAAAAATGAGGGATGGAGTATAGAAGTGAGAGAGTCGGAGATTTTTAGAATAAAACCAAACGTATATAATAATACGTAAAATAATGATTGAGATAAGGTATAACTAATTGATATAGCGAGAGAGAGAGAGAGAGAGAGAGAGAGAGAGAGAGAGAGTAGAAATCTGAGATAATTAAGCAAAACGTATTGAAGGAAGCCCCCGAAGATAGCAAAAAACAAAAAGAGAAGCGTATAGAAACAGAGAGACAGAGAATATGAGAAACAGACAGAAAGTAAGAGGGATAACAGAAAGAGCGAGTGAGAGAAACAAAATCAAGAGTGACAGTATTCCTGTCGCTTGGCAAATTAAACAAAGTGTGTCTCCTCTCTGCTCCACAATTTGTCTAATCCTTTTTGTTAAACACGATGACTCCGTTCTATCCATACTCACTTTACTTAGCGCTATTGACAGCATACTTTGTAGGGGCGAGGTCTCCATTCTTTCTATTCTATCCTCTTCAGTACTGGACCGCTGAATTCTCACAGAAGATCGATGACAATGCCAGTCTAGCAAATGACTCAAATGAATGAGTTCTTTAATTATTAACGTCCGTGTTGAGGATGTTGTTACTAAGCATTAACTTAACTGCCAAGATTCTGGTGAATAGAATAGTTCTCCGTTTACGTTTGGTCAGTGGTCAGGTTTCAATTCATGACATAGGGATTCGCTGGTCTAGAGATAAGACTTTGGTTTCAGGACAGGAAGGTTACACGTTCGAATCCCGTCACAGGCAGTGCAAATTTTTCACTCAGAATCCGTGACATAGACAGATTTGAATTAAGACATATTTGAACATAGACAGCTTTGAACATAGATAGCTTTGAACATAGACAGCATTGAGTGAATGTGGACCTTACACTTTCTTTTTCGTTTGGCGCTGAAAGTGATTTATTTGCGCCGTGTCTCATTTTGCAGCTCGTGTGCCTAGGAATCATATTCGACCTGTCGTGGAGTATTTCTAGAACGGTATTTGCCACCTCGCATCCATCCTACCTATTTAGTTATCAAAACTGGAATTTTTATTTCCAGAAACGACATGTGTAGGTGTGGAAGTGTGACGGTTAACTCTAAAGGTGACGCCGGTAATTGGTAGTTAAACCATAATGGTGATGTGGCGGTTAAGAGTTAAATCTTGATGGTGGCATCGGTAAATTAAAGTTAAACCCTCATGGTAATGTTGACAGATAGGAGTTACACCCTGATGGTATGTGGGCAGATAGCAGTTAACTTTGACGGTGACGTCAGCAACTACCTACGACATAAAATTCGTTTCTATATGTCAAGAATGTCTTCACATAACACTATTAGTCTGTTGTTTAATGTGTGATGGTGATGATCTGACGACCAACTGTGTTATATATGTTCGGATAATAACTACATCAAGTTTCGGGCAGATGGTGCTGGTAAACCTGGGAGGGCCGACCATCTAAGGGCAGAATCCCCCTACAGAAAAGACAATCTGCTGCCTTGCAGGAGGATTGGGGACAATCAAAGGCTAAGAAAAGCAAACCTAAATAAAAAGCTGGCAGAAATCGGATGCACTGGGCCACTGGCGCAGAACACAGTGCAACGTTCTAACTGGTATCCAATCAGAATGGATCTAACAGACTCTAATTATAGTGTTCTGTCTGTAAACGCTTAAACAGACAGCTGACTTCATAAGAGAGTCTGGAATCCTACTCTGATTGAGACTTGATCGGAGAGAGATAGATAGCACTATTGAAACATGGCTCTTATCTCCATTGTCATAATGGGTTGCATAATATCTTCCATAACGTTTTACAATATTCGAGGCATGTTTTGTCTGGAACATAACAACGGTATTACACAATGTTGCAAAAAACAACTTGTCAAAGAATTACTGTCCGGACAATACAAAGTAAAGAAACGAGCTACTGTTGTTGACATAACAGTCTGGTAGCAATTTCGTCTGCTGTATAAGCCAGCTGTGAATAACAGAAAAGCGGCGCTATATTCCGTGTCAGTTAAAGTTCGACAGAAATAGGATTAACTATTATACATTGATTGACATTTCAATGACTCGGAGTTTGACTCATAAAGTAATTGAAGTATATTACTATAGTTCGTTCAAAAATTCGTGCCCACAGAGTTTATTAATTATCTCGGAAACTGTATGATGAATTTATGTAATTCTTTTTAAATCTTATTTTTTCACCGACCTTCAGATCTTATAACATTTAAGTACAAAGGTTGTCAGAATTTGGCACAAATTGTTTTTTGTTATATAAATTTAGGAAAAAATCAAACCATGTGCCCTAAACATTAGATTTTACTGAAAATTATGTTAACTTTTTAGCAAACCTCTCAGTGGATTGCCTCTTACAAGTTACGGTTCAGTGAGCGCGAGATGGTGCTAAGATTGTGTTGAGAGCACGTGAAATTTCCCTTTTTAAACAGTGAGTTGATTACATCAAATGTGGATTTTGTAAACTCCTAAAAATTAGGACAACCAAGAAAATAATATTTTATAAACCCAAAGAAGCAAAAATCTTTCCTAAATGCATGACAGTAGGGGAAATTTTCAGACTTAAGGACGGTGAAAAAATAAGATTTCATGAAAAAGAATTACAAAAATTCATCAAACAGTTTACGAGATAATTAATAAACTTTGTGGGAACGAATTTTTGAACGAAATATAGTAATATAATTGTTACTTTTGCTTTTGCTATACTTGACTTTGACTTTGACTTTGACTTTGACTTTGACTTTTACTTTACTTTACTTTACTTTACTTTACTTTACTTTACTTTACTTTACTTTACTTTACTTTACTTTACTTTACTTTACTTTACTTTACTTTACTTTACTTTACTTTACTTTACTTTACTTTACTCTACTTTACTTTACTTTAATTTCAACGGTCTTTATACTATTTTCTGTCACGTGTCGAGGGCTTTGATGAAGTGATGAGGGTGAGATTATTACTGAACTAATAAGTAAAGTCTGAATAAAGGTCGCATTCCCCATCAGAAATCTAACCAGTCTGCACTTAAATAACAAACAAAAAGCCCAGTCCATTATGCCACTCACTAGCTAATTACAATAAATACAATTACAGTTTCTGCGTGTAATGTAAAAAAAAAAAGTAGAGAGATCCGTCACGCCAAGTGGCATATAGGGAATATGGTGTTAGTGACGTTAATAATAAACAGACCTTTGGCACATGAATTTTGGGGTAATGTGGTCGGTATTGCGCCCATGCCGCTTTTATTTCTCAGAAAAAAAATCCGGTAACCATTTAAGGCTGGGTGAACCCGGAATCCGTCGATCAGGATCGAACCCGACCTCTTGTCCTATGTAGCCCAGTTCACTAACCACTGAGCTATCGTGGTTCCGTGTGTGTAATACAGGCTTTAGAAATAACACCTGTAGCAACAGTTATTTTACTTTCGATGGTTTGTTGTTGCAAAGACTAGTGAAGAATTTGTTGGTTCAAAGACTAGTGAAGATTTTGTTGTTGCAAAGACTAGTGAAGAATTTGTTGGTTCAAAGACTAGTGAAGATTTTGTTGTTGCAAAGACTAGTGAAGATTTTGTTGTTTCAAAGACTAGTGAAGATTTTGTTGTTTCAAAGACTAGTGAAGATTTTGTTGTTTCAAAGACTAGTGAAGATTTTGTTGTTTCAAAGACTAGTGAAGATTTTGTTGTTGCAAAGACTAGTGAGGAGTCTACATTTTTTCATCAAATTATGTATTTGCGTTAATTTTTTTTTTTTTTTTGCCATTTCATTTTGCGCCGTAATTTCATGCTTAAAACAATTAAATTTACTTTAACCTCAGAGAATTGCACATAATTACCAGGTTTCTATTGTGACAGAAATAACCTATTAACTATACCTGGAATACGGTATCTGCACTGAACTTGACTTCAATGCAACTATTCCCTTGTAATACCTTTTTAAAGAGTGGACAGTGATGACATTATTTTTTATTATTTATTTTAAATATACGTTTGTATGTATATTTATGTGTTTTTTTTCCTGCTAAAGACCTATTGAGCCGAAACGGTGTTCTATTTAGTGTTGTTCACTTGTTACGTGAAGCTTTAAACAAATGTTTTTTTTTTCGTTTTTTTTTTACAATATATAAAGTAAAGGTAAAGTACGAGACTTGAACCGGCGTCTTAGCACACGAGTTTTCACCCTTATGTGCTCGGCCGCTTATCCAGAAGTATTCGGAGACTTCTGGATAGATTCACTTCAAGCATCTAAACTCATGATGCGAGGCGACATTCCTCACCTCTCCAGAGTACTACCCTGCGACCCATTTCTGCCAACGGCTGGGTCGACCGTAGGGGTATTTTTTTTCCAACCACGAGTACAATTCACACTGCTTCCAGCGGGAATCGAACACGGGTTGTCCCAACGTTGGTAGCGCAGTCGAGTGGTTTTCCCAAATAGGCTACTGATTTTCATTTTTCCTACTATGCCTTGGGGCGGCGAAAGAGAAACGTCATAGTTCAAACATAGATCAATGATAAAGCCACATAGATCTCTTTCTTTAAGAAAAACAACACATTATGGGCTCGATAAATATGACAGGTCTTGTGGCCGATTAAATAATAATTAATCGATTAGTCGATCACTCAAACTACCAGCCAATCTTCGATCAAGTCGATTAATCAAACTACCAGCAATCTTCGATCAAGTCGATCAATCAAACTACCAGCCAATCTTCGATCAAGTCGATCAATCAATCAAACTACCAGCCAATCTTCGATCAAGTCGATCAATCAAACTACCAGCCAATCTTCGATCAAGTCGATCAATCAAACTACCAGCCAATCTTCGATCAAGTCGATCAATCAAACTACCAGCCAATCTTCGATCAAGTCGATCAATTAAACTACCAGCCAATCTTCGATCAAGTCGATCAATTAAACTACCAGCCAATCTTCGATCAAGTCGATCAATCAAACTACCAGCCAATCTTCGATCAAGTCGATCAATCAAACTACCAGTTAATCTTCGATCAAGTCGATCAATCAAACTACCAGCCAATCTTCGATCAAGTCAATCAATCAAACTACCAGTTAATCTTCGATCAAGTCGATCAATCAAACTACCAGCCAATCTTCGATCAAGTCAATCAATTAAACTACCAGTTAATCTTCGATCAAGTCGATCAATCAAACTACCAGCCAATCTTCGATCAAGTCGATCAATCAAACTTACACAATTTTCAAGGCGGATTTTGTCTGGGACATAAAAACGCTAATAGACAATCTTGAATGACTTAACAAACAAGTTAAAAAGCAAACCAGTCAGAAGTCAGACAGCCGATTATTTAATCATCCACTAACTAAGCAGTCAACTAACCAATCATCCATTTTGTCAATCAACCACAAACCACACATTCAGCAAATCTAACAAATCATCCAATCAGCAAATCTACAAAGAAAGCATCCATTCCGAAATGAACATCGAACCATCCATTCAGGCAGTACCACCAACCACCCATTCAGCCAGTACCACAAACCACCCATTCAGCCAGTCCCACAAACCTAACATTCAGTCAGACAACCACCCAACCACCCATTTAACCAATTAACCATAAACCACCCAATTAGCCAGTTAATCATACATCACCATATCAGCCAGACAACCATAAACCACCCAATCAGCCAGTTAATCATACATCACCATATCAGCGAGACAACCATAAACCACCCAATCAGCCAGTTAATCATACATCACCATATCAGCCAGACAACCATAAACCACCCAATCAGCCAGTTAATCATACATCACCATATCAGCCAGACAACCATAAACCACCCAATCAGCCAGTTAATCATACATCACCATATCAGCCAGACAACCATAAACCACCCAATCAGCCAGTTAATCATACATCACCATATCAGCCAGACAACCATAAACCACCCAATCAGCCAGTTAATCATACATCACCATATCAGCCAGACAACCATAAACCACCAATTCGGCCACGGGCGAACGGACGAATGAACGGCGGGAGGTACAGATAGATACAGAGAGTAGGTCGGACGGACGGACGGACGGACGGACCGACGGACAGACGGACCGACGGACCGACGGACCGACGGACAGACGGACAGACGGACAGACGGACAGACAGACAGACAGACAGAGAGACAGACAGACAGACAGACAGACAGACAGACAGTGTGTATTATTGTCTTACGACTATTTCTCTTCATTCCCCATATTAAAACGATGCTAAATGAGCATTTACAAAAATCTTGCTAAAAGTTATACAAGGAAGGATTCAGAATAAAATCAATACTGAATTAGATGAGCAGCAATTTGGATTTAGGAAAAATAGCGGGACAAAAGAAGCCATATTCTGCATGAGAAAATTAAATTAAATTTAATTATAAACATTATCGAAAAGTACACAGAAGTAAACAAACCAATACATGCCTGCTTCATAGACTACACCAAAGCTTTTGATAGAGTACACCACAAACAACTTATAGAATGCCTAAAAGAGATACATCTAGATGACATGGACATACGACTAATATGTAGTCTAGAGTGGGAGAAAACAGCAATAATAAAATATAACAAAGAGAACTCTACACCCATTGATATAAAAAGAGGTGTAAGACAGGGATGCATCCTATCACCAAGCTTGTTCAATCTATACACTGAGCAAATCATTAAAAACATCATAGAGATGCCAGGCCTACAAATTAATGGAAAAATAATCAATAACCTAAGATATGCTGATGATACTGTACTACTAGCAGAAGATCATAAAGATCTACAACAATTACTTAATGAAATAAACATGATAAGCAAAAAATATGGACTAGATATGAATATAAAAAAAAGACTTAAACTATGATCATAAACAAAGGAAATACTCAAAACCCACAATTGGATATCAAAATTGAAGGAATAGACCTGGAGACAGATCAGAATTACAACTACCTTGGACATACTATAACCAGTGATGGAAAATGTACAACTGAAATAAACAAAAGAGTAGGAATGACAAAAAGTAATTTTAATGCCATGAAGAACATACTAACATCAAAACAAATAACACCATGGCTAAAACTAAGAATAGCAAAATGTTACATCTTCTCAATAGTCCTATATGGTGCAGAAACATTGATATTAGATAAGAAAACAGAACAGAGAATTGAAGCCTTTAAAATGTGGATATATAGAAGTAAAGGTATAATTGGATGGAAGGAAAAGAAAACAAACGACGAAGTCTTAAAACAACTAAAAATGAAAAGAGAACTACTAAACACAATTCAAACAAGACAAATGCGATTTTTGGGCCATGTTAAAAGACACATCAGCTTACTAAAAGTAATCCTGGAGGGGAAAATACAAGGTAAAAGAGGCAGAGGCAGACCAAGACTAAAATGGACGAGTAACATCAAAAGATGGACAAATCAGCCTATAACAACCCGCACAATCAAAGCAAGAGACAGAGCAGAATGGCGCTCCATGGTAGCCAACCTTCGTTGCAGAGACGGCACTCGATGATGATGATGAAATAAGCATTGATGCTTTGTGCTGTGTTTTACAGGAAGTTGCAGATCAGCGAATTTTATAATGAACATCTTGACGCCAAGTAAATCCACACATTTGATTGCAAAGCGCTATTAATTGTCTGGTAATAAAATATTATTTCACGCAACGACGATTTTATAGCTCCCCGGAACATAGGTGACGTCCATATTTTATAAACAATAAATAACCACGACATTTGTAGGCAATTTCAACCCCCATATATTTCGTTTCTCCTTACAATTAAAAATTGCATTCGCAGACTACTTTTTAATTTATTTTTGTCATTGATTTTTAATTTTTCTTGTAAGAAAGAACACGGGTCATAATACTTCCACGTGTTGGCAAAGAATGTGAAATGAACACTCCTACCTTTAGCGAGTTATAGGTGGGTGCGTCTATTTTTTAGACCTCAATATATCGACGACGGATCGACAACACATTCAGGTTGCGCCAGGTCAGGTGCACATCTTATGCCTGTTTTTCATTTTTCTGCCCACATCTTATGCCCGTTTTTCATTTTTCTACCCACATCTTATGCCTGTTTTTCATTTTTCTACCCACATCGTACGCCTGTTTTTCATTTTTCTACCCACATCTTATGCCTGTTTTTCATTTTTCTACCCACATCTTATGCCTGTTTTTCATTTTTCTACCCACATCTTATGCCTGTTTTTCATTTTTCTACCCACATCTTATGCCTGTTTTTCATTTTTCTACCCACATCTTATGCATGTTTTTCATTTTTCTACCCACATCTTATCCACAATCGTCGCCTCAATCCAGAGTTCATATCTTATAACTGTTTCTTGATCTCGTCTGAGTGCGCGATCTATCTATAGCTTGTTTCATAACTCGTGCCCAACTTTAAAAATCGATAGCTTTTTAACCGCTTGTTGTAAGATATTCAAAATTTGCATGTAAAGTTATAATGATTAGAACCCAACAGGGAATTAATTTCATTTAAAAAAAACATTTGGTTATTATTGTTGCTTATTTGATTTATATAAATTTATAACGATCCATTGATGTAGTCAAAACTTAATGTTTACAGTATTTTAAACTAAAATTAGCGAGTACAAATCCATCCACGGTAGAATTGACGTATTTGCACGCTTTCCCCGTGGTTTTTTTTGACACAATTAGACACTTGAGAAATTGTGTGTTCCATTTCCGTTCATTCATAGGTGTAGACGTGGAACAATAACATTTATCATGAGTCTTAAAATGAAATTCTGCAGTTTACAAATCATCGCAATAAAAATGTATGACTATTTTTGCAAAGAGGCTAACGAGGAAGATTATTTCATTCTTTAGAAAACCCTGAGAATAGGACAAGACACATTTTGGATTTATCTAAACGGTCATTTAATCGCTGGATTCAAGCACGTGACCGTCAATGTTCAAAATATACAAAATCACAAGGAAGAGCAAAAATGTTGGATAATTTCGACAGTGAACTTATTAGAAGTGAAATTCGCAAAATGTTGGGTATGAATGAAACTGTTACAATAAGAAAATTAAAAATTTCGCTGAAAAAGAACAACAGTATTGAAATATCAAAGTCTACATTATGGAGGAATGTGAGAGCTGCAGGCTTTACATTCAGAAAGTATTCCAATGGACGAAACATCATCTGTGAGAAGCCACATATAGTAGTCATGAGAAGCAAGTACTTACGTGAAGTAAAAGAGGTGCGCAAGCAAGGTTATGATATTGTGTACTTGGATGAAACATGGATCAATGCTCACCACACTAACCAAAGGGAATGGCAGTCATCAGATGGAAAGATTAAGAGATTAATACCTAGCAGCAAAGGACAGCGCTTGATAATTGCTCATGCAGGTAGTCGACAACATGGACTAATACAGAATGCAGAGCTCATTTTTCTTTCAAAATCCATAGACAATCGGGATTATCACTCTGAGATGAATGGTCAAATATTTAGACATTGGATTGAAAATTCTGTTCTCCCATCACTAGATCGACCATCTTGCCTAATAATGGACAATGCAGCGTACCACAACATTGTTGCACTTGAAGATAAAGTCCAGACGTCATCCAGTACAAAAGATGCTATTAAGATATGGCTCACAAAGGAGCACATACAATTTAATAACATGTGCTTAAAACCTGAATTACTATCTCTAGTAAAGCAAAAACAAAGGACAAAGATTTTTCAAATAGATAAGATTATCCAAGAGCACGGTCATATAAGTTTGAGGCTGCCACCTTACCATGCTCATTTAAATCCAATAGAACTAATCTGGGCAAAATTAAAAGGACAAGTGGCAGATGAAAATACAACATTCAAAATATGCGATGTAAAGACTCTTGCTAATCTCGCTTTATTAAATATAGACAAAGATTATTGAGCTAAATGTGAAGACCACGTCTTAAAACAGGAAGAGGAATATTGGAAAAATGATGGTTTGTGGAATATTCAACCCCAAACAGTTATTAATATTTTAGACTCGTCTGATTCAGAATGAAAGTATATAGCCCCCACAATGTTGGCCCCTATATTACATTAAATTAGTTCAACAAACGGTCCTTTTCAGGACCACACAACTATGAAAATTGGACATACAGGTATACTTTGATATTATCGTCCGTCCTCGAACTGAGAAGACAATAATTCTCCTGGTGTTTTTCCTTATTCAGTTATTTCCCCATTACGGCCACGCCTTTACCTAGTGAAAATTAATCATAGACCAGCAACTACGGTAATTTCTATTATTTAGGGGTTCACAATTTACAATTTTGACAAACATCAAAGAAATTCGCCGCTTTAAGAAAACTGCAGCTGCAAGATATTTGTTAAATATACATTTAAAGGGTCTTTTGCATTCTAATAACATTTGGAAAATTTCAACAGTATTTAACAAACGGTTTCTGAGCAATAGCGTTTTGAAGTTGGGCAAGTGATTTGAAACGAGCTTTAGCTCCAAGATCTCCCGCTTGTCGTTGTGCTCCTAGTTGTACTCTGAGCAGTTCTTGTCTTTATAAATATATATATAGGATGATGATGGAGAGTGGTTTCCAAAATATTCGCCGCGGCTACCATGCGCGTCATCACACTTTGGAAAATGTCGCCTATGATATTGTCAATCCTATTCAGTCGACAGAAATTATATATATAACCTTAATCATTGGCTATATCATCTATATAGGCTTAATAAGCGTTGGTACATAAAAAGAGTTTCTACAGGTTAATTATGTCGATATTATCATATGATATATCCTATCAGAGTGCCCAGTAAATTAAATTTTAAATTAATTTTGAGGAATACATAGTGAATACGTGGGCAACCTTTCCAAACTCGGAGTAGTGCTTTTTATTTGCTACATTCTGTGCACCACAAATAACATTGACCTTCTCATTAGGGCTTTGAAATTGAATACAAATACATTTCGGAGAAAAAAAAAAGAACTAGTCTTGCAGTGGATACCAGCACATTTTGGCATCCCTGGTAATGAGAAAGAAGATAAACTCGCAAAAGCAGGTAGAAGCTTTCAACAGTCCAACCAATCCTAGAGCCTCAAAAGAATCAAAAACAATCATGAAGCAGGCTAGGAGAACAAAATGGAGGGAGTTGCATGTGAAATGTGAGCCATAACACGACAGCCTATACAAATTTAGCAGACATGAGCAGACTAAGATATACGGACTCAAATAATGTCATTGTGGTATCAGAGCACATCTACACAAGAACTGATTCAATGACAGCAGAGTAGCAAAACTAACTCCAGAGCATAGACTACATGACTGCATCACTCTAAACACCATAAGAACACAACTATGGCCCACAGAAACGACCCTACATGACTGCATCACTCTAAACACCATAAGAACACAACTATGGCCCACAGAAACGACCCTACATGACTGCATCACTCTAAACACCATAAGAACACAACTATGGCCCACAGAAACGACCCTACATGACTGCATCACTCTAAACACCATAAAAACACAACTATGGCCCACAGAAACGACCCTACATGACTGCATCACTCTAAACACCATAAGAACACAACTATAGCCCACAGAAACGACCCTACATGACTGCATCACTCTAAACACCATAAGAACACAACTATAGCCCACAGAAACGACCCTAGATGTTAAGTTATGGGGAACCGGTGATGACCTCAAACGCACCGTCTGGTTCGTGACCCCAGTTGATCTAAATATCCAAACGCATAACAATTTCTGATATCTGAAGACGAATGAAAATATAATCTTATTTGTCTGTAATATTATTTTTTAAATGTTGCTTTCAAAAATAAAATGCATTTCCATGTAAGATATAATGTAAGATGTAATGTAAGAAAAATGTATTTTCTGCGAAGGTAAAATGATTAACTGCCCGTAAAGAAATGTGAGCAAACAATTTGTAAACATAATTCTGTGCTGTATGTTTTTTTCTTCCTCTTGCTACATTAAATCACTTTTATATCTTTTTTGTTACTGATAAATAGCATCTTCATACCAACTTTGTGCTATGAAAGTCAAACATGGACCCTTTCGAAATCACATTTAAGAAAGATCAATACATGTGAGATGCGTTGCTTGAGAAAAGTAACAAACAACACAAGAAGAGATAAAATACCAAATGAAACCATAAGAAAAATAGTAGGAACAAAACCCTGCCAAGAATATATAGAACAACAACAACTTAAATGGTTTGGCCACCTGGTCAGAATGAATCCTTACCAATCACCATCAAGGGCGTTCTTCTGGAGAATGCATGGAAAAAGACCAAGAGGAAGACCCAGAAGAAGATGGATAGATGCAGTGACAGAGACATGTAACAACAAAGGAAAGTCACTAATTCAGACAATTCGAGCAGCACAAGAACTACAAATGATATAAACCACGACACCTTTTAGGTATCAGTAAAAAGGGAAAAGAAGAAGAGGAGGAACAAAAATTCAGATAAGAGAAGGAGTATCTTGGTCTACGTCCCAATGGGTCGGCTATTGCTCGAAAGGTCAATAGATAAGATAGATAAGATGAATGGATGGATGGATGGATGGATGGATGGATGGATGGATGGATGGATGGATGGATGGATGGATGGATGGATGGATGGATGGATGGATGGATAGATAGATAGATAGATATCTTTCTTGATACTGACCTTCATTTCTGTATCTAAAACAGTAACCTACACAGAAATAAATACAAGAATGAGACATTACTTGACTTATACAATAGTAGCTGTCATAATGGCGCCGCCTGAATAGCTATCCGCGGCTGTCAAAAGTTTTGAAACCACTAATGTCGGTCGTGCAGAAGTCGGATGTGTTGGGCCGAAAGACGCAACTATCACAGTTATGCTGCATACCACAGCACTGACATGCCCACTTAACGTGCTTTTAAGGGCGGATGACGAAAACGTGTACTCTTTAGTCATTGTCAAGCAAGCAACTAATGTAGCTACTTTGATTGTAGTGCTCATATATTCTTTAAATCATCGGCACTATTTGGGGTAATGTGATCAGTAGTACACCAGCGCAATCTTTCTCGTTTAGAAACAAGATCTGGTACCCATGTAAGGCTGGGTGAATCTGTGTATATACGTGTGTGTATGTATATGTTTATATATAATTCACATAATTATTTGCTTGTACTCGGTTCGAACATCTTATCTGTCTAGTCCTGACTGTGACTGAATCTAACTGGATCAATTATTTATATATTTTTTTAAATAATCCGTTTCTGTTTTTGACAGCTCCATTATGTTCGATTTATTCAAGTCTCGCTGCTGTACAAACCTGTCTGAATCATTTCCATACAAACATTTTTCTTCATATAACCTTCCCACTTAATGCGTTTTGAAATAAAATCTCTTGAGTTGAATTAAGCCCCTTGAATGATGGCTGGTAATGGATATATATACAAGGAAATGTTTTATAGTAGTAACACATGAACAATATTTGGTTTGTAATATGTTTACAATTTTTTGTAAGCAGGTTGTTGTTGATCTTCGAAATAATTGCCGGAAGCTGTTTTTCCGAACTTGTCCTCTCATAGAGAATTTAATATTAAATTGTATAGATCAGCTTTACTACCAGTAGAACAGTACACAATTTTCGTTACGGTCACTGGCCTTCATCAGTTAAATATAACCACAAACAAAAACGGGAGCCGCGATAGCTCAGTGGTTAGTGAACTGGACTACAAAGGACAAGAGGTAGGGTTGGATCCCAACCGACCGCTTCCAGGTTCACCCAGCCTTTAATGGGTGCCAGATTTTTTTTCTGGGAAAGTAAAGCGGCACGGGCGTAATACCATCCACATTACCCCAAAAATCATGTGCCGAAGGTCTGTAAAATTTATGGTTACTAACACTATATTCCCTGTACGCCACTTGGCGTGACGGGGGTACTTTACTCTTTACTTTTTACAAACAAAAACTGAAACAAAAAACCATTACACACATATACTTTTATTTAGCTATCGGAGCATATTCTTGTATATGTTTTTTGCTTACATCCATCCATCTAATCTCTCATGGCAGACTCTGTTGATACAGGAATGACAGGTTCAACAACCGAATGAACAATCAAGTATAAAATGGGGTCTCATTGCTTTTATTCTCAGAACAATGTTGAAAGTTCCCTGGACAGCTAAAAAGACCAATGAAGAAATTCTCAGAGGCCAACACAAAAAGGGAACTTCTAGAAAACATCAGAAAGAAACAATCAACATTTTTTGGGCACATCATGAGAAGAGGAAAGTTGAAATACTTGGTTACACCTGGCAAAATAAAAGGAAAGAGAGATCGCGGACGACAAAGAGAGAAAATACTGGATAGCTTGGTGTCATGGCATGGAAAACAGTCAACAACAGAACTGGTACGATGCACTGCAGATAGAAGATTGTGGAAGGATATGGGCGCCTATGTCAACGGGTGTGGCACATGATGATGATGATGATTACTTCCTCCTGCGTTTCTTCTGTTGCAACTTTGACTTCATTTCACGTTCTAATGTTGTTAACATGTTGTGTCATTTCTCATATGTCTTCTTCATATGCATCGATCTTCTAACAGACTCTTCTCTTGACTTTTGAAGTCTCTCCATGATACTACATAGAAATCGCTATATTTAAATATCGGACGACCGTTGAGCCACTTTTCTTATATTAGATTTTAGAAGAAAACATTGAAGAACATCGTCGGGCCTAGTGTTGTTACAGCGCTTCTTGTGGTTGTTGTTGGTTGTTGTGAATCGCACACTGAGCCACACTATAACAGTGTGGTATATAGGGAATATGGTGACTTCGTCACTATTTGTTACCATCGGTGCATTTTGGCTGATGTCGTCGCCACTACAACATGGCGCTTTTCCTCTTTATTCTATAACCCTGAATGTCGTTGGGGCTTCACTGACAGATTTTGTGAACATTTTCCATTTCTCTGTCTTCAATCACACTTTGGGACTCACAATCTGTTCACTTTTTGATGTCATCTTCTTATTTATTTATCTCCTACTTTCCATCTCTCTCTTCTCACATATTAGTCCTTTCTACCCCAGACGATCGAGATACGTGATAAATCCATTTCATTTTGCTCTTCTTCACAACAGTCAAAAGATCACCATGTACATTTATTGCTAGTTGTATCATTTTGTCAACTTTTTCATTTGCGATACGATCTAAGTAAGAAATGCCAAAAGACCTTACAATAAAATTAAATCTTCGTGCCATCTTCAACTCCTCTGGTAGACATTTAAGGCTTTCTGAATCTAGAACCTGACAAGTTAGGAAAATTAGCTCCTGGAAAATTAGCAATGAACTCCTAACTGGTCAAGTTCACTAAATAATGCTTTCGCGTGTTCCCTTTTACGTTTTCTTCATGCAATATTCATCTGGGGATAAAATGTATAATCAATTTGATAACGTTGTTGCCAGAAAAATATAAATAACGCTCACGGGGAGTCTTTTCTGTGACGGGATTGTTCAGGCTTTTCTTGATTAAAGATTGTGAAAGATTGTCCGAGGCTAAACCTTGAACAGACATGTAAACTGATATTACAATAAACTTCTCCGAGCCTATTTGTTTACATGCTTGTCTCATAGCAACAAGAATTGTCGTTTTAAGAAAAAAAAATTAAATTCTAAACTTTCAACAATTTATTTTCTGTCATTTATGCTGTCGATGTGTATCTCTCCCCCCCCCCTCCCCTTTTTTTTTTTCTCTCTCTCTCTTTTACATATTAAAATATAAACAAAACGCTTGCTTATCTCGTTTTGCCACTTATTTGCCTCTGAGTTTCTTCTAGTCTCAAATCGTAGATAAAATGTACTAAGTTCAATAAATGATTACAGTAAAGTTGCAAATAATTACTATCATCAAATGTGTAGGATTAATCATTGCACCACACATTTAATATCTTTTACATAAACGATAAACGTACACACACGTACATACATACGCTGACCAACACAGACGAGCGCATTTATATATATATATATATATGTACATATATATATATATATATATATATATATATATATATATATAGTAGGTAGGTAGGTAGGTATGTATGTATGTAGGTAGGTAGGTATGTATGTAGGTAGGTTGGTAGGTATGTAGGTAGGTTGGTAGGTATGTAGGTAGGTACATAGGCAGAAAGGTAGGTAGGTATGTAGGTAGGTACATAGGGAGACTGGTAGGTAGGTAGGTAGGTAGGAATATGCAGGTAGGTTCATAGGCAAACAAGTAGGTAGGTTGGTTACTAGGTAGGTATGTATGTAGGTAGGTTGGTAGGTATGTAGGTAGGTACATAGGCAGAAAGGTAGGTAGGTATGTAGGTAGGTACATATGGAGACTGGTAGGTAGGTAGGTAGGTAGGTAGGTAGGATTGTAGGATGGTAGGATGGTAGGGAGGTAGGCAGGCAGGTAGTCTTTTAACATAATTTGATGCTGTGTAGAAGTGCAGTACGAAATTCCACCATAATAAAGGGAGACAAGTACTCTTTGTCGCTTTTACTTAGTTCCCCTAATGCAGTGATTATGGTACCTGTATCTTTTCAACGAGATCGCAGACGAGACAGACTTGTATTCTTTCCCTCTTTAAAATGGACGCGGTTTCGATCCAGCGCTGGGTCATGAAAAAAAAAACAACAATAGACACCTGGAATCAGGATTGAACCAATACTGCTCGACACAGCACCTTGCCATGAGAGACTGCACTACGGTACAGTAAGCAACCTTTTCTTTCTGTTTATTATTTGTAGATTTTTTCCAAGTGCTATAAACAAACCTCTTCCCCTGAAATGATTGGTTGATCTGTCGCATCGCAGTTTTACTTCATGATAATATTCATGTATTAGTACATGTCTCCAGAAAGAGAATGCTGTTTCTGTGTGTGTTGAAATGAAGTCTGACCTCTGACCTTAACGTCACGTGGGGACTTGTCCTCCAGTTGCATTTACTGCTGCTCTTTCCTCTACAAGGACAGATGATAAAACGAGAAATTGAATAGATTACCTATTGATAGCTACTATTCCTATTATCTTTCAGCACAGTTTTTTTTTTTTTTTTGAAGACGAAGGCACACCTCAGAGCAGCAGAGATGAATGTTGTCAATGATTTATAGCGCTGATGGCTTGTGCCAGGATCGGTGAACCAGAACCATCCAGACCCTACTCCACCTCTCCGCGGCGCCTCTAGTAACAGACTAACCTATCTAGTCTGGCCAAGCTAGTAGAGATTGATAAGGGAAGACAACCCGATACTCAAAAATTCCATGCTGAAGTCGGATGTGTTGGGCTGAAAGGCGCAAGTATCACAGTTATACTGCAAACCACAACACACCGCAGACACGCCCACTTAACGTCTTTTTAAGGGCGGATGACAAAGAGTTGTGCTCCTTTAGTTATCGGGTGAAAGCAAGCAAGTAAGCGCATTTTGTTATCTTAAACGTCTTCTAAAGTTTTATTTCATTGCTTCTTCTAACTTATTATTTATATAGCATTATTATGTTAAAAAGACAGCTCCTAGAAAACATCAGAAAGAAACAATCAACATTTTTCGGGTACATCATGAGAAGAGGAAAGTTGGAATACTTGGTTACAACTGGCAAAATAAAAGGAAAGAGGGATCGCGGACGACAAAGAGAGAAAATACTGGATAGCTTGGTGTCATGGCATGGGCAACAGTCAACAACAGAAATGATACGATGCACTGTAGATAGAAGATTGTGGAAGGACATGATCGCATACGCCAACCGGTATGACACATGATGATGGTGATTATGTTATAACCACCAATTTAAAATGATGATTGTGTAAATCAGCGAGCTTCAGAAAACATTTATCTTTTGAAAATGTCAGAAGATGCTTAGCTTCTATGATGCTTTGCTCATAATTCTATGATAGTACAGACTCGGTTGAGAGCTGCGACAGCTCGGTGGTTAGTGGACTGGGCTACAACGGACAAAAGGTCGGGTTCGATCCTGACCGATGGCTTCCGGGTTCACCCAGCCATTATATGGGTGCCAGCATTGGCAGTCATTCAAGGTAAAATTGGAAGAACAACATCTCTTTTCGACAGTTATAAACTGGGTAGTGTCTTTTTCTTTCTTTCCTTTTTCATTTGTCTTTCTGTGCCGAGAGGAAATAAAGTTTGCGGTTTTTTCATCTTCTATTGGACTCCTCTGCTTTTATGCTTCATTGTGTTTCTAATGTTTCATTAATCCATCTTGTTCTTTGTCGACGTCTTGGCTGGGCATTCTTGTAGCTTTTGTTTCAGGTTTTTTGTGCTGTGTGGGTTTATTTTAATCTTTCTGTCTTATCAGGTGGCCAAATTATTTTTTCTGTTGTTTCTTTGTTATTGAGCTGAGTTATTGAGTTATTTGCAGGTCATCATCATTACCCTCCGAACATGTCCATAGGTGCTTAGATCCCCTCCTCAGCAAGTCCCGCAGTGTCCAGCGACTGACGACTCTAGTTCTGTGTTGGTTGATAAGTCTTCTTACATGCCCACTAAGCTTCACATTTCTGGCTGTGCCCATCTTAGCTCCCTTCTCTTTCATCCGAAGGAGTGACGTGGATTTGTGGCTGTCGAAGTCCTGTGCTCTTCCCACATCTCGGAGGGCATTGATGATGTCCGCCCGATCCATTGTTTGACCTCCTCAGCGACAGCGCAACTAGTCAACTTGTCCGCTTTTAATTTCCCTGTACTCCCGCATGTCCAGGGAGATAGACAGAGGTGACCTTACGTGTTTTTTACTTCTGCAATGACTCGAACCATTTATTTGTGCATGCTATCATGGAAATTAATCATAGCTGCTTCCTTATTTATCCACTTCAAATCTTATCTGTCATGCAGTTTCATATCATGTCTCTAACACATTTCATTTTTGTGGTGGCTATTTATTTTACTTATTGTTGCTGAGTATCTAGGTCTAGTACCTGAAACACAACGCTGGGTGAAGATTGTGTTGTAGACTGACTGTTTGGCCTCAATGTTATTTCGCCGGGGATCAGATCGACAGCGGAATAATTTCAGAACAATTTGATGAACAGTTCCCAGCAATCTTCTTCCTCTTTATTTTATAACCTTCAGGGTTGTTGGAGCACAGTTGGCAAACTTCGTTTATCATCATCATTGAGTGCCGTCTCCGCATCGAAGGTTGGTTACCATTGAGCGCCATTCCACTCTGTCTCTTGCTTTGATGGTGCAGATTGTCATAGGTTGACTTGTCCATCTTTTGATGTTAATCGTCCATGTTAGTCTTGGTCTGCATCTGTCTCTTTTACCTTGTATTTTCCCTTTCAATTTTACTTTAGTAGGCTGTTGTGTCTTTTAACATGCCCCAAAAATTTCATTTGTCTTGTTCTAATTGTGTTTAGTAGTTCTCTTTTCATTTTTAGTTGCTTCAAAACTTCATCGTTTGTTTTCTTTTCTTTTCCATCCAATTCTACATATTCTTCTATATATCCACATTTCAAAGGCTTCAATTTTCTGTTCTGTTTTCTTGTCTAATGTCCATGTTTCTGCATCATTTAGGAATATTGAGAAGTTTGCTATTCTTAGTTTTAGCCCTGGTGTTATTTGTTTTGATGTTACTATGTTTTTCATGACATTAAAATTACTTTTTGCTATACCTATTCTTTTATTTATTTTAGTTGTACATTGTCCATCACTGGTTATAGTATGTCCCAGGTAGTTGTAACTCTGAACTACGGTAAGACTTCGTTGATCCACTCTATTTCTCTCTACATTCAGTTGTTTTGGGGGACTCTGCAGATTCGAGGACAGATTCCTATCGCCTTCCCTGCCTTCCTCGACTTCTCTCTCTTCCCACAATGCCTTATAGAATCATCTTTACTAGCTCAAACGCTCGAGATACATACGTTCTGTGTTTATTTACAACAATAAAAAGATCATTATGTTCTCGGATAGTTTGTTGCACCTTTTTACGAAGTTTTTAATTCGTGACACGATCTAAATAGGAGATGCTCCAAATCTTACGATAATAACGTATCTTCATAGCTTGTATTTTCTACTGTAGCTTTGTTGTAAGGGCCCATCTTTCGCAAGCGTATGGAATAATTGATATATCAAGGGTACCCATCAGCTTCGCAGTTCTAGAAGATTTGAAATAGTATGATAGCATTACCTTATTAACCCGTTGCTACTAACATCTTAAAGAAAGCGCTTATATACATCACATACAGCTGCGCACAGAGACTGCACACATACAAAATCAAGTTGGACGGCGCATAAACATTTTTTTAAAATCTCGTGCTTAATTAAGAAATTCAACACCAGTAGAAAACTGATAGGAAACACTCTAGAAAGAGCATTGCAATCGGAGGCAATCTTATCATCAGACTGGTATATCCCGTTGAGTTAGTGTTTTTGGTCCTTTAGTTTCCTCTAAATGAAAAAGGGAAGAAGGGGGTGGAGGGGGGGGGGGGGTAGGCCCAACAGGGTTTTTACTCACAAGCGTGGCGTTTCTGCTGCCGTCTAAGTCTTATGCTCTTGAAACGTCGTGAAATACCAATCGCGAATTTGCTGTAGATAACACAGTCATATATTTGGGAAATACTGTAACACTAGATTGGTTGCGGATGATGCAAGTATTTCAATAAATTAGTTTATTAAATCAGAATAGCTTTTGACAGTCTAAGAAAAGTTTGGAGATCTACCCAGCGCATTATAAAAAAAAACAAAAAAACTAAGAAACGTGAAAGATAATTATTTTCATTTTTTTTTTTTATACAGATTTGATTGAAAACTGGAAGGGAGCTGAGTGGTCGAGATGCAAGACGTCGGCCCCTAGACAGGAAGGTCCTGCTTTCGAATGCCGCCACATGCGGTGAAATGTTTCTCTTCAAATCAGTGATTTCTTCGTGCCTTGATCCTCTTATCTCTGGGTAATGAGATCCGATGTCCAATGCTCTCGGATAACGGCTAAAAACGATACAGATATTTCTGCAGTTGAAACTCGGAAAAAAAAGAGTGGGCCCAAAAGTGCCCGATGTACTGGAAGAAGGTGATATATAAATAAAGAGGTCTACACATGCCTGATCCAAACGCGCAAATATCGCGGTTTGCCGTAATTTAGCGACAAGACGCATTCAAGCACATTAAACAAGCGAACATTAAGGACAACATAAAGAAAGCTGGAGAATGTCAATAAAGAATGCTGGGGAATGTCAATAAATAGTGCTGGAGAATGTCAATAAATAATGCTGGAGAATGTCAATAAATAATGCTGGAGAATGTCAATAAATAATGCTGGAGAATGTCAATAAATAATGCTGGAGAATGTCAATAAATAATGCCGGAGAATGTCAATAAATAATGTTGGAGAATGTCAATAAATAATGTTGGAGAATGTCAATAAATAATGTTGGAGAATGTCAATAAATAATGTTGGAGAATGTCAATAAATAATGTTGGAGAATGTCAATAAATAATGTTGGAGAATGTCAATAAATAATGTTGGAGAATGTCAATAAATAATGCTGGAGAATGTCAATAAATAATGCCGGAGAATGTCAATAAATAATGTTGGAGAATGTCAATAAATAATGTTGGAGAATGTCAATAAATAATGTTGGAGAATGTCAATAAATAATGTTGGAGAATGTCAATAAATAATGTTGGAGAATGTCAATAAATAATGTTGGAGAATGTCAATAAATAATGTTGGAGAATGTCAATAAATAATGTTGGAGAATGTCAATAAATAATGTTGGAGAATGTCAATAAATAATGTTGGAGAATGTCAATAAATAATGTTGGAGAATGTCAATAAATAATGTTGGAGAATGTCAATAAATAATGTTGGAGAATGTCAATAAAGAATGCTGGAGAATGTCAATAAATAATGTTGGAGAATGTCAATAAATAATGCTGGAGAATGTCAATAAAGAATGCTGGAGAATGTCAATAAATAATGCTGGAGAATGTCAATAAATAATGTTGGAGAATGTCAATAAATAATGCTGGAGAATGTCAATAAAGAATGCTGGAGAATGTCAATAAATAATGTTGGAGAATGTCAATAAATAATGCTGGAGAATGTCAATAAATAATGTTGGAGAATGTCAATAAATAATGTTGGAGAATGTCAATAAATAATGTTGGAGAATGTCAATAAAGAATGCAGGAGAATGTCAATAAATAATGTTGGAGAATGTCAATAAAGAATGCTGGAAAATGTCAAAAATGAAAGCTGGAGAATGCCATTAAAGAAGGCGCCTAGACTGTTATTGTTTATTATGGTTGTAATCTGGGAAAAAAAAAATATCATAATAATGTGGCCAAACAAGGAAGCAGTTAGAACAGCTGTAAAGGAGCAGATTGTGGAAGAAAAGTGCACAATAATAACAGGCAGAATGTGCTCATGTCGAGAAGTAATGTCAGGGGAAAAAAGCAAATAAACTAACTTGTAATTGACTCCAGAATTTTATTTTTTTTTAAAGCGGGAAGCTGTGGAAATTCTGGCGAAGATCATTTGACAAAGGAACTATAAAGTACAGGCCAGACCTAGGGCACTGTGGGATGGCTCGTGTGAAATAGATGAACTTTGTCGCTGTCCTGACATACAGAGAGTGCTCAGCTGTTTCTGTCCACGGTGAGTGAAAGAACACATATTATTCGTTAGTCGGCCCAGCGCGTCGAATGTTCAGCCGCAATTAAATAAATTCATTCGCTGCGGGGTGCTTATTCGATACGAATCTTTTGACAAACAGTGCGTGATTTATCACTTATTTGTAAACAAAATTGGTTGTTTACAATAATTAAACTTTCCATGTCAAAACGAACATTTTGGAAAGCCAGTACGTTGAATGGAGGTCGTAAAGTGTGAGGTCTGGTTGTTTCACTGACCTAAGACGTTCAACAGTGATGTATAAAAGTAAGTAAAGTATCCCCGTCACGCCAAGTGGCGTATAGGGAATATGGTGTTAGTGACCATAAATTTTACAGACCTCCGGCACATGAATTTTGGGGTAAGGTGGTCGGTATTAAGCCCGTGCAGCTTTACTTTCCCATAAAACTCCGGTATCCATTAAAGACTGGGTGAACCGGTAGCCGTCGGTTGGGATCGAACCCTAACTCTTATTCTATGTAGTCCAGTTCACTAACCACTGAGCTATCGCGACTCCCAACAGTGATATATTGTGTGACTTGATGTACACTGTGACTTGATGTACACTGTGACTTGATGTACACTGTGACTTGATGTACACTGTGACTTGATGTACACTGTGACTTTACCGAAATTTTTCTTTGTAATAAAGCAGAAGTTCTGAGTAATAATAAACATCTTCATGATGATGTTCTCAGATATAAGATTATCTACTATGATCATCATTATCAAGTGCCATGCATGCTGGCGTAGGCGATGACAACACTTCACAACTTTACACTATAAATATGAAATATGCTGACTTTAAAGTGTGCTATTTATGTTTAAATGTGCTTCTCTTTATTACTTTCCTTCCTCATTTCTCTTGCACTAATTTATTCTATTCTCTTGATCCAATTATTTTAGAACAGAGTCTGTCTCTGAAGCTCATATGTAATATTCTCAAACGGCACGCGATTTAATTACATCGTAACTTCGTTCACACACACAAAAACATATTAGACATGTCTGCTTGTTTTATTCTAAAATTGGCGTTTTAAATAACACTTTAGAAACGCTGCACCATTTAAATGTGTAGATGTCCTCAGCCTGGTACACTCCACTCATTCGTAAAAATCGATATTTGATGAAAGTGGTTTCGATTTGTGGCACACCATATTAAAAAAAATAATGTTTTTTTTTAAGTTTAAGTAAACATTTATGGATGTGGACTTCCGGTCAATATGGCAGATAGGCGGCAATGAACGATTAAGGCACTGCCTGAAAAGCTTCATTGTTGCAGTTTCCTCATATTCCAGTCCGGCTTGCTGCAGGAGCTACTGAGATTAGTGCTCTATGCACACCGTGAGCTGTGTGTTTTATCGGATGGTGTTTCTATATTCAGATTGCTTACAACGAATGATTATATCGTATGACGAAGGACAGTTCAGTTGCGTTCACTATCGGTGCTACTTTTGCCTTATGTCTTTTGACGTGTGCTGTGTTTGCTACGATGGGGACTGCAGCTTCTTGTTTTGTTTGAATATTCGATGAAATGTTAATTCAGATGATTCCACTGACATGGAAGGTTGCTCAAGTATGATTTTAATTCGTTTGCCATGATACCGGGGCCTTGGAGTAACTATAACTATATCTATTTATGAGAGCCGCGATAGCTCAGTGGTTAGTGAACTGGACTACAAAGGACAAGAGGTAGGGTTCGATCCCAACCGACGGCTTCAGGGTTCACCCAGCCTTAAATGGGTACCGGATTTTTTTTCTGGGAAAGTAAAGCAGCACGGCGTAATATCGACCACATTACCCCAAAAATCATGTGCTGAAGGTCTGTAAAATATTGGGTCACTAACACCATATTCCCTATACGCCACTTGGCGCGACGGGGTACTTTACTTTTTTTTTTTACTTTATATGCTAATAGAATAATGTTAATAACAAAGCGATCAAAAACTGGTTGTGACTTCAGGATGTGAAATATTCAATTTTTAATCATAAAAGTGTTTATATTTTAAGAGATAACTTCTTTTAATAAACATAAATGTAAAATAGAAGATGCATGAGCATTTAATGTGTCTGGAAAAACACACACGAGAAAAAAACACACCAAAGTATCAATGACAAACAGCTATATCGATCGCCAAATGTTCCTGGCAGGTAGTCAGACCACACTAGTATCATATACAATGTACAATGATACGCACCTCATCGCAACAATGTCTGGTGTAGTATCATAAAGACACACATAATTATGATAGTTACACATGTATTGTGACAAAACTGTAGATTGTGGTATAGAAGAACTAGATAATTATATATATATATATATATATATATATATATATATATATATATATATATATATATATATATATATATATATATACGCATATCTCTCTCTCTCTCTCTCTCTGTATATATATTCGTGACGACACATTAGATCTTGACAATGACACAGATCATGTTATTGCAAGTCATACATATTGTGTCGCTAACATAGAAAGATGGCCGTGACAGCGATAAAAATCATAAAATAAGAAACATAGACGGCTAGCACCATAAAAAAAACACAGAGGTATAGGATCATAAAGAAAAAACACAGAAGACTAGTACCATAATAAAAGTATACATACGCCTAGCATCATGATGAAAGAAAAATAGAAGACTAGCATCATACAGAAATACAGAAGCCTAGCATCATACAGAAACACAGAAGCCTAGCATCATACAGAAACACAGAGCCTAGCATCATACAGAAACACAGAAGCCTAGCATCATACAGAAACACAGAAGGCTAGCATCATACAGAAACACAGAAGCCTAGCATCATACAGAAACACAGAGCCTAGCATCATACAGAAACACAGAGCCTAGCATCATACAGAAACACAGAGCCTAGCATCATACAGAAACACAGAAGCCTAGCATCATACAGAAACACAGAAGGCTAGCATCATACAGAAACACGGAAGCCTAGCATCATACAGAAACACAGAAGGCTAGCATCATAAAAAATGTAACACAGAAGCTAGCATCATAAAAAAGAAATACAGAAGGCTAGCATCATAAAGAAAGAAACACAAAAGTCTAGCATTATAAAGAAAGAAGCACAAAAGTCTGTCATTATAAAGAAAGAAACACAGAAGATTAACATCATAATGAAAGAAACACAGAAGCCTGACGTCATAAAGAAAGAAGCACAGAAGGATAGAGTCACAAAGAAAGAAGCACAGAAGGATAGCATCATAAAGAAAGAAACACAGAAGACTAGCATCATAAAGAAAGAAACACAGAAGACTATAATCATAAAGAAAGAAACACAGAAGGTTAGCATCGTAAAGAAAGAAAAACAGAAGACTATCATCATAAAGAAAGAAACACAGAAGGTTAGCATCGTAAAGAAAGAAACACAGAAGACTATCATCATAAAGAAAGAAACACAGAAGGTTAGCATCATAAAGAAAGAAAAACAGAAGGCTAGCATCATAAAGAAAGAAAAACAGAAAGATAGCATCATTAAGAAAGAAACACAGAAGACTAGCACCATAAATAAAGAAACACGGAAGGCTAGCCTCATAATGAAAGAAACACAGAAGCCTAGCATCATAAAGAAAGAAACACAGAAGGATAGCATCACACAGAAAGAAACACAGAATGATAGCATCACAAAGAAAGAAACACAGAAGGATAGCATCACAAAGAAAGAGACACAGAAGGATAGCATCATAAAGAAAGAAACACAGAAGGATAGCATCATAAAGAAAGAAAAACAGAAAGATAGCATCATTAAGAAAGAAACACAGAAGACTAGCACCATAAATAAAGAAACACGGAATGCTAGCCTCATAATGAAAGAAACACAGAAGCCTAGCATCATAAAGAAAGAAACACAGAAGGATAGCATCACAAAGAAAGAAACAGAGAAGGATAGCATCACAAAGAAAGAAACACAGAAGGATAGCATCACAAAGAAAGAAACAGAGAAGGATAGCATCACAAAGAAAGAACACAGAATACCACCATAACAGCCGTACGAAGCTGTATTAAGAATCAGAACATCCAAACTGTATCTATTCGAACCGTCGTTAACAACCCAAGCAGTCTTTAACTGTTATTGTTTACTTTTCAAAAATAAAACTCTTCACATTTCTAGAAAAAAAGAGAGTCCTGTCACGCCGTGTTGTATATCTATGGAATATGGTGTTGGAGCTAATATGTTTTTGTTAAAGACCTTCAGCAGATTACTGTTTTTGATAACGTAGTCGGCAATACGCCAGTCCCGTCATTTTTTTTCCTCATAAAAATCCGGTTAGTGTTCAAGGTCTTATGAACCTGAAAGGAGTCGATCATGACTCGACCTCTTGTCCTTATTAGTCTAGTTCCCTAACCCCTGAGCTAAATAGATTTCACATTTCTACGCAAGTATTTGCCCCCACCTTCTCACCCTAACTCCATTACATGCATACATAACGGGTCGCTCATTTTGCAAACGATCATTTTGGAAAAAGATCAAGGAAAGAAATCAAATATACGTCCTCTTTTGAAACTGGAGACAATGCACAGCGAACGAAAGAATACAAATACTAACCTGCCTAGCATTACGTGAAGGAAGTGGGCACCTAGTGAGAATCGTCGAGTGTAGTAGAGTACTTTAGAGGTGCTGTTGGAGTACTGGCAAATAGGAACAAGTGAAGCGGCGGTAGAAGGGTGTGGGGACAGCGGAGGCAGGGTGTGGGGACAGTGGAGACAGGGTGTGGGGACAGCGGTGGCAGGGTGTGTGACAAGGGGGCAGGGTGTGGGGACAGCGGTGACAGGGTGTGTGACAAGGAGGCAGGGTGTGGGGACAGCGGAGGCACGATGTGGGGACAGTGGGGACAGGGTGTGGGGACAGTGGTGGTACGATGTGGGGACAGCGGTGACAGGGTGTGTGGCAAGGGGGCAGGGTGTGGGACAGCGGTGGCAGGGTGTGGGGACACCGGTAGCAGGGTGTAGGACAGCGGTGGCTGGGTGTGGCGACAGCGGAGGCACGATGTGGAGACAGCGGTGACAGGGTGTGTGACAAGGGGACAGTGTGAGGGACGGGGTTGCAGTGTGTGGACACAGCGGTGTCAGGGTGTGGGACAGGGGTTGCCGGAATGAGTTTTTATGATGCTCTTATGTTGAGCTCATGAATGTCGAGCCACGTTCGCTCACTAACTTGAAGATGGTATTAGCAATGAACACTGGCCTCTTCATCACAAAATACTGCGACTTAGTCATTAAAGTTGGGAGGAATAGACTCATTAGATAGTATCGCATATCTCGCTGATGGCGAAAAGCACAACGAGCCCTATACGGCGTCTAGCTGTGCGGAAAGGACTAAGATCTTTGCCACCCAGGACGAAGTTTGCATTCCTCTCCAGCGGTTCGTATTGTCCCGAGTTTCTTGTGTGTCTCTAACGTTTAACACTCAACCCAAATCTACTCTACTAGGACATTGTATGTTATTGGGCATGTTTTACCTATATGTTGTAGTTAACAGAATGCAATAAAATGTACTTATTACGAGTCTCGTTGTTGCTCACCTTCCTGATATGTGAAGTCAAAGAAAATCAATTATATTATTTCTTCACATAGGTTCCAGACCAGGTACTATTTGAGCGAAAGATAGAATGTTTAGTCACATCTACAGTTATTATTTACATGCTTGCTCTTTGGACAGCAGCCATCCTGAGGTTTACATGTTTGCTCTCTAAACAGCGGCCCTCCTCAGATATCGGAGTTTCTGATCGTCATTCTCGACTCGGCAGTCTTCACAAAGACCACCGTAAACAGATGTGCTTTTAACTAACATATATTTAAAAAATAACTGCAGTCTAACGTTTCTTGGAAGTTACATCTGAGGTCAGATGGACGATGCGCCACAGAAATAAAAAGCAGAATAGCTCAGGCCAAAATAGCATTTCATAAAATGAAAAATATCTTATGCAACAAACCTATGTCAATAGAAATGAGAAAGAGAGTTCATCGGTGCTATATAGAGCCAATTCGGACATATGGAAGCGAATCATGAACAGTAGACAAACAAATGAAAAGACGATTAAAGGCTACAGAGATGGGATTTCTCAGAAGAATGTTGAAAGTTCTCTGGACATCTAAAAAGACCAATGAAGAAATTCTCAAAGGGGCCAACACAAAAAGGGAACTCCTAAAAAAAACATCAGAAAGAAACAATCAACATTTTTTCGGGCACATCATGAGAAGAGTAAAGTTGGAATACTTGGTCACAACTGGCAAAATAAAAGGAAAAAGAGATCGCAGACGACAAAGGGAGAAAATATTGGATAGCTTGGTGTCATGGCATGGAAAACAGTCAACAACAGAACTGATACGATGCACTGTAGATAGAAGATTGTGGAAGGACATGATCGCCTACGCCAACCGGTATGACACTTGATAGTGATGATATCTGAGCTTGAGTGACTCGATCTTAACAACTTATTCGTGACGGACACTTCGACTCACATGTTTATATTTAGAAATGCTCGTAAAATCTGCGGAAGTGTAGCAGAACGGAACATTCGCCAACGCCCAAGAAACCCGGATTCGAATGCCGCGAGCACCCACACGACGTTTGGAAAAACGTCCCCTGGTTTACCCAGCCACCATATAAAATGGGGAGCAAAGTTCACGCTCTGGATTGGTTAAGGAATGTCACCGGAATTCGTGTTGACGACAGCACCAGTAGAATTGTTCTATTGAACCACTCTTTGGCAGGCAGAGCATGATATGTAATTGATTGAAACTGCAGCTGTGAAGCCGATTCATAACTCCATGCATTATTCGTGTCTTTTTATAGTTACATTTGTTAAAACGTAAAAAACTCCGTCACGTCAAGTGGCGTATAGGGAATATGGTGTTAGGGACCATAATTTTTACAGACCTTCGGCACATGATGGTGTAATGGTGTCGGAGTCACGCCAGTGCCGCTTTACTTTAACATAAAAAAAAATCAGGTACTCATTTAAGGCTGGGTGAACCCGGAAGCCGTCGATCAAAATCGAACCCGACTTTTTGTCCTGTTACATTTGTTAGTATAACTATTAATAGCACCAATAGGTCTACAACTAGACTCAAACATGACGTATGTAAATAAATTCACATCGTGCTCGAAGTTAAGAATAGAAATCCAAACTGCACAATTGATAGCTGCCATGTTTTGTAAAATCATTCAGGAACTCCTTTATTTTAATTCTGAAAAGTTTGTGGTAGAAATTAATAAATAAAATTAAAACTGAAATGGTATTCTTCAAGCCTTGTGTTGTATTGTGTTAGCAGTGATGTATACTGAAGTGGAAGGTGCTTAGGAAATGTGCCCCCTTCCCCCCCCCCCCCCCCACCCCTTTTTCCACGAGAAACATTCTTAGACCGCAACATTTCAAAATAGACTTCTTAAAAGTAAATAGAAACAAAACCGTAATGGAGCCGCGCAATTATGTGTCCCTGGCGCTGGCAGACAACATACTTGCACTGCTCTGGGCGCCGGCGACCCACGGTACTTTCACTGTCCCGCGCGCCGGCGTTAACATACTCACATTACCCCGGGAGCTGACAACCCGCACTGCGCCACTGGGTGTTAGCTGCCATAATTACAATGACCATTGTTTCATATATAACTTGTCACTATCTCGCCAGGTCAGATTATTTTAACTGAGAAATAGCTCATGTACCCATTTACAGAACGGTGGTTTACCTACCCCCCCCCCCCCCCCCCCCCCCCCCCAAGACGCGCAAGTCAAAATAAAAATTGAACATTTTGGAGAATTAAACCAGAAGCAGCCTGGTCAGTAGACTTATTTCTCTAACCACTTCGCTCCCACACCTTTAAAGGCAGAGCAATTTGTAACAAATGAAGCAATTTTTATTTCAACAAAATTATTATCGTCATTATCAACTTTTCAACATATAATATTGTATTCATTATTCTCTTTCCTTCTTTCAATTTTTTAAATTTCATATCGCCATCCCTATTATCCACTCTTTATGACACTCTTCTAGAGGTTTATCTTATTTGTATTGTTCTTATTCTCATGTGAATTTCAAAGCAAGACACATCTTGAAATAATTTGAAGCTGCATTCTTAATGTATATCCCAGACAGGGAAATGTGCTTCCATTTAATCCTCTCATCGCTTGTGTTTATTCAATTATTGCCATTACTTTCTCATTAGTCGGTTTACTATTCTTTCCCAGTCGTATTCTTCTTAAACATTCAACTTGTGTAATGACGCCTGTTTTACCTTTTCATTCACATCTTTTTCACGTTTCAAGAATCGTGGTGAACTAGTGAAGAGCAAAGAAAATTCTCCCACCATATCTCCTCTTTCCTATTCACCCTCATCTCTTCTCTATCTCATTCTCCCTCATCTTTATCTGTCTCGGTTTCCCTCATCTTCCCTCTATCCCATTCTCATTATCACACCTCTATCTCGCTTCTCAGTTTCCCTCATCTCTCCTCTATCATATTCTTCCTTATCTCTTCTCTGTCTCAGTTTCCCTTATCTCTCCTCTGTCTCATTCTCCAACATCTCGCCTCTATCTCAATCTCCCCCATCTTTTATCTGTCTCAGTTTCTCTCATTTCCCCTTTATCCCATTCTCCCTTATCTCTTCTCTACCTCGCTTCTCAGTTTCCTTCAGCTCCCGTCTACCCTATTCTCCCTTATCTCTCTTCTGTCTCATTCTCCCGCATCTTTTTATGTGTCTCAGTTTCCCTCATCTCTCCTCTATCTCATTGTCTCCAATCTCTCATTTACGCCCTTCTCCTCAGCTCTCCCCTCTCTCATTCTCCCACTATGGGTCCCGCCCTATGGGCTATGAGCCACGAAGAGAAACTCCATGCCAGGAAAGAGGTCAGATATACGCTACGGAAAGTCTGTTGCCAAGAAAAGTCTGTGTGATCGACTGCCTCGTCAGTGACTGTTGCAGCAGCCATTCATTGGTTCGGCGAGTTCATGGAACGCTCTTAAATCGGCGCCATTAAACACGTGGCTGGATCTGTTTGGATAAACCACGGAGAAAGAAATCATCATCATCATCGAGTGCCGTCTCTGCAGCGAAGGTTGGCTACCATGGAGCGCCATTCTGCTCTGTCTCTTGCTTTGATGGTGCAGGTTGTCATAGGCTGGTTTGTCCATCTTTTGATGTTACTCGTCCATGTTAGTCTTGGTCTGCCTCTGCCTCTTTTATCTTGTATTGTCCACTCCATGATTACTTTTAGTAGGCTATTGTGTCTTTTAACATGCCCTAAAAATCGCATTTGTATTGTGTTTAGAGGTTCTCTTTTCATTTTTAGTTGTTTTAAGACTTCATCTTTTGTTTTCTTTTCCTTCAATATAATTATACCTATTCTTCTATGTATCCACATTTCAAAGGCTAAGAGGAAGACCGAGAAAGAGATGGATAAAGGGAATACTAGAGTCACTAGGAGGGATAACACCAGAAGAGGCCAACAGAAGAGCAAAGAATCTCAGATTGTATCTCCCCTCGACGCCAACGGCAATAGAGGAAGGATAGAAGAAGAGGAAGTTGGAGCAGAAAGACGTCAATTCTCTGTTCTGTTTTCTTGTCTAATGTCCTTGTTTCTGCACCATATAGGAATATTGAGAAGATGTAACATTTTGCTATTCTTAGTTTTAGCCCTAGTGTTATTTGTTTTGATGTTAGTATGTTCTTCATAGAAATAAATACAACTAAAGAAATCGTGGAAATCACAGACTTAATAACATAACGGTATAGAATGGTTTATGATTGTAAATCAATTACACATGATAGAAGTGATCATGTAAAAGACCTAGCATGTCGATAAGGAATTTATTCTGTGTAGTTCTTCAATTGCTCGGGAGTTTTTATTTTTCTTATTTCGAAAGAAAAATGAATAGAAGGCATTAAAGACAAATGTAAAAACCAAAACATTTTCTGGCTTAACAGCGTCCAGATACGCCTATGAACGACACTGCGTCTTAACCATTTCCGAACGGAAGCTTTTTATCGGTGCAACGAACGAGATTTCAGAGACAAAAGTTTTCATGGTTTTAAGAATCAATCTACATGTTTATATCTATCTAACATATAACATATTATATATGACTTTTTAGATAATTGAACAAGATATTTGATTTCACCAATACCAAGATCACACAAGATATGTACAAAGAATATGGTTTAATGACGGTTCACACTAATCACATTGAGAGTGACGTACTGTGCGGCGAAACGTACGGGTAGAGTTAAAGGGAAGCGGCCGAAAGAACAAGCAATACAGCACCTACAAACATCAAGTTATATTATACATTTTCATTCTTTCTTTCCCCAGCGACTCTTCAAGTCAATAACTGATGGATATTTTTTTTTCGTTCGCCAGCTTTGACGAAGTCCCTAGAGACTAGAAACTGAATTTTTCGTGTTAATCCATTTTTTCTCTGGCAGCCGTGTGCACAGGACTCCCTCGCCGCACAGGCAGATAACTCCGACTTCGGATTTACTCATATTTCTTTTCCGTCGAAGAGTAATTGACGTTTCAAGCCGGACCTCGCTGCTGAGAACAGGGGGTGGTTGTCGCAGAGAGAAATCATAAATAAAAATCCCAACCGGTGCAGCCGAGATTTGAACCCACAACCTCTCTGACTGGGGGCCACCGTCTTGCCTCGAGACCAACCAGTCCTCCCCCCCCCTCCCCCCAACGCAGATGGATTAAAGAAAGAAGAGCAATTGTAAGAAGCCGACTTGATAGCACGCGTATTGGGTACGTTATCATCGTTACAGGCCATGTACATTATTTAAAACTACATAGTTTAGTTTTGTTGTGATTTAGTGATACTGTGATTTAGTGATACTGTGATTTAGTGATACTGTGATTTAGTGATACTGTGATTTAGTGATACTGTGATTTAGTGATACTGTGAATTATGATGTGAAATTTTGACACTTCCTAGATGTGAGATTCAATCAAATATAAGTAGCACTGGTGAGCTGAGAGACGAATCATGAGTGTGTATAACCAGCAAGCTACAGAAACTGTCAACTTGAATACTTTGAGTCATATGTTGGGACAGACCGGGGACTCTGTCAGTCTGCTTTGAGTACATCCATGTCGATTCATTTAATCGGTAAATAATTGTTTTGTCCTCTTGAACGATCACGCGCCCGACGACTTTCATCATCATCATCATCGATCGAAAATAAAAAGGCATTAAAAGAACGCAGGTTCGTTGTCTTTATAGTTTACACCGAGCTGCAATATGTAAGATTTTCGGCCAAACATATCCGACATTTTGGGTACCTCTTTTCCCTCTCTACTCACTTGAGACAAATAATAATAAATGAATATTTGTATAGAGGGAAACTTCCAAGACGATAATCAGCGAATCAATTCACAGGAAGAGGTATGTTTACAGCACTCGGAAAACATGAAAAATAACAGAAAAAATAACAAAGAACAATATATGGTCCGAAGCAGGATCAAACCGTTACTCCTGGATCCTGCTTCGGACCATATATTGTTCTTCGTTTTTTTTTCTGTTGTTGATTATTTGTCTTTTTTTCCGAGTGCTGTAAACATACCTCCTCCTCTGAATTGATTCTACTCACTTGACCAGGCTAGTTTGTTTTGAGACAAAACACGAAGAGTTTAAATAGAAAATCTTCATCAACGTTGGCTCACTGATTCTGGAAGTTAATGTCAGCTATGAGTCGCGGACAACTTTTGGCACAAATATAGTATTCTGTCTTGCTTCCGGTAGAAAAATATTAGAAAACTGAATTCGTTGGAAGTGGCATGTGGTCCAGAAAAAAGGCTGTGACGGATGAAATAACGAATGTATTGTTTAAACTCATAGATTTTAAACTCATGCTTGTAGAATCCTTTCTTTCATTATCAATGGTCATGTGCTCACGTCTTATTCTCTGATTGGTCGACTGGAGAAGGGGTTCGAACCCAGGAGTACAGTATGTAAAACGAACCCTTTTCGATCTCAATAATTCGTCCTCTGAGATATCATTATTCAAACTTATATCAAATTATTGAACTCTTAATAACGTTAGCGTGGGAACATAGTGAGGCTGCTCTAATTGATCTATTAAAGCACTTGAACAGAAGCAATGATTTATTGTGTTCCTTTCTCTTTCCTGCCGTGATCGATTGCTCATTGTTATGAACGTCGAAGACTTAATCCAACAGCGCCACGAATGTCAAAACTGACCAACGGTCCGCAATTATCTCCAGAAATATCTCTCACGACTTTCGTGCCACTTTACGGGTCATTTAATTCTTACTTCGCTTGACTATGGCTTCATTATGTCCCCATAAAGAGCACGTTATTGTAATTCGTAATCGTCTACGTCCTTCTGCTGTATATTTGTTATCGACGCTTTCTTTTATGTTTCACTTGTGATCTTGGCGGGCACAGACGGGTTAGTAGATAATGAATCTTTGAAAATGTCGTTTGGAGAATGTTCACTATAGACTAACTGGAATTTGACTAATGAGTATTGAGCTGAAAGAGATGAAATGTTACAGGGGGGGGGGGTGTTAGTGATTGTTGAACAAAAAAGTGGTGAAGGATACTAAATGAATAAAATTAATAGCCATTGAGTTGAATGAGTAATGAAGGGAAGTTTAATGGGAAAAGACTAATGAGTATTGAACGGAAGACGGTAATGACAGAAATATTAGAGGAATATGTGTAATGACTATTGAATGGAATGAGTGATGAAATTAATAATATGGGAATAGAGCTACTAACATATTCACAGTAACATATTTGGATAAAGGGCTGCTAATAAAACTAGACTAAGGAAAATGTAATGGAAAATATGGAATATAGCTCCCGGTAGAAATAATATTCCTGCTAATCAGAACCAAATGCAATGAGATAAAGAATTTTTTTTTTTAAACCGTAAGGTAGGTTAACATCAAATCTTACTACATATAGACTAGGGGAGGGTCAAGCTACAATGAAATCACAGTTTTAAAGTGAACAAATTCCCACCGCGTGACAGGGCGAGAACTGGAGCCCTCTCTTTCCAGAAGCCGACGCCTTACCTCTAGACCCTAAACCATCTAGTCCCCGATTGAGACTTCCAACATTACAACATGTATAGAGTAATACATTTTCATAGGGAGCCGCGATAGCTCAGTGGTTAGTGAACTGGACTACAAAGGACAAGAGGTAGGGTTCGATCCCAACCGACGGCTTCCGATTCACCCAGCCTTTAATGGGTTAAGGATTTTTTCTGGGAAAGTAAAGCGGCACGGGCGTAATACAGACAACATTACCCCAAAAACCATGTGCCGAGGGTCTGTAAATTGTATGGTCACAAACACCATATTCCCTATACGCCATTTGGCGTGACGGGGGCACTTATTTTATGTACATATTTTTTTTTTAATAGATTTTCATAGTTGAAAATACACAATTCAAATACGTTTCTCTAAAATGATAGTAACGTTCACCTTTAGCAAATTCTCTCTCACACACTTGAGCTCGTATATACTGAACGTTTTCCATCAAACATGTCATTGTTCTACTGCTAACATAATAACCACTAAAAGCGCTCAACAGTAGAAGGTGCCACTAGGTAAAAGAGCACTGTTTTACACAAATTGGGTACAAATAATAATACATAAATATTATATGGGGAACTTCCGAGGCGATAATAGGGAATAATAGAACAAAGGAGTATGTGTTAGCACTCGGAAAAATTGACAGACAAACAACAATAGAAAAAAACGAAGAACAATATATGGTCCGAAGACCAAATTACCAGGTTGGTTTAGTGGAAAAAAAAACCCTTTTTTTAAAAATCTACAGAGTATTTATTGCAAATAATAAAAAACAATACATTATTATTGTTCAATATGGTCTCCATCTAGTTCAATGCATTAGCGCCAGTGACAAGCTTATCAATACCGTGAATAGAAATTCTTTCGAAAGGATGCTGAACCATTAATAAGTAATACCTTAGACCAAACTTCATCGTTATCCAGAAATTAAATTCTTTTAGCGTATCCTTCAATAGATTGAAGTCGTGGAAATCTGAGGGCGTAAGGTGGGTTGAGTGCGGAGGTTGTGGGATACACTCAAACTGCAACACATCAACAGTCAATACTGTTGCTCTAGCCGTATGTGGTATTGTCGTGATAGTCACACTGTTGCTCTAGCCCTATGTGGTATTGTCGTGATAGTTACACTGTTGCACTAGCCGTATGTGGTATTGTCGTGATAGTCACACTGTTGCACTAGCCGTATGTGGTATTGTCGTGATAGTCACACTGTTGCACTAGCCGTATGTGGTATTGTCGTGATAGTCACACTGTTGCTCTAGCCGTATGTGGTATTGTCGTGATAGTCACACTGTTGCACTAGCCGTATGTGGTATTGTCGTGATAGTCACACTGTTGCTCTAGCCCTATGTGGTATTGTCGTGATAGTCACACTGTTGCTATAGCCGTATGTGGTATTGTCGTGACAGTCAACAGTGTCGCTCTAGCCGTATGTGGTATTGTCGTGACAGTCAACACTGTCGCTATCGCCGCATGTGGTATTGTCGTGACAGTCAACAGTGTCGCTAAAGCCGTTTGTGTTATTGTCGTGACAGTCAACACTGTCTGTCTAGCCGTATGTACTATTGTCGTGGGGGAGAGACATTCCCATCGCGAACAGTCCCAGTTGTTCCCTGGCAAATAGCTGGTTTGAAATTTTTCCTCTGGCGGTTTGAACGACAGGACCTTGTCACAATACTTCATTTTGATATGTTGTGCTCTAAGAACAACCTCTTATGATCTCAGAAGAGGCAAAATGACTTTTCCAGCAGATCGCTGCAAATTCTTCGGTTTTGGCAACGTGGTGTGACGTCAGTCCAAGTTTTGTCGTTTTCGTCCCGGTTGCTCGTGAAAGTATCTAACTTTCATCCGCAGGAAATTTTTCCCCATCAAACTCAAACCGAAGCAGCTCCTGACAAGCAACCACTCGTCTCTTTTTAATATCAGGTCTCAATTGCTTGGGTGACCATCTTGTACACACTTCCAGAGCTTCATCTCGCCACGAGTGATGTGATTAGCTGATCATGTCCAGTAGTAACGCCACCTTCTTGCTGTAACACGGCAGTTTACGTTACCACATTAACCACGTCTGCAATGTTTTCTTCCGTAACTGTCATTAATACTCGACCAGGATGAGGAGAATCATCCACACTAGTAACGGTGTTCATGAACTTCCCAGCCCATTCAGACACTTGCCTACAACTAGCACACCTGTCTCCGTGATGAATTCTTACCTGATGATGATTCACTGCAGGTTTAAGCCTTCGTTGAACAAAAGCTCACAACTGTTAGTCCCTCCTGTTTGCGTGCACTGTTGCAAGGGAGCCGTCATCTTGTCAGAGCTGTTTCCCACGTACCGTAAACAAATGCCATCTATTAGTAACGCAAGATCATCGCCTCAAAAGCATGTCCAAACATATAATAAAAGGATCGATTTACCTAGTAACTCTATAGTTAGCTATGATCGGTCGTACATGCCATTTTCAAAACTCTGTATCCGATTTCCAGTCCTGGACCCTAGATGAAAGAATAATAAGAAAAATAATCTCTTCTGAGATTAAATGTGTTAGACGAATGACAGGAAACAGTCTGAGAGATAAGATTAGAAATGAACTGAGAAAAAAAAAAAACTACGAATAATACCCGCTATAGTATATATAAAGAAATAACAGATACAATAGCACGCGAAAAGGGAGAAAGATCAAAACATAGCCTTTAATAAACGTTGCGAAAATACCAGACCCAAGGGCAGAGCACGAAAAAGATGGATTGAAGAAATATTAGAAACACTAAGAAACATAAAAGCAGCAGAGGTACACAGAGGAACAAAGTACTGCATATTATGCCTTCCTTCGACGCTGAAAGGCAAATGAGGAAGGAAAAAGACAGCAGAAGTATCCGATTTCCCACTGAACGACACTGTTTATTAATAAATTCTGTATGGTGAAATTGGTGTTTAGGTGTATGGAAATATTTAAAAAGCAAAACTGGATTACAAACACTGTTAATAACAGCACTCGTGACAATGACAATGAACAGTTTTATAAAGAAGTGGAGTGATAATAAAGACACACTTTGAATTTAATGTGGCGGTAATATTAACTGAGTGATTTAAATCTGTGCAGGTTAATACACTACAACAGACGGACAGGCGTTGATAAGATTATGTTTGCCAAACCCTGTTAAAGTTAAAGAAATGAATTAATAGCAATCTGTCAGATCTGCCAAACAGATGGCCGAAAGAAATACTTTCACTCTCTCTCTCTCTCTCTCTCTCTCTCTCTCTCTCTCTCTCTCTCTCTCTTATTTCAAATTTGTACAAGATATCTGCAACTTGGCTATGTTTAAATAGGAGCGAAAAGACATTAATAAAGAAGTACGACACTGGATAAAAGAACATAGCCAATGAAGAAGCCAATAATGTAGGTTTAGCGAAAGACATATAAAAACATTAATGAGGAAGACATATAAACATATATATGGGGAACTAGTTTTCATCGACATCCTCTGAAGCCTCAATGGTAAAGAAATTTGCCCAAACCATTCAATTTGGCATTTTTAAAAAATAGGAAAACAGGCACGAAAGTAAATAAAAATGAAATATTTTGAAGTTATCAGTAGCCATGAAGTGATGTGAAGGTTTCTACTGAGGAAATACTTGAAGAAACTGTCAAAGAGTGTACATCAATGGCGTGTTGGAAATGTCAAAAGACTGATATATTGATGGCTGTTGAAGTGTATCACAAATAAGAGGCAGGTAATGCTGACGATTTATGTCCGTGAACTTTGGATGTGTCGATAACTCTAGACGCATAACGATAGACGTAAAATGTGTGAATATTTGACAATATGAACCGTGGATGCCTCGGTTATTCGGCTTTTATTGGGGGAGGGGGGGGATGCGAAGTGGCTTTTACCTGTCGCGGGAAAGTATGGTAGTGATTAGAGCGGCATTGGGGTTGGACTACAGATAAATAACTATATAGGTTGCCTCACTCGGTCGCGTGGTGTGAGTAAATACTCGATTCAACAGCATGTTGTACTTCATTCAATGATAGGCTATTACTACCGAAAGGAGTTGTTGTCTTGGTACATTTCGCGACAATATAATAGACAGTTAAACTAGCACGTTTTTACTCTTTTCACATAAACACGTGGAATATGTTAGAGAGAGAGAGAGAGATAGAGAGAGAGAGAGAGAGAGAGAAAGAGAGAGAGAAAGAGAGAGGCATTTTGAACATCGTGATAATTTAAAAGTTTGAACTCAACGTTTTTCATCCAGACCATGTTTCTATATTCCAATTACTTACAATGAATAATAATATCGTATGACAAAGGACAGTTCAGCTGCGTTCACATTCGGTGCCACTTGCCCTCATGCTTTTAGCGTGTGCTGTAGCTGCTATGATGGGGACTGCAGATACCTTCCTTTGTTTTGGATGCTTCAATGAGATGAGTTTTAATTCAGATGATTCCACTGAAACAGGCGGTTGATTAATTATAGATTTTAATTCGTTTGCAGTAATATCTGGGTCTTCGACTAATCATAACCATAAAGGTTTGGACTTTGGGCAACAGAAAGACATTCTTTTATCATAAAGAATGGATAGTGTTTATTTCAAATAGCAGCTTGAGTGCATTGCAATTCATTGCTTGAGTGCATTCAATGCTTCGTTAAGTCCCGTCTCATGTTGACACGTTATTGCTAATACAAGATGAATAACTAGTACAGGTCGTTTGTGTCGGAGAAGAGGGGTGTACTTTTGCAATGTTCTGTAAGAATGGGCTCGCTATGGCTAAATTGTGCACGGAAGTGTTGCGAGAACGTGAGCACGAGAACACTGACTGCTGGGTAATCATTAGATGATGTTACACAAGTGTCTGGGGGACTGGTTGGTCTCAAGGCAACCACCCTTGGTCTCAGCAGCGATGCCCGGCTTGAAATGAAAATTACTCATCGACGGAAAAAAATATGAGTACCTCTGAAGTCGGAGTTACCTGCCTGTGTGGCGAGGGACCCCTGTACACACGGCTGCCAGGGAATAAACGGATTAACAGGTAAAAATTATGTTCCTAGTCTCTAGGAACTTCGCCAGTGGTGAAAGCTGGCGAACGCAAAAAAAAAAAAAAGTGTTGTTCTTAAAACGCCCTCACAAATAAGTTGAATAACAACAGTAATGTTGAATAACAACAATAATGTTGAATAACAACAGTAATGTTGAATAACAACAGTAATGTTGAATAACAACAGTAATGTTGAATAACAACAGTAATGTTGAATAACAACAGTAATGTTGAATAACAACAGTAATCACCTACAGGTTACCGACAATATCACTAACTTGCAATCATTTTTTTCTTTAACAACTCTTCCTGCTTAAATTCGTTAAACATGCAAGATTTTTTTCCCCAAAGAATGTCAAAGGTTAGGGAAGCAGCCCCTAATAAACACGTACTGAATGCGGATTTGCTGGGCCGTAAGATGCAAACCACTTTGCAACACAATTCTCTAATAAGAACAGGAACAAAAACAGTCTTTCTTTCTTTCCATACAGAAATTTCTTGATTATGTTTTAAATGTACAATACCGTGCTGAAGTCGGATATGTTGGGCCGAAAGGCGCAAATATCACAGTTATACTGCACACCACAAAACAACGCAGACACGCCCACCTTAACATTCTTTTAAGGACGGATGATGACGGAGTGTATTTCTTTAGTCATGGGGCGAACGCAAGCAAGCAAGGAAAGGTACAATATTTGGTTGGTACGAGCAAGCTACAAGAGCTAAATATATGAATACATTTTTACAAACTTTAACAGTGAACTCTGAACTTGATCAATACATATATCAAATCGATCCTTATGTATGGATCAGAAATATGGACAATATCAACCAGAAACACAAGGAAACTGTAGACATTTATTAACAGTCGCTTAAAAATTACACTTCGGATCTGATGGCCAGAGACAATTAGATATTCTGAACTTTAAAATACTGAACTGTAAAATGATGAACTATAAAATGATGAACTGTGAAAGTATTAACTGTAAAATGATGAACTGTTAAATGATAAACCGTAAAATGATGAACTGTTAAATGATAAACCGTAAAATGATGAACTTTAAAATGATAAACCGTAAAATGATGAACTTTAAAATGATAAACCGTAAAATGATGAACTTTAAAATGATAAACCGTAAAATGATGAACTTTAAAATGATAAACCGTAAAATGATGAACTGTTAAATGATAAACCGTAAAATGATGAACTTTAAAATGATAAACCGTAAAATGATGAACTGTTAAATGATAAACCGTAAAATGATGAACTTTAAAATGATAAACCGTAAAATGATGAACTTTAAAATGATAAACCGTTAAATGATGAACTGTAAAACTATGAACTGTCAAATGATGAACTGTAAAAATAACTGCAGCAAAGAGTAAATAAATAACACCTTGGACAAATTCATAGATAAAAGATGTTGATGGTGGGTCACGCATCAGGAGCAAACTACAAACATAGACAATTTATGGCATACAATTTTTTTTTTGGGGGGGGGGCATGTCAAGTGACACAATACCCTACTAAATATCATCTTGGAAGGGAAGGTACAAGGTAAACGAGACAGAGGCAGACCAAGACTAAAGTGAACTGATTAAATTAAAAGATGGAGAGGTAAAATTATGACAATATGCACCATCAATAAAAGAGTACATGTAAAATGTGGTTCCATGGTAGTCAATCTTCTATGTGGAGACGGCACCCCATGATGGTGATGACGATGATGATGATGATGATCTTATGAGACACAACGAATAAGAGAAGAAGCAAAGATAGAGTAAGAAATACATGACGAGTCAACATAGAGACGGAGATCAAGATTTGCTGCAGCTGGAAAGTGACAGAGACAATACATGAGAGAAAGGACCGGAGAATACCTGTCGCATGGCCTTCACTTCAAGTGACGGGGCTGGGGAAGCATCATTTACACACAAAAAGAGCAATAATGAAATAGAATATGTGAGATGAAACAACACCAGTCTTGCGTGAAGTTTACGAGATTTGAAGCACTGGAAGCCATGCGGATTATCCACAGCTCGTGGCAGCCCAGGCCTGGATTTAAATAACCTCCCGAGGATCAGTTTTAGAGTGGCTGTACTTTTCTGTGTGAGTCACGTAGACAATGGGAGGTCAATTATTTATTTACAAAGTCGTAGGGTTGACGAATCCAATGCACTTTCGCGAGCAAATGCTTTTACTTTTACTGCATTCATTTAATTTTTGTTTTAAACAGTATATATTTCGCTTTTTGCATATAAGAAATATGGTGTTTTAACGACTTTTTTTTCTTCTCAATAATCATCGATACATTTATGTGTGATGTGGTCGATACCACGCCAGGCCGCCTTCATAGAAAATATATGGTACAAATTTTAAGAAGCTGGATGAATCCCAAAGCTCCATTGATCTAGATCACTACATTTGGGAAGAGAATCCAAGTAGAAGAGGTCAGTAGACGAGATCGCAAATCACAAAAGTGTTGCCGCTGCTTTATATACCTTTACAACTTATCTTCCTTCATTTTGTCACACTCAATTCCTTCATTTTGTTGCACGCTCTTCTGTTATTTTGTCATACTTTATTTCTTCTTTTTGTCTCACTCTATTCCTTCATTTTGCCACACTCTATTTCTTCTTTTCGTCACACTCTCTTCTTCCAATTTTCCACACATTCTTACTCCAATTCGTCACACTCTCTTCCTTCATTTTGCCATACTCTCTTACTCAATTTTGCCACACTTTCTTACTTTATTTTGCCACGCTCTTTTCCTTTATTTTGCCCTACTCTCTAGCAATTTTGTTCACTCTAGCTCATTATGACCTCGTTACAGTTATTTTTAGGGTTCGTTGTCGTTACATTGATATCATGCTCAAAGTAATTCTACATTTATCTTTAAATCTTAGTATCGCCCCCTTTTATTTTGGAGCAATATTAGACCCTCTACATAATCGGATAACATCTCTCCGACTCTGATTTATATATATTTTCGTTTATTAGACTTCGTTACCTTTCTTGTTTCCTACTATAGATTAAAGCCAGAAATCAATTTCCCTAGAAATTACTTCGCGATCCAACTATTTATAATTATAGATAGGCATCTATATATGTATAATTAAATATGTTGGGCCAAGAGCAGATCTGCAGAAAACATGTGAAATAAACATAAGATGGTTTTAGGCAGCTAAACCTGTACATAGAGTTGACAAATTTCTACATTTCGGCAAAAGCTTTCATCGGGTATAAAACAACAGATACAAAAACAGACACGAAAGGCAAACACTTATGTCAAAATGGTGGATGCGAGGAGATAGACTAAGGTGGTGCAGTGCTTACAGTTTCAAGTTATGGTGGTTAGAGAGGAAGTGGTAGACGAATTTATTAAAGACATGGATGATCTGCCGAAATAAAAGATAGACTGGAGAGTTCCCGGGGGATAGATGGAATGAAGCGAGAGTAGTTTAGTGGCAAGATGGCAAAGTAGTTTAGTGGCAAGATGGGAGAGTAGTTTAGTAGCGAGATGAGAGAGTAGTTTAGTGGCGAGATGGGAGAGTAGTTTAGTGAGAAGAAGGGAGAGTAGTTTAGAGGCGAGATGGGAGAGTAGTTTAGTAGCGAGATGGGAGAGTAGTTTAGTGAGAAGATGGGAGAGTAGTTTAGTGAGAAGAAGGGAGAGTAGTTTAGAGGCGAGATGGGAGAGTAGTTTAGTGAGAAGATGGGAGAGTAGTTTAGAGGCGAGATGGGAGAGTAGTTTAGTGACAAGATGGGAGAGTAGTTTAGTAGCGAGATGGCAAAGTAGTTTAGTGGCGAGATGGGAGAGTAGTTTAGTGGCGAGATGGGAGAGTAGTTTAGTGGCGAGATGGGAGAGTAGTTTAGAGGCGAGATGGGAGAGTAGTTTAGTGAGAAGAAGGGAGAGTAGTTTAGAGGCGAGATGGGAGAGTAGTTTAGTGAGAAGATGGGAGAGTAGTTTAGTGACAAGATGGGAGAGTAGTTTAGTGGCAAGATGGGAGAGTAGTTTAGTGGCGAGATGGGAGAATAGTTTGGAGACAAGATGGAAGAGTAGTTTAGTGGCAAGATGGGAGAGTAGTTTAGTGGCAAGATGGGTGAGTAGTTTAGTGGCAAGATGGGAGAGTAGTTTAGTGACAAGATGGGAGAGTAGTTTAGTGGCACGATGGGAGAGTAGTTTAGTGACAAGATGGGAGAGTAAGTGCAGTTAGCTAGCGTGATGACGGCACGGAAACGTAAAAGACCACATCGGAATTCTATCTGCTGAAATATCTCTTATTGTTATTGTGGCTAGGTCCTTTCTGGGTCTGGAACTTCGAGGCAGGATGTATGGGCGGACACAGTTTTTAGAATTAACCATATTATATTTTTCATCTTCTTCCTCTAATTCTTGCAGATCAGTCAAGCAACCAAATGTTCACAGTCATTATGCCACGTTAAATGGCAAAACAAAATCTTATTCAGTTCTAAGTGTCGGATAATCTTCTCGTATGGTATTTACTAATTTCTGACTCCGTGACATCTTTACTGAACGACTCCGTCAAAGGTTTTCGACTCCATTTTCTCAATTCTACGATCTTCAGTTCAAAAATACATTCTGAACATACTAGACTGTGTCCAGAGTAAGATGGAGATATAACATCGAGGAAATAATAGAAATGCTTAATCTGTCATTGGTCAATGCTGTCTAATGAGCAAGAAGTAAATATTTCCTCATTACTCGATACAAGAAGTTAAATAAGAGGGAATGAAAAAGAAAACTAAAGGAAAAAATAAGATGACTAAGTAATTAATGAAGTACAAATAGTTGAAATAATTTGGACTATTATATCTGAATTGAACATTTTTAAATGCTGTAAACTCCGTGAATTACCAACAAATATGTAATAATACCCATAATCCTCACAGTAAATAACATGCACCACCTGTTTAACACTGAATTTGTAATAGACTTGGACATTACAGGTGACAGGTAAACACCTGCGACAAACATGGTTTACCTGTGAGTAATCCGACATACCATTATGATTATTACCAATTTCTTCCAACAACAAAACGAAATCTCTTTGTTTACTATCGCCCGACATCATCATCATCGAGTGCCGTCTACGCATCGAAGGTTGGCTACCATGGAGCGTCATTCCACTCTGTCTCTTGCTTTGATGGTGCAGATTGTCATAGGCTGACTTGTCCATCTTTTGATGTTACTTGACCATGTTAGCCTTGGTCTGCCTCTGCCTCTTTTACCTTGAATTTTCCCTTCCAATATTACTTTTGTTAGGCTATTGTGTCTTTTAAAGTGGCCCAAAAATTTCATTTGTCTTGTTCTAATTGTGCTTAGTAATTCTATTATCGTTTTTAGTTGTTTTAAACTTCATCGTTTGTTTTCTTTTCTTTCCACCCAATTCTACCTATTCTTCTATAAATCCAGTATAAATCGCCAACAGTTGCTGTTATTTCTCTACGTCTTTAAATGGTTCATATATAGGCGCATGGAGTTAGCAGCCAGCTGGGATATCTGATTTTGTTTTTCAACTAAACAAATGCGACTACACTATCGTCTTGTGTCTACATAGTTCAGTTTTGCCTTTCGTCTTCACTCTGATTCGCTTGGCCGGGATGATTAGTCTGATATCAGAGTACCCAGGGGTGGTATTGGAGCAGTGTCGTGGTCATCGACGTCACTCGTTCTGACTCTTGAAGACATCTTTGAGCTGTTGAATACCTTTCATCTCATACTACACTGAACGACACATTCAACCACAGATTCATTTTTAACATTATAGATGGCATCAGCACTGGCGATTTAAAAAATGACCAAAAACGTCATCCTATCTACTGTGGCTGTCTCAGAAACACAATGAAAGAAAGAGGTAGGGTCGAGAAAGAAGTAAAGGTAAAGAACAAAACATGAATTGGCGTCTTAGCAAGCGAGTTTTCACCCATATGTGCTAAGCAAACAACCCAGAAGTGTTCGGAGACTTCTGGATAGTGTCACTTGAAGCATCGAAACTCACGATGCGAGGCGGCATTCCTCACCTTCCCAGAGTACTACCCGGCTACCCATTTCTGCCAGCGGCTGGGTCGACTGCGGAGTATTTTGTTCCCCAACCACGAGTACAACTCACACTGCTCCCAGCGGGAATCGAACACGGGTTGTCCGGACGTCAGGTAGTCCAGTCGGGTGGTTTTCCCAACTAGGCTACCGAGGTCCCCAAGCACAGAGATCTGATTCTACAGAAACATTTCATGTAGCGCGATCAAAGGCCGCCTGTGTAGTGATGTTTTCCGTTCAACAGAAGATATGATTAATTGTTTAACTCGACTACCAACTAATCATCGTCAAGAAACACAAAACTTAGTGGGTCACTTACAAATCTCGATCGCTTTGATCAACGGTTCATAATTCTTAAAAGTATTGTCAACGGTAAGATAACACGAAAAAGAAGAAAGAAAAAGAGATGAAAAGACAAGCATAAAAGACCGAGAAGTCTTGATTTCATAGAAGCAAAAAAGATCTTCACCAGGAGCAGCAAGGTAGGAAGGAGTCCCAGTCAATATCAATACTTCCACAATGATGTAGTAGATTAAAAGATAGTTTAGTTTAGTCGACATGTTATGCTCATTGCACATCGGATAAGTGTTCAGATTATCCTCGGAAGTGTTTCACGCCACACGTAGCGCGGCTATCAACGCTGGTACTTAAAGGATAGTCAAGATCCTGAAAATAGCTAGTGCCGACAACACAATGAAAGTAAGGTATCGACACAGACAATAAATCAAGCTCCAAAATGTAGCGACGAAGTCCAATAAGAGAAGTCAGGGAAAAGCAAAAGGATGAGAATGAAAAGGAGAAGAAAAGAAGATGATGACGCATAAAGAGAAGTAGAAAAACTGTTTTTAAAAAAAGATAAGTAGAAAAGAAGAGGAAAAGAATAATAAGATCAACAAGGAAAAAAATAAAGTTGAAACAGACGGAGAAAAATGTTTCAAAATTAAATAAAAGTGGAGAATAAAAAAAACCATCATAAGGAAAAGGAGCAGAAGGAAGAGAAAGGGAAAGATGGGGAAATAAACGGAGCTAAGAAGAAGAGAAAAGAGGATGAGAAGCAGGAGAGTAAGGAACTGAAGGGGGAGAAAGTGAAAATAATGTGAAAGAGGAGAAAAAGAAAAGAGAGAGGCAGGAGTACAGGAAAGAAGAAAATGAAAAATAACAAAAAGCAGAAGAATAAAAAACTCATTTGTCTAATATTCATGTTCAGGTATATTGTCAAGTAAAGTCATTGACACTCCTGAATGCGATAACATTTAGCTAAGGCATTCGTTTTAACACTACATCTCCACTTCCCTCCCGACCTGCGGAAACATACCCGTCATTATGTCAATGGCTTGTGTTATTCGCTGCAAGAAAAATAAATGACATGACTTAACATGAATAAATAAACAATTTGAGATAAGCAGAATAGCTAGATAGATAAACGTCAACGTGCGAACAGATAAGTTTTTGCCATGGTTGTATATTAAACAAAACTACATAGCAAAACACAGGATAAATCCACATGAGAAAATATAATAAAGAGAAAGTACACAACTGTTTGTCGCTGCTATTTTTTTTGTATTTTTCTGCTGTTTCGTTCTAAATTATGACTTGTGTATGATTGTTATACGGTTGATCAAAGCTTAATATAAGCTGGCACTTACGTTTTATTGAATTGTACGCGAGAATATTCTAGATTTTCTGCACCAGACAGAAACAAATTAAATAACTTTTCTTTCATGAACACTTGAATGACCCCCCACAGTGACCAAACTTCAATGTGGCAATAACTTTGGAGATTCTCTATTGTTTTATGCCATCGCCATCTATAGAATCAAGCATGTGAGCTGAACGGGAGAGTCCGAAAAACATCCAACTAACATGATGTTTTCATCACTGCGAGCAGGGGTGGTTGTGGACAGAATTGCGTCAATCGTCTATAGCTCCAACATAGCCAACTATTTCTAAGGTAGTCCCCCAACTATTTGGTTCCGAGGCAAGACGTCGGCCTCGAGACAGAGAGGTTGTGGGTTCAAATCCCTGTTGCACCAGTTGGGATTTTTATTTATGATTTCTCTCTGCCGCAACCTTGGTCTTAACAGCCCGGCAAACGGCAGTAACTCAATAAGGGAGAAAAAAATATGAGTACCTCCGAAGACGGAGCCTGTGAGGCGAAGGACCACTGTGGACACGGCTGCCAGGGAAAAAAACTGATTAACATTCTAAATTCAGTTCCTAGTCTCTAGGGACTTCGTTAGTGGTGAAAGCTGGCGAACGCTAAAAAAAAAAAATAAATAAATAAATATACATATCTAAGGCCCGCGAGCTAAGAGGGTTTTCACGCAGTCACGACTTGAGTTATCAGAGCTAATTATAGACGGATGTCGTCATTTTACACACAGCCACCCTTGCTAACAAATCTGAAAACGTCACAAGTTTTGGGTGATCCCATTCAATCCGCGAGCCTTATATATATAGTTCGCTGTGAGATCTTTTGGCCGAAAACGTCACTATAGTAAAGTTGCTGTGGTGTTTTCCTTTCAGTTGTCATCCCTTCGCTTACTTCTAAAGACGAAAAAGGAAGGGAAAAAAGGGAAGAAAATGTGGTATGGTGTGGGTATAGCTTTACGTGGGTAAGGGATAACACAAAATAAAAACGACGTTGCGGCTCAGTAGGGCTTCAAGTTGAACAATGGACAACGCGCAAATATGTTAGTAAATAAAATTAATACTATACATAGCAAAATGATCATGAAAAAAAGTAAAGTGCCCCCGTCACGCCAAGTGGCGTATAGGGAATATGATGTTAGTGACCATAAATTTTACAGACCCTTGGCACATGATTTTTGGGTAATGTAGTCGGTATTACGCCCGTGCCGCTTTACTTTACCAGATAAAAATCCGGTACCCATTAAAGGCTGGGTGAACCGGAAGCCGTCGATTGGGATCGAACCTTTCCTCTTGTTCTTTTTAGTCCAGTTCACTAACCACTGAGCTATCGCGGCTCCCAAAATGAGCATAAAATATCTGAAAAAGAAAAAAAATATAAAAAAATGGAAATAAAACTTCTCTGAGGTGCTTACTTCTATAAATGGCGATGTTTCACCAAATGACTACTCCTATTCATCTCACAATGACACACACACGGGTGTAAATGCACTGTTTAAGTTTGTGGGGTACCTGTGGTGAAGAGGTGGGTTGTATAATTTAAGAGCAACAGAAAAACTAAAAGGTCCGAGGGATGAAGGTCGACAGCGGGAAAACAAAATACCGCGAGGTTTAACTGCGTGGCACGGAAAAGGTCAACGATGGAACTGTTGCACAGTGAATAGGATCATGGGTTAAAGAAGGGCGTGATATCCAACGTCTTTTGGTAGCTTCTATTAATTAATAAAATCAGAAATGTGATGCGTTGGAGTCTACAAGAAGTTATAATGTTTACGTCTTTCCGCCTAATTCATCCGACTTCAGCATGATATTTTTGGTAACAGGCTGTCCTTCCTCTTGAACACTACAGAAGCCTGGATAGGATGGCTAATCTGTTACTAAGACATTGTGTTATAAATGGAGAAAAAATGCAATGTTCTGCTCTGCAGATTATGTCCCAAACAGTCAGCTATGTGTCGCAGACGTCTCTGAAGCTCCGGTGCTGTCTGGCCGCCTTTGCTCTGTATCTTGGAAATAGACGTGAGAGACAGGGTACTGGGAGAAACAGAATACCGAGAGGAGAGGGACAGAACAGAAAAAGGAGATAGGAGAGAAAATTCAACAATAAGTAGAAAGCTTCCCGGCCAGGTTCGGATGTGTGCACTTATGTGTTACTTTTTATTTTATTTTTTTTTGTAGCTCAGGGAATGTAGTGTATATTAATTTTCAAATCAACACAAGGGTCGCTCTAAATAGTTTGGCGGGCCAGTTCTGGCACGCGCACCGTAGGTTGCTCACCTCTGCCTTAAAGGTACTAAATTATCAGAAGAAAGTTGTGACATTGTGAGAGAAGCGATTCAACATATACGACACAGTTAAGATTTTAAAAAATTACGTTAAGTTCGTTTTATACTGGGATTACATTTCTGAAAATAGCAGGCTGGTTTAATCCCCATCGAAACCTCGATCGTAAATATCATATCAAATCACGTAAATTAGTAGCAAACTCAGATTTGTAGAAAGTTCAAATCAAACAACAAATACAGCTGGGAATGCTGTACAAGAAAGAGAAAACGGCAAAAAGTGCAAAAGAAAGAAAACTCCAACGACAATTAATGTGACGTACCTACAAGTGAAAACTAGCAAAAGTGAATATAACCAAATTTACGTCTGACTGATAACTCATCATCATCATCATCATCATCTAACTATCTATAATCCTAATGCATGCTCCGAAGTTTATCTTTTTATCTACGATACAGTTCCCATAAGAGGAAAGATAAATGCGATTAGTTTAGGCAGTGGTTGAATGTAAGAAGCAGGAAAGTAAACAAATGTTGCCACAACGATCCCATGCCGCCTATACTGAGTGCTTGCTTCTCCTCTGAGGGGGTCCACCCAAAGGATGTGAAGTTTTAAGCATTGAGAGAACGGGCGGTTGATGGTTAAATGACGTCAACCGTCTTTAGCTAACATCTAATGGCGTCACAAGCTTGGGGTAAAAAGAAAACTAAAGAGCCCCGTCACGCTAAGTGGCGTACAGGAAATATGATGTTAGTGACCATATATTTATATACCTCCGGCCGGCACATGATTTTTGGAGTAATGTGGTCGGTATTACACCCGTGCCGCTTTACAATCCCAGAAAAAAATCCGGTACTCATTAAAAACTTGTTGAACCTGGAAGCCCTCGATCAGGATCGAACTCGACCTCTTGTCATTTGTAGTCCAGTTCACTAACCACTGAGCAATCGCTGCTCCTCACAAGCTCGGGGTGCTTTCGAGAAAATCCGCACAGCGCTTCAATATAGGTGGCAATGAGAGATCAAAGTCGATCCGTGCATTATGATTGGTCACTTTTAAATGGCACCAAAAACCTTTTAACGAACGCTTCTCTTGCAGGCTCAGTTAATGAGAAAAAATTCACAGAGTTGGAAACAAAAGGTGGTATCTGAGCGTTGTACTCTACTATCATCATCATGTACCATACCGATTGATGTAGGCGATCGTGGCCATTTCCACCATCTTTTATCCACTGCATCGTATCAGTTCTGTTGTTGACTGTTTTCCATGTCATGACTCCAAGCTATCTAGTATGTTCTCTCTTAGTCGTCCGCGATCTCTCTTTCCTTTTATTTTGCCAGTTGTAACCAAGTATTCAAATTTTCCTCTTCTCATGATGTGCACGAAAAATGTTGATTGCTTCTTTCTGATGTTTTTTTTAGGAACTTCCTTTTTGTGTGTTGGCCTCTTTGAGAATTTTCTCGCCGGTCTTTTTAGCTGTCCATGGAACTTTGAACATTTTTCTGAGAAATTCCATCTCTGTCCTCTAATCGTCTTTTCATGTGTTTATTTACTGTCCATGATTCACTTCCACAAGTCAGTATTGGCTTTATATAGCACCGATGATCTCTCTTTCTCACTTCTATTGACATAGAATTGTTGCATAAGAAGTTTTTCATTTTCTGAAATTCTATTGAGCCTGAGCTATTCTGCTTTTTATTTCTGTGGTGCATCTCACATATGATGTTATTATTGTGCCCAAGTATTTCAAAATTTGCACTTGTTTCAGATTTGTCCAGTTTATTTTTATGCAGCATGATGGCGATGATTGTTTCTTAGATATAACTATTGCTTCTGTTTTCTTGCTATTCAGACTTGAGACTCTTGATTTCTTTTACTATTGTGTTTATCATATCTTGTAGTTAATTTTCTGTCTCTGGTATTAAGACTGTGTCATCCGCATATCACAAATGCCAAAAGACTTCAATTTCCTTTATATCTATTATTGATCTCATAACATTTCCGCTGTAAAGTGAAATAAAATGTGTATTCTACAAATATCTGCATTTCTGTAATCCTTAGTCTTATGTCCTGCTGGCACCTCCCAAAAATACGCTAATTTTACCTTTCCTCTCCACCTGGAATCTACCGTGCCTCTCCCCCCACGGTACACATACCCCCCCACCCCTCTTGGGACACTGTCTCGAGATTGTCACTGTCGACACATGTCTCGTGTGGCATCTACTCTGAAATTGTCTCTGTTGTGCGCCAGATGTTCATCGCACGCAGCAGTCAATCCCAGCTATGATATCTGCATTCTTCTTGGTCTTCCCCTCTCTCGTCTTTAACAAACCTTCAATAATGATTTTCTCCAACCCAGAGTGTTGTATTTATATCAATAGACTGTTTTATTTTCCTTAATTGTATTTCTCTTGGGGGGGGGGGGGAATAGTTAGTGGGTGGTTGAATTATAGTCACATAGAGAGATAGAAAAAAAAATAGATGAGCAGATGATAAGATTGTGAGCTAAATACTGATACAAGATGACATTGAGTAATGTGACCAGAAATAGAACAGGGAATAGAAGGAGAGGTGAGGAGAAAGATTACAATAGCTGGATTGAGAGATATAATAGAGAGAGCTACAGAGAGCGTTTTCGATGGGCGGATTGAAGGAGATAATAGAGAGAGGGGGAGAGATTGGTTGGGATGGGTGGACTGAGAGATTTGGATGGGTGGACAGAGAAGTTTTGGTGGGTGGACTGAGAGATTTAGGATGGGTGGACTGATAGATTTGCATGAGTGGACTGAGAGATTTGGATGAGTGGACTGAGAGATTTGGATGAGTGGACTGAGAGATTTGGATGAGTGGACTGAGAAATTTGGATGAGTGGACTGAGAAATTTGGATGAGTGGACTGAGAAATTTGGATGAGTGGACTGAGAAATTTGGATGAGTGGACTGAGAAATTTGGATGAGTGGACTGAGATATTTGTATGGGTGGACTGAAAGAGATAAAAGAGAGATGTGGTGACGGCGATGATATTTAGTGAAGGATTTAGACATTTAAGATAACGAGATTGAGAAAACTTGAAGAGCGTTTGGGAAAGTAAATGAGAAGTGAGATGTAAGACATGCCACGATATGGATATAAACAAAGTGGCTCTAAGTGAGAGAGGTAAAGAGAGAGGGAAAGAGAGAGGGAAAGAGAGAGGAAAAGAGAGAGAGAGAGAGAGAGAGAGAGAGAGAGAGAGAGAGAGCGAGAGAGAAAGTAAAATTGTGAACATGGATTTTAACATGTACAAATCAACACAGTTTGTCTCCACAAAACATAATTGATCTGAATTCCGGGGACAAAAACATTACGACCGTTTTAGTCATTCATACACCTAGTTGTAGCCTCGTCAGTCATAGTCGACTATGGATTTTTCAGCGGCTCCAGAAATGTTAATTTGTTCTTTTCTTTCGCTGTGTATTCTCTTTTCTATGAATCTGTCTGCTTCTTGTTTGAGTTGGAGCTTTAGAGTGTGTTTCCCAAGATTGCGGTCTGCAGCTATTTCTTCCCAGGCTGTTAGGTTTATTCTCGGTGTTTTTCATGTCACGTTTACACACATCTACAAATCGATGTTTTGTGTCCCCTATTTCTTTTGCCATCTTCTAGTTGTCCGTAGAGTATATCTTCTGGTATGCGGCGATCTTTCAAACAGTGTACATGGCCAAGCCAACGTAACATACATTGTTTGAGCAGTGTGTAGATGTTCGGGAGGTCTGCGCGAGTCATGACCTCCACGTCTTGTCACTTAGCCCTTCTAGGAGACACCAAGATTACGGCGCCGACATCGCATATGGAATGCACTTAGCCTTCTCTCCTACTTGCCACTAGTAGTTCATTCACGTCATCTGTTTCATTATATCACTAACTCGGTAAGGAGTTTATTTATAGAAAACATTTATTATTTAACTTTACTTTCAACAGACACACGCCAACTATAGACACACGTACATGGACAATCGGCGTAATATTTGTCTTGGTAACATACACACTGGCATTGACATTATGTATGAACGGTATGGTTTTTTAATCAAGTCAAGCCGGGAATGTGAAATTATAAGGGAGGACAGCAGAACTGCGGGTGATTTGATGCATGGACTCAATGATTCATTATTGAAAGGAAAGGAAAAAAACAGAGATAGTTATTGGATATAGATGTAGATTTAAGTACAAAACAGGAAGTAGCCGCATTTTTTTTTTAAAAAAGGATTTGAATACAAGAAGAATGAGGTGGAGTCATCGTGTTCAAAAATAAATATGAATGTAACTTGTGTTTACGATAAAAATAAATATGAATGTAACTTGTGTTTACGATAAAAATAAATATGAATGTAACTTGTGTTTACGATAAAAATAAATATGAATGTAACTTGTGTTTACGATAAAAATAAATATGAATGTAACTTGTGTTTACGATAAAAATAAATATCGGAAATTTAGATAGGTGGGATCCAGGAGCAGATAAATCTATAAGTTTAGATAGGTGGAGTCCTTGAGCAGATAAATCTATAAGTTTAGATAGGTGGAGTCCTTGAGCAGATAAATCTATAAGTTTAGATAGGTGGAGTCCTTGAGCAGATAAATCTATAAGTTTAGATAGGTGGGGTCCAGGAGCAGATAAATCTATAAGTTCTGATAGGTGGGGTCCAGGAGCAGATAAATCTATAAGTTCTGATAGGTGGGGTCCAGGAGCAGATAAATCTATAAGTTTCGATAGGTGGGGTCCAGGAGCAGATAAATCTATAAGTTTTAATAGGTGGGGTCCAGGAGCAGATAAATCTATACGTTTTAATAGGTGGGGTCCAGGAGCAGATAAATCTATAAGTTTAGATAGGTGGGGTCCAGAAGCAGATAAATTTATAAGTTTTAATAGGTGGGGTCCAGGAGCAGATAAATCTATAAGTTCTGATAGGTGGAGTCTAGGAGCAGATAAATCTATAAGTTTAGATAGGTGGGGTCCAGGAGCAGATAAATCTATAAGTTCTGATAGGTGGAGTCTAGGAACAGATAAATCTATAAGTTTAGATAGGTGGGGTCCAGGAGCAGATAAATCTATAAGTTCTGATAGGTGGAGTCTAGGAACAAATACATCTATAAATTTAAGTTGGTGGGTTCTAGGATTTTAAAAAAATAAATGATTTTAGAGCGGAGATTTTTTAAACGTATGGAAATAAAATTAAATATGAAAGATGTACATTAAAAAATGTACATGGAAAGATGTACATGAAAATATGTAGAGAACTTGCATTTGTCAAATTCTCTACAGAATACAGTTTTGAATTGTCTTCTAGTCGTGCAACAGACGAACAGAAAAGTCCAAGTCTGGCGTACCACTTCTGCCCCCGTCAGTTTAAACAGATATGAACTGGAGTCCAACACATTCTCCCCTGGTTCCGCCACACAGACAAAAAGAGCAACAATCTCCAGCCATCTATAGATCAGTTGTACTCCAGCCAAGCGAGGTTGGAATGAAACATGTAAAATAGATTAGAGAGACGAACTGTGGCAAGTGCAACGGAGAGTACAGAGAGATCTAAGCCACGATATTTCTTTATTACCGTTTGGCTTCAACAAGTTACAGATTCTTTGTTCAGGCGGATCATTCGTAAAATAAAAAAAACAACATATCTCTCGCGTTTTTTTTTCTCTCACACACTTTCTCTCTCTATCACTTTCTCACTCACTATATATGCATTTGCCATTATTTCTTATTCAACTAGTTTTGTTCTCATAATTTCGTAGCTGTAGTTAGTCGAAGGCCCCGGTATCACTGCAAACGAATTCAAATCCAACAGCAACAACAAATCCATAATTGCTCAACCGCCCGTGCCAGTGGAATCATCCGAATTACCATCTCATCTCATTGATGGATCAAAGCATAGAAAGGCAGCTGCAGTCCCTATCATAGAAGCTAAGAGACATAAGCCGTAACCGCACCCAAAGTGAACACGGTCGAACTTCGTCATTCGATATCATCATTTATCGTAAGCAGTCGGAATCTCGAAACACGATTCGGATGAAAAACACAGCTCACGTTGTGCATCGTTGCACTAAACTCAGTAGCTCCAGTAGCAAGCCGGACTTGGAATATGAGAAAACTGCAACAAGGAACACTTTTCATACAGAGCCTCAACTGTTCCTGCCGCCTATCCCCAGTTTTGGCCGGAAGTCTCTCATAATTTCGTATTCTCATGCATCTTCTCATAATCACTTCTTCTACACTTATAACACTTTGCAATGATCGTAACTTAGTATTTGTATTTCAATTGTCCTGGCCAATTTTCTGCAGACCAATTTTCTTGACAATTAATAAAAAAGAAGTAAAGGTCATCTCCTTGCCTTGCCGAGCGTATGGAAAGTATGGTGTTAATAACTATATGTTCCCATAATGATGGCGTATTTTGGGGTGATGTGGTGATTGGTTACCACGCCAGGCCGCCTCTTTGTTACACAGAAAAATCCATGGTAGCCATTTTCAGAGGCTGGACGAAACTCGGAGTCTTGTCAGTTCGAAACAAATTCCGTCACTTCCGGGAGTCGAACCTTCTGACCAGGAAGCAAACCACTCAGTCGCCGAGACCGCCAAGATTAGAGAGCAGTATTAATCATCGCGTTCCACTGACAGTTTGATATTTTGTGAAATATTTTCTCACTAATTTGATTTGAGCCTAAAAGCACTAATATTGCATGTTGCGGCTAATTGTAAACTACGATACAACATTAATACGCCCATTTAAGGCCATTTTGAGAGCGGGAGACGAAAATTGTTGCTGTTTTTTATCCCTTCTCGCTTGGCCAGATTGATCTGTCCATTTCCTCTAATCCTGGCGTAATCTCTGAGTTGCTAATAGTTTTCAGCAAGGATCTGTTGAGCGTGTTGCAGATAAAAAAAAACAATACGCATAAAGGAAGAATGCAGATAAAAACAATACGCATAAAGGAAGAATGCAGATAAAAACAGTAAGCATAAAGGAAAAATGCATATAAAAACAATATGCATAAAGGAAAAATGCAGATAATACAATACGCATAAAGGAAAAAAGCAGATAAAAACAATACGCATAAAGGAAGAATGCAGATAAAAACAATGCGCATAAAGGAAGAATGCAGATAAAAACAATAAGCATAAAGGAAAAATGCAGATAAAAACAATACGCATAAAGGAAAAATGCAGATAAAAATAATACGCATAAAGGAAAAATGCACATAAAACAATACGCATACAGGAAGAATGCAGATAAAAACAATACGCATAAAGGAAGAATGCAGATAAAAACAATACGCATAAAGGAAGAATGCAGATAAAAACAATACGTATAAAGGAAGAATGCATATAAAAACAATACGCATAAAGGAAGAATGCAGATAAAAACAATACGCATAAAGGAAGAATGCAGATAAAAACAATACGCATAAAGGAAGAATGCAGATAAAAACAATACGCATAAAGGAAGAATGCAGATAAAAACAATACGCATAAAGGAAGAAGTGAAATAAAGAACCTCGCCATGCCTCAAGCGTAGAATATAGGCAATTCAATGTGTTACCTGTGTTCTTATTTTGATCACCAAACCACGTATTTTTGGCAGTCCCGTCAGCACAACCTCATGTCGTCTTTATTTCGCATAAAAAATCTTTGGTAGAGCTCGGTGAAAATAAACACTGGTAAGATAGTGATCGACCCCAGCCTCTTGTCTTTGATAGACCAGTTCACTGACTTTATCCCTGCTTTTAAAAAAGGAAAACGTAACACTTTCCGTACGGTTTCGTCGCACTGTGCGTCATGCCGATTTCGGCCGCGTTCGTTTCGCCGCACTGTGCGTCACTCTCAGTTTCATTAGTGTGAACCGTCTTCAAACCATATTCTTTTTACGTGTCTGGTATCATCCTGGTATTGCTGAAATCTAATACTTTATTCAATTATTTAAAAATATATATAAGATATGTTACATAAATATAAATGTGTAGATTGATTCTTAAAACCATGAAAAATCTCTTCCGTTGCATTGATAAAAAGCTTCCGTACAGAAAGAGTTAATGTAGACCCGTTTATGACAGTCTTGTTAGGCTGATATGACAGGAGGGTTAACTGTGGAAGCGGTACGGTGTGCATGGGGCTCCGCTTTACTGATATGTTCGATAATAATACCAGAAAGAAGAAATGAGGGAAGTAATTGAAGACCATATTTGACATTGACATGACATTGACAACAAAGAGGAAAAGACCATTCTGCAGCATACTGTGAATGTGGTTATGAGGGGTAGGATACAGCCAGTTATAGAGAAGACCAGTTATAAAGAGGATATAATAGAAATCACGACAACGTTAAGGGGAATTTCAATGGAAAACCCTCGTTTGGTAGGGGACATCATGTGCTACAGGTGATACTCGATCGTTATCAAGCTACTGTAAGCAAAACAAAGGTAAGAAACATCATAAATTTTGGCCATGTAATGAGAAGAGAACAGCTGGAATATATTGTAACAACTGGGAAAATTGAGGGACGAAGAGATACAGAGAAGCAAAGAGAAAAGATACCAGACAGCTTAAGAGAATGGCTTGGCGGAAGGTCAACAGCAGAAATGATAAATAACTGCCGAGATCTAAAGTTGTGGACAGACATGGTTATTTACGTCAGCAGGCCAGGTACTTGATGATGATGATGATTATGATGATGATAGAGAATACCTGAGCTCAACCCCACTAGTGTGTAGTTTTCAGCTTTGCGAGCAGGGGCGGCTGTGGGTATGATTGACAGTCCTCTATAGCTCGCAATGGTGAACGTTGACCGGAGATGTCAAGGTAGTAGGTGTGTGCGCATGGCCTTCTCTATAGCTCGCAATGGTGAACGTTTACCGGAGATGTCAAGGTAGTAGGTGTGTGCGCATGGCCTTCTCTATAGCTTGCAATGGTGAACGTTGACCGGAGATGTCAAGGTAGTAGGTGTGTGCGCATGGCCTTCTATGTAGCTCGCAATGGTGAACGTTGACCGGAGATGTCAAGGTAGTAGGTGTGTGCTCATGACCTTCTCTATAGCTCGCAATGGTGAACGTTGACCGGAGATGTCAAGGTAGTAGGTGTGTGCGCATGGCCTTCTCTGTAGCTCGCAATGGTGAACGTTGACCGGAGATGTCAAGGTAGTAGATGTGTGCGCATGGACCATCTCTATAACTCGCAATGGTGAACGTTGACCGGAGATGTCAAGGTAGTAGGTAAGTGCTAATGGACCATCTCTATAACTCGCAATGGTGAACGTTGACCGGGTATGTCAAGGTAGTAGGTGTGTGCGCATGGCCTTCTCTGTAGCTCGCAATGGTGAACGTTGACCGGAGATGTCAAGGTAGTAGGTGTGTGCGCATGGCCTTCTCTATAGTTGATTCTGGGTATACAGATAATGAGATGGGAAGATAACCTCGACTTTGTAGAGTGCTGAAGATTGACTGAAGATATAAAGAAATGAGTAGGATGACTAAATCTGTCAGCGGCGCTTCAAAAATCCAAGGGGGGATGATGAGGTTATAGGATGATAATGTTAATAATGATGACGATGATGAAAAAAAAGAAAAACATACAGATATTGAAGTTTGATGTATACGGTTCATATCTTATATAAGTGAAGTAATAAACGTCAACCATTATGGGACACGGGCGTAATACCGACCACATTACCCCAAAAATCATGTGCTCAGAAGGTCTGTAAAATGTATGGTCACTAACACCATATTCCCTATACGCCACTCGGCGTGACGGGGGTACTTTACTTTTTCTTTTTTTTACTGGGACACAGATTTTTGTCCAGTACTTTTCCTACTGCTATTTACTTTCTGATTTCTCCATCCCGTTGTTTTATTTTTGTACGGCGGGTCAACGTGAGGACATCAAGGTTCGGTCGAACCCACGTTCACTTAACATCCAGACAAGCGGGCTATCACTGCGCTGTTGACACATTCACGAGATATTAACTCTCATTACTTCGCGTTACCGTCAGAAAGTTTACCTTTAAAATGTAACATTAAATGAAAGAACAAGAAGTATAAAGTAAAGAAGATACTTTAAACAAATGAAGAATGTAAAATAATGATAGAAAATAGATAGAAAAAATGAAAATAACTATTCTTCCCTGAAGTCAAATAGTGGTAACCAATTATTGATCAAATGTACCTACAGAATCATTATTTCCACCATTTTTAGTGCTGTGTTTTTGTGTTTTCTGGCTTGATTTTTTTTATTTTAATGTGTATAGTTTGTTTGTTATACATGATGAATTCTTTTGTCGAAACGTTTTAGTTTGTCTTCTATTTCTCTTAGTCTAGCTGCTCAATACCACTTTATATACCTACAGAATAACCAACAGTAATTGTCTACAATTGTCGATTCATCATTTCTAATGTTTCAGAAAATACTACAAACTGCGAGTTAAAATCATACGACTCTTAACAAAGCTCCAGCTCATCTGGCAATTTTTCAATCAAGACAGCCAATCAATGCAGGTCAAGGTCACGCACCATTATTAAACCAAACAGAGGCGTAACACAAGCTAACGGGCTTGCTTTGTCCTGACAAAAGATTTCTCCAACGGTAAATGCTATCGATCACAACAGACATAATCAATAATCAGAATCTCAAAAATGTATTACGAGATCCTACTGAACCTTAAAAAGAGAAATAAGTAGGCAAGACCCAGTCCTAGCAAGCTAAAACTTTATTGATTGATTTATGTGTAATTAAACCGTCGATGGCTTATATCTGGGTTCGTTTCTAGTAAGGGCTCAATGTTTGTCTTTTTTTTCTTATCTGAAGGTCAGGAAAAGGAATAGGGGCTGTATTTTTTTTATTTATTTATGACATGAACACCTCATTTCGACAGCACTGGGCATACGGCCTTTAGTCTCGAGTCCCATAGGAACTACTTCGTGGTGGGGATAGGAGGGAGAGCTACATTATTGGAATCTATGAAATTGCCTTTACTATCTTCTCTGCATAAAAATGTGGCTACCATTAAACGCCATTGGTCTCTCGCCGTCATGTCACACACTATTTTAGTTTCTCTGTTCGTCTCTTGATGTTGTCAATCCATTTTAGTCTCTGTCGGCCTTAACCTCATTTACCTTGTATTTTTTCTTCCAAGACAAATGTCAGTATGTTTTTTTGTCCTTTGCTATGTTCACATAAATGTCATTTGTCTTGTTCGAATTATATTAAACAGTTTCGGAGACGCAGCTTCCAGAAATGTGTACATGAATTGTGTAGTGACAGAACGCTGGCATTGTAATAGAGTGGATAAGGATTCAATCACAGCTTGACGCTCTCCGTTCGACTCAGTTGAAAAAAAGTATTGGAATATTACTATATGCTGTAAAAGGTAAGTAACAACGAAGGAGAGCACTGGCTCTCGTCACCAAATGATGTGATCTAGAACAGTGAACTATAGACGGGTAGTATAACTGTACGCACAAGGTTATTGAAGGCTCAAATATGTGAAACTTTAAAGCAAGAACACATTTTTATTTTACCTTTCTGGACAGCATCATCATGTGGTGCTAGTAATAATCTTCAGAAAAAACATCGGCAACGTTGTTGTTAGTTCATGTCTTTACTTATCGGGTGAGTTCTGGTTTAAATTTCAAATTGATTTATTTTTTTACAGGCACGGTCATCAGGTATTCATCTAAACTTTGAAAATGAGTACCAGATATTTTGTTTTCTAAAAATAAGGCAGTCTAGAGTTATACTATCTATAAGACCCATAAATGTGCCGATGATCAAAGAAAAAAAGAAGGTTAGATTGTCTAAATGTCACCCAATGTAACTAGTATCATTCACTTTCTTGTATGACATTCCGCTAACGGTTAAAATCACTGATGCAACTCATCGCTCTGTATTAAACGTCAAACAAATGAAACTGAACAAAATAAATGAGAGAATATAAATTATAGTAGAATTTGAGCCCGGGGCGTGCCTGGTCTGCCCACTAGGCAACTACGCCAGTTCCTGAATTTATCAGTCGTTGAGTATCAAAGCTTATGCGATTTTCTAATTGGCCTTTATCCCTGGCCGATTTAGTGAAATTAAAAGTAATTTAATGGAGACATGCACAGCTATTATTAACCCCTTTGTCATCGATCTGAGTCTTCATTTCCAAATGTAATTGCAAAAATTGTGTAAAACTTCTATTCCCATTAGATGGACTAGGCGGCATGGCAGCAAAATAGAAAAACTCATAGTTTAACCATCATTTAGCAGCTTTGTTAGAAAAATACTTGGAGAATGTCGAGATCAATAAAGCGACTTATAGAGAATTGTAACTTGATCTCGGAGTACAATGCAATAACGTTATAAAGTGTCATACAGGGCGTCATGCCTGTTTGTGCCATTCTAATGTGAGAAAGTGATTTTCACGTTCATTTTTCGATGTCGGTTGCAGTTTAATATAACTTAAAAGACTTAGTCCGAGGTTGAAAGGTTCGTGCTTCGCCAAGAAGTAGCAAAACCAACGAGACAACAAATGTATGTGTGTTATTGCAGTCCAATAAGAGGAAACATATTTATAACACAATTTTGTGTGTGTGTGTGTGCTAATAGTGGAAAAATTAATTACAAAAGAGTAACATTTCAATATAAAAACAAGAAATTGTAACAGTGTAACTTATCTGTATGGAAACATATAAAATTATACGCTGTAACATATCAAATCAAAGGACAGGCCTCGACTTTGCAGAATCAAAGGAATGACTGAGGACATAGAGAAATGGAGAAGGTTGACTAAGACTGACAGTGATGTCCCAGCAACCCTCAGGGGTATAAGATGAAAAGGAAGACATTTTATTATGAGAACAAATAATTTCAAAAGCTTATATTATTAGGAAACAACTAATTGTTACAGCGCAATTAGTACACATAATGGTTATGGTTATGTTTAGTCGAAGGTTCCGGGTATCACCGCGAACGAATTAAAATCCATAATTGCTCAACTGCCCGAGCCCACAGTGGAATCATCCGAATTAAAACTCATTTCATCAAATGATTCAAACAAAGAAAGGCAACTGCAGTCCCCATCATAGCAGCTAAAAGCACACGCCAAAAGGCATAAGGCCAAGCAGCACCAAATGTGAACGCAACTAAACTGTCCTTCGTCGTACGATGTCATCGTTCATCGTAAGCAATAGGAAGGAACATCGAAACACGATTCGGATGAAAAACACAGCTCACGGTGTGCATCGTTGCACTAAACTCAGTAGCTCCGGCAGCAGTCCGGACTTGGAATATGAGGAAACTGCAACAAGGAACACTTTTCAGACATGTAGTTTTTATGTGTCATATAACATGAAGAGCAAATACATTGAACAGAGCAAAATCCGATTATAAAACAAAAAAATTGTAGTAATGAAATATATCAAAACGATAATTCATTGTAACAGTTTAGCGCGAGATAGATTAGATAAATTATAGTGTTATGTAGGTAGGTAGGCGGGTTGGTGGGTAGGTAGGTAGATAAGTTAGATAGGTTAGGTAGGTAGTTGGTAGATATGTAGGTAGGTAGTTGGGTAGGTAGGTAGTTGGGTAGATATGTAGGTAGGTAAGTAGGTAGGTAAGTAGGTAGGTAGGAAGGTAGGTAGGTAGGTAGGTAGGCAGGCAGGTAGGTAAGTAGGTAGGTATGAAGGTAGAGAGCATTCAGACAGACCGGTATAAGATAAAGAAAGAGAAAGAGAAAAAACAACAGAATTTCGTTACTCCTCGTGTGATGCAAGCAGAAACCACGATAGTGTCTATCAATACGTCATGATCATAGGAACCTACTTGAGTTGTGTGGTTGGTATCACTGATGCTGCTCTTTCCGGTATCAGGTTAACCCAAAGATGTGACCGTCAAAAGCTCAAATGTAATCAGTTGTTCTCTCGAACCAGCTTCATCTCATCTTTTCATAACCGACTAAAATGAAGGCAAAATAACACTGCAGCAAAACTATCAAAGAAAGAACAAATTATTGCAAGATTGTAACCTACCCATGAGGTATAATTACCGGTAACAAGGGAGGAATTATTGACGGTTCAAATTATTGGTCATAAATTATGGTTACGTTAAATATCATTATAATTGTCTTATTATTATTTCTACGTGATTCCATTCTCTTTGCTCTGACACTCTGTGATGTCTTTACCAAAAATCTTTAGCATTTACAAGGAACGCGAGAAATAACGCGCGAGTAATAACTGTAAGATAATGGGAACCCGTAGTCAGGTGAATGCTTATGTTAAAATCACTGGTATCAGTTCATTTCTTGAGATATTACTTCCCTTGGTAGACAGTGGTATTCACTCCCCTTTCCCAATTGGTGTTCTCATGGTTCGTCTTTGTGGTATCCACTTGGATAGGCTGGAAAGCTGATGACAAACACAGATGGTATTTCAGCGCCCAGATTATTTTACCTTTTATAATCATTAGTTAAACAGAATTTTAGAGATATACATTCGTTTCTTCGAATCATTGGAGAAGGAGGTATGTTTACAGCACTCGGAAAAAATGACAAATAATCAACAACAAAAAAATAACAAAGAACAATATATGGTTCGAAGCTGTTTTTCCGAGTGCTGTAAACTTACCTCCTCCTCGTATGATTCGCTGAACTATCGCCTCGGAAGTTTCCCTCCAAAATAATATTAATTTATTATTATTTGTCTCCACTATCCGTTTTTTTTTTTGCCTCATGTGCTCTTTTTTTCCTTCATAGAGGCAACTGCAGCTTAAGAACGAACCACTTCTTATATAGTCTTCATTTTCTATTTTTTGTTAAAGTACCATGTATGAGTTGTGGGTGGTACAAATTTCCATCTCTAGTCGTCTACCTTTCTTTTTTGTTTGGGAGATGAGTTAGTAATTCGAATGATTCCACTGGCACGGGCGGTCGAGCAATTATGGGTGTTAATTCGTTTGCAGTGATACCGAGGCCTTCCATAACCAAAGAACTAAAGAACCAAAGCTATTGACTTTCTATCAAGCTGTTCTCCATAAGCCCTATGTATATTAAACCTCCGTTTACCACAATCTCCCCTACTCTCAAGTGTTCTAGTCGTTACATTATCACTTAAATCACAAGCCAACACCTATTTACTTCCGATGCTGATAATAAGTTTTCTACTTGTTTTTGCCTCTACACCTTCGTTATACTTCTCAGAACATCGTTATTATTCTTAGCATGTAGTTTTTATTCTTCTTACGACGACCTCTTTATTCTACCTTGGTTAAAAAAAAAAAAAGTAAAGAGCCCCGTCACGCCAAGTGGCGTATAGGGAATATGATGCTAGTGACCATAATTTTTACAGATCTTCGGCCCATGATTTTTGGGGTAATGTGGTCGGTATTACGCCCGTGCCGCTTTACTTTCCCAGAAAAAATCCCGTACCCATTAAGGCTGGATGAACCTGGAAGCCGTCGATCGGGATCGAACCCAATCTCTTGTCCTTAGTAGTCCAGTTCACTAACCACTGAGCTATCGCGGCTCCCATTCTTCCTTGGACGTTCTCTTTATTCCTCTTAGGACTTCCTTTTTTATTTTTCTTAAGGTCTTTATTCTTCTTAGAACATCCTCTTTATTCTTCTTTGGACGTCCCCTTTATTCTTCTAAGGAAGCCATATTTATTCTTCTCTGGACGTCCTCTTTATTTTTCTTAGGAACTCCTCTTTATTCTTCTCAGGACGTCCTCTCGTTATTTTTTTCGCTGCAAAAAAAACACTCTAAAGTATTGTTTACACAAAGTTACCTTTCTGTGGCTTCCAAAGATATTATTGTCTATTGTCCGATTGTCTGGTCTTAGAACAAACAAACAAAAATGATGTGAATGTCGTTATTTTGATGTTTGACGGATTTGTATATCCTCCTTCATTGCCTTACTCTTTACTTGGTGTGCTCCGTAAGATATTCAAAGAGAAGTTAACTGTTTACGGATGTGTTGCAAAGAGAAGTTAACTGTTTACGGATGTGTTGCAAAGAGAAGGTAATTGTGTTCTGTGAAGTGTACAAGGGGAGGTAATTCATCTATATAACGTGAGAGTGGAAAAAAAAAAGAAATATAACAAATAAAGTTACACATAAAAGTAATGAAAAGATGGCCCTGAACTGCATCTACATTAAGAAAACCAGCAACAAGCATCGCAAAAACGGTCTCATTTTGATGTAATGATTAAAAAAAAAAAAGGGATCGAGAACAGTTTAAAGGCAATTTATAAATTTCGAAAAAGAATGTACCATTTTTTTCTTCCCCCAGATGGCCAACTTGTGCAGAGATTTACAAGAATCACCGATTGTGACTGAAGCATAAACGTTTAAGCTGAAACACCAGCTGTACCCATACACAGATTTGGATAGAGCTGAGAGATCGGATAAATGAAGCCTTTGCTGCCATTACAAGTGGCATGCTGCGTCGTGTTTGGGAGGAAGCGGACTAAATATATTCTGTGTCACAAAGAGCACCCATTTTGAATCAGAGTAAGGTAGGATAAAAAGTACTATGAGAAATTACATTCATCATCATCAAGTACCTGGCCTGCTGGCGTAGGTGATCATGTCTCACCACAATTATCGATCTCGACAGTTATTTATCGTTTCTGTTGTTGACCTTCTGCCAAGCCATTCTCTTAAGCTGTCTGGTATTTTTTTCTCTTTGCTTCCCTCTATCTCTTCGTCCCTCAATTTTTCCAGTTGTTACAATATATTCCTGCTGTTTTCTTCACATTACATGGCCAAAAAATGATGATTGTCTCTTCCTAATATTGAAAATTAGTTCTTTTTGCTTTGACCTCTCTCAGAACATCTTTATTACTCTTCTTAGCTGTCCATGGTATTCTCAACATTCTTCTGTAAAACCATATTTCTATAGACTCCAGTGATTTTCCTGTTTGTTGTCCTATTGTCCATGATTCGCATACATATGTTAAGACTGACTCTATATAACATCTAAGCTATAACGCTATAACTATTTTTCTTCTTTCGATTGTCAAAAATGGATTGCATAGTATCTTCCTCATTTTTTGGAAAACTGCTTTTGCCTGAGCCATTCTGCATCTCACCTCTTTTGTACATCTTCCGTCTGAGGTTAACAAAGTTCCCAAATGTTTAAAGTCATTTACCTGCTTTAATATTGTTCCACTTGTATTTATTTTACACTGAAGTGATGTCTTTTTAAGATATTACATTACCTGTCGTATAAATATGGTCCACATCTCACATCTATCTATCTATCTATTGACCTTTCGAGCCGTAACCGGCCCATGGGGTGTAGACCAGGATACTCCTTCTCTTATCTGAATTTTTGTTCTATCAGTTTTCATTCTTTTAAAGATATTTTATCAAATCTCGCCATTTGTCTCTTTTCTGTGCAAGCAGCTCTATCTCATTGAGGAAGCCGATTCCTGCTACTTTTGCCTCTCTCAGCAATGTTCTTCTCAGTATTTCTCTGGGTCTTCCTCGTTTTCTCTTACCTGTTGTTTCCCACATGAGGGCTTGCTTTGCTATTCGGTTATTATCTCTTCTCATAACATGTCCAACATATGACCATCGTCTTTTCTTTATTACTGAAGATATTAGTGGTTGGTTGGCGATTTCTCTAATTTCCTCGTTTGTTTTGAATTCGTTCCACGCTATACCAAGTATTTTCCTTAGACATTTATTTTCGAATGCGTTCAACTTTGTTTCTATATCTCTTGTTGTTTTCCAGCTTTCACACGCATACGTAAGGGCTGATAGTACATGTCAGAAATCTTACATCTGGAGGGCTGATAATAGATTATTGAAAAAGGTACATTCTTTACGGAGACACTGTATGCATTATATCACTTCCTGCATTACTCGTGCGCCACTTATCTCTAGTAACCACTTCTGGCTCTAATAATTTATTTCAATTGGTCAGTTCACTTCAAGTGCACATTTTTTTCAGTTCACTTTCTCTATAGCAACGATCATTGTTACATATCAATTGCTAAATATATTATAGGTACACTGTCAAGTTTCCGATAATAAAGCTGACATATATTATCAGAGCTTATCTTCAAGTATATGCTACAGTCAAGATCTATAAGGGTGGTCTTCAAACTATGCCCAGCTACTGATGTATTCTCGTACTCTCACTCTAAAAATATGAAATAGAAAGTAATGAAGATGTTGATGTTGATGATGATGATGATGATGATGATATAATCATCTTCTTCTTCAGCGTTCTGCAGCCTGAGCCATTCTGCATCTCACCTCTTTTGTACATCGTCCGTCTGAGGTTAAAACAAAGTTCCCAAATATGTAAATGCATTTACCTGTTTTCATATTGTTACACTTGTCTTTATTTTGCACTGAGGTGATGTCTTTTTCTTTGTTATCACCATTACCTCTGTCTTTTTTGCTATTAAGGCTGAGTCCTTTATTTTTGCTTTCTTTCACTATAATGTCCATTTCTTGTTAACTCATTTTGACTATAGTTGACTATAGTTATATTATATTACAGTTATAGTTGACTACAGTTATAGTTGACTACAGTCATAGTTGACTACAGTTATAGTTGACTACAGTTATAGTTGACTACAGTTATAGTTGACTACAGTTATAGTTGACTACAGTCATAGTTGACTACAGTTATAGTTGACTACAGTTATAGTTGACTACAGTCATAGTTGACTACAGTCATAGTTGACTACAGTTATAGTTGACTACAGTCATAGTTGACTACAGTCATAGTTGACTACAGTTAAAGTTGACTTTAGTCCTAGTTGACTACAGTTATAGTTGACTACAGTCATAGTTGACTACAGTTATAGTTGACTACAGTTATAGTTGACTACAGTCATAGTTGACTACAGTTATAGTTGACTACAGTCATAGTTGACTACAGTTATAGTTGACTACAGTTATAGTTGACTACAGTCATAGTTGACTACAGTTATAGTTGACTACAGTTATAGTTGACTACAGTCATAGTTGACTACAGTTATAGTTGACTACAGTCATAGTTGACTACAGTTATAGTTGACTACAGTCATAGTTGACTACAGTTATAGTTGACTACAGTTATAGTTGACTACAGTCATAGTTGACTACAGTTAAAGTTGACTTTAGTCCTAGTTGACTACAGTTATAGTTGACTACAGTCATAGTTGACTACAGTTATAGTTGACTACAGTTATAGTTGACTACAGTCATAGTTGACTACAGTTATAGTTGACTACAGTCATAGTTGACTACAGTTATAGATTACTACAGTCATAGTTGACTACAGTCATAGTTGACTACAGTCATCGTTGACTACATTCATAGTTGCCTACAGTCATAGTTGACAACAGTCATAGTTGACTACAGTTATAGTTGACTACAGTTATAGTTGACTACAGTTATAGTTGACTACAGTCATAGTTGACTACAGTCATAGTTGACTACAGTTATAGTTGACTACAGTTATAGTTGACTACAGTTATAGTTGACTACAGTTATAGTTGACTACAGTTATAGTTGACTACAGACATAGTTGACTACAGTTAAAGTTGACTTTAGTCCTAGTTGACTACAGTTATAGTTGACTACAGTTAAAGTTGACTTTAGTCCTAGTTGACTACAGACATAGTTGACTACAGTTATAGTTGACTACAGTTAAAGTTGACTTTAGTCCTAGTTGACTACAGTTATAGTTGACTACAGTTAAAGTTGACTTTAGTCCTAGTTGACTACAGTCATAGTTGACTACAGTTATAGTTGACTACAGTCATAGTTGACTACAGTTATAGTTGACTACAGTCATAGTTGACTACAGTTATAGTTGACTACAGTTATAGTTGACTACAGTCATAGTTGACTACAGTTAAAGTTGACTTTAGTCCTAGTTGACTACAGTTATAGTTGACTACAGTTATAGTTGACTACAGTCATAGTTGACTACAGTTATAGTTGACTACAGTTAAAGTTGACTTTAGTCCTAGTTGACTACAGTCATAGTTGACTACAGTCATAGTTGACTACAGTTATAGTTGACTACAGTTATAGTTGACTACAGTTAAAGTTGACTACAGTCATAGTTGACTACAGTTAAAGTTGACTTTAGTCCTAGTTGACTACAGTTATAGTTGACTACAGTCATAGTTGACTACAGTTATAGTTGACTACAGTTATAGTTGACTATAGTCATAGTTGACTACAGTTATAGTTGACTACAGTCATAGTTGACTACAGTTATAGATTACTACAGTCATAGTTGACTGCAGTCATAGTTGACTACAGTCATAGTTGACTACATTCATAGTTGACTACAGTCATAGTTGACAACAGTCATAGTTGACTACAGTTATAGTTGACTACAGTTATAGTTGACTACAGTTATAGTTGACTACAGTCATAGTTGACTACAGTCATAGTTGACTACAGTTATAGTTGACTACAGTTATAGTTGACTACAGTCATAGTTGACTACAGTCATAGTTGACTACAGTTATAGTTGACTACAGTTATAGTTGACTACAGTTATAGTTGACTACAGTCATAGTTGACTACAGTCATAGTTGACTACATTCATAGTTGACTACAGTCATAGTTGACTACAGTTATAGTTGACTACAGTTATAGTTGACTACAGTTATAGATTACTACAGTCATAGTTGACTACAGTCATAGTTGACTACAGTCATAGTTGACTACAGTTATAGTAACTTGTATCAGAAGGTGCAGATATCACATATAAGTTTAGAATTTGTGTTTAGCTGTCTAAATACCGTGCTGACAATATCAGCTGTTCTGTTTTCCTATGGGGTGCAGCGAATTGTTTATACCGTAATAATAACAATTCGTTCTAGAGAGAAAAACGCCAATCTGAAGCCAGCTGTACTGGCAGGAAAGTACAGATCTCATAGCTTTGCCGCAATCCCTCGATACTTTTACGTGTATGGACGAATGACAAAGAGGGATATTTATTCTTTCAGTGTTTGGGTGAGCGAGAGAAATATCAAAATAGCTCTAGAAATGGGGAAAATTAGTTATCTTCTCACTGAAGTCGCTCACTTATGCTTATATAGATAATATGTATTTGATTGGACAAATCAACGACTTAAGTGTTGAGTCATATATTTTGTGTTTAGATACTCCTTCACTCTTGGGGAAATGCTTTGTATTTTGTGTCATATATTTAACTGAAGAACTGCAATATCTTGCAATCTTCAGTCATCATTATCATAATTGGGTGCCGTCTCCGCATCGAAGGTTGGCTACCATGGAGGGCCATTCCACTCTGAATCTTGCTTTGATAGTGCAGGTTTGTCATAGGCTGACTTGTCCATCTTTTGATCTTACTCGCCCATGTTAGACTTGGTCTGCTTCTGCCTCTTTTACCTTGTATTTTGCCTTCGAACTTTACTTTTATTAGGCTGTTGTGAATCTTCAGTAAGTAGTTCATTTTAATATGTTGACCAACCTAGTCCAACCCTTCTTTAGCAACCTTTCACCGCATGATAGAAACGATGCGTGTACTTAGTTGGGAGATGAGTAAACAATATATGGTCCTTTTCATCTTGTAAGACGGTCTAGTGGAGGCTATTGTGTATTTTTTGAGGTTTTGTTTTTGTCGAACAGCTTCTCTCGTGGCTAATTCTACCAATGTTTGACAAACACACGCGGTCACAGAATGAACAAGTCAAGCACACTGATCCACAGGGTTTTCCATCCTTTTTTATTAGTCTTTTCTCTTCTAAGTGTTACCTTAGCACAGTCTCAAATGATGTTATACCGTTCCTTATACACGCTCTCTATTATGTGCGATCACTTGCCAAATGTTCCCAGTCATATTCACATATTAAGAAGTCATTCAGAGATGATTTACAGATATCTCTATATCGTAGTTTAGATCTGCCGATTTGTCATTTTTCGTGTGTTAGTTCGCCATATAGCATTTGCCTGGGGATGCGCTTCTCTTCCATTTACTGGACATGCCCCAGTAAACAATAAAGTTCAGCTAAACGAAAATACTGCAATAACTCTTCAGTCTGTGTAGTGTCGCTCTGACTCCTTCTAAATCGTTGTATTAATGAATATTATTCCAATGTGTGCAAATGTTCTAAGGGCAAGATTCCATTGCATAAGACTTCTCTTTCTAGATGAGACTTCTCTTTCTAGATGAGACTTCTCTTTCTAGATGAGACTTCTCTTTCTAGATGACACTTCTCTTTCTAGATGACACTTCTCTTTCTAGATGAGACTTCTCTTTCTAGATGAGACTTCTCTTTCTAGATGAGACTTCTCTTTCTAGATGAGACCTCTCTTTCTAGATGAGACCTCTCTTTATAGATGATACTTCTCTTTCTAGATGAGACTTCTCTTTCTAGATGAGACCTCTCTTTCTAGATGAGACTTCTCTTTCTAGATGAGACTTCTCTTTCTAGATGACACTTCTCTTTCTAGATGAGACTTCTCTTTCTAGATGAGACTTCTCTTTCTAGATGACACTTCTCTTTCTAGATGAGACTTCTCTTTCTAGATGAGACTTCTCTTTCTAGATGAGACTTCTCTTTCTAGATGAGACCTCTCTTTCTAGATGAGACCTCTCTTTCTAGATGAGACCTCTCTTTCTAGATGAGACTTCTCTTTCTAGATGAGACTTCTCTTTCTAGATGAGACTTCTCTTTCTAGATGAGACCTCTCTTTCTAGATGAGACCTCTCTTTCTAGATGAGACCTCTCTTTCTATAAGACCTCTCTTTCTAGTAAAGTTTCTACTGTTAAAGTGTTACATAGTGTCAATGAGGGTGTCAGAGCTGGCACATATCATTATACAAAATGTTCAGTTAAGTCAACAGATCATCTTCAATACACAACGGAGACCCCTATAGCACTCAGATCCAGTCCTCAGCACGTTCCCCAGGAAAGCATACCTGCGACACACGAGCGAAAATATTTAAAATGGTTTTAGCTCAAGCAAAGGCCCTAATCTCCTTAGTGGCCTCTTACGACATGCGAGGCAGGTGACAGTGGCTCTATTCGTTTCTTCTCTGTGGTCAGCACGCGATAGCCTCACTGGTGGAAAAGAAAAAGAAACAAAGAGCCTAGTCCATCACTCCAATAATGTGGCGTTAGAGCCCATATTACTGGATCAGCTGTATCAGATAATTGCTTGTTTGCGTTCACCCGATGACTAAAAGAAAACACCACTTCATTATCCGCCCTTAAAAGGACATCGTGGGGACTGGTTGGTCTCGAGGCAAGACGCCGGCTTCGAGACAGAGAGGTTGTGGGTTCAAATCCCGGCTGAACCACTTGGGATTTCTATTTTATGATTTCTCTCTGCGGCAACCACCCCTGGTCTCAGCAGCGAGGCCCGGCTTGAAACGTCAATTACTCATCGACGGAAAAAAATATGAGTACCTCCGAAGTCGGAGTTATCTGCCTGCACTGCGAGGGACCCCTGTGTACACGGCTGCCAGGGAAAAAATGGATTAACACGCAAAATTCAGTTCCTAGTCTCTAGGGACTTCATCGGAAGTAAAAGCTAGCGAACGAAAAAAAGAAAGGACGCTGAGTGTCGTGTCTACTTTGTGCTGTTGTTTGCAGTAAAACTATGGTGATCGTGCCTTTCGGCCTAAAACATCCGACTTCAGCATGTTATTTTTGAGTACCGGGTTATCTTCCCTCCTCGATCCCTGCTCGCTTGGCCAGACTAGACAATTTAGTATGATTCAAGAGGCACCGCGAATAGGTGGAGAAGGGTCTGGATGGTTCTGGTTCACCGATCCTGGCGTAAGCTATCAGCTGTGGATCGCTGACAGCTCCCACCTCTGCTGCTGTTAGACCTTGTATCCTATCAGGTAATTAAAAATCCATACCCAAGTTAACTGATAATTTGTCGTGCGCCAAACTAAGAGAGCGCGTGTTCGAATCCCGATAGGACCGTTCAAATGTGTTATTTTCCCTGTCGAAGTGAAATTTAAAAAAAAAAATACTCCGACTCGAACACCTCCCTGCGTCTGCACTGGACAAGTGACCTTTATTTTCTGGTCCCATAAGTTCCCGCGGCAGACACAAGTAATGGGATAATGTAAAAATAGTTTCTACTAAACTCTTCTAAATAATTGAAATCTGTCCATATCTCGTGCAGTTTTAAAACTGCTGATCTGGACGAGGCTAACCCGAGACTTCCAAGTTGAGGGCTTAAATAAAGTCTTATTGCTGGCCTGGAGAATGGGCAATTAAAACGAGACGGAGGGAACATGAAAGGCGGAAACTTGTACTGATAACAAAAAAGAGAAAGATACGTACCGGTTAGGAATTTGCGGCGGTGATAACTTGCCGCTTTGTTGCTATGGAAACTACGTTAGCAGCCCAGCGCTCTCAAGATAAACTAAAGTATCCCGGTGTGAGCGCAGATTGAAACAAAAGTTAACAAAGAGATTGAACATAAATAAGTCAGATGTATAAAATAACAGCAGTAACTCTCATAAATACGGTAACAAAAACCACACCTAGGCCGAATCGACAGGAAAAATAAAAAATAAAAACAAAAACATGTATTTGCCGTTTTTATAAATACTGAAAATATTTCCGTTAACGGAACTAACCGTCTCCCTTAGAAATAATAATTATGTTTGCTTTTTATAATTATATGGTTAAAAAAAATTTGATACAATCATGTTTTACGTTAATTACTTTCTCGGGGTAACTTCATCCAGAAGTCTTTTATCGATTGTTTTCTAAAATCTCATATATGCTATTCATATGCAGGCAAATCTTACACTTGACATTTAAAAACATTTCTTGTCTATGTTATTTGAGCTGCTCAACTTTAAACTTCTCCGTATGTTCAGCCGCACAGTGAGCCACTCTCAATTTGATTAGTGTAAACCCATCAAGCCATATTATTTGTATATACATGTATCTTGAATCATCTTGGTATTGGTGAAATCTAATTCCTTTTTTTTAATTATCTAAATATTTAGATATCATATATCAAGTGTTTGATAAATATAAACATGTAGATTGATGTTACAATCAACTGGCAAAATGAAAGGAAAGAGAGATCGCGGACGACAAAGAGAGAAAATAATAGATGACTTGGTGTCATGGCATGGAGAGCAGTCAACAACAGAACTGCACTGTAGATAGAAGATTGTGGAAGGACATGATCGCCTACGCCAACCGGTATGGCACATGATGATGATGAGATTGATATTAAAAACCATGACAATTTTTGTCTCTGAAATCTCAACGGCTAAATGGATAACAACCTTCCGTACTGAAAGAGTTAAACCTTTCACATTTAAATATTCTTATGTCTTAGTTATCAAGTTCAATGTCTACCATCTTTTCTTCACCTCCTGCTATTTGACCATTTTGTTGTTTAGCAATGACACTTTTCTTTCTGATGTTCAGCCGATGACTGTTACGGAATGGACAGTCCTCTACGTCATCCGTCACTACAAGCACTTAAGTGGTTGCAGATGTCTTGTGCTGCGGATTGCAGTTAAGTTGATATTTGCGTCTTTCGGAGAAACGAATCAGCACACACTTTGTTTAGTAATGATGTTTTACTGACTGCCACCTACAGAACTAAATCACTTATCCATCACTATACAGCCTTTTCTCTTCTGTATTGCAAACTATGGGAGCCGCGATAGCTCAGTGGTAAGGGAACTTTACTACAAAAGACAAGAGGTAGGGTTCGATCCCAACCGACGGCTTCCGGGTTCACCCAGCCTTAAATGTGAACCGGATTTTTTCTGGGAAAATAAAGCGGCACGGGCGTAATACCGACTACATTACCCCCAAAATCATGTGCCGAAGGTCTGTAAAATTTATGGTCAATAACACCATGTTCCCATATGCCACTTGGCGTGATGGGGGCTCTTTACTTTTTACAAACTATACCCTTTTGATTTGCATCTTTATATACGTAAACAATCCAAGAAAATCACTAATTCACACATCGAATGTTGCGATAATATCAGATATTGTGATAGTCTCCCCTATATTCTGTTAGCACTCAACGATAAGTTATGTAAAATGGCCAGCACTACACAAAGCAGTCTTTATTTCAAATTAAACATCTCCAGCATTTATATCGCATCATGTAAGGGCCGATGAACCCAGAAGTCGGTGGAAGTGAACCTGCCCACCAGTTCACTATATAAATATTAATCCATTTAACATAACCTGCTTATTTATGCCTTTCTTCTACCTTTTTAACTCCAATTTGAGCATAGGTCTTCAACAAACACTTTCCAAGTCGTTCTGTCTTTTGCCATTCTTTTAAGATCATTCCATGTCTTCCCCATCATCTTCATCTCTGCTTCCATCTGTCTTCTCCAAGAATTCCTTGGTCTTCCTCTTTGTCTTTTCCCTTGGGGATTCCAAAAAAGGGCCTGTTGTATAATACTCTCAGTTGGCTTCCGTAGTGTGTGTCCTATCCAGCGCCATCGTCTTCGCTGTATCTCTTTATCCACTGGTGTTTGACTGGTACCTTTCCATAATTCTATGTTAGTTATGCCTTTACGGGCAGGTAAAACACACAAGTTACTTCTATTATACATCCAAGACGACTAAAAGAGCCTGTACCTTAAAATGTAATCACAATTGTGGTTAATAATTGAATACGATCAGCCCCCGACTTAGTCACGTGTGTTAACTAAAGGATAGAAGTGTTTATTTCCACTAAAATATCAACCGCAAATATTTACTTTAGCTAAACTATTTGTGTGTGAGTTGTGTCATCATCTGAAACCACTGATGAAACCACGTCAATGAAATATCAACTTTCAGAAAAAAAGAAGGGGGAAAGTACTAGTCTCAGGACATTTTTCATTCATAAATGCAGGAACAATTTCTGACATTAGAATTGAAATGCCACTATCAGATGAAAATAAACAGCCGTGAATAGCGTCTATTTATAGCACACTTAATTTATATTCACCCACGAGGTTATTGCTCTTCTAGAGCAACGAGTCGCACAATTTTCCCGCGCTATTTGTGTTCCATTAAACCCTCAACTGCTGTTTTATGCATCAAATTTTACGAAGCATGTCCTGGCGAGACTACACTCCATAACAAAGACGCCATGAGCGAGGTTTAATTCTTGAACAAGAACAAGATGACCACACAAAAAAATGGAGGAAATCTGTAACTCTGAAAAAAAAAAAAATAATGTAAATAAAGAGGAACGGAAAGACGCCATCTTTTGCCTCCAAGCTACCCGTCCACAAAGAGACCGCGAGGACGAGGGTACACAACACGAAATAGCGCTAAAGAGCGCGTGCCCAGGCACAATTACAGAATTTAACCTTGTCTGATTTAGCCTCATTTTGGTTTATTTATTTTTTTTTATCTTCCCGTTTTTGTGTGGGTAACTTGTAACCGCTCTAATCCTTTAATGGCCTTTTATTTTAAATTGCGTCATTCGATGAGCTTCATGGGCCACGATGCCGACCGGTTGCGCTATAACTTTGATGCTTCTATTGGATTAACTGCTCTCAATAGTAAGATGGTTTGAAAACAAAATATAATGCAGAAAATTATCCTCCTCATTTTTTTCAATTTTGAACATTTGATGCATTTATATGTTTAAAAAAATAGAAACACTGATAGATGCACACAGGGTAAATAAATATTATATTTATTATATAGGGAATAACAAATAAAGATATATATATATATATATAGAATGGCATGCGGGAGACGAAGGTAATGAGACAGAAACAAAAATAAAGAAGGAAATAGGAAGTGAAATAAAAAAAGAAAAAGTAAACCACACCCGTCACGCCAAGTGGCGTATAGGGAATATGGTGTTAGTGACCCGTCACGCCAAGTGGCGTATAGGGAATATGGTGTTAGTGACCATAAATTTTACAGACCTTCGGCACATTATTTTTGGGGTAATGTTGTCGGTATTACCGCCGTGCCGCTTTACTTTCCCATAAAAAATCCTGTACCCATTTAAGGCTGGGTGAACCCGGAAGCCGTCGGTTGGGATCGAACCCTAACCCTTGTCCTTTGTAGTCCAGTTCACTAACCATTGAGCTATCGCGGCTCCCGAAGTGAAATAGATTTTTTTTTTTAAAACAAGAAAGAAGGAAAGTCAAAGTGATAAAGATTTTGAGAGGAAGGAAAATAAATATTTTTTTTAAAAAGTTAAAGAAGGTAAGAGAGAAAGAAATACCATATAGACGAAAGAGACAGGTAGACGAGGTGATTAACGGATATACAAACGGAGAGTTATACACACAACCTTTATTAATGTTCTTCTTCTACTTGTATAGCTCCCAGTGGAGCATAGATCTTCAACAAACACTTTCCAAGTCGTTCTGTTCTTTTTGGCCATTCTTTTAAGATCATTCCATGTCTTCCCCATCATCTTCATCTCTGCTTCTATCTGTCTTCTCCAAGAATTCCTTGGTCTTCCTCTTTGTCTATTCCCCTGGGGATTCCAAAAAAGAGCATGTTGTGTAATACTCTCAGTTGGCTTCCGTAGTGTGTGTCCTATCCAGCGCCATCGTTTTCGTTGTATCTCTTTATCCACTGGTGTTTGACTGGTACATTTCCATAATTCTATGTTAGTGATAGTGTCCTGCCATTTCCATCCTTTTATTCTGCGTAAGCATCCATTAATGAATGTCTGTATCTTCATGATTGTCATTATTAATGTTAGTAGGAGAGTAATATTCGAACGTCAATAAACAATGTTTGGTTCCATGTTCTCGTCTGTGCTGATTTCATATTTTGTTCAAACTTTTAGAAGGGGGAAAAAAGGGGGTGGGGGAAGGGCTGGTTGGTCTTGAGACAAGACGACGACCTCGAGACAGAGAGGTTGTGGGTTCAAATCCCGGCTGCACCGGTTGGGATTTTTATTTATGATTTCTCTCTGCGGCAACCACCCCTGGTCTCAGCAGCGAGGCCCGGCTTGAAACGTCAATTACTCATCGACGGAAAAAATACGAGTACCCCCGGAGTCGGAGTTATCTTCCTGTGCACACGGCTGCCAGGGAAACATGGAATAACACGCAAAATTCAGTTCCAAATCTCTAGGGCCTTCGTCAGAGATAAAAGATGGCGAACGAATAAAAAAAAACTTTTAGAAGACTCAAAGCCCACACCTTTCACGTGATACTTGCTTGTTGGACCCTCATGCTCAATTTTACAAGCTCGTGCGCTACTACTTAATTAATCTGTCAAGTACATTGCAATAACAACTTGTCATATTGTTGTTCATAGTTCATTCAGAACAAGTTATCATTTATCGTGCCTATCACACTAACACGAAAAGGGAGCTTCCAAAAACATCAGAAAGAAACAATCGACATATTTCAGTCACATCATCATAAAAGGAAAACTATAGTAATTTGGTTACAACTGGCAAAATACAGTGAAAGAGATATCGCAGATGACAACAAGAGAAGAAGATAGATAGCTTGGTGTCAAGGTGTTAAAAACAGTCAACAACAGAATTGACACCATGCAAAGTAGGTAGAGAACTATGGAAGGGCATGATCGGGTACGCCAACAGGTACAGCACATAATGATGATGAATCACAATTACAAGCTGGCACACTGATCTCCTTAATTCATTTGAAGAACATTTATCATGTCTATCACAATTATACAACAACAACAACCATGAACACTGCCCTCCACAAACAAATCATTCACAAAATGTGATCCTCTATAGTTCCTATCACAAATATACAACAACAACCATGAACACTGCCCTCCACAAACAAATCATTCACAAAATGTGATCATTTACACCTAAACATCACTCAGAACGAAATTTCATAACATCTTTTATTGCCTTACCTTTTATCAATCCAATGATTCGAATAAGCCCAAATATTCCATGTATCCAAAGACAGGGTAATCCACAGTAATCCACAATTCCGGTTGAGAACCCATGCAAAGACTTTTATCCACAATGTCGGCAATTACCTAATCCCAGGTTCCGGTGGAAAGATCGCAGTTGCTGACAAAAAATCAAACACGGTTGTCCTTGTTTATTGTTGCACCACTGTTGGGAAGTGAGGAAAACACGCGGCTAACTACTGCCGGCGATTTGGTTCACGTCTCAGAAATATTAACTAAACAACCACACATAATAGCAACACTAACTAGCGGCACAATTACACAAGGAGTCTAGATTAAGTGGGGAACTGATTACATTTGGATTAATTGTGAACACCAATAATGAGAGAATTACCTGTCAAGTGTTCTACAGGAGGAAATCACCGCAGCACATTTTTATATGAAAATGTAGACCCCAAAAATATTTTAACGGGAACTTTAAACCACAAATGAATGCCATTTTTGTTTCAACACTTTCAACGTTTGGCTGTTATTGCTTGTTGTTTAGAAGGAAAAAAAAACATTAGAAATTACCACACGGGTGGTAAATTAATCTGCCTTTAGCTTATATTACAACTGTAGGGGGTAACTTTACAATAAGATTGATTGATTGATAGCCGATTAAAGCCAAGGAGATGTGTCTTGTGACTTCGAACGTCACTTCTTGTACACCATTGATGTTACAGTGTAGATTTGTTTTTGTTTTTCACTGTTGGGGGTATTTCTACACTAGATTGAAGTTTAGCACATAGTATAATTGTGTAATATTATGTCTTCTACAACAATATATATTCGACCACGTAGCGATCACTGAAACAATATATTCTAACACTTTTAACTAACATGACTCTCCCCTCGTTATTTAACCAAATTAACTCTCTCCTCGTTATTTGACCAACTTAACTCTACCCTCGTTATTTAACCAACTTGGCCCTCCCGTCGTTATTTAACCAACTTAACTCTTCCCTCGTTATTTAACCAACTTAACTCTTCCCTCGTTATTTAAAAAAACTTGACTCTCCCCTCGTTATTTAACTAACTTGACTCTCCCTTCGTTATTTAACCAACTTGACCCTCCCCTCGTTATTTAACCAACTTGACTCTCCCCTCGTTATTTAACCAACTTGACTCTCTCCTCGTTATTTAGCCAACTTGACCTTCCCCTCGTTATTTAGCCAACTTGACCTTCCCCTCGTTATTTAGCCAACTTGACCTTCCCCTCTTTACATAACCAACTTGACCTTCCCCTTGTTATTTAGCCAACTTTACCTTCCCCTCGTTATTTAACCGACTTGACTCTCCCCTCGTTACTTAACCGACTTGACCTTCCCCTCGTTATTTAACCAACTTGACCTTCCCCTGTTATTTAACCAACGTGACTCTCCCCTCGTTATTTAACCAACTTGACTCTCCCCTCGTTAATTAACCAACTTGACTCTCCCCTCGTTATTTAACCGACTTGACCTTCCCCTCGTTATTTAACCGACTTGACTCTCCCCTCGTTATTTAACAAACTTAACCTTCCTCTCGTTATTTAACCAACTTGACCTTCCCCTCGTTATTTAACCAACTTGACTCTCCCCTCGTTATTTAATCAACTTGACTCTCCCCTCGTTATTTAACCGACTTGACCTTCCCCTCGTTATTTAACCGACTTGACTCTCCCCTTGTTATTTAACAAACTTAACCTTCCTCTCGTTATTTAACCAACTTGACCTTCCCCTCGTTATTTAATCAGCTTGATTTTTACCTCATTATTTAACCGACTTGACTCTCCCCTCGTTATTTAACCAACTTGACTCTCTCATCGTTATTTAAACAACTTCGATAATTTCTAGCCAGTCTCTCCATACAGGTAAAATGAGGTATTCGTAAGCTCTATATCGCAATCTGAAGCTCAGCCTCTCTTCTCTCCTCATCAATAACTTGTAAAACGAATATCCTACACATTGACCACTCGCATTCTCAGGGATGTACAAACTTAAATTAGTCGCCATTATATTTTCATTAAAATTTATAAATTAAGACGGCGGACATAGGAACTATATCGCAATATTCAGGAAGGAAATAATTCTGTAAATACTGTTTCTATTATAGTAACTAAAGCATACAAATGTTTTGTACAGACGAACTGATTCGTGATCAGGAAAACGTACAATTTCATTTTCAAAGAAAAGAGTTATTATGTAGCTACTACATGTGTACACACACAGACTACACTACATTACATTATACTTGTAATCTATGACATGTGTACACGCACAGACTAGACGAAACGTGTAATCTATGTCATATGTACATACACAGATTACACTACACTATACTTGTAATCTATGAAATGTGTACAGACTACACTACACTTGTAACATATGACATGTGTACACACAGAGACTAAACTACATTACATTACACTTGTAATCTATTACGTGGAACACGTAATAGAACCACTTTGCCATTAAAACAATTACAACTATTGAACTGCTGTCCACTATTAGATATTAATTACAGCGAATATTTTTATTGACTGCACTTCTCCCTCCCACAGTCACAAAGCAGCCTTGAGGCGTATTTTAAGTTTTTGAGATCTGTGACAATAAGTGAATGAGTGTGCCTATATCTTGTTCACATTTTAAAATATATTTTTTTCTACTGCCCTCACTCAGCATGGTTGCCCTTGGTCTGCCTCATTTTCGTCCTCTCTTCGGAGTCATGGCAGTTATTGTTTCTTTCTGGTTCTCATATGAACTAAAATAATATAAATAATGTAAATAATATGACGCTCCAAATCTGCGTACATCTCAAGCCTGCACATTTTGAGCAGTTCTGGTCTTATATTATATAATATCAATATTCAAAGCGTTAAACATACGCGGATGTGACTAGACAGACTGATGGGAACCTAATGCAGTAATTGCAGGAAGTCTTTCCGCCCAGCAGCTTTTCTCTGGACATATTCTGTCAATATACGAATGGTAGTCCTGATGTTGAATAAAAAACATACAAATTGATATTCCAAATTAGAATTATGGAATGTACCAGTCAAATGCCAGTGAATAAAGAGATACAGCGAAGACGATGGCGATGGATAGGACATAAATTGCGGACGCCAAATGAAAGTATTACACAACATGCCATTTTTTGGAATCCCCAGGGAAAAAGACAAAGAGGAAGACCAAGGAATTCTTGGAGCAGACAGATAGAAGCAGAGATGAAGAAGATGGAGAAACATGGAACATATTTAAAAGAATGGCAAGAAACAAAACGGCTTGAAAAGTGTTTGTTGAAGACCTATGCTCCACGGGGAGCTGAAAAGTAGAAGAGGAAGAAGAAATTTAGATTCCAGGCATCGTCTCTTTATTCCTTGTATCGTCAACTTGAAGCATTATTATTTTATTGCTCAATTACGCTGAGCTGTTTCATACATTTGTTTCCCAAGTGACACAGCATTCTGTCCGATTTTTTTCACAAAAAAAAACAGTAAATTCACTCAGGAGCACTTTCAGTCTTAACTTTGGTCGACTCAAGACAACTGGCAAGCTGTTATAAGTCAGCGGTTTCCACATTTTTACACCAGCGGCCCCTTTTCACTGCTCATCATATGCTAGTGTGGACCTACTGATAGTTATGATGCTAGTGTGGACCTACTGATAGTTAGGATAAGTCGGATAAATTATGATTCACTGATAGGGAATGTATATATATTGTATATATGTAAATATTATAAGATTATAAGTAACGACAGAATTAACACTGTTGTATAAAACTCCATTATGTACTAAGCAAAAATTAAGCCTTTGTGAATGTTGTCATATTATTATTTGTAATAAGTATCCTCACATAACAATATCCTCGGCGTTCCCCCCCCCCCCCCCCCGGTTGCTTACACTTTTGGAACCACTGCTATATGTTATATAAAGTCTCCAATAGAATGAAAAGTAAAGAATCTGAGGAAACAGTAATAACTCCCGAGTTAACTTCTTTGGTTTCCACTTAGAAGGGCTCATCACTCATCAACATAAGACAGATACGAGCCTGCTATTTCTTTCTATAACAATTATTCAATTAACAAGTTTATCATACTTTTCTATACACACTGTTTTGTTTAGTTGCTACTGACGGACCTAGTGTCTGAACTCAGGAAAGTGCACAACGAAAACATCTTTCACAAACATTGACCTGTATGACGTTAGTAATTCTAGTAATAAATAAGCACTGGAGGAACACGAAAACTGTCTCATAAATCCACAAACCGGAATGTTTTCTTTACTCCTGGAAACAATACAAGTTATAAGGATATAGACCCCACAGAAATTCAATTAAAACAATTAAATAGATCCATTTCCTGAACACGTTTCTCCTTAAACCCAAATCTGTGAGAATGGATCAGGTAAAGTTGTAGTCATTGTTGTAGAGGGAGAGACTCATGCTGGGGACCGCGTAGACTTCGTGGTCTGCGCTTGCCGTAAAAAAACCCCGACAGTTCGCCGAAGCATAGCGCACGCAGGGCATGCACCCCTCGCGTCCTGAGACACACAGGCCACTCGCCGAGAGTCGACGAGAGAGTGAGAGAGAGAGAGCGAGTCTTAAAAAGCAAATTCACACAAATAGTTCCCAAACGATCTCTCGGATAGCAACTACTCGACCGTTTCTCATTTTTCTTCCGTGTTTATGTAGCAAAATCACACGCAAAATCCCGAATTTCACGACGCCAAATTTCTGTTTGTAAAACGTTATTTTACAACGTAAAGAACGGGCATTATTTTTGTAAGGTGTTAAGGCAAAGAAATGCAAATGAATGCATAAAAATGCGAAGCTTGCAGTAAAGCTAAATGTGAGGGAGAATTGAAAAAAAAAATTAGAAACAAAAAATATAATTTTTTTTTTTTTTTCAATTCTCCCTAATTATTTTTGTAGATTACTGTTACAGAATAGATGAAAGATCCTACCTCGTTCAGGAAATATGTTAGAGCACAGACTTTGTTGACCATTGCCACATTTTTTGAAGAAAGGTCAGCATCACGAAAGTGTAGTCTTTCATTCCCGGGAAAAAATCCGGTACAATTGTAAGGCTGGGTGAACCTAGAAGCCCTCTATCAGAACCATATCTTATCTCTTCTTCTTTTTCGTTTTTGTTGTACCACGGTACCCTAAATTGTATGATACCGTGTAAAGCCAAAAGGTATACTATATGGACAACTAGCAGATGGTAAAAGAACTATGGGGCACCCAAAACTTCGATGTGTAAACGTGACATGAAGACTCTGACCATAAACCCTGCAGTCTTGGAAGAAATAGCTGCAGACCACAATCTTTGGAAAAGGGAGCCGCGATAGCTCAGTGGTTAGTGAGCTGGACTACCACGGACAAGGGGTAGGGTTCGATCCCAACCGACGGCTCCGGGTTCACCCAGCCTTAAATGGGTACCGGATTTTTTCTGGGAAAGTGAAGCAGCACGGGCGTAATACTGACCACATTACCCCAAAAATCATGTGCTGAAGGTCTGTAAAATATAGGGTCACTAACACCATATTTCCCTATACGCCACTTGGCGTGACGGGGGTACTTTACTACTTACAATCTTTGGAAATACATTCTAAAGCTCCAAACCAAACAAGAAGTAGACAGATTAATAGAAAAATAGAACACACGGCGAAAGAAAAGAAAAAAATAACATTTCTACGGGCGCTGAAAAAATATCATAGACAAATACTCTACTGGAGCTATCAACTGTGTAAAGTAAGTAAAAGTAAAGAGCCCTCGTCTCGCCAAGTGGCGTATAGGGAATATGGTGTTAGTGACCATACATTTTACAGACCTTCAGCACATGATTTTTGGGGTAATGTGGTCGGTATTACGCCGGTGCCGCTTTACTTACCCAGAAAAAAATTATGTACCCATTTAAGGCTGGATGAATCCGGAAGCCGTCGGTTGGGATCGAACCCTACCCCTTGTCCTTTGTAGTCCATTTCACTAACCACTGAGCTATCGCGGCTCCCCAACTGTGTAAAGCTTAAAAGTAAAACCGTAAAGCTTCCCTCCAAGCCGTTCATATCGTGTTAGAGACCATAATTTTCCATGACCACTGCACATTTTGGGGGGCAATGTGGTCTGATTACGCCAGGCCGCCTTTGCTTCCCATAATTCTCTTAAAATTATTTTTAGAGGCAGGGTACACCCCGGAGGGGAGCCGCGATAGCTCAATTTGTAGTGAACTGGACTACAAAGGACAGGAGGTAGTGTTCGATCCCAACCGACGGCTTCCGGGGTCACCCAGCCTTAAATGGGTACCGGATTTTTTCTGGGAAAGTAAAAACAGCACGGGCGTAATACTGACCACATTACCCCAAAAATCATGTGCTGAAGGTCTGTAAAATTTATGGTCACTAACACCATATTCCCTATACGCCACTTGGCGTGACGTGGGCTCTTTACTACTATTATACCACGGAGTCTTGTCGGGCAGAAAAAAAATGTCACCACTTCTGGGAATCGAGCCCGGACTGGGAGGCTGCGTGGTCAAGGGATAAGACATCGGTCTTCGGACAGGAAGGTCCTGGGTTCGAACCCCGCCACAAGCAGGTGGGAATTTGTTTCTTCGAATCCGTGGATCCTCGCAGCGTTACTCTTTCCAGTAAGCTGAATGGTGCCTCGCTTGTGAGTTACGATGTTTGAAGTGACACTAGACAGGAGTCTTTGAACACTTCTGGATAGGCGGCCGAGCACGTATGGGTAAAAAGTCGCGTGCTAAGACGCTGATTTATATCTCGTACCTTTGCCTTTACTCTTTCCCAGGTCTCTGGATAGTGAGATCCGATGCCTAGCCCTATCAGATAACGGCGAAAAAAAGGATGTCCTGTGTGCACTCACGCACGTTGAAGAACTCTCAGCAGTAATAAGTGGAACAGAGTCGGCCATTAATGGTCGCTGTTCGGACAAAGATCGTTAAGGAAATCAAGCCATGGTGAGGACGGATGTGTCTGGAAGAAAGTCGCAGTGATCGCGACTTTGACATAAACTAGCGACACAATCTACGCCCACTTAACGGGTGGACGCAAAGAACCCTTACCCTAACCCGAACCCTTCTAGATCTGACTAACCAATCAGCCACCGAGTCTCCTCTCTCTATCTCTCTATCTCTCTCTCTCTCTCTCTCTGTGCGCATTTGCGTGCGCGTGTGTGTGTGTGTCTGTGTGTGCGCGCGTATGTGTGTGTGAATGATGGGCATCGATTAATGGAATTGTCTTATACCCAGAAGTTGACTTCTATAGTTTCATTCATCATTAAGTGTCATACCGGTTGGCTTAGGCGATCATGTCAACATTTTCTATCCACAATGCATCTTATCAATTCTGTTGTTGACTGTTTTCCGTGTCACACCACCATGCCATTTACAGTCCGTCCACAGATTTATAACAAAATTCAAGATCAATTTTCTCAGAAACTATTTGGCATAGTGTCGTCATTTTTGTCATGCAGTCTTATTTTGTCCATGACTTTACGAATGTGTAAAAATTAAGTCCAAAGGCAAAGTGGATTTTCCAAATATCAGTATTTCTTATATAAAAGGTATACAAAAAACAATTAGTGCGCAAGAAACATTAGATTTCACTATACTAAACATCACACATTTGGAGGCGCGTTAGCGTAGTGGTTAGTGAACTGAACTTCAGAAGAAAAAGAGGTCAGGTTCGATCCTGATCGACGGCTTCCAAGTTCATCCAGCCTTAAATGGGTACTGGATTTTTTCTGGGAATGTAAAGCGGGACGGGCGTAATACTGACCAAATTACCCCAAAAATCATGTGCCAAATGTCTAAAAATTATGGTCACTAACACCATATTTCCTACACGCTACGTGGCTTGACGGTGCACTTTACTTTTTTCTTTATAATTACACATCACACATTACAATGTCACGGTGATTGACTCTACTTTATATTCTGGTAAGGTCAATCCAGTCTTCGCCTGTTTATCCCCCTGCACTTTGACACTTTACGTGACTGATTTTTTTTTCACGTAAAATTTGAAACTGGGCCAATTATTGAACGGGTTTAGGGGATTGACTGTAAAACCTTTAATTGTCTGTCCTTAAAGCCTTTTGTGTTGTTTAGATACATTATATAAGCAAAAATCCTACACTAGATCACTTTATTAATTGAAACAAATATTGTATTAAAATCCAAAAAATATGAGACTGCAAGCAGAATTTTACAACAATCCACAAAATCATTTCCGAGAAATTTTATTTTTAGTTTCGGCAATAATTTCTAAACGGATTATAGTTTCTTTACTCTTTGTCGTTCACGGTTTCCCCTTGCCTTGTATTTTGTCAGTTATATTAAAGTATTCCACACAAAGGAGTGAAGCAGGGATTGAGTTACTGAGTTATTAGCGGTTCATCATCATTGCACTCCGAACATGTCCTTAGGTGCTCACATCTCCTCCTCAGCAAGTCCGGCAGTGTCCAGCGACTGACAACTCCATTTGTGTGTTGGTTGATAAGTCATCTTACACCCCCACTAAGTTTCTCATTCCTGAATGCGGCCATCTTAACTCTAATCTCTTTCATCTGAAGGTGTGACGTGGACTCATGGTTGTCAAAGTTCTTTGTCCTTTCCACTTCCCGGAGGGCATTGATGATGTCCACTCGATCCACATTGGTTGACCGTCCTCAACTATAGCAAAGCTAGCCAACCTGTCCGCTCTTTCATTTCCCTTACTCCCGCAAGTCCTTGGACGTAGACAAAGGTAATCCTACGTATTTTTTGCTTCTGCAATGACTGTAGCTATTGCATGCGTACAGATCTCGTCTCCACTTATCTTATCATGCTCATCGAATGGCTCAGTATACAGGCGTGGCTGTAGTCTTGTGACTCTAACCAGACAAATGCCTTGGTCACTGCCATCACCTCCATCGTCACGCTACTCGTGGTCATAACGTATGCACCATTGTCTCCCTTGACTATTCTGCCTGCCGAGCATGCTGTAATTGCCCATTCACTCCTTTGGTGTCGTATTACAGATCCGTATGTATAGATGACTGCATCTTTCTCATCGGTGTTTTCGCAGATGAGACCGTTGATCTCCGCATTGACCATGACTGAATCCTGTTCCCTACATTTCTTGTCGAGTGTAACTATACACGAGAATGTGCCCCTGAATGACATAGCCACCGGTATCCACTCCTCGCCTGTGTTGATATTAGTAAGCCCACAGACCTGTTTGATGACATCTTCTGCTCGGCCTACTTATGTTTCGCCCCTTTTTAGCCTGAGGAAGCAGGAATGCATCCTCTCTCCATACCTGCTCCACATCTATCATGAGAAATGTCAGAAACGATGTAAGATATGTGAAGATCGACCCTTCCACAATAAATGGCAACATAATTTCAGAACTCAGATACGCTCATGACACAGTCCTTGCTCAAACAGTGTAGAAGGATTAAACGAGACAAATGAGTGTGTTTAATAAAAAAACACAATGAAGAGCAAAACCTCTATCTAAACATACAGAAAAGTAAAATAATGTTTATTAACAATACAAAAAGTCAACTCAAAATCACCATCAACAGCCAAGAACTGTTAATTGTAACAAATTATTAATATCTAGGATCTGTAATAACTAACAATAGAGACTACCAGAATGAGAGGAAAAGAAGATTAGCAAGAGCAACACAAAAATTGAACGCCATAAAGAATATGTGGTACAAGGCAATATAATTAAAATTACTAAGGATATGTATCTTTCGATAGGAACAAACAGTTTTAATTTAAGGACAATCTCTCGCAAACAGCTAGGAAGAAAATCAATTCTTTCGAAACAAAGTGCTACAGAAAAAATCCTTAAGGTACCTTGGATAATGAAAAACAGATATGACGACATTAAAAGAAGTGGCTGATAAACACCATTCTACAGAGGAAATTAAAATAATATGGCCACGTCAATAGCCACAGCGGGTTAAAACAATAATGACATACATTGTTACTTGGGGACATATCAGGAACAGACCAAGAAGAAGGTTGTTTTAATGAAAATCAGCGAGACCTCGAACAAGATAACAGATGAAGTGAGATCTGGAGTAGAGAAAGAGATTCTCTCAGACGAGGTTTGGTGAATGTAACGTTCCACAAAGGACATGCGACCTGGTGATGAACCAACTATTCCAACTTACCTCTTCTCATAATGTGCTCGAAAAATATCGAATTGTTTCTTTCTGATGTTTTTAGGAGCTCCCATTTTTGTTTTGGTCTGTTTGAGAATTTCCCCGTAGGTCTTTTTAGCTGTCCAGTGAGCTCTCAACATTCTTCTGAGTAATGCCATCTCTGTGGCCTCTATTCGTCTTTCCGTTTGTTTGTCTAATGTCCATGATTCGCTTCCATAGATCAGAATTATAGTTTCATTCAGCTAACAAGAACTAACTATGATTCTAACTCACCTTAATTTAATAATCCAGAAAACAGACTAATTTGCCTGGTCAAGGGAGCGGAGATTCAAAAGAAGAGAGCCGGTTCCAACAATATACCGTGAAGAATTGTAATGTGCCATACCAAGTTTCACAAAATATCCCCGATTCACAAACAAATAAAAGAAAACTGCGAGACAACACACACACAAATAATAATAATACAAAAAAACTCTTCACAGCGAAAAAATGAAAAATATCAACATCGAGAATAGATTAATTTTTATAGCCATGTCTATGCTATGTTGACAGTCATTATCTTCATAATTTAATGCCGCCGGTATTGATCTGTCGAATAAAGACAGTCACTTCGCCTATTACACACTATTGTTATCGGTCTTGTGTTATGGCATGTATTCCAGAGCATTCAATTTGATCATGTTTGTGTCTCACTTTCCCTAGCACCATCCAATTGACATGTCCAGCTTGAGTGATCCCTTGGTAGCATTGCTAACACTAGAACAGTTCTTGGGGATAGGTACACGCGGACTTCTCTACGACTTTGTAGTGGAGACACGTCAGAGGAGCAAGCTGTATGATGAGATTCCCAGTTTTGAGTTGACGAGCGCGTTCTAGATGTACGCAGAAGTCTTGTGTCCCGATCTTCACAGGGTAGGAATTGTCTTTCATTTTAAACATCTACTCTTTTGACAAAGCTATCAGCGGGCGCAGATACAGTAGAGTGTTTCCTTAATCATAGCTCTTTGATCAAGAGACAGTAGAGTGTTTTTTTAAATCATAGCTCTTTGACCAAGATACAGTAGAGTGTTTATTTAATTATAGCACTCTGACCAAGATACAGTAGAGTGTTTATTTAATTATAGCACTCTGACCAATATACAGTAGAGTGTTTATTTAATTATAACACTCTGACCAAGATACAATAGAGTATTTTTTTAAAATTATAGCTCCCTGACCAAGCTACAGTAGAGTGTATTTTAATTATAGCTCTCTGACCAAGATACAATAGAGTGTATTTTTAATTATAGCTCTTTGACCAAGATACAGTAGAGTGTATATTTAATTATAGCTCTCTGACCAAGATACAGTAGAGTGTTGTTTAGTCTATTTCTCTGACCCAGATACAAACAGTCAACTATGTGTCGCGACGGCTTTAAGAATAAACGCTGTATTTCTACACCGTGAAGATTCGACGTCTGTGAATATTTTACGTACAACAGCTCATGTATATACAACAGTTACATCTCTACAGAAGCTTTTACTTCTAACAAAGTTTCAGCTCTACAAATGTCAAGTTTCTACAGATGCAAAGGATATAATTGCATAATTGCTTAAACGCCCGTGCCAGTGGAATCATCCGAAATAACATCTTATCTCATTGAACGATCCAAACAAAGAAAGTCAGCTGCAGTCCCCATTACATCAGATACAGCACATGCCAAAAGACATAAGACGTACCGCACTTTAAGTGAACGCAATTTTTCAACAGCTCAAGCTGTTATACAGATAGAAAGTCTTTCAATCGATGGATAGGACATAACTTTGATTCTGCAGAGGCGACTGTCAAGCAAGGAAGAAAAATGAAAGTTGATGATTTTGTCAAAGATGTTATTAGACGTGAAATTTTGAAGATGTTTGAATCGAATCAACTTGTTACACTGCGCAAACTTAAAGTTCGACTGCAATTAGAATGTGATATTGAAATCTCAAAAACGACTCTTTGGAAGATCGTAAGAGGCGTTGGTTTCACTTTTCGAAAATCTAATCTAAATCTTTTCGTAGAAATATTGTTTGTGAAAAACCACACCTGATAGCTGCCCGAAGCAAATACCTGAGGCAGATCCGTGAGCGACGAATGGAAGGCTACGATATAGTATATTTGGATGAAACGCGGGTCAATGCTCACCATACATATGAGAAAGAATGGCAATTAGTTGACAGAGAAAATAAAAGAAACATTCCCAGCAGCAAAGGACAACGCATTATATTAATACATGCTGGCAGTAGAGAGAATGGTATTGTTAATGACACACAACTAATTTTTCTGTCAAAGTCTACAGACAATAGGACAAAGTTCCTAATTCGTCAAGCACAAAAGATCAAATCATCACAAGGCTTAGAAAATAAAATGTTTCCTTTCAAAACACCCAGTTAAAACCAGAGTTGTTGCATCTTGTTAGACAAACTAAGAAGACAGAGTTATATCAAATTGATAAAATAATTGCAAAGTATGGTATGCAAAGTATCTCTTCGCCTCCGACCTTATCATTTGCACCTCAACACAATAGAACTTGTGTGGGCTAAAGTCAAAGAGCAAATTGCTGCGCAGAACACGACGTTTAAAATGTGTAATGTTAAAGAATTGACGCGTGATGCCCTCTCAATGATAGACATTGAATACTGGAGAAAATGTGACGACCATGTGCTCAGAGAATAGGAACGATACTGGTAACGAGATGTTTTGCAAATTGTCCAACAGATAACAGTTGTTAACTCTTAGAGACTTCTGATTCGTAATAATCATAATGTATGACATGTGCACAATTTTGTTGACGACACTCTTACTATTTGCTGACTATGTATGTTTGATGTTCTGGTTGTTCAATATATTTTGTTGATGACACATCTGCTATTTGCTGACTATGTATGTGTGTTTGATGTTCTGGTTGTTCCATATATTTTGTTGACGACACTCTTACTATTTGCTGACTATGTGTGTTTGATGTTCTGGTTGTTCCATATATTTTGTTGATGACACTCTCACTATTTGCTGACTATGTGTGTTTGATGTTCTGGTTGTTCCATATATTTTGTTGACGACACTCTTACTATTTGCTGACTATGTGTGTTTGATGTTCTGGTTGTTCCATATATTTTGTTGATGACACGCCTGCTATTTGTCAAATATGTGTGTTTGATACTTTGGTCAAAGTTTACCTATCTTTATGATAAAGATATAAGATCAAATGAAAAATTTTGTCCTCTTCAATGTGATATGGATACGCCTTTGGTTTGCATTGTTAGAAAATTAACCTAATTTACAGTAAAATCTAATGTTTAGAGCACACGATTTGATATTTTCCTAAAATTGTATAACAAAAAATAATTTGTGCAAAATTCAGACTACCTTTGTACTTAAATGTTATAAAATCTGAAGGTCGGTGACAAAATAAGATCTTTACTAGAACACATTTTACTACAACAATCTTTACCAGAACACATATTACTACAACAATCTTTACTAGAACATTTTACTACAACAATATTTACTAGAACACATTTTGCTACGACAATCTTTACTAGAACACATTTTATAACAACAATCTTTACTAGAACACATTTTACTACAACAATCTTTACTAGAACACATTTTACTACAACAATATTTACTAGAACACATTTTACTACAACAATATTTACTAGAACACATTTTACTACAACAATATTTACTAGAACACATTTTATTACAATAATCTTTACTAGAACACATTTTTCTACAACAATCTTTACCAGAACACATTTTATAACAACAATCTTTACTAGAACACATTTTACTACAACAATCTTTACTAGAACACATTTTACTACAACAATTTTAATAATGTATTTTCGACCCCATACATCTTCCACTTTTTCTCAACCCATTCTTCGTGACGTCACCGCAGTTTCATCCATTTTTTATGTTTACAAAGTTCTTGTTACAAACAATTTTAACTTCAGGAAAAATTTTTATTTTAATAGACAAATCAACAAAGCCGAGTAAGCCACGTAATAAAAGAAGGTGCGAGTGAAAACATAACAACTTAATACTAAACGTGACAGCAAAATTTGTTGTTTCTCACTCAGAGACAGGGCTGCTGAAACAATAAAAACTAGACACGCAGAGGCGGCCAATCAACAATGATGTTGATGTTTTTACTGAGAAAGAACCAAGTTTGTAAAAATTGAAAAAAAAAAATATTTTTATTTTTTAAAACATACAGCTGTAATGACGCAAATCGTAATGTTTGAAATGGCAAATCATTGACAATTATCGCTCTGTTGTCTGTCACTTCAACCTTCCTACATGGTTTTGTTAAAACTCGGATTTACCAGCAGGAGATAACGTCAAGAACCGCGTGACATTACAGAACGATGTTTAGGTTTATTAGCAGCTACAATGAATATTAAAAACGTATTGACACAAGAGAACATGATCGCAGAATAAAAAAGAAATCAAGAAAACAAACCTTAAATTTTAAAAAAAAATAGTTACACACAGACAGTAACATTAGTTATATAATTGTATGAGTTTGCAAAATTGTACTTAAAGATTGGTGTTTTATTGTATAATTTTAATATTTTATTATTTTTATTTTTATTTATTTTAAGAAGCAATCAACATTTGTTGGGCACATCTAGAGAAGAGGAAAGTTGGAATACTTGGTTACAACTGGCAAAATAAAAGGAAAGAGAGATCACGGACGGCAAAGAGAGAAAATACTGGATAGCTTGGTATCATGGCATGGAAAACAGTCAACAACAGAACTGATTCGATGCACTGTAGATAGAAAATTGTGGAAGGGCGTGATCGCCTACGCCAACCGGTACGGCACATTATGATGATGATGTTTATTTTGTGACCGAATATACACAAAAATAAATAAAAGAAAAGCGATAGCAAACATTCCAAAACATACCCTTCTATGGGAAACATCAGTATAAAGAAAAATAGGAAGACATAAAGAGACACTAAAAAGAACACTTATAAGAGAAGCAAAGTTGGCAGGCATAGACTCATTAGACAAGTTGGAACATCTCGTCCAGAACAGAGATGGTGGCGAAAAACACTAGAAGCCCTATATGACGTCTAACGTGGCGTGAAGGATCAAGAATCAAGGACAAAAAGCAATTTTAACAAGCTTAAGCACACTCGCACATGAAATCAAACTATATCAGACATGAAAGTGAGAAATTAAAAAGTGTTACATCTACTCAATATTATTATATCAAACAGCAAGAGGAGCATTTGTTGCACTGGGAAACATGGAAGTCCAAAGAAATTAGGTTAAATACTAAAATAAAAAAATTTCAACTACAATGTTAAGTAAGTCTGATTATATGGCTGTAAAACGTGGAGAACAACAAAAATGACTATCGTGAAGATACATACTTTCATTAATAGATGCTTACGCAGAATAAAAGGATTAAAAGGAAATGGCAGGACACTATCACTAACATAGAATTATGGAAATGTACCAGTCAAATACCAGTGGATAAAGAGATACAGCGAAGAAAATTGCACTGGATAGAACACACACTGCGGAAGCCAACTGAGAGCATTACACAACAGGCCCAATTTTGTAATCCCCAGGGGGAAAGATGAAGACCAAGGAATTCTTGGAGAAGACAGATAGAAGCAGAGATGAAGATGATAGGGAAGACATGGAATGATCTTAAAAGAATGGCAAGAAACAGAACGGCTTGGAAAGTGTTTGTTGAAGACCTATGCTGCAGAGGGGGCTGAAATATAGAAGAGAGATTGTTATATAGTGCAGAAACAAGGACACCACACAAGAAATAAGAAAGAAAATTGAAGCGTTTGAAATGTGAATTTTTATAAGGTGAAAGGAAAATCGCCTGGTTCACCACAGGTGATGGTAATTGTTCAAAAAAAATAAAAAGTTAATCTATGGTTTCTTTAATAAGTTAGCCTGATCTATTGAGTAGTGAGATCCCATGTCATAAATGTGTCCGGACAACATTGTCAGCAGAAACTTACTCTCAATGTTGATCCAAAGTCGTGCGACGGAGTTCGTGCACGTTGGTCAGAGTTCTCCTCGTGTTTCATTTAGATATGTGTGCATGTATGCAGGAGTGTGTGTGTGTGTGTGTGTGTATGTGTGTGTATGTGTGTATGTGTGTGTATGTGTGTATGTGTGTATGTGTGTATGTGTGTATGCATGTATGTGCGTGTATGTGTATGTGTGTATGTGTATGTGTGTGTGTATGTGTGTGTGTGTATGTATGTATGTATGTATGTATGTATGTATGTATGTATGTATGTATGTATGTATGTATGTATGTATGTATGTATGTATGTATGTATGTATGTATGTATGTATGTATGTATGTATGTATGTATGTATGTATGTATGTATGTATGTATGTATGTATGTATGTATGTATGTATGTATCTTTGTGTTTTTTCTTTCATAAATTCATGAACCTGTTTGCTTTCTATATGCGAGAAAATTACTGGTTACATCGCAGTGATTTTTTACATCCAACCTTAAATTATCCGTAACATTATATAAATATTTTTTCTTAGACAATTGATCTAGTTTGCATGTATCCTACTTTAGCTATATTAAAATCGCCCTCATGGAATTGGACATAAGTTTATCAGCTCAATGGTGCTCAGTCATGTTTTAATAATTGTTTTGTTTTTGTCTTGAAATCATCATGTGTCATACCGGTTGGCGTAGGCGATTATGTCCCTCCACAATCTTCTATCTACAGTGCATCGTATCAGTTCTGTTGTTGACTGTTTTTCATGCCATGACACCAAGCCATCCAGTATTTTCTCTCCTTGTCGTCCGCGATCTCTCTTTCCTTTTATTTTGCCAGTTGTAACCAAGTATTCCAACTTTCTTCTTCTCATGATGTGCCCGAAAAATGTTGATTGTTTCTTTCTGATGTTTCCTAGGAGCTCCCATTTTGTGTTGGCATTTTTGAGAACTTCCACAATGGTCTTTTTAGCTGTCCAGGGAACTTTCAACATTCTTCTGAGAAATCCCATCTCTGTGGCCTCTAATCGTCTTTTCATTTGTTTGTCTACTGTCCATGATTCTCTTCCATAGGTCAGAATTGGTTCTATATAACAGCGATGAACTCTCTCTCTCTCTCTCTCTCTCTCTCTTATTTCTATTGACAAAGATTTGTTGCGTAAGATATGTTTCATTTTCTGAAATAGGAAGAATAAATTTAAAAAAATATTGATTTTTCCGTGCACCAATTCCACTTTGAATTGAAACCGGTAATAACTGTGAAGTTATAGTGATATAATGTTTTAATAATAACATAAAAATGGCATTTATATCAACATCATAATGAGTTTGAAGTGCAAATGTATAACTATGTAGAAGGTTACCTTTTCATTATAGCAGCACTTCCGCAGCTAATCGAAAAAGGTTCATTTATATAGCAATATTCATGACATAGAAAGAGGAACGCAAGTGGCGCTTGGTCGGCACAGATCATCTTTTTCCCGCTGTATTAAACAAGACTCAGAGTGCACTCATGTCAAGCAAAGAAGGATAAGGAAAGTTGACGACTTTTACACAGATGTCATAAGATGGGAAATGTTTACAATGTTTTTTACAAATGTACTTGTTACACTCAGAAAATTGAAATTATTATTTGATGTAGACTGCAGTAGTCAAATTTCTAAACGTACTCTATGGAAAATTGTACGCGCGCCGGCTTCACTTTCATGAAAACTGCAGGGGGCAGCATTATTATTTGTTAAAAACCACATTTGATTGCTGCCGGAAGCAATTACCTGAGGCAGATCCGAGAGCAGCGGAGTCAAGGCTGTGATATTGATATTTGACAAATTCTGGGTCAATGCTCACCACACCTATGCTAACGAATGGCAAACACTAGACGGTGAACAGAAATGAACAATCCCCAGCAGTAAAGGCCAGCACATCATTCTCACTCAACGCTGGAAGAAGTGAAAACGGCATTGTCCATGACACTGGACTTTTTTTCCAATTAAAAGTTTCGACGGTAGGATCGACTACCACACAGAAATGAATGAACAAATGTTCAGGCACCTGTTTGAGAACTATCTTCTTCCACTCCTGGATAGACCTCCATGCCTAGTAATGGACAATGCATCTTATCACAATGCTGAGTAAATGGAAGACAAAGTACCATCGGCATCAAATGCAAAAGATCAAATTAGGATATGGCTTGAAAAGGAAAATTTCAAATTCGACGTCGCACATTTAAAACTCGATGTGTTGCTGTTTGTGAAGAATACACATAATAAAAAGACGTATGATATTGATAAAATCGTTTGGGGAATACGGCCACACTTCTCTGCGACTCCATGCATATAATGCGCACCTCAATCCGATTCAGCTTGTGTGGGCTAAAGTTAAAGGACAAGTTGAAGAACAGAACAGGAGTGATGTTGAAGTTCTGACACGTGAGTCCCTCTCAAGAATAGACATTCAGTCCTGAAAGAAGTGTTGCACATGTGCTCGAGTGGAAGATGCACCCTTCTTCCATGAATATACATATACACATATACACATATACACACACACACATGCACACACGTATATATATATATATATATATATATATATATATATATATATATAGACGTCTCCCAGACTCGACAATATTATAAGTCATGTGACATCGCCGGCATATGATGGCATAAATGATGTTGCGGGACACAGATGAGAAACCATCCTTGACCTTGCAGATTCTCGTTTTCATGCATTTCTTTACCTTGACCCCTTACCAGTTCACAACAAGCTGCATTATTTAAAAGATTCGGCCCAATACATCCGATTTAAACATGTCATATATATTTATACGGCTGCATCCATACGTGTGCGTACACAGACATGTGAAAATGTGCGCACACAGCCTACATACCCAGAAGAGTCCACACCGAGGTAAGTGTGCATACGCCATGGAGAAAGAATAGAACAGAAGAACAACTTGCACTCACAAAGATGAAAGATTGAGATCTCTCAGAGTGGTGTTCAATAGGAACATGTAAAAGGTAAGGTACCGTGTAGCACAAGTGGAAAGTGTAACACCTTGCACAAAAGTAAGCCGCTCAGACAAAAGAGATGTAGGGGGCCAGCAAAGTATCGCAGTGTGGTCTAGTAGAGGAAAGCTGGGAATAGTATAGCATGTGCATAATATGCTCATACATGGGCAGAAGAGTGGAATATGCAATAAAGAAGGAGCAGCCACATGGAAACTATGTGTATGAGTGTGATACATCCATGCCTCGTGCGGTCAGCGAACCTATTTGTACTATAAGACGATTCTCTGAGGCGAAGCAGCTGCTGTCGCCGGAATGGCAAAAGACAATACCAGTGATACGGATGTCGTTTTTCTGCTGGTGGATTGAAATGGGCCTCCACTGGAGTGCCAGTATTCTGTTGAACATCCCGTAGATGTTCACAAAATCTTTGCGCTAAACGTCTCCCAGACTCGACAATATTATAAGTCATGTGACATCGCCGGCATATGATGGCATAAATGATGTTGCGGGACACAGATGAGAAACCATCCTTGACCTTGCAGATTCTCGTTTTCATGCATTTCTTTACCTTGACCCCTTACCTGTTCACAACAACCTGTATTATTTCAAAGATTCGGCCCAATACATCCGATTTAAACATTTCATTTCTCGTTACCTAATTCGTCTGCCTTCTCGAACTCTACTCGCTTGGCCAAAAATGTTAGTCTGCTACCAGAGCCACAACCCTCACGTGGAGTAAGATCATAACTTTTTCCGCCCAGATGCATCTCAGTGTCTTGTTCATGAACTAATCATGAAACGTTGAAGGATAAAAGATAAATGTCGAATATTAGATAAAAGATAAATGTTGAAGTTATTACATTACCTGCAAACTCATCTCACTGAAAGCAACAAAGTATCTACATTTTTCTGGAGTGTTGTAATATTAAATCCAACAATAGTAACAATAAAGAAATGTTGCAGTGAGTGAGTCTATAGCAAGGCCTCCATCCCTTCATACATGTGTTTTTCAAGTAGGGAGTGGAAGGTCGGGGTGGGGGTGGGGGGGGGGGAATGCTGGATTCGGAGATTCTGCCCTTGAAATCTCTTCCTTGTTGATTTTTTTCTTCACTAACTAACGGTTCTGATATCCATTTATTTATTATTTGTGTCAGTTGTGGGGACTAACGGTGTTCAAGCTCTGGTGTTCAACATATTATAAAATACAGACGTTACTTCTAAACCATTGTGTTCTAAATTCGAATATAACTGATGTGAGTACTGGTTTGTATCGTATAATAGCTTTTTATTGATAAATGCTCAGATATAAGGAAGTTTGCGGGACTTCCTTGAGGGAATTCGCTATCAGTGAAAGATAGCGGGAAAATATGGATGTAGATCGTAGTACGTAAAGAAGAAAAATTAAAGAAAGGCGCAGCAACTTAACGAGGCAGTAAAAGTAAAAGTACCCCCGTCACGCCAAGTGGCGTATAGGGAATATGGTGTTAGTGACAATATATTTTACAGATCTTCAGCACATGATTTTTGGGGTAATGTGGTCAGTATTACGCCCGTGATGCTTTACTTTCCCAGAAAAAAAATCCGGTACCCATTTAAGGCTGGGTGAACCAGGAAGGCCGTCGATTGGGATCGAACCCTACCTCTTGTCCTTTGTAGTCCAGTTCACTAACCACTGAGCTATCGCTAATGAGGGCACAGCACAGGAAATATTGCTGTGTGTCTATTCATCATCATCATCATCATGTGCCATACCGGTTGGCGTAGACGATCATGTCCTTCCATAATCTTCTATCCACAGTGCCTCGTATCAATTCTCATGTTGATTGTTTTCCATCCCATGACACCCAGCTATCTAGTATTTTCTCTCCTTGTCGTCTGCGATATCTCTTTCCCTGTATTTTCCCAGTTGTAACAAAGTATTCCAACTTTCTTCTTCTCATGATGTACCTAAAAAATGTTGATCGTTTCTTTCTGATATTTCCTAGGAGTTCCCTTTTTGTGTTGACCTCTTTGAGAATTTCATCGTTGGTCTTTCTGGCTGTTTTGGGAACTTTCAATATTCTTCTGAGAAATCTCATCTATAGGGTCTCTAATCGTCTTTTGATTTGTTTGTTTACTGTCCATGATTCGCTTCCATAGGTCAGTATTGGCTCTATATGGCACCGATGAATTTTCTTTCTCACTTCTATTGACATATATTTGTTGCATAAAACGTTTTTCATTTTCTGAATTAATATTTTGTTCTGAGTTATTCTGCCTTTTATTTCTGTGGTGCATTTTCCATCTGATGTTATTAATGTGTCCAAGTATTTGACGCGTTGCACTTGTTCCAGATTTGTATCTTATCAGCTGCGAGAAATAATAAAATAACATCCACATAAGCGTAATATTTGTTAGCGCATAAACACATTTTTACAGGATAGTGTTTATTTTGTCTTCATCTTTATTGCCACTGAACTTCATCTCTGTATTTAAAAGCAGTAACCTACCCAAAAATAAATACAAGAATCACAGTTTATCCGACTTTTACGATCGAATTGCCATGATGGTGCCTCTGGTATACGATCAGTAGGGAAATGGAGCAGCGGGTATTAAAAGTATATTGGAGCCCTGAACTATGCAACCATTTTTGGGTTGACTGAAGTGTGCCCAACATGGAGCAAACCGTGAGAGTACACGGGTAGGGTATAAAGTAAAGCTCGATTTGAGTAGAATCTGAGGGCGACAATTGTTTAGATTGCTTGAATGTTTAGATTGCTTGAATGTTTAGGAAAAGGTTAAAAACTCAATTAGTAAGCGAAGCAAAGAAACGATAATAAGGTTGTGAGAAATAGTGATCGATTATTTCAGTCTGTAAAGAGAAAAAGGAAGGAAACTTGCGTTTTTCTTGTGCAAAAATTAATAAAATTGCTGGAGTAACAACAGCACATTTTTATAGGATAATTTTTCCCAGGATTGCTTCCGCGGGGAAAAAGAAATATGAGAATCGACAGCAGAAATGTAAAACAAACCCGTTGAAAATGGAGAGTAGCCCTCACTGAGGTCTGCCTCAACATCAATAGAAGGTAAGATGGAGGAGAGATAATAGTTAATGGATTGAAAAACTAAGTGTAATGGGTAATAAGTGGAAGAGTGAAGTTATGGTATATTGAAGGGAGACCACATAACGTCTGACACGGGTAGAGTTGTGGTATGTTAAAGGTAGACCACATAACGTCTGACACGAGTGGAGTTGTGGTATGTTAAAGGTAAACCTTATAGCGTCTGACAGGAGTGGAGTTGTGGTATATTAAAGGTAAATCTTATAACGTTTGACACGAGTGGAGTTGTGGTATATTAAAGGTAAATCTTATAACGTCTGACACGAGTGGAGTTGTGGTATGTTAAAGGTAGACCACATAACGTCTGACACGAGTGGAGTTGTGGTATGTTAAAGGTAGACCACATAACGTCTGACACGAGTGGAGTTGTGGTATGTTAAAGGTAGACCACATAACGTCTGACACGAGTGGAGTTGTGGTATATTAAAGGTAAACCTTATAGCGTCTGACACTGGTGGAGTTGTGGTATGTTAAAGTAGACCTTATAACGCCTGATACGGGTGGAGTTGTGGTATGTTAAAGTAGACCTTATAACGCCTGATACGGGTGGAGTTGTGGTATGTTAAAGTAGACCTTATAGCGCCTGATACGGGTGGAGTTGTGGTATGTTAAAGTAGACCTTATAGCGCCTGATACGGGTGGAGTTGTGGTATGTTAAAGTAGACCTTATAACGTCTGACACTGGTGGAGTTGTGGTATGTTAAAGTAAACCTTATAGCGTCTGACACTGGTGGAGTTGTGGTATGTTAAAGTAGACCTTATAGCGCCTGATACGGGTGGAGTTGTGGTATGTTAAAGTAGACCTTATAGCGCCTGATACGGGTGGAGTTGTGGTATGTTAAAGTAGACCTTATAACGTCTGATACGGGTGGAGTTGTGGTATGTTAAAGTAGACCTTATAGCGCCTGATACGGGTGGAGTTGTGGTATGTTAAAGTAGACCTTATAACGTCTGATACGGGTGGAGTTGTGGTATGTTAAAGTAGACCTTATAACGTCTGATACGGGTGGAGTTGTGGTATGTTAAAGTAGACCTTATAACGTCTGACACTGGTGGAGTTGTGGTATGTTAAAGTAGACCTTATAGCGCCTGATACGGGTGGAGTTGTGGTATGTTAAAGTAGACCTTATAGCGCCTGATACGGGTGGAGTTGTGGTATGTTAAAGTAGACCTTATAGCGCCTGATACGGGTGGAGTTGTGGTATGTTAAAGTAGACCTTATAACGTCTGACACTGGTGGAGTTGTGGTATGTTAAAGTAGACCTTATAACGTCTGATACGGGTGGAGTTGTGGTATGTTAAAGTAGACCTTATAACGTCTGATACGGGTGGAGTTGTGGTATGTTAAAGTAGACCTTATAACGTCTGATACGGGTGGAGTTGTGGTATGTTAAAGTAGACCTTATAACGTCTGACACTGGTGGAGTTGTGGTATGTTAAAGTAGACCTTATAACGTCTGACACTGGTGGAGTTGTGGTATGTTAAAGGTAGACCACATAACGTCTGACACGAGTGGAGTTGTGGTATGTTAAAGGTAGACCACATAACGTCTGACACGAGTGGAGTTGTGGTATAAAAAAAAAAAGTAAAGTACCCCCGTCACGCCAAGTGGCGTATAGGGAAATATGGTGTTAGTGACCCTATATTTTACAGACCTTCAGCACATGATTTTTGGGGTAATGTGGTCGGTATTACGCCCGTGCTGCTTTTACTTTCCCAGAAAAAATCCGGTACCCATTTAAGGCTGGGTGAACCCGGAGCCGTCGGTTGGGATCGAACCCTACCCCTTGTCCGTAGTAGTCCAGTTCACTAACCACTGAGCTATCGCGGCTCCTACTAATTTTTAGGGAATTAGTAAAACCCAGGTGTCCTCGCCAGGATTACGAACCCCGGCTGTTGCCGTGGTAAGCCAACCGCCTATCGATTGCGCTAACCGGACACCGGAGTTGTGGTATATTAAAGGTAAACCTTATAGCGTCTGACACTGGTGGAGTTGTGGTATGTTAAAGTAGACCTTATAACGCCTGATACGGGTGGAGTTGTGGTATGTTAAAGTAGACCTTATAACGCCTGATACGGGTGGAGTTGTGGTATGTTAAAGTAGACCTTATAGCGCCTGATACGGGTGGAGTTGTGGTATGTTAAAGTAGACCTTATAGCGCCTGATACGGGTGGAGTTGTGGTATGTTAAATTAGACCTTATAACGTCTGACACTGGTGGAGTTGTGGTATGTTAAAGTAAACCTTATAGCGTCTGACACTGGTGGAGTTGTGGTATGTTAAAGTAGACCTTATAGCGCCTGATACGGGTGGAGTTGTGGTATGTTAAAGTAGACCTTATAGCGCCTGATACGGGTGGAGTTGTGGTATGTTAAAGTAGACCTTATAACGTCTGATACGGGTGGAGTTGTGGTATGTTAAAGTAGACCTTATAGCGCCTGATACGGGTGGAGTTGTGGTATGTTAAAGTAGACCTTATAACGTCTGATACGGGTGGAGTTGTGGTATGTTAAAGTAGACCTTATAACGTCTGATACGGGTGGAGTTGTGGTATGTTAAAGTAGACCTTATAACGTCTGACACTGGTGGAGTTGTGGTATGTTAAAGTAGACCTTATAGCGCCTGATACGGGTGGAGTTGTGGTATGTTAAAGTAGACCTTATAGCGCCTGATACGGGTGGAATGTGGTATGTTAAAGTAGACCTTATAGCGCCTGATACGGGTGGAGTTGTGGTATGTTAAAGTAGACCTTATAACGTCTGACACTGGTGGAGTTGTGGTATGTTATAGACCTTATAACGTCTGATACGGGTGGAGTTGTGGTATGTTGAAGTAGACCTTATAACGTCTGATACTGGTGGAGTTGTGGTATGTTAAAGTAGACCTTATAACGTCTGATACGGGTGGAGTTGTGGTATGTTAAAGTAGACCTTATAACGTCTGACACTGGTGGAGTTGTGGTATGTTAAAGTAGACCTTATAACGTCTGACACTGGTGGAGTTGTGGTATGTTAAAGTAGACCTTATAACGTCTGACACTGGTGGAGTTGTGGTATGTTAAAGGTAGACCTTATAACGTCTGACACTGGTGGAGTTGTGGTATGTTAAAGGTAAACCTTATAGCGCCTGATACGGGTGGAGTTGTGGTATGTTAAAGGTAAACCTTATAGCGCCGGATACGGGTGGAGTTGTGGTATGTTAAAGGTAAACCTTATAGCGCCTGATACGGGTGGAGTTGTGGTATGTTAAAGGTAAACCTTATAGCGCCTGATACGGGTGGAGATGTGGTATGTTAAAGATAAACCATAAGGCCTCTGACACTATTAGAAATGAATAGCGGTAACAAAAATCCCCCCCCCCCCCGCTCACATACACACACACAAATTAAGCGAAAGGAACAATAGATTAAAACATAAAAAAACAAATTAATGACAAACCTAGCATTAGCTTTACCAAAAAAGCTCTCACCGGCAACTTACAGAGGAAGAGCAAACAGCGAAAACTTTAAAACAAAAACACGGAGAAAAAATCTGGACCCAGAGATCATAAAGAGAATGGGCTAAGCTGGTTTTTGTCAGCGACTCATAGCTGAATGACTGCATCAGGATGACAGGACTAGAACTTATCAAGAACCTACTCTGCATTCCTGTTGCAACCCAGGAAATAGACTAACCATAAGATGATGTGAGTATAGATTAAAGTGGGAAGGCAACCTAGTAACTAACAATTTCTGGCTAAAATCGGATATGTCTTACCAAATGGCGTAGTACCGCAATTTGCTGCAAACAAGAACTTGACGAATCTACGCCAACTTAACATCTCTTATAGGGCGACCGATGAAAAAGAAGTAATAGCTAACGCAAAGCATTAAAAGAACATTCAGATTAATTCTTCAATGATGAGACTATAAATGACAGCAACGTTCAGCAGTCGTCTTTTTCTTCTATTTTTCAGCACCCTGTGGAGCATAGGTCTTCAAGAAACCCTTTCCAAGCCGTTCTGTTTCTTGCCATTCTTTTAAGATCATTTTATGTTTTCCCCATCATCTTCATCTCTACTTCCATATGTCTTCTCCAAGAATACTTTGGTCTTTCTCTTTGTCGCTTTCCCTGTGGATTCCAAAAAAGGGCCTGTTGTGTAATACTCTCATTTGGCTTCCGCAGTGTGTGCCGTATCTAGTGCTATCGTTTTTGATATATCTAACATTCAGCAGTAGCTGGAGAAGTTTTTTTTTTTTCATAACTAGTATATAGCCCCCGAGAGGGGTATAATATGCAGCAACAAAATAAACGTATGCATGTTTTAGAATAAGTTCATCAAATCTAGTCCATGGAACAAATTTAGTTTCATTGATTTTTTTGTCCAGCATAAAATTTTTTTGGTTAAGAAATAAGGTAGTGTATTGGTGATAATATTTTACACATTAGATTTTGTATTTAAAAATACGTTCCCAAAGAAGTAAACAATGTTATCTATATCGTAACAATAGGTCGTTTATGTCCAATTAGAAGTGTTGTATGATCCTTGTGTTATCAAAGGTGGAAGAACAACACAGCCTTAAATTAAGTAACAGACCGGTCCTGTCAGTTCAAATGTATTGAGAGGCACTCCACTTATCAAAGTTTATAGAGCAGCTTTACCTCAGGTAGCAGCTCTCAAAGAGTTGTAACAAATCCTACCTCATAGCTACATCTTCTCATCAATTCTTATCTTCGCTAACATGTGCTACCGACCCTCTTTATATTGTTCCTCAATGTATCTGATTAACGTTTTCAATGTTCAATGTTTGCAACAAGTTTCATTCTTTTTGTTAGAGCTATTTCGGTGTTCCCGTGAAGATGTTATCATTGTGTATAAGATACATTTAGTGTGCTGACTCGTCAATATACGAAAAGTAGGCTCTATTTTCTCTGAGACGTAGGGCCAAGCACCTCCTGGAACGTAGGCCAAAATTTCTGTTCATACTTAAGCGCAATCCTCTCCTGGAACGTAGGTTTAATCATCTTTAGGAACGTAGGTTTAATCATCTTTAGAAACGAAGGTTTAATCATATTTAAGAACGTAGGTTTAATCATATTTAAGAACGTAGGTTTAATCATATAAAAGAACGTAGGTTTAATCATCTTTAGGAACGAAGGTTTAATCATATTTAAGAACGTAGGTTTAATCATATTTAAGAACGTAGGTTTAATCATCTTTAGGAACGTAGGTTTAATCATATTTAAGAACGTAGGTTTAATTTTCTCCAGGAAAGTTGTTTCAATATTCTTCAGAAGCATAGGTTCAATTCCCTCCTGGAACATAGGTTCAATCACCTCCTGTATCATAGGTTCATTCACCTCCTGGAATATAAGTTCAGTTACCTCGTGGAACATAAGTTCAGTCACCTCCTGCATCATAGGTTCAAACACCTCCTGGAACACAGGTTCAATCACCTCCTGAAACATATGTTCAGACACCTCCTGTAACATAGGTTCAATCACCTCATGGAACATATGTTCAGTCACCTCCTGTAACATAGGTTCAGTCACCTCCTGGAATATAGTTTCAGTCACCTCCTGGAACTTAGGTTCAATCACTTGGTGGAACATAGGTTCAATCACCTCCTGGAACATAGGTTCAATCACCACCTGGGACAGAGGTTCAGTCACCTCCTGGAACATAGATTCAATCACCTCCTGGAACATAGTTTCAATCACCTCCTGGAACATATGTTCAATCACCACCTAGAACATAGGATCAATCACCTCCTGGAACATAGATTCAGTCACGTCCTGGAACATAGGTTCAATCACCTCCTGGAACATATGTTCAATCACCTCCTGGAACGTAGGTTCAATCACCTCCTGGAACATAGGTTCAATCACCTCCTGGAATATAGGTTCAATCACCTCCTGGAACATAGGTTTAGTCGCCTCCTGGAACGTAGGTTCAGTCACCTTCCGTAACAAAGGTTCAATCACTTCCTGAAACATAGGTTCAGTCACCTCCTGCAACATAGGTTCAGTCACGTTCTGGAACATAGGTTCAATCACCTCCTGGAACATAGGTTCAGTCACGTCCTGGAACATAGGTTCAATCGCCTCCTGGAACATAGGTTCAGTCACCTCCTGGAACATAGGTTCAATCACTTCCTGGAACATAGGCTCAGTCACCTCCTGAAACATAGGTTCAAACACTTCGTGGAACATAGTTTCAGTCACCTCCTGGAACATAGGTTCACTCACTTCCTGGAACATAGGTTCAGTCACCTCCTGGAACATAGGTTCAGTCTCGTCCTGGAACATAGGTTCAATCGCCTCCTAGAACATAGGTTCAGTCACATCCTGGAACGTTGGTTTAATATTCTTCTTGAACGTAGACTCAAATGTATCTCGGAGCATAGATTCAATACTCTCCCGGAACGTAGATTCAATCCTCTCCTGGAACGTAGGTTCAATCACCTCTTGGAACATAGGTTCAGTCACCTCCTGGATCATAGGTTCAATCACCTCCTGGAACGTAGGTTCACTCACCTCCTGGAACATAGGTTCAATCACCTCCTAGAACATAGGTTCAGTCACCTCCTGGAACATAGGTTCAATCGCCTCTTAGAAAATAGGTTCAGTCACATCCTGGAACATAGGTTCAATCACTTCCTGGAACATAGGCTCAGTCACCTCCTGGAACATAGGTTCAGTCACCTCCTGGAACATAGGTTCAACCACCTCCTGCAACGTAGGTTCAGTCACCTCCTGGAACGTTGGTTTAATATTCTTCTTGAACGGAGACTCAAATGTATCTCATATCATAGATTCAATCCTCTCCTGGAACGTAGATTCAATCCTCTCCTGGAACGCAGGTTCAATCACCTCTTTAACATAGGTTCAGTCACCTCCTGGATCATAGGTTCAATCACCTCCTGGAACGTAGGTTCACTCACCTCCAGGAACATAGGTTCAATCACCTCCTGGAACATAGGTTCAGTCACCTTCTGGAACATAGGTTCAATCACCTCCTGGAACGTAGGTTCAATCACCTCCTGGAACATAGGTTCAAAACCTCCTGGAACATAGGTTCAATCACCTCCTGCAACATAGGCTCAATCACCTCCTGGAACATAGGTTCAGTCACCTCCTGGAACATAGATTCAACCACCTCCTGCAATGTAGGTTCAGTCACCTCCTGGAACGTTGGTTTAATATTCTTCTTGAACGTAGACTCAAATGTATCTCGGAGAATAGATTCAATACTCTCCTGGAACGTAGATTCAATCCTCTCCTGGAACGTAGGTTCAATCACCTCTTGGAACATAGGTTCAGTCACCTCCTGGATCATAGGTTCAATCACCTCCTGGAACGTAGATTCAGTCACCTCCTGGAACATAGGTTCAATCACCTCCTGGAACATAGTTTCATTCACCTCCTGGAACGTAGGTTCAGTCACCTCCTGGAACGTAGGTTCAGTCACCTCCGGGAACATAGGTTCAGTCACGTCCTGAAACATATGTTCAGACACCTCCTGTAACATAGGTTCAATCACCTCATGGAACATATGTTCAGTCACCTCCTGTAACATAGGTTCATTCACCTCCTGGAATATAGTTTCAGTCACCTCCTGGAACTTAGGTTCAATCACTTGGTGGAACATAGGTTCAATCACCTCCTGGAACATAGGTTCAATCACCACCTGGGACAGAGGTTCAGTCACCTCCTGGAACATAGATTCAATCACCTCCTGGAACATAGTTTCAATCACCTCCTGGAACATAGGTTCAATCACCACCTAGAACATAGGATCAATCACCTCCTGGAACATAGGTTTAGTCGCCTCCTGGAACGTAGGTTCAGTCACCTTGCGTAACAAAGGTTCAATCACTTCCTGAAACATAGGTTCAGTCACCTCCTGGAACATAGATTCAATCACCTCCTGGAACATAGTTTCAATCACCTCCTGGAACATAGGTTCAATCACCACCTAGAACATAGGATCAATCACCTCCTGGAACATAGGTTTAGTCGCCTCCTGGAACGTAGGTTCAGTCACCTTCCGTAACAAAGGTTCAATCACTTCCTGAAACATAGGTTCAGTCACCTCCTGGAACATAGGTTCAGTCACGTTCTGGAACATAGGTTCAATCACCTCCTGGAACATAGGTTCAGTCACGTCCTGGAACATAGGTTCAATCGCCTCCTGGAACATAGGTTCAGTCGCCTCCTGGAACATAGGTTCAATCACTTCCTGGAACATAAGCTCAGTCACCTCCTGAAACATAGGTTCAAACACTTCGTGGAACATAGTTTCAGTCACCTCCTGGAACATAGGTTCACTCACTTCCTGGAACATAGGTTCAGTCACCTCCTGGAACATAGGTTCAGTCTCGTCCTGGAACATAGGTTCAATCGCCTCCTAGAACATAGGTTCAGTCACATCCTGGAACGTTGGTTTAATATTCTTCTTGAACGTAGACTCAAATGTATCTCGGAGCATAGATTCAATACTCTCCCGGAACGTAGATTCAATCCTCTCCTGGAACGTAGGTTCAATCACCTCTTGGAACATAGGTTCAGTCACCTCCTGGATCATAGGTTCAATCACCTCCTGGAACGTAGGTTCACTCACCTCCTGGAACATAGGTTCAATCACCTCCTAGAACATAGGTTCAGTCACCTCCTGGAACATAGGTTCAATCGCCTCTTAGAACATAGGTTCAGTCACATCCTGGAACATAGGTTCAATCACTTCCTGGAACATAGGCTCAGTCACCTCCTGGAACATAGGTTCAGTCACCTCCTGGAACATAGGTTCAACCACCTCCTGCAACGTAGGTTCAGTCACCTCCTGGAACGTTGGTTTAATATTCTTCTTGAACGGAGACTCAAATGTATCTCATATCATAGATTCAATCCTCTCCTGGAACGTAGATTCAATCCTCTCCTGGAACGTAGGTTCAATCACCTCTTTAACATAGGTTCAGTCACCTCCTGGATCATAGGTTCAGTCACCTCCTGGAACGTAGGTTAACTCACCTCCTGGAACATATTTTCAATCACCTCCTGGAACATAGGTTCAATCACCTCCTGGAACGTAGGTTCAATCACCTCCTGGAACATAGGTTCAAACACCTCCTGGAACATAGGTTCAATCACCTCCTGCAACATAGGTTCAATCGCCTCCCAGAACATAGGTTCAGTCACATCCTGGAACATAGGTTTAATCACTTCCTGGAACATAGGCTCAATCACCTCCTGGAACATAGGTTCAGTCACCTCCTGGAACATAGATTCAACCACCTCCTGCAATGTAGGTTCAGTCACCTCCTGGAACGTTGGTTTAATATTCTTCTTGAACGTAGACTCAAATGTATCTCGGAGCATAGATTCAATACTCTCCTGGAACGTAGATTCAATCCTCTCCTGGAACGTAGGTTCAATCACCTCTTGGAACATAGGTTCAGTCACCTCCTGGATCATAGGTTCAATCACCTCCTGGAACGTAGATTCAGTCACCTCCTGGAACATAGGTTCAATCACCTCCTGGAACATAGTTTCATTCACCTCCTGGAACGTAGGTTCAGTCACCTCCTGGAACGTAGGTTCAGTCACCTCCGGGAACATAGGTTCAGTCACGTCCTGGAACATAGGTTCAGTCACCTCCTGGAACTAAGGTTCAGTCACCTCCTGGAACATAGGTTCAATCACCTCCTGGAACATAGGTTCAGTCACCTCCTGGAACATAGGTTCAATCACCTCCTGGAACGTAGGTTCAGTCACCTCCTGGAACGTTGGTTTAATATTCTTCTTGAACGTAGACTCAAATGTATCTCGGAGCATATATTCAATCCTCTCCTGGATCATAGGTTCAATCCTCTCCAAGAACGTAGACTCAATCCTTCACTGGAACGTAGACTCAATGCTTCCCTGGAGCGTATACTCAATCCTCTCCTGGAATGCAGGTTTCAAAGCTCTCCTGGAGCAAAGGTTCAATTATTTCCTGATGATCACCTATAGTGTAAGCTGAAAAAGAATGAGTACGTGACTCCCTAGTTGTGAAGGTAATAACAAACAATCAGAGATCTACCACTCACCGACATATAAATTTGCCTCGACGGTAGAGTTTGAGATACCCCATTACACCATTGTGCATCACTCACCAACATTTGATGTAGCCTGGACGGTAAAGTTTGATATAGCTAGCTATACCACCGAGCATCTTTTCACCCTCTTATCTTTGAAGGATAACCACAAATTGGCTCATCCGGCAGGACACATGATAATGATGTTTAGCATTTTTGCTTGGCCTAGGACTAACAATCGTTCCATTCAGACGCGTCCAACGTTCTAATCACCTGTCTATTGTTCCTATCTGGTGTTGTTAAGTCTGCGGCAACACTGCTGTTGTTTGTTGATGTGAGAACGTGTCGGCTGTGACACAGTTCATAAGCAGAACGGATCTATAGAAACATGAAGTAACCATTACCGAGCGGTGCGATTGTCTTGTGGACGCTTTGAGTCTTGCGTTGGTAAGATGTCATAACAATAGAGAACTTAAACGTTAATTGTGGAAATTAGACAAAAAAGACCAGACAGTTTATTTTCGTTTCATTTTTAAAATCTAGAATATCGGGCAACTATTTTTGCTCCACCGAGGGCAGTCGTTTGATTAAATAGTAAAATATGTTAGTTATAATTCTATAAATCTTTTAGCATTTATGTATCTAGATGTTCTTAACCTAATTACAGTCTCCTTATCCATACATTGGCAGTTGTTCCTAATTATGACACTGCACAAACAATGTTCAGTTTTAAGCTGCTAATATTCCAGCAAAATTTTGTATCTGACAGAAGCTATTTGAAATATGCAATCAATTTATTATTTTTGTTAGTGCAATATTTAATTATTCGCCACAAAAAGATATGAAAACTTTAGCTCCACTCCATCTATGGCTGAGTGGTTAATGTGTTGTCTGTTAACCGGAAGTGTTATGGTTCAAGATACTGCATTTTTTTTTTTTTTTTGGAGGGGGAGGCGACAAAATTTCAGACTTCTCTCTAACTCTAAAATTGTGGAATAGATTCTGGGAAGTAAGCGTATAGAACACATTACCGAAAATGCGTCAATGGTAACAAGTAAAGAGCCCCCGTCACGCCAAGTGGCGTATAGGGAATATGGTGTTAGTGACCATACATTTTACAGACCTTCAGCACTTAACTTTTTGTGGTAATGTGGTCGGTATTACGCTCGTGTTGCTTTACCTTCCAAAAAAAAAAATCCGGTACCCATTTAAGGCTGGGTGAATCCGGAAGCCGTCCCTTGGGATCGAACCCTACCTCTTATCCTTTATAGTCCAGTTCACTAACCACTGAGTTATTGCGGGTCCCCGAAAAAAAAATATCGCCATTGCTCAAGGTTAAATATTGCCACTATTACCTCACATACTTGTATGAAGATGTAGAGAGGAGTCTTTACTACCATACTTACTATAACGTAACCTAGTCAGTTAGCATGTACGAGGGAAGAATTATAAACGTGTTTATTTCTTAAATGAGTTGTTCACAAAAATATTCTTCTCTACTTCCTCATTATGAAATTATGAGATTATGAAAATAACTCAAAACAACAGAAATGGAATCCAGTGGTCACTGACCAAACAACTTGATGATTTAGACTTTTCTGACGACATTGCTCTCCTATCATACAGCCATCAACAGAAATAATAATATAAAAATAAATAGATAAAATAAATAAAATAAACAGATAAAATGAGCATACTTGATGAGAGATCACAACAGCTAGGACTGAATATTAATAGAGATAAGACCAACATTATGAGAATTAATACAGTTGGCAATAACCAAATAAAACTAGGAGAAATAACTATTAGACGTACAATCTTACATATATCTGGGCAGTAATATAGATAAAGAGGGAGGAACAGAAAATGATACCAAAATAAGGATAGCAAAAGCAAGAGGAGCTTTCATTGCACTGGGAAACATATGGAAATCAAAGAAATTAGGTTAAATACAAAAATAAAAACTTTCAACTCCAATGTTAAATCAGTCCTATTATTGGCTGTGAAACATGCAGAACAACAAAATTGACAATCACGAAGATACAGACTTTCATTAATGGATGCTTACGCAGAATAAAAGGATGGAAATGGCAGGACACTATCACTAACATAGAATTATGGAAATGTACCAGTCAAACACCAGTGGATAAAGAGATACAGCGTAGACGTTGGCGCTGGGTAGGACACACATTACGGAAGCCAACTGAGAGTATTACACAACATGCCCTTTTTTGGAATCCCCAGGGGAAAAGACAAAGAGGAAGACCAAGGAATTCTTGGAGAAGACAGATAGAAGCAGAGATGAAGATGACGGGGAAGACATGGAATGATCTTAAAAGAATGGCAACAAACAGAACGACTTGGAAAGTGTTTGTTGAAGACCTATGCTCCACTGGGAGCTAAAAAGATAGAAGAAGAAGACTTCCTCATGTAACTTTCAGTGTCGAGGGGAGATATAATTCGCGGTCTTTTGCTATTCTGTTCGCCTCTGCTGTTGTTATGCTCCCTAGTGCTTATAATGAATGTTCTGCCAATCCATCTTTTTCGTGGTCGGCCCTTGGGTGTGGTGTTATTGCAACGTTTATTGAGGGCTAGCTGTGTTGCGTTTTGATCATTCTGCCTTGTGACGTGACCAAACCATTTTATCTGTTGTTTATATATATATATATATATATATATATATATATATATATATATATATATATATATATATATATATATTCTATGGCGGGGATTATTCCTAGCTTTTCACTCAGTTCTTCATTTCTGATCTTATCTCTCAGACTGTTTCCAGTCATTCGTCTAACACATTTCATCTTCGTAAAGGTTATTGTTCTTATTGTTCTTGCATCTAGGGTCCAGGACTGGCATTTGAAGCACAACGTTGGGATGAAGATTGTATTGTCACATCATCATCATGTACTGGTTGGCGTTGGCGATCATGTCCTTCCACAATCTTCTATCCACAGTGCATCGTATGAGTTCTGTTGTTGACTGTTTTCCATGCCATGACACCAAGCTATCCAGTAATTTCTCTCTTTGTCGTCCGCGATCTCTCTTTCCTTTTATTTTGCCAGTTGAAACCAAGTATTCCAGCTTTCCTCTTCTCATGATGTGCCCAAAAAATATTGATTGTTTGTTTCTGATGTTTTTTTAAGAGCTCCCTTTTTGTGTTGGCATCTTTGAGAACTTTCTCATTGGTCTTTTTAGCTGTCCAGGGAACATTCAACATTTTCTGAGAAATCCCATCTTGTATTGTACAGTGCCCATTTTGCCTCTAGAGTTATTTCCTTGTTGGACAACAGTGGTAGCTCTCAAATGATTCGACAAGCTTTTTTGCATCTTGAGTCTGATTCTTCTGTTTGTGAATTGTCATTTGTCACTAGACTTCCTAGGTATTTAAATTCCTCTACTTGTTTTAGTTTTCTGCCCTCTATTGTTATGTTCATGTTTCTCTTTTGCGACATTCATGACTTCTGTTTTGTTGGTGTTGATTTTCATGCTGTATTTTGTGCGTGTCCTGTTGAATCTGTTTAAGTGTTCTCGTAGGTCTTCTATTTTTCCATGTATTAGTGCCTGCTCGTCTGCAAATAGAAGTTTATTGATCTCCTCTGTCTCTTGTGGGTTGGCTAACTTACATATATAGTCCATATATATAACAAATAGTAGAGGGGATAGTACGCACCCTTGTATTACTATACCTGATCTAACTTCGAAGTGGTCTATGTAACCTGCTGCTGTTCTAACCATGCAGCTGCTGTTGATGAAGAGACTTTTAATTAGGTTGGTTAGATGTTGGCTTAATCTGTATGTTGTTAGCATCTCCCACTGTTGGTCTCTGTTTACTTTGTCGAATGCTATTTTCCTGCTCAATAAATGTTATATACACATTGTTATTGTGTTCTGTCATTTTTTCTTTTGCTAACTGTTTTATGGTGAATAGAGAGTCAGTACATCATCTTTTCTGTCGGAACCTCATTTGGGAATCTTTTATCACACGCACAAATACACACACACATTCATATATCTATATAAAAAAAGTAAAAGTAAAGTACCCCCGTCACGCCAAGTGGCGTATAGGGAATATGGTGTTAGTGACCTTATATTTTACAGACCTTCGGCACATGATTTTTGTGGTCATATGGTCGGTATTACGCCCGTGCCGCTTTACTTTCCCAGAAAAAAAATCCGGTACCCATTAAAAGCTGGGTGAACCGGACCCCGTCGGTTGAGATCGAACCCTACCTCTTGTCCTTTGTAGTCCAGTTCACTAACCACTGAGCTACCGCACCTCCCATATATCTATATATTCATACTCACACATACATACATATATATATGTGTGTGTGTGTGTGTGTGTGTAAGTGTTAGTGTGTGTGTGTACTGATAAAGGTAAGATAATTATATATGTAGATGATAACAACAGTTTACAAGCATTGAAGTAATTTATTTTTTTTTAAAGTTAGATTGTCGAAGAATTTACTCACAGTGCTCATAAACTTCTCCAGCTCTGAACTTTAAAACTGCGTGGGAACTGTCAAACTAAAACTAAAAAAATGTGTTGGTTCGATCTATTTTTAAAAAATCGCTATAACTCAAACTTCGTGCTTGAAGATTAATTTAATACCCGTTTGCCAAGTTCAATTACCTTTTATTTTGTAATTTTTTTTTCTGGTACCGCCAATGTTCATGGATAAAAACATGATGGTGATCAGTCCTATTGGTTAATCTTATCTAAACCTTCAGATAGCCATTCGCAGTAAGTTTATAACTTGTTCCAGCGTCGGGCAGTTTGTCAAAAGCAGTCAAGCAAGCGAATTTTATTGTCTTTGGAGTCACTAATATTAAACTGTCACTGCATCCCCGTATGTGACATTTCTGTACACTTGCATGGGCTTACTATTCCGGTCAACTGGAGAGATTGAAAGCGGAATTTTGCACCTAGGACCAGTAATCCCGTGTCGACCGCCGAAACCGATATTAACACGAGCACGAGTTATGCGTTTCTGATGGAATCTGTGAATGATTCAACTTGTAAAGTCTCTGTAAAGTCGCAGCTAATCTAGTCGAAGGTATTGTCACCTGTAACATTTCTTGAGTGGGGGCTACATCGTTATGCGAATACAGAGTACGTTGTACAATGGCAACTATAGAATCTGCAGACACAAATTTACCTATTTATTTTTCCTCCAACAATTTTAACATTAAAGATAGTATTGGTATATATAGTCAACCCATCAGAGAAAGAGGAAATCAACCTACTTTTATTTGCAGACGATCAGGCACTAATAAATGGGGAAATAGAAGACCTACATGAACACTTAAATAAACTCAACAGCACAGACACAAAATAAGCACATGAAAATCAACATCAACAAAACAGAAGTCATGAATGTCGCAAAAGAGAAATAGAACATCAACATAACTATAGAAGGCAGTCAGCTAAAATAAGTAAAGAAACTCAAATACCTAGGAAGTCTAATGACAAACGACATTTCACAAACAGCAGAGATAGACTCAGGATGGAACAAAGCTTGTCAAATCACGAGAAAACATCTATAACTACTATTGTCCAACAAGGAAAAACTCATTAAAAAAAATGGCCTCTATTGAGATAAAGTATGTTAGGGGAATGACAGAAAAAAAGCTTGGAATAACCCCCGCCATAGAATATATATAGGGGGAGTCGCATTAGCTCAGTGGTTAGCGAACTGTACTACAAAGGGCAAGATGTCTGGTTCGATCCTGATTGACGGCTTCGGGTTCACCCAGCCTTAATTGGGTAGCGGATTTTTTATGGGAAATTAAAACTGCACGGGCGTAATACCGACCCCATTATCCCAAAAATCACGTGCCGAATGATGTAAAAATGATGGTGACTAACACCATATTCACTACATGCCATTTGGCGTGACAGTGTTCTTTACTTTACTTTACTTTTTTTATAGAATATATAAAGAAACAACAGATAAAATGGTTTGGCCACGTGGCAAGGTAGAGTGATCAAAAAACAACACAATGAGCCCTCAACAAACGTTGCAAAAACACCAGACCCAGGGGCCGACCACGAAAATAATAGCAGCAGGATATATAACCACTATATAATAAATAATAATATAATAAATAAATAACAATTAGGAAACATAACAGCAGGAGAGGCGAACAGAAGAGCAAAAGACTGCAAAGCATATATCCCTTCGACACTGAAAGGCAAACAAGAAAGGAAATAAGAAACATATGTAACTGCATGACAACTACTACACCATTAATACGAAAGTGAATGAGTGTAGATGAGTTGTGTTGTATTTTATATGGAGCTGTGATATTTGTTTTTCCGGTTCAACACCTCCGACATCAACACGGAATTCTAGGTACCAAGTTACCTCTTATCTTTGATTCCGAATCACATAACCATAATGGTTAGTCTGCTTCAAAGTTAACAGTGGCAGATCAAGGGCGCTCTTGATCAGTTGTTATTCATGATCCTAACTCCAAAAGTTAGGTATGAGTCGCCTCGCTATAATTAAATGGCAAGCATTCAAATTAGCGCAGAATGAGAACTCCACTTATACAATATGCAAAACGCAATCATTGCCATTAGTTAATTAAACAAACTGACTAGAACTAGGTTAACGTCACAATTGCTAAGCCTCTTTCAAAAGATCTCAGGGAATGCTGCGGTTCTGACGTTCCTTTTCTCTTCTATTTACCAACCGGAAGTTAACTTCTTCAGTCAAACGTGTCTAAGATGTCTCATTTGTATACAAACCAGTTCAAGTCGTCTTTATAAATAATAATCCTCCTGATTTCGAAACTTGTTTTTTTTCTCAAAGAAACAATATTTATGTTGTCACATCTTGTTTAGCCGTGACCTTTGTGTTTGTTTATTGATTTGCTTGATTTGCGTCGATGGGTAAGGATTTTGTTGACAAGAAAGCTGCCAATTCCGCGCTATTTTTGCTTTGGCTAAGGACACATACTTGACACTTGATGCGTGTCTCTAAATAGTGAAGTAGTAAGAACAATAATTTCAAATTAAGTAGTTCATTATTAATATATTAGATTTTTTTTAGCTGTCAGGCATAAACCAGAACTATAATAGAGAACACTAGATATATATCTCAGAACAATATAGTTATCATAGTCATCATTATCATAATCAATATCATCAATGTCGTCATCATTATCATCAATGTCGTCATCATTATCACCATCGTCGTTATCATTATCATTATCCTCATTGCCTTCGTCATCATTATAATCGACGTCGCCATCATTATCATCAACGTTGTCATCATTTTCATCAACATCGTTATCATTATCATCATCATCATCATTATCAAATACCATGCCGGAACGTGGTCACATAACCATGTCTCTCCATATTTTATCTCTACTATTGTTTGTCCGCTCAGTTCCGAAGGTATATTCGATAGCTATTCTTTCTCTTATGATCTCTTTTTTTTAATTGTCGACTCTTATCATGCTGTGATCGTTCTAAAGAGTGCTTCTTTTGTTCATGGATGTATTTTTGTAGTGGACCAGAGAAGAGAAGATAATTTGAATATTTGACATGCGCAGCGTGAGATCAATAATCATTATTATGTGCCAAGCCAAGTATGAGTTAGCAATCAATTTCTTGATAATAACGATCAATTTTAATGAGAGTACTTATGATGCTATTTATGATTCCTGCTTCTGTTTCATGTTAAGTTATATATCCCTCCACCCCCCCCCCTTCTGTCTCGTTTTACTATTTATTATTTTTTTCTTCTTCCCTCTCCCTGTCGCTCAATTTATTTCTCTCTCACACAATTTCTTTCACGTCTTCTGTCTATTTATTTCGTTTAGCCTCTCATCCTCGCTCACTCTTTCTATTACTCTACTTTTATTTCTTGTTAATGTTATAGTATTAAGTGCAATCGGTTTCTATTTCTCTCTCTCCGTTATATATCCATAAAACAATTGTACAAATAAGACATAGGTGGGAAGAGGAAGGTTTACACACACACACCAACAGCAAAAGTGTAAATAGTGTTTTAAAAAAAAGTGGCTGATTTAAATAAGAGTGGGGAGGCGAAGGTGCGCCCAACAGCATCAGAACTGGAAGTTGTCAGGGACCCACAGCCGATGGCTTGCGACAAGATCGGTGAACAAGAACCATCCCGACTCTGCTCCACCCCTACGTGGTGCCTCCAGGAATACACTAACCTGTCTAGTCTGGCCAAGCGAGGAAGGATCGAAGAAGGAAGACAATCTGGTACTCAAAAATCTCGTGCTGAAGTCGGATGTGTTGGGCCGAAAGGCGTAAATATCACACTTATACTGCAAACCACAACACAACGCAGACACGCCAACTTAAAATCCATTTAAGTGAGGGTGACGAAGAGCAAGCAAAGAAGAGTGCAAAGTGTGCCAAAAGTTGTACTTCTGATAATGGATTGCATATGACATTGATGTTTCAAGTACTTTATATTCTTTTAGAGCAGAATATACTGTACATGTCATAAGGATGTCAAGTACTTTTCACGCACAAGAATAGTAATATACTGCAAGAGCAGCAAAGATAACAAGTACTGCTAGCTCGCATATTCTCACCATAATTATATTTATGCTCTGTGCCAACCTGCTTTCCCTCCTCTTTCACCTACTTTTTGCCTATCAATTCTATCATCCTCATCATCATCATCATTGAGTGCCGTCTCCGCATCGTAGGTTGGCTACCATGGAACGCCATTCCACTCTGTCTCTTGCTTTGTTGGTGCAGATTGCCATAGGCTGACTTGTCCATCTTTTGATGTTACTTGTCCATGTTAGTCTTGGTCTGCCTTTGCCTCTTTTACCTTGTATTTTCCCTTCTACTAATATTACTTTTATTAGACTGTTGTGTCTTTTAACATGAACAAAAAATTTCATTTGTCTTGCTGTAATTGTGTTTAGTAGTTCTTTTTTTCATTTTTAGTTGTTTTAAAACATCCTCATTTGTTTTCTTTTCTGTCCATACAATTCTACCTATTCTTCTATAAATCCACATTTCAAAGGCTTCAATTTTATGTTCTGTTTTCTGGTCTAATGTCCATGTTTCTGCACCATACAGGAATATTGAGAAGATGTAACATTTTGCTATTCTATCAATTCTATAACCTGTCTAATGTTCACATATTAATAATCCATAGTTAGAAACAATCCCAATGTGTTCTTTCAAAGGAAGCGATCGTTTAATGAAATGGGCAACAAATTACCAAAAGCAACTTGCCCAAATCCTCCACGACAAAACCCTTCTATTTAACAATCACACGTCTCAAAACGTAGATGTAGATACACCTATCGTGTGAGGGAGAAAAATAAAAACTCGAATGTTCCTTTAATTTTAAGTATGCCCGGATCAGTAACCTTTCATTTCATGACCCTTTCTGACCCCATTCATCTTGGCCAGGTGTTTTGTACAACTTTCTGGCTTGGAATTATTGGTTGGCTCTCAGAAATTGTTGCTATACAAATCGTTCAACTTCGTTAGTTCGTCTTTAAGCGCCTCGCGTGATAAATTTGCATTCGGCAAATAAATTAAGATACAATACAGCATACTTCACTTCCGAACAGACAATACGCGTCTTCTTGTTTTCTTTAGAGGTAATATCAGTTAATAGAGAAAACATGTCATTGAACATTTTGCTAAAACGGACAATCCCCAATGTCTCCAAAAGAAAACGAAACAAGAAAACCATCCTATTTCACTAGAATTACAATATTTTCTTTCTTTCTTTCTTTCATTCTTTCTTTCTTTCTTTCTTTCTTTCTTTCTTTCTTTCTTTCTTTCTTTCTTTCTGTTCTATTCTTTCTTCCTTCCTATTCTTTCTTTCTTTCTTTCTTTTTTCTTTCTTTCTTTCTTTCTTTCTTAGTTACAGTGTGACACAGCCATGAAGACTTGGGAAGAGAAGAAAAAAATGACGATAGACAAGAAGTATAAAAGAATGATACGATACAAAGATGATAATAGGTACTATAGTTGTTGGCGGCAAAAAAATTGTTATGAAACATGTCTTAAGGATTAACAATGAGACGTCAGTCTACCGAACCCAGACGCGGTGGCGTAACCAACTCTAAGATTACAAGAAAATACGTACAGGTGTTCAGCCTGAGCGTAGAAATCCAGACAGACGTTTGCCCTGGCCAACAAAGTTACATAACGTAACGAAGCGGCCGCTGGATTCTCGACACCTGCTGATATGAGATAGTTAGTCCAGCCCTGAAACATTCGGAGTTGAGCCGCCAAGGGGCGTAATCAAAGAGACTCACCGACGACGAAACATCTTTATGTTCAGCGGTGGGAAACGCTTTGAATTCTCCCTGACTTTGAGATAAAAAAAATCACCGCGCGTGGTCGAAGACCAACGTAAGCTTTAGTTGGATGGAAGAAGCTTAGGAAGATTGACGGGTGTCGACAGGACGTCTATAGCAATAAGACTTTGGATATAATTAAAAAGGCGGAGCTAAAGAAATAGTGACTGGAGACGGACGAAGGATAAGACGTGTATAGATTAGGCTCCCATGGTCCTTAGCCAAGTGGGAGTGGCTAAGATGGGTACAAAAAGACCCGGAGAAGACTTAGACGGGGTCAGATCTTGCAAATGACACTTTGAATTTGAACACTTGAGAACTTAGACTTACACTTAGAGGAGAGCTACACACACAGAGCAAAGGATATCAGATACCTGCCTCAAGGTAGAAGATAGAGTTAGGACTTAGACAAGTGAAATAGTTCGTTTAGAGAATTTTGTGATACGTTTGGACTTAGGAAGCATAATAGTTTGAAAGAAGTCCAACGGTAGTAACTAGAGTTAAAGACAAGATATTAGTAAGTTCCTCAGGATCGCTAGATAGAGATATGCCTATACTAACAAGAACACTAATACGATCACGAAGTTATTTATGATAACCATCGCCGGTCGGCTCCACCAAGTAACGACAGATTTTATTAGAGAATTTTGAAACATGTTGAGTGAACATTGTCAACTATTGTAAAACCACATGTAGAAGTCACTAATAAAGACCTTGTTTATCTTGTTCGAAAACTATATGATGGGTTGTGTGTGTCACTATAGATATATATGAAATGAAAGTAACACGATATGAAATGACAATAACAAGTTAGATAAACAAGACGCCGAAGATAGATCAACAAGATAACAAGATATATAAACAACAATAAGAGATTCATCAACAACGAAACATCAGAAGACTGCCATATCGTTCTTTCTTTCTTTCTTTCTTTCTTTCTTTCTTTCTTTCTTTCTTTCTTTCTTTCTTTCTTTCTTTCTTTCTTTCTTTCTTTCTTTCTTTCTTTCTTTCTTTCTTTCTTTCTTTCTTTCTTTCTTTCTATCTTTCTTTCTTTCTTTCTTCCTTTCTTTCTTTCTTTCTTTTTTTCTTTATTTCTTTCTTTCTGTTATATTCTTTCTTTATTTTTTTCTTTCTTTCTTTCTTTCTTTCTTTCTTTCTTTCTTTCTTTTTTCTTTCTTTCTTTCTTTCTTTCTTTCTTTCTTTCTTTCTTTCTTTCTTTCTTTCTTTCTGTTGTATTCTTTCTTTCTGTTATATTCTTTCTTTCTGTTATATTCTTTCTTTCTTTCTTCCTGACATTCAACCGATGGCAACCAGAGGAATGGATAGTAATCTTATCCATCCACCCTTACAATGATGTAGAGTGGGTGTAGATGCACTGTTTTGCGTTTATTTGCGCTTTTTAGTCGAACACATCCGACTCCAGCGCGGCTTTTTTGGGTACCGGTTTGCCTTTCCTCTTCAATCCCTACACGCTTGACCAGTTTGGATAGTCTGTTTCCTGGAGCACAGTTAGGAGGTGGAGAAACGTCTTGATCAGCACTGTTGTTCGTCGGTTCTAACTCAGGCAGTCAGTCAGCTTTGAGTCGCTGACGGCAATCAGTTCAACTACTGGACGGGAGTTGCACCCGAGTTTACGAGAATCGAAAACAAATAGCTCCGTCACACGACTTTTCATGGCAGTAGAGCATCAACATTATAATTTGTGTCGGAATAAAATGTCATTAATTTATCTCTTCTACCTTTCAACGCCCTGTGGAGCATAGGTCTTCAACAAACACTTTTTTTAAAATTAGTAATTAAAGTAAAATTAGTAAGTATTAGTATTTCTATAGTATACACACACATTTTTATTTTTGCATTTAACCAAATTTCTTTGGATTTCTATGTTTTCTAATGCAACAAATGCACCTGTTGCTCTTTGTATCCTTATTTTGGTATAATTATCTGTTCCTCATTCTTTGACTTTATTACTGCCCAGATATATGTAAGATTGTTCGTCTGATGTATTTCTTCTCTTGTTATTTGGTTATTGCCAACTGCATTCATTCTCATAATTTTGGTCTTAATCCTATTCATTTTCAATCCCAGCTGTTGTGATCTCTCATCAAGTATGCTCACTGTATCTTGCTTCTGTTGATGGTTGCGTGATAGGGAAACTATGGCATAAGCAAAGTCTAAGTAATTAAGTTACTTAGTCAGTGGCCACTGGATTCCATTTCTGTTTGCTCTGAGTTATTTTCATAATTCAATCTATGACCAGCAGAAAAGGAAATGGAGACAGAAGACATCCCTGCCTTATTCTTATTCTTACTTCAAATGCTTCTGTAAGCTGCCCTTCATGCACAACACTTCATTTAATTCCTTCATACAGAATTCTTATCAAGTTAATAAATTTTATGGGGATTCCGTAACGGCTCAGTAACTTCCAAAGCATTTCTCTGTCTAAACTATCACATGTCTTTTCGTAATCTATGAATCCGATATTAAGTGGGGACTACAGTTCTAAACTTTGTTCAGCTATAATACATAAGGTTGTTATTTGATCAGCGCATGATCTTTTAAAAAAAAAAAACGTGCTTGTTTTTCTCTAAAATTTTCTCTATGGCCCCTTCAAGGCAAAGTTCAAGAACCATCCGATGAGAGTGACAAGAGGTTTAGCAGAGGGTTCACATGGAGATTGTTAGAGACCTAGGGGGTGGACTGGCTTACTGGAATGGAGACGGGTGACAATGCGTGATTTTCGCGTTAAGAATTCATAATCCGAAGGGACAAAGATTAGATTGGGAAGATGCCCGAGGGAAAGAGTGGACTTAGGAGGCACCGGAAACAGTGAGACTAATTACAAAGCGAGGCTAGCGTGAGGGCTGACTTTGGGGCGGGATCAAAATGAGTTCTTTCCGAGCTAATGCCACATTAGACGGTGCCAGTTGTACACGCGGGGGGAACATCGTTCCATTGTTCTGATGTCACAATGAAGAAGCGTTGTAATAGTACCAGCAAATTTGAACGTCTCCTTTATGACGTGTTTAACGTCAATCGGATGTGTCATTGCAAAAAGTGCGCCCTTGCTCTCTGTCTCGATCTTTGGGATTAAACGAGAGATTTACGATGACAGGATTTCCAAGACAGCATTGCATGTCAGTGACCCTGATAACTGTTTGACAGTGATGAGTCTCTTGTCCAAACATTCTAACTGTTGTCAAGTCTGTTCTCTGTTTATTTTTCTCCAGGAAAAAGAAATCGTGAGGCCAAAGAAACGTATTTCTATAGACAATCATATGTTTACTGATATTAATTATCAATACTCTATAAATATGTGTTAAAAGCAACGCACCCACATACATACACACGCATATATATTTATATGTGTGTGTATATATATATATATGTATGGCATGTCGTAAGAGGCGACTAAGGAGGTTGATCGATGGCTTGACAAGCTGTCATTGTAAAAAGTATTGTTATGGAAACAGAGCCATAAGTTTTGGAAGCAGCGATCTCTGCAATATGTGCCATTTTGACACGCAAGGTTTCTGTTTTTTTAAATTATGGTTCTGCCTTATGTGCCGTCTTCGGCTCGAAAGGATATATATATATATATATATATATATATATATATATATATATATATGTATATGTATATATATATATTCCAACGTTGTGCTACCAATGCCAGTCCTGAACCCTACATGCAAGAACAATAAGAAAAATACACGTACTGAGATCAAATGTGTTAGACGAATGACAGGAAACAGTCTGAGAGATAAGATCTGAGAAAAAAGCTAGGAATAGCCCCCGCCATAGAATAAAAATAGAAACAACAAATAAAATGGTTCGGTCACGTCACAAGGCAGAGTGATCAAAACAACACAACGAGCCCCCAATAAACGGTGCGAGAACACCAGACTCAAGGGTAGACCACGAAAAAGATAGATCGCCGGAATATTAGAAACACTTTGAAACACAGCAGCAGAGGCGAAAGGAAGAGTAAGAGACCGTAAATTATATTTACCGTCGACTCTGAAAGGCAAATGAGGAAGGAAAGAAGAAGAAGATATATATATATATATATATATATATATATATATATATATATATATATATATATGGTTAATATACTAGGGACAACATTTTTAGTATCAAACTAGACATTGTTGATGATGTGGTCAGTATCACGTCGGGTCGCCCCTGCTTCCCAGGCTATTCTTTGGTATTTATTTTTAGAGGCTGCTTAAACCCTAAAACGCTTTGTCTGAAAAATGAAATCGCCATTTCTGGGAATCGAAACCGGATCCTTCAGATCAGTACCGTGCGCACTAATCACAAAGCCATAGAATATAGTGCCTTCACTAGACTGAGTACTTACACAAAGGATCTGTGTGGTCTAGTTGTAAGGTTCCGCATATGGGCAGGAAGATAAAGGTCCGCAAAGGTAAAGGTGAAGTACGAGACTTGACTCGTCGTCTCAGCATGCGAGTTTCCACCCATATGTGCTTGGTCGCCTATCCAGAAGCGTTCGGAAACTTCTGGATAGTGTCGCTTCAAGCATCGAAACTCTTCTGCATTGTGATGATTCTGTAGGCACTGATCTGAGAATGGTCCTTGTTTGGCTTCGGTAGCGGTAGTAAGTAGCTGTGTAGCCACTCCTCCTTAATCTGGCGACTCCGAATACTGGCATTAAACTCATTGGCTAGTTTTGTCAAGTCGTCGTCAGCTAATCGCCTATGTCATCGTACCGAACACCATCTGGACCAGGAGCAGTGATGTTTCATGGAACTGACCTTTGATGATGGGCTTGGCTTCATCATAACTGAGCGGATAGTTCTCTTGTGGTAATCTCCCTCCCTCTTTAGCTAATTTGAATGCGCATTCATTTCCGTGCATATTACAGTGTGAAGGTATCCACTGAATGACTACCCTCTGGAAGTTATTACATAGATGGTCTAGGGCTGTTCTCAAGTCATCTAGTTCATTGTTCCTGGGGCTTTTTAGAGCTGTTAGTACTGACAGTGCATCAGTCAGTATCACAAATTGATTGTGCACGTTATTTTTTGTGTTGAATAGCCAGTTTTGTAGCATCTCTGAGGGCCTCAGTTTCTGCTTTAAAGTTGTTTGAGAATTTCCCAGTGGCTATTGACTTGGTGATCTCTTCCTCGTTATTCAGTCTCAAGAACACATCTCCACCTCCATTTCTGGTGACATTTGTAGCAGAGCGATCTGTGTATATGTGGGACCAAGAGTCATGTGGGTAGTTATCGCTGATGTGTTTTTCTGCTACGTTTTTCCTTTCTATGTCTGATTGGGTGCCTTTTTTCATGATTCCCACTATATCTTCCGTAAGTTCTAGTATTTTGTGTTTCCCATGAGGAGACATATCAGATGGGCCCAAGGTTTTCGGTATTGTTTGGGACGGTACAGGGTCTCTAGTAGTTAGTTCATTGGAGAATGCAGTAAAGTTGTTCCTCTTTAGTTGTACTATACCGTAACCAGTTATTCTTTGGTGCATTTGGTGCATGGGGTGGCTAAGGAGCCTTCTATATTTCTCCGCTTGTTGCAATACTGTAGTGACCCGTCTGTCATCTAAGGGTTGTAAAAATGTTACTGTTTCTAGAGTCTTGATAGGTGTAGATTTCATAGCACCGGTTCGATACGGGCAGCTTGATTTTGTGTTCTGTTAATTTGTCTAAGGTATGATTTTGAAGCCATAGCCCAGGATATGACTCCATGCTCTATGACTGGTCGAACTCTTCCTACGTTAAGCCTTTTCAAAATATTGCTGTCTGCCCCTAGTCCATTCCTGCCAATTTCTTCATAATATCAGTTCGTTTTATGGCTCTTTTGCTTGCTCTGTCTATCTGATTTTTCCAAGTCATTCTGCGATTCATGGTGACGCCAAGATATGTTGGGTCTTGTTCAATAGGAAGTGTATGGTTTTTTATCTTCACGTTTGCAGAGAGTGTGTTTCTTGATAGGCTGAAAATTGTGTATGTAGTTTTTTTCGTTAATTGGTAATAACCAGGTGTTCGTCCATTTTTCAAGTTCCATATGGCATCTTGCATCCTGGATCCAGCCACAGAGATAGTTTTCCCGCGTGCCCATAACGCCAGATCATCTGCGTATATTGCTGAGTGTATGCTGAGTGCAATGTCCAAGAAACTCATTTTAATCCTCAGCATAGATTTATGATTAGAGAATACCAAACATTTAGACAGGACAGGGAAGGTCACAAGGGTGGAATCCTTATACTTATTAAAAATACCATCCCAGCAAAACTGATAGAAGTAGACACAAACGGATAGGCATAGACCATTGTTACAGACCTATACCTTAACTCCGCTGGTATAAGGATATTTAACATATACTGTCCAAATGACAAATTACTGAAGCTGGAGTCAATGGAAATAACACCATCAAAGTGTCTGGTAGTAGGAGACTTTAACAGCTACTCTGAAAGATGGGGATATAAGGAGTCCAATGCTCGAGGTGAAGAAGTTGAAGAATGAGTAATAGACAACAACCTATTCCACATAAACTCTAGGGAGGCTCCCCCCCCCCAACCTTCTACTCAAGAAGATGGAAAATAACATCAACTCCCGACCTACCATTTGCAACAGAGGACATATCCATCAAAATATTCAGAATTTGTATGAAAAATGTTTGGAAGTTTACTTTTCTTATGGTAACATTTAGTTAGGGTAGCCCTGATCTTTTCGATTTTCAACAGCCGAAGGTTCTTTTACATGCACAAGTCGAACAGCAGACTTCATTTTGTCATCCATTGCTGATAGGATTAGGTACACGATTATACCGACCTCGAGGTCAGGGACTACTGTAGAAAAAAGAACGCTTCAGTACGGTACAAACGTGCTAGCATCGTGACATGTTGCGAGCATCTTCAAAATTACAGCGACTCCCCGACGGCTAATAGGGTAAACCTGGGATCTAATTCTGCAGCCGTGGATATTCAGAGGAAGCATGGAAGGGCACAAGACCTTTAACATATTATCATATGCAGGCTCAATGATTGAAATGTAAGTGTATCAACAAGACACCGTATTCTCTAGTATGGCTGTGATATAGGTCAAATAAATAGGCTTCACTGTCTGTGGAGATCAAACCTACTACAACCGTACAACGGCCTGGCAATGTGTCTAAGAACTGAGTAGGTTATTTCGTCGAGAAGCTCCTGATTACTATGACAACAGGCGTGCAACAATAAAATGGTGTTCTATATCATTATCGAAACAGATAGAAGTAGAGCCAATAGAAGACAGGCGTATCTAGGTCCTAAGTGGAATCACTGCGCTGCGCTTTATATATATATATATATATATATATATATATAATATATAGATATATACACATACATTTGAGTGTGTTGAAGAGAAAGTAAGCGAAAGCATAATTTGTTTCTATGGTTGTGATACACAAGAGAGTTATGTATAAGTCAGTGTTGTAAGATTGTATTTTAATATACATATATATAAGTTGAGCAAAACTGTAAGATATGGTAACTAACTGCAAAATATTGTTTTTTTTATGTAACTTATAATGCAAATAACTAAGACAATTACATATTACATATATTGTATATGGGAGCCGCGATAGCTCAGTGGTTGGTGAACTGGACTACTAATTTTATATTTATTATATAAATTATATGATATAATTATAATTTAGAGAATAAAGAGCAATGACTACATGAACTATTTTACAGAGCGTAAATTGCAGTAATTTTTATGTCGCAAATTATCAGGTTAAAGGTCAAGCTAAAAGTTTCGTCCTCTCGTCCTGCCTTCCTCAAGTTTCGAACTCACCGACTGCCGCTGAACAACTAATTTCTTGTCTTGGAATAGAATAGTACCCTTTAGGTATCATTCATGGACAAATGAAGATATTTTCTGCTATTCTGAATAGATACAATAAAAATAGAAAAGAAGTCTTCTGGCACTCTGAATGGAAGAAGAATCATTCAGTTCAGATATAGTGAAAAGTGTACTTCAAGTGTCCTGAAAAGATACACGAGTTTTAAAAAATAATTCTGGAGAAATAAAAATAAGCGGGAATAAATAATGACTTTTATTTAGTAAATAAGTGTAACATATTGTTTAGGCATAAGAAACCACAGCAGGTCTTGAATTAGCAATAATTGAGTGCACGGTAATCTAAAGATCACGACAGGAGAAGGACAAAGAGTTCCTCCCAGTCTACACCCACTGACGCAGGCAACACAGAAATACAAAGAGATTGTTAGGGATACGACATAAGATGAAGTTATATGGTTCTATAATTGTGATGTTGGCATAGACATAGCAGTAAGTAGGAATATATGAGTGCTGTGTGATTGTATTTGAGTGTATTGAAGAGAAAGTAAACGAAAGTATAATTTTTGTTTCTATGGTTGTGATACATAAGAGAGCCCTGTTTAAGTCAGTATTAATGCGTGTTTGTAAGATTGCACTTGACCATATATATGAGTGAAAGAAAACGAGAGAGAGAGAGAGAGAGAGAGAGAGAGAGAGAGAGATAAGGTATAAACAAACGTTAAATGCGGTAAGATAATGTGTACAATTAAATTTAAAAAATAAAAATAAAAGCTTGTTCGAGTTAACAATAGAACTCCACCGTCACAGACTAATGAGAGAAATAGACGCACTACAAGTGCTGGAATTATCAAGAGGCAATCGTCGGGGGGTCGATTTGTGGACAATGTGTGAACCGAGGCAGTCGTGGCAACAATACTATAATTAGAGAGTAACAATATGATACAGTTAAGTTCGGACGGTGGGTTCCCATTTCAGTTCATGAGGTTTTCCCGGAAAGGGGCATTGAATCCAGCAACGGTTCAGATTCTGAGCTCTTCGATTGGTTGAATTTTAACAATGGATTTTTACATTGGTTGAATGCGGCCATAACGTCTATTGCCTCATCTTTCCAGTCTAGTGGTTGGATGCTCCCGTGAGCAGAATTTAGACTGTTTACTCATGATGCATGTAGAAAACAAAGTGGATAGAAATAGCTTGTTAACATCACGGGGAGCAATGAATAAAGGGAATTGTCATATAATAATTACAATGTCTTTGTTTGCTATGAATCATTAACAATATACCAGCGCAACGAGGTTCGAATATGCTTCCTGTAGAATAATTGGTAATACTATAAACATTGCAAACATGGATTAATGGATACACAAAATAGGTGTGGGAAATGTTCCACTAATGACGATAGAAACAGGTACACGATATTTTATATTGTCATTTTATGTCAAAAGAGATATCAGTACAATGATACGGCTTATTATCGCGATCACTCTAGCTATTCTAAAATGTTGTCTAAGTGGATGTTGCCATCTTTTCCTGCTGCTGTTATTCCACTACAGCTCATCTTCTTCGTTTGCTGTTCACAGTTTACAGCAGGTTGCATTTTTCATGAGTTTCTCGACTCAAAATAACCGGCTTCAACGGGGTATTATTTTTAATGTCCCAGATCGACTTCCTTCTTCATTCTTGCTATCTTCGTCAATTTTTGTTTCAAGAACTACTTGACAAGGCTGGTCAGTCTACCTAAAGAGCCACTTAGCCAGGTTGATCAGCCTATTTGAAGAGCCACTTAGCCAGGCTGATCAGCCTATTTAAAGAGCCACTTAGCCAGGTTGATCAGCCTATTTGAAGAGCCACTTAGCCAGGCTGATCAGCCTATTTGAAGAGCCACTTAGCCATGTTGATCAGCCTATTTGAAGAGCCACTTAGCCAGGTTGATCAGCCTATTTAAAGAGCCACTTAGCCAGGTTGATCAGCCTATTTGAAGAGCCACTTAGCCAGGTTGATCAGCCTATTTGAAGAGCCACTTAGCCAGGTTGATCAGCCTATTTGAAGAGCCACTTAGCCAGGTTGATCAGCCTATTTGAAGAGCCACTTAGCCAGGTTGATCAGCCTATTTGAAGAGCCACTTAGCCAGGTTGATCAGCCTATTTAAAGAGCCACTTAGCCAGGTTGATCAGCCTATTTGAAGAGCCACTTAGCCAGGTTGATCAGCATATTTAAGGAGCCACTTAGCCATGCTGATCAGTATATTTAAAGAGCCACTTAGCCAGGTTGATCAGCATATTTAAGGAGCCACTTAGCCATGCTGATCAGTCTATTTAAAGAGCCACTTAGCCAGGTTGATCAGCATATTTAAGGAGCCACTTAGCCAGGCTGATCAGTCTATTTAAAGAGCCACTTAGCCAGGCTGATCAGCCTATTTAAAGAGCCACTTAGCCAGGATGATCAGTCTATTTAAAGAGCCAGCTTGGCAGGCTGACCAGCCTATTTAATGAGCCACTTAGCCAGGATGATCAGTCTATTTAAAGAGCCAGTTTGGCAGGCTGACCAGCCTATTTAAAGAGCCACTTAGCCACGATGATCAGTCTATTTAAAGAGCCACGGCTGTAAAGTAGGATAAGATCTTGAAGCAAACAGTCGTGCTTGGGTAGTTGGTAGCTTTCAACCATGGCAGGCGGTGTTGATTGGCTATTTGTTCGGGGCTGTATTAGTGGGACACTATACCAAAGGATACAGGTCGGAGAGCGATGTCAATGAAATAAAACTGGCATCCTAGTCCCATTTCTACACAGATTGCTGTATAGGACCGAGAACACTTTTTCTAACTGAAACTCTTCATGAAAATGAAAGCAAAAAATGAATATTTGCCTCCCATGATAGCCATTTTAGGCCTAAATAGCTTGATGACAATACTGAACGTTTTATTTAAGTAAATGGTAATAAAATGAGCAGCGAAAGACAGAGCCAGACATTGACCCGAGTTTAATGCAATACTGAAACCATGTATGATTGGGACAAAAATACTGATGGTAAATGTAAAAGGTAAATTACTAGACTTGAATCGGCGCATTATCACGCGAGTTTTCACCATATGTGATCGGTCGCCTATCCAGAAACATTCGGAGACTTCTGGATAGTGTCGCTTCAAGCATCGAAATTCACGATGCGAGGTGGCATTCTTTACCTTCCCAGAGTACTCTACCCGGGTACCCATTTCTTCCAGCGGCTGGGTCGACCGTGGGGGTATTTTTCTTTCAAACCACTAGTACAACTCACACTGCTTCCAGCGGGAATCGAACACGGGTTGTCTGAACATCGGTAGTCCAGTCGGGTGGTTTTCCCAACTAGGCAACCGAGGCCCGCTAATACTGATGATCTAATATACAAAGACGAGCTGTTAACTATTAGATCATGAAAGTTGATGTAACGTTTGTTATTATTTTTTTCAGATTTCCTAGGTTCTGTTGAAGAATTTAGAAGTTGCCAATCCTACACGTACTGCTATAGTGTATCTATATAAATAGATATCGCTGATCATGAAGTTATTCGGATTTCGCGCGAGGCGCATGGAGATCGTGCTGCCCGCGACGGCCGTTACAGCGACCCGGAAGTGTGCACCATGAGTTCTGCGCGCTATTCATACCGAACGCGACAAGCTCAGTAGAACAGTATTAACTATCGGAATGAACACTTTGTTGGTAGCTTAAAGGGGCCTGAGCGAAAATGGTAATGCCCCGCCTGCAGTAACACGATTTGTTCTAAAGTTTAAACTTTCCAAAAAATAGATTAGGGGTGACAGCGACATATATTCTTCTTCTTCTCTTCTTCTTCTTCTTCTTCTCTTTCTCTTCTTCTTCTTCTTCTTCTTCTTATCAGATCCCTGATAACCTATTGAATTGCTTGAGTTTCTCGACTCAAAATAACCGGCTTCAACGTGGTATTATTTTTAATGTCCCAGATCGACTTCCTTCTTCACTCTTGCTCTCTTCCTCAATTTTTTTTTAAGATCCACTAGGTCAGGCTGGTCAGTCTATTTCATGATCCACTTGACAAGGCTGGTCAGTCTATTTCATGATCCACTTGACAAGACTGGTCAGTCTATTTCATGATCCACTTGACAAGGCTGGTCAGTCTATTTCATGATCCACTTGACAAGGCTGGTCAGTCTATTTCATGATCCACTTGACAAGGCTGGTCAGTCTATTTCAGGATCCACTTGACAAGGCTGGTCAGTCTATTTCGGGATCCACTTGACAAGGCTGGTCAGTCTATTTCAGGATCCACTTGACAAGGCTGGTCAGTCTATTTCAGGATCCATTTGACAAGGCTGGTCAGTCTATTTCAGGATCCACTTGACAAGGCTGGTCAGTCTATTTCAGGATCCACTTGACAAGGCTGGTCAGTCTATTTCAGGATCCACTTGACAAGGCTGGTCAGTCTATTTCAGGATCCACTTGACAAGGCTATAGGTCTTCAATAATCACTTTCCAAGTTATCATGTTTGGTCTTATTCTCTTAAAACCGCTCCATGTATTCGCTCCTCATGTCTGCTTGCACTTTTCGTCCTTAAATATATTCGGATATTCCTCCTTTGACTCCCCCTACTGCTGATTCCTAGAAATGGTTCTGTCGCGTAATGCTCGAGGGGCGGACTTGTTTCATAATGGGGACAGAGCTGTGGAAGGGATCTGAGCACTATGGAGTTATCCGTTATTTAATCAGTGTGATGATCTGTCGACTAACACCTGTGGAACAAATTATGAAGGGAATAAAACGGACTACAGAAATAAGAAACTTGCAAACTAGAAACCAGAAGTCGATAGACAGTAGCAAAGGGTCTGAAAACACTGCCTGGTGAAAGTGTTATCTAGTCTGAACGAAATACAAGTGAAGCGTAGGAGTGGCAATCATTTTATGAAAGAAATGCAAGTGAAACAAAGGCGTGACAATAATTCTTTTGATGAAATACGAGTAAAACAAAGGAGTGATAATCATTCATTTCAAGAAATACGGGTGAAACGAACGAGTGGCAATCATTCTATTGACGAAATGCGAGTGAAACGGAGGAGTGACGTTCATTCAGTGAAAGAAATGCGAGTGAACCAAGGGAGTAGCAATCATTCTATTAAAGGAACAACTAGTCGACACGAAAGAGTGGATTTCATTTTATGAAGGAAAACAAAACAGCAAAACGTGCTAAAAATTAAAACAAATATGCAACAGTCTTATTAGAGCAAGAATGAGAACAGAATGCACTAACATCATTTCATCTCGATTGAATGAAGGCAGTGACTCATAACTTATTGCTTACGTCAGATCCTGCAGCAATGACTCATCATGACTTTGCTCCACGTCCTCAAGGTGTCCAAAGAATCAGCCAAGCTATTCTGACAAAGTGAATAAATTAATATCAATGGAAGGTAACACGATACTAACAATACGTCGCTAATGTCGGAAGTATCTTCTCGAAAAACGTAGGTAACACAGTTTGCTTTAAACTACGATACAACGCAATTACTCCAATTGAACGACCTTTCTTGCGTAAAAAGAAGTCACGAAAAGCGGGAGAACGCAAATGAAAAAGAACGCAAGAAATCGTTGTATGTTACTTGGTACCAACACACGATAGCAGCAACGAGATATTGTCCTAACAAATGGGACATCCAGACCTTATCCTACAGAAGTGCAGCACTTTCAACGTCACAGGTAACAAATGGGACATCCAGACCTTATCCTACAGAAGTGCAGCACTTTCAACGTCACAGGTAACAAATGGGACATCCAGACCTTATCCTACAGAAGTGCAGCACTTTCAACGCCACAGGTAACAAATGGGACATCCAGACCTTATCCTACAGAAGTGCAGCACTTTCAACGCCACAGGTAACAAATGGGACATCCAGACCTTATCCTACAGAAGTGCAGCACTTTCAACGTCACAGGTAACAAATGGGACATCCAGACCTTATCCTACAGAAGTGCAGCACTTTCAACGCCACAGGTAACAAATGGGACATCCAGACCTTATCCTACAGAAGTGCAGCACTTTCAACGCCACAGGTAACAAATGGGACATCCAGACCTTATCCTACAGAAGTGCAGCACTTTCAACGCCACAGGTAACAAATGGGACATCCAGACCTTATCCTACAGAAGTGCAGCACTTTCAACGCCACAGGTAACAAATGGGACATCCAGACCTTATCCTACAGAAGTGCAGCACTTTCAACGCCACAGGTAACAAATGGGACATCCAGACCTTATCCTACAGAAGTGCAGCACTTTCAACGCCACAGGTAACAAATGGGACATCCAGACCTTATCCTACAGAAGTGCAGCACTTTCAACGTCACAGGTAACAAATGGGACATCCAGACCTTATCCTACAGAAGTGCAGCACTTTCAACGTCACAGGTAACAAATGGGACATCCAGACCTTATCCTACAGAAGTGCAGCACTTTCAACGTCACAGGTAACAAATGGGACATCCAGACCTTATCCTACAGAAGTGCAGCACTTTCAACGTCACAGGAACAGAAACATGGTCCGTTGGTGAAGACCTCGAACGCATTGCCTCGTTCGTGTTAACCTCATCATTAAGCACCGGCCCTGCTGGCGTAGGTGATCATGTCGCTCCACAATTTTCGATCTCGACAATTATTTATCATTTCTGTTGTTGACCTTCTGCCAAGCCAATCTCTTAAGCTGTCTAGTATTTTTCCTCTTTGCTTTCCTCTATCTCTTCGTCCCTCAATTTTTCCAGTTGTTACAATATATTCCAGTTATTCTCTTCTCATTACATGGCCAAAAAATGATGATTGTTTCTTCCTAATATTGGAAATTAGCTCTCTTTTTGCTTTAGCTACTTACAGAACGGTTTCATTACTCTTCTTTTTGTTAACCTATGCTGGTCTAAATGTCAAAATATGCACTAGAGCGAAGAAGAAGAGGAAGAAGAAGAAGGATACTGGCAACTGCATACGACAACGTAAGATAAATCAAGGTACAACTTAGTGATGTTAATGGAACACGTTAGCTGCAATGAAGCAGCTAGGAAGGTTGTGTTATGATTTCTTTAGTGACTCAATAACTGCGCAGTGGCTAGAGTCTCTGGCATATTCTAACAAGTATCTGCTTCATTTTCGTGACAGGACACGCGGGTGTAAGAGGTAATGAACGAGCTGACAGACTTGCCTGTTTGGCAGATGTTGAGTGCGGGAAGAGACCGCTCTGACATTCTGCATGCCCTCCGGAACGCAAAATGAAAAAAGAAACATGACATCGAATCCGCAGCCATGAACGGGCTTCATGAATATCATGTCTATGTGGGAGGTGAAGGACAAGAGCGATACGAAGGAATCCAAAACTAAACAAAACTAGAACAGTCAGTTATTATTGTTGCGTTCGCCAGCTTTCAACTCTGACGAAGTCCCTAGAGACTAGGAACTGAATTTTGCGTGTTAATCCAGTTTTCCCTGGCAGCCGTGTGCACAGGGGTTCCTCACCGCACAGGCAGACAACTCCGACTTCGGAGGTACTCATGTTTTTTTCCGTCGATGAATAACTGACGTTTCAAGCCGGGTCTCGCTGCTGAGACCAGGGGTGGTTGCCGCAGAGAGAAATCATAAATTAAAAATCCCAACGAACAGTCAGTTGTAAGTTAGTGAGTGAGCTGATATACAGTGTTGGTTCCACGACCAACCGATTTTTAAGTTCGCCAGATTTGAATGGGTAACTGGTATTTTTTTACTATAAAAAAAGTTGACCTGACGTGGTGCTAACCACATTATAGAACAATGTGTCGATTTGTGCAATACTGATTATCACGGAAATAGGAGAAGAAAAATAATTATTGATAAAGCATTTCATAGAAACACTCAGTAAGAAAACACAAGAAATGCTGACGCAAGTTTCTGAAAACCGATAATGGTTTTGACATAGAAATATGAGCAGTCGCCGGAAACAGAAACAGTGATTGCAGTAATTTGTTGAGAAAATAAAATCTCATTAACGTGACAGGCTAAATGTAGAACTATCGAAATCAGGTTGAGCATTGGCAGCTGAAACGTGGAACCACTTTTCTTACAAATTTAACTAAAACAGCAGCGCTGGAATGGAACAAAGTAAAGTAAAGTACTCCCGTCACGCCAAGTGGCGTATAGGGAATACGGTGTTAGTGAACATAACATTTACATACCTTGGGCACATCATTTTTGGGGTAATGTGGTCAGTATTACGTCCGTGCCGCTTTACTTTCCCTGAAAAGAAAAAATCCGGTACCCATTAAAGGCTGGGTGAACTGGAAGCCGTCGGTTGGGATCGAACCCTATCTCTTGTCCTTTGTAGTCCAGTCCCAGACACGGAAGAAGGGAGTAATTGTAAAATTGTCGAAACAAGGAAACTTCACTGACTACAATAACTAGAGAATGGCTGTCATCTCTCCACTGAACAAAGTACTCAGCGATATCATGCTACCGACGCTTTTGACAATGCGAACTCGTTGTGTCTAAATAATATTGTCTTGGAATAACAGAACGAGGGTCTGGTGGCGTTGTGGTTAGTGCACTCGCCTGCCGATCTGGATGTTCGAGGTTCAAGTGCCAGCTGATGCAAATACACATCTCTTCGGCGTCCATCCAATCTCTTTACACGAGGACCTATATATTCTACAGGAGGGAAATGGAGCGTGGACCCAAACTGGCCATCTCACCTCGCGCAGCTGACACCTGGTGCAGTGATAAGTCACCAACACTTCGTTACACAACATTTGATGTGGGGATACATCTTCCTTAACAACAGACGGTCGTGATTAGAACATTATTTCTTTAAATTAATTAAACTTGAAAAGATAAATTATTAAAAAAGATAAATTATAAAAAGATACATTATAGAAAGATAAATTATAAAATGATAAATTATAAAAAAAAAGATAAATTAAAAAAAAAGATAACTTATAAGAGATTAATTAATAAAAATAAGATAAATTATAAAAAAATAAATTATAAAAAAGATAACTTATAAGAGATTAATTAATAAAAAAAGATAAATTATAAAAAAATAAATTATAAAAAAGATAACTTATAAGAGATTAATTAATAAAAAAAAGATAAATTATAAAAATATAACTTATAAAAAAAGATAAATTATAAAAAAATTATAACAGATAATTCTGTCAAGTAATCAAATACATTCCGAAGTCAAAGTGTTAACAATATATACATAGCATGCAGGCCTCAATAGCAAACCGATTTTGTATAGATCATGTAGAAATCAATGCGCAATAGCAAATTTGAACAAAACAGTGTTTCAGCTTTCTATATGTCTTATCACTTTTAACGCTTGATGACATTCTCACTGGTGTCTTTGCTTGATCAAAGAGCATTCAGCGAACTAATAAAGAGAAGAACGTATTAGCGAGTATTTATAATTTGTTTCGTGCAGCGATTTTAACTCTTTTTAACTTTTCTTATTATCCAACATTGTACCCCTTCTTTAATTAGGGTGACCGAGTAGATTAGACAATCGATTTCAGTTTTGTGGAAGCGGATTCGATTCCCGATGGGGTCTTACTTTTATTTTGTCTGGTTAGGATAAAGTAGAAGGTCTGACCTATATATAATGCTGCAATCCATTTCTAACAACATAAACAAGAAAAAGAGTTCTTAAATATTATGTAGAGTCAGTATTAAAATATGGATGTGAATCATGGACAATAGGACAACAGACATGGAAATCACTGGAGTCTGTAGAAATGTGGTTTTACAGAAGAATGTTGAGAGTACCATGGACAGCTAAGAAGAGTAATGAAAAGTGTTCTGAAAAAGGTCAAAGCAAAAAGAGAGCTAATTTCCAATATTAGGAAGAAACAATCGTCATATTTTTAGCCATGTAATGAGAAGAGAACAGCTGGAATATATTGTAGCAACTGGGAAAATTGAAGGAAGAAGATATAGAGGGAAGCAAAGAGGAAAAGTACCAGACAGCTTAAGAGAATGGCTTGGCAGAAGTTCAACAACAGAAATGATAAATAACTGTCGTGATCGAAAATTGTGGAGAGACATGATCACCTACGCCAGCATGCATGTTACTTGATGATAATGATGATGATGATGATGATCATGCTGATGATATATAATGCTATAGTTGCACAATTATTCTATATTGTGTAATGTCTACAGTCATTGCTTTTATTCCTCGTCATCCAAACACGCTCCAGAAAAAATGGGATAAATTGAATAAGGTGGATTTATATATTGAACATCGTATCTTAATTTGTTATTGTTTTTAACCTCCACATCTTTCTAGGGGTATGATTAACATAGTGTTAATGGTTGTCCATGTCCACGCAAAATTTGTGGGCCATAAGGTCGGCATAACGCCAGGCCGCCGTTACTCTCCAGAAAAATCCATGGCACCTATTTTTAAAGACCGATTGAAAGAGAAAATAGCAATGACGTAATGTACTGTACAGATTGTAGTAATGGTTCAAATATTGAAGCACTAACGATATATTCCCTTTACGTCTCGTTGTGTGAGGTTGTTCTTTGTTCTTCTTTTCTCATAAAGGCAACCGTAATCGATATTTATCAAATTATCAAAATGCATACAAACCGTTATCCGTTATGGTTATGGTTATGGAAGGCCCCGGTATCACTGCAAACGCATTAAAATCCATAATTGTTCAGCCGCCCGTGCCAGTGAAATCATCCGAATTAATATTTAATCTCCCAAACAAAGAAAGATAGCTGCAGTCCCCATAATAGCAGTATCAGCACATGCCAAAAAACATTAGGCGAAACCGCACAGAAAGTGAACACAGCCGCCTGTTCCCCGTCATACGATATAAAAAATTCGCCATAACCAAACGGAATACCGTTAATGCACATGCTCATTTCAGACATAATTTCAAAGTGGACGCGGCGCGCCCCTTAATATGTTGCTGAGTTCTGTTTGTATTTACGAACACCAAAGTTTGAGAATCTTTAAGTAAGTACTATGTAGAAACACCATTTCACTTTCTATCTCCAACATTAACAACAATTTTTCAATAATAATGCATTAAAGTATGTAATTTGTAAATCCTACCTTGTTATATTTCTTTTAAATTGTTCTTACTCAAGCAAGACTTACCATGCTGAAACAGTAACTTCTCATGCTCAGGCACTACCTGCTATGCTCATACTCCCATGCTCATACTCTCATGCTCATACTCCCATGCTCATACTCCCATGCTCTTACTCCCATCCATGCTCATACTCCCATGCTGTTACTCCCATGCTCATACTCCCATGCTCTTACTCCCATGCTCAAATTCCCATGCTCATACTCCCAAGCTCATACTCCCATGCTCATACGCCCATGCTCATACTCCCATTCTCATGTTCCTATGTCCATACTCCCATGCACTACATTACATCTCATGCTCATACACTGCCTCCCACGTTCAGATTCCCATGCTCATACACTGTCTCCCATACTCATACACTACCTCCAATACTCATACACTACCTCCCATGCTCATACACTACCTCCCACGTTCAGATTCCCATGCTCATACACTACATACCACGCTTAGATTCCCATGCTCATACACTACCTCCCATACTCATACACTACCTCCCATGCTCATAAACTACCTCCCATACTCATACACTACCTTCCATGTTCATACACTACCTCCCATACTCATACACTACCTCCCATACTCATACACTACCTCCCATGCTCATACACTACCTACCATACTCATACACTACCTCCAATGCTCATACACTACCTCACATGCTCACACACTATCTCTCACTCCCAGATTCCCTATGTCCATACTCCCATGCACTACATTATATCTCATGCTCATACACTACCTCCCACGTTCATATTCCCATGCTCATACACTGTCTCCCATACTCATACACTACCTCCAATACTCATACACTACCTCCCATGCTCATACACTACCTCCCACGTTCAGATTCCCATGATCATACACTACATCCCACGCTTAGATTCCCATGCTCATACACTACCTCCCATACTCATACACTACCTCTCATGCTCATACACTACCTCCCATACTCATACACTACCTTCCATGTTCATAAACTACCTCCCATACTCATACACTACCTCCCATACTCATACACTACCTCCCATGCTCATACACTACATCCCATACTCATACACTACCTCCAATGCTCATACACTACCTCCCATACTCATACACTACCTTCCATGTTCATAAACTACCTCCCATACTCATACACTACCTCCCATACTCATACACTACCTCCCATGCTCATACACTACATCCCATACTCATACACTACCTCCCATGCTCATACACTACATCCCATACTCATACACTACCTCCCATGCTCATACACTACATCCCATACTCATACACTACCTCCCATGCTCATACACTACCTCCCATACTCATACACTACCTCCCATGCTCATACACTACCTCCCATACTCATACACTACCTCCCATACTCATACACTACCTCCCATGCTCATACACTACATCCCATACTCATACACTACCTCCAATGCTCATACACTACCTCCCATACTCATACACTACCTTCCATGTTCATAAACTACCTCCCATACTCATACACTACCTCCCATACTCATACACTACCTCCCATGCTCATACACTACATCCCATACTCATACACTACCTCCCATGCTCATACACTACATCCCATACTCATACACTACCTCCCATGCTCATACACTACATCCCATACTCATACACTACCTCCCATGCTCATACACTACCTCCCATACTCATACACTACCTCCCATGCTCATACACTACCTCCCATACTCATACACTACCTCCAATGCTCATACACTACCTCACATGCTCAAACACTATCTCTCACTTCCAGATTCCCATACTCATAAACGACCTCCTATGCTCATACACTGCCTCCCACTCTCAGATTCTCATACTCATAAACGACCTCCCATGTTCATAAACTACCTCCCATGCTCAGACACTATACCTCCCACGCTCATAAACTACTTTCCGTGTCACGAAAAAACCGTGAATTGAAAGTTTAAAATTCCTACCGTCTGTCCTGGGATGCGAACCAATGACCTTCCTGTATATAGGTCGACGTCTTACCTTTAGACCATAAGTTCCCCAATTTCAATTATGAGAGTAACGATATTTCTGTTGCCTTCTCCTTTCTTTTTATCTCCCCTCCCCTCTTATTCCTTTGTTCATTTAGCCTCTACTATTTACATACAACTTTCCCACTACTTTGTTTCCTTTTTTTCTCTCTCTCTCTCTCTTTCTCTCCCTCTCACTTGCACACACACGTAAACATAAAAAAATCACATAAAAGCCATATCACGAACAGCACACATACACACACAATGACAATATCCTTCAGAAATCAAACCAAACAGACAAGAGAAACACATCCACACATACCACAATCTGGTCGCATGTCTACAAGGTGGCCCTCGAAAAGCTCGGAAATTATAGTCGCCGCCATTGCTGTGTGAATGGTTGTTACTGTCGGATCGTGATAGAAACACTGACACGTGAAAACGGAATTAAATTGATGTCCATCAAAACTGTCACGCTCTGTCCAAAATTATACGGATCCCACTGCCATCCTCAGGCATATTACACCTCACCGACAGAGTCACTCCTGGCTCACGAAAATGTGAGGTATAGATCAACTAATTGCTCCGCCTCAAGTGCCGGCTTTTTTTTTAATGACGTCAGTTATGTTGTTTCATAATTTGTTGATTCATTTTCTACTTCTTCTGTTTTGACTGGCCACAACGACGACGACTCGTCATCGTCTCCAGTTAAAGGACGGTATGTATTGCGTTTGTGAGTCTCTACAGCTCAGTGGTTAGTGGACTGGACTATAAAGGATAAGAGGTCAGGTTCGATCCTGATCGACGGATTCCTGGTTCACCCAACCTTTAATGGGTACTGGATTTTTTACGGGAAAGTAAAGTGGCACGGGCATAATACCGACCACATTACCCAAAAAATTATGTGCCGAAGGTCTATAAAAAAAATGGTCACATCACCTCTTTCTTTGTTTGGAGCCTTCAATGCGATGAGATGTTAATTTGGATGATTCCATTTGCACGGGCGGTTGAGCAATTATGAATTTTAATTCGTTTGCAGTGATACCGGGGCCTTTTACTAACTACTACTACAGTTACTACAATAGTCACTAACAATATTCTCTATTCGCCACTTGGCGTGACGGAGGTCTTTACTTTATTTATGATGTTGTTTTTGTGGTTTACATGAAACAAACTGGTTTTTGAATCTTCCATCGAACACGTTCTTAGCTTTGCATTTTTGGTACGGGGGTTTTCCCTCTCGATCTCTGCTGTCTAGTCCAGACTTGTTGGTCATTAGAGGATCACTCGAAAGCTGAAGTATCATCTTAACCATCTGTTGGCGCAGATCCAGTGGAAACTAGTCAGCATTGAAACACTGGTCATTTTCAGCCAAAGTTCTGTCTAGCTACTTGGCCCTTGTCCGTTTGTTTAGAAGTTTCTTCTTTCGTTTATTAGCGAACAACACCGTGCGGTCTTTGGCACATTTTGGATATAGTGTTTTGTTTATTAGCGAACAACACCGTGCGGTCTTTGGCACATTTTGGATATAGTGTTTTGTTTATTAGCGAACAACACCGTGCGGTCTTTGGCACATTTTGGATATAGTGTTTTGTTTATTAGCGAACAACACCGTGCGGTCTTTGGCACATTTTGGATATAGTGTTTTGTTTATTAGCGAACAACACCGTGCGGCCTTTGGCACATTTTGGATATATTGTTTTGTTTATTAGCGAACAACACCGTGCGGTCTTTGGCACATTTGGATATAGTGTTTTGTTTATTAGCGAACAACACCGTGCGGCCTTTGGCACATTTTGGATATAGTGTTTTGTTTATTAGCGAACAACACCGTGCGGTCTTTGGCACATTTTGGATATAGTGTTTTGTTTATTATCGAAATACACCGTACTGTGACATTTAGTGCTGTTCAATGGCCGACGTTGGAATTGTTTGACGCAAGTTATTTTACATGTTGAAACGCATTAATGAGTACTGTTCCGTCAAGTCGACCGAAGATTTTCCTCTTTGGGGAATTTGCACCGTCTTTCGTTCGTTGTACGCTAACCGTAGGGTCTGTTGTTTGATGTGTGACGGGGATAATTCGACGACTAACTGTGTTTATATGATTCGGTTGGAGTCAAGAACGATATCCTAACACCATCAAGCGCTATACATTTTTTGTTCTTAATACGACGATCATCATTGTCGGGAGGACGTGAACTTCCGGTATATGGTGGATAGGCGGCAGGAACTCATAGTAGGCTATGTCTGAAAAGTGTTCCTTGTTGCAGTTTCCTCATATTCCAAGTCCGGCATGTTGCAGGAGATACTGAGTTGAGTGCTCTGTGCACACCGTGAGCTGTGTGTTTCTCATCCGTTTTGATAATGTTTCGATATTCCAATTGTTTACGATGAATGATGATATCGTATGACAGGGAACAGTTGGCTATGTTCACTTTCTGCGCGGTTTTGCCTTATGTCTTTTGGCGTGTGCTGAGACTGCTACGATGGGGACTACAGTTACCTTTCTTTGTTTGGGAGATGTGTTAGTAATTCGGATGATTCCACTGGCACGGGAGGTTGAGCGATTATGGATTTTAATTCGTTTGTAGTGATACCGGGGCCTTTCATAACCAATAATAACCGTACTGTCTTTGCCATATTTTACTCATAATACATTCATCAAGAAATAACACAAGAACGCTTGAATTTCTTTTTACTGCGGGCGTTGAAACTCCAGCATCAACGAACTACTATTCGCAGATGACCAATGCCTAATATATGAGGATGAAAACCTGCTACAACAACATATAACATTTCTAGATAAAAGCTGCACAAACTACAGTATGAAAATTAACACAGCAAAAACAGAGGCAAATTAAGACATTAAGATAAAAGATAAAGAAGTAAAACAAGTAAAGGAATGCAAGTATTTGGGCACAATGTTCACAGAAGATGGAAAACTAGACAGAGAAATTGACATGAGAATATAACAAGCAAATGCTGTCACATACCAGCTTTCACCATTGCTAAGACATCCAAACATTTCTATGCCAGCTAAACAACAAATGATAAACAGCATTTTCATACCAACGTTGTGCTATGAAAGTCAAACATGGACCCTTTCTAAATCACAATTAAGAAAGATCAATACATGTGAGATGCAATGCTTGAGAAAAGTAACAAACAACACAAGAAGAGATAGAATACCAAATGAAACCATCAGAAAAATGGTAGGAACAAAACCCTGCCAAGAATATATAGAACAACAACTTAAATGGTTTGGCCACCTGGTAAGAATGAATCCGGACCAATCACCATCAAGGGCGTTCTTCTCGAGAATGCATGGAAAAAGACCAAGAGGAAGACCCAGAAGAAGATGGATAGATGCAGTGACAGAGACATGTAACAACGAAGGAAAATCACTAATTCAGACAGTTCGCGCAGCTCAAGAACGACAAATGATATAAACCACGACACCTTTTAGGTATTAGTGTAAAGAGAAAAGTAGAAGAAGATACATTCATCGTCAGCATGGAAAAGTATTATTCCTCCTTATGTGTATTTTTTTTTAAACGAACAACAGCTTATACTTTTATATAAGAACTACTTTATTCTTTCTTTGTTTCAAGTCAAATGTATTCTATCGAGTTTGTTTTAGTCAACAAATGACCACACACACAAAATAAACAAACAAAAAACTGGAACTAAATTGTTACGGTTATTTTTCCCAATCCTGGGGTCCATCTGTGATTTTCTATAGACTGGAGAATAGTGGTCGCAAGTGCAGTACAGTTTAGTGAGTTTTTAAAAAATACTTATTACATGATAATTTAAAGTGAGGTTGCTGTGTACAAACTTGACTTCTACTCCACCTCTGTTACCTTCCAGCATCGAGAGAGTTCTGTGTTCTGATCAATGCTATATAGCGTGCCTCACGCGTAGACTCATCGAGATGTCTGTTGTTGGTTGATGTCTTACATGTCTTCTACTCCCGCCTTTTCACAGTTGCTTCAAAGTTGACGCTCTTGATGATGCTGTCTGGTGGTGATCGTGCTACTTCTTTGCGCCATTTTATTTCTTATTTCTTATCCATTACTGATGTAACCTCAATAGTTCTTTTTTTTCTATTGTTGTTTGTCTGTCAATTTTTCTGAGTGCTAACACATACTTCTTTGTTCTATTATTCCCTATTATCGCCTCGGAAGTTCCCCATATAATAATATTTATGTATTATTATTTGTACCCAGTATATAATCACTGGGAACTACTATTCGTGCTGTTTCGTCCTATAAATGTTTGTCTACAACACAAGTATTCAGCCCTACTGGGAGATACTTGCATTAATAGGAAAGTACAAATATACAATTTATTTCCGGTCTGTGATCGTTACCCTATGCTATAGTCATTGAGAACGTCATCGTGTAAGACACTACTGCAATAGCCAATTTTTTAGTTGGCTGCGTGGTAGTGTGCCAAGCGTTCGGCTTCTCGTGGCAAGGCGCGGTGCCACTGAGTACGGGTTCGATCCCACTTCGGACCATATATTGTTCTTCGTTTTTTTCTATTGTTGTTTGTCTGTCAATTTTTCTGAGTGCTAACACATACTTCTTTGTTCTATTATTCCCTATTATCGCCTCGGAAGTTCCCCATATAATAATATTTATGTATTATTATTTGTACCCAGTATATAATCACTGGGAACTACTATTCGTGCTGTTTCGTCCTATAAATGTTTGTCTACAACACAAGTATTCAGCCCTACTGGGAGATACTTGCATTAATAGGAAAGTACAAATATACAATTTATTTCCGGTCTGTGATCGTTACCCTATGCTATAGTCATTGAGAACGTCATCGTGTAAGACACTACTGCAATAGCCAATTTTTTAGTTGGCTGCGTGGTAGTGTGCCAAGCGTTCGGCTTCTCGTGGCAAGGCGCGGTGCCACTGAGTACGGGTTCGATCCCACTTCGGACCATATATTGTTCTTCGTTTTTTTCTATTGTTGTTTGTCTGTCAATTTTTCTGAGTGCTAACACATACTTCTTTGTTCTATTATTCCCTATTATCGCCTCGGAAGTTCCCCATATAATAATATTTATGTATTATTATTTGTACCCAGTATATAATCACTGGGAACTACTATTCGTGCTGTTTCGTCCTATAAATGTTTGTCTACAACACAAGTATTCAGCCCTACTGGGAGATACTTGCATTAATAGGAAAGTACAAATATACAATTTATTTCCGGTCTGTGATCGTTACCCTATGCTATAGTCATTGAGAACGTCATCGTGTAAGACACTACTGCAATAGCCAATTTTTTAGTTGGCTGCGTGGTAGTGTGCCAAGCGTTCGGCTTCTCGTGGCAAGGCGCGGTGCCACTGAGTACGGGTTCGATCCCACTTCGGACCATATATTGTTCTTCGTTTTTTTCTATTGTTGTTTGTCTGTCAATTTTTCTGAGTGCTAACACATACTTCTTTGTTCTATTATTCCCTATTATCGCCTCGGAAGTTCCCCATATAATAATATTTATGTATTATTATTTGTACCCAGTATATAATCACTGGGAACTACTATTCGTGCTGTTTCGTCCTATAAATGTTTGTCTACAACACAAGTATTCAGCCCTACTGGGAGATACTTGCATTAATAGGAAAGTACAAATATACAATTTATTTCCGGTCTGTGATCGTTACCCTATGCTATAGTCATTGAGAACGTCATCGTGTAAGACACTACTGCAATAGCCAATTTTTTAGTTGGCTGCGTGGTAGTGTGCCAAGCGTTCGGCTTCTCGTGGCAAGGCGCGGTGCCACTGAGTACGGGTTCGATCCCACTTCGGACCATATATTGTTCTTCGTTTTTTTCTATTGTTGTTTGTCTGTCAATTTTTCTGAGTGCTAACACATACTTCTTTGTTCTATTATTCCCTATTATCGCCTCGGAAGTTCCCCATATAATAATATTTATGTATTATTATTTGTACCCAGTATATAATCACTGGGAACTACTATTCGTGCTGTTTCGTCCTATAAATGTTTGTCTACAACACAAGTATTCAGCCCTACTGGGAGATACTTGCATTAATAGGAAAGTACAAATATACAATTTATTTCCGGTCTGTGATCGTTACCCTATGCTATAGTCATTGAGAACGTCATCGTGTAAGACACTACTGCAATAGCCAATTTTTTAGTTGGCTGCGTGGTAGTGTGCCAAGCGTTCGGCTTCTCGTGGCAAGGCGCGGTGCCACTGAGTACGGGTTCGATCCCACTTCGGACCATATATTGTTCTTCGTTTTTTTCTATTGTTGTTTGTCTGTCAATTTTTCTGAGTGCTAACACATACTTCTTTGTTCTATTATTCCCTATTATCGCCTCGGAAGTTCCCCATATAATAATATTTATGTATTATTATTTGTACCCAGTATATAATCACTGGGAACTACTATTCGTGCTGTTTCGTCCTATAAATGTTTGTCTACAACACAAGTATTCAGCCCTACTGGGAGATACTTGCATTAATAGGAAAGTACAAATATACAATTTATTTCCGGTCTGTGATCGTTACCCTATGCTATAGTCATTGAGAACGTCATCGTGTAAGACACTACTGCAATAGCCAATTTTTTAGTTGGCTGCGTGGTAGTGTGCCAAGCGTTCGGCTTCTCGTGGCAAGGCGCGGTGCCACTGAGTACGGGTTCGATCCCACTTCGGACCATATATTGTTCTTCGTTTTTTTCTATTGTTGTTTGTCTGTCAATTTTTCTGAGTGCTAACACATACTTCTTTGTTCTATTATTCCCTATTATCGCCTCGGAAGTTCCCCATATAATAATATTTATGTATTATTATTTGTACCCAGTATATAATCACTGGGAACTACTATTCGTGCTGTTTCGTCCTATAAATGTTTGTCTACAACACAAGTATTCAGCCCTACTGGGAGATACTTGCATTAATAGGAAAGTACAAATATACAATTTATTTCCGGTCTGTGATCGTTACCCTATGCTATAGTCATTGAGAACGTCATCGTGTAAGACACTACTGCAATAGCCAATTTTTTAGTTGGCTGCGTGGTAGTGTGCCAAGCGTTCGGCTTCTCGTGGCAAGGCGCGGTGCCACTGAGTACGGGTTCGATCCCACTTCGGACCATATATTGTTCTTCGTTTTTTTCTATTGTTGTTTGTCTGTCAATTTTTCTGAGTGCTAACACATACTTCTTTGTTCTATTATTCCCTATTATCGCCTCGGAAGTTCCCCATATAATAATATTTATGTATTATTATTTGTACCCAGTATATAATCACTGGGAACTACTATTCGTGCTGTTTCGTCCTATAAATGTTTGTCTACAACACAAGTATTCAGCCCTACTGGGAGATACTTGCATTAATAGGAAAGTACAAATATACAATTTATTTCCGGTCTGTGATCGTTACCCTATGCTATAGTCATTGAGAACGTCATCGTGTAAGACACTACTGCAATAGCCAATTTTTTAGTTGGCTGCGTGGTAGTGTGCCAAGCGTTCGGCTTCTCGTGGCAAGGCGCGGTGCCACTGAGTACGGGTTCGATCCCACTTCGGACCATATATTGTTCTTCGTTTTTTTCTATTGTTGTTTGTCTGTCAATTTTTCTGAGTGCTAACACATACTTCTTTGTTCTATTATTCCCTATTATCGCCTCGGAAGTTCCCCATATAATAATATTTATGTATTATTATTTGTACCCAGTATATAATCACTGGGAACTACTATTCGTGCTGTTTCGTCCTATAAATGTTTGTCTACAACACAAGTATTCAGCCCTACTGGGAGATACTTGCATTAATAGGAAAGTACAAATATACAATTTATTTCCGGTCTGTGATCGTTACCCTATGCTATAGTCATTGAGAACGTCATCGTGTAAGACACTACTGCAATAGCCAATTTTTTAGTTGGCTGCGTGGTAGTGTGCCAAGCGTTCGGCTTCTCGTGGCAAGGCGCGGTGCCACTGAGTACGGGTTCGATCCCACTTCGGACCATATATTGTTCTTCGTTTTTTTCTATTGTTGTTTGTCTGTCAATTTTTCTGAGTGCTAACACATACTTCTTTGTTCTATTATTCCCTATTATCGCCTCGGAAGTTCCCCATATAATAATATTTATGTATTATTATTTGTACCCAGTATATAATCACTGGGAACTACTATTCGTGCTGTTTCGTCCTATAAATGTTTGTCTACAACACAAGTATTCAGCCCTACTGGGAGATACTTGCATTAATAGGAAAGTACAAATATACAATTTATTTCCGGTCTGTGATCGTTACCCTATGCTATAGTCATTGAGAACGTCATCGTGTAAGACACTACTGCAATAGCCAATTTTTTAGTTGGCTGCGTGGTAGTGTGCCAAGCGTTCGGCTTCTCGTGGCAAGGCGCGGTGCCACTGAGTACGGGTTCGATCCCACTTCGGACCATATATTGTTCTTCGTTTTTTTCTATTGTTGTTTGTCTGTCAATTTTTCTGAGTGCTAACACATACTTCTTTGTTCTATTATTCCCTATTATCGCCTCGGAAGTTCCCCATATAATAATATTTATGTATTATTATTTGTACCCAGTATATAATCACTGGGAACTACTATTCGTGCTGTTTCGTCCTATAAATGTTTGTCTACAACACAAGTATTCAGCCCTACTGGGAGATACTTGCATTAATAGGAAAGTACAAATATACAATTTATTTCCGGTCTGTGATCGTTACCCTATGCTATAGTCATTGAGAACGTCATCGTGTAAGACACTACTGCAATAGCCAATTTTTTAGTTGGCTGCGTGGTAGTGTGCCAAGCGTTCGGCTTCTCGTGGCAAGGCGCGGTGCCACTGAGTACGGGTTCGATCCCACTTCGGACCATATATTGTTCTTCGTTTTTTTCTATTGTTGTTTGTCTGTCAATTTTTCTGAGTGCTAACACATACTTCTTTGTTCTATTATTCCCTATTATCGCCTCGGAAGTTCCCCATATAATAATATTTATGTATTATTATTTGTACCCAGTTCTTATTAAACCTTATTCTCTGATTTTGTAACTTTTTTCCACGGTAACTTGTATGTCGTGTGATTGTTTTTGTTTTTCTTCGGCTATTGTGTGTGTACTTATTTCCCAAAATGTTAATTCAAGTTTCTAACATTTATTTATAATTATTGTAAACTTATTTTTCAGTCTATATATCTTACTCTGTCTTCATTTTAAATCTCTCATTTGCTCTCTCCCGCCTTCTCTCAAACTGTTGCCACATGTCTCTTTGTCTACATGTCCATTTATGTAACTGTCTTCTCTCCTACTTCTTTCTGTTTGCACTTCCTTTCCCTTGTTGACAATGTTTCCAAAGTTTGATGGATCTGAAATCAATGAGAGAACTTGAACGCTTTCTATTGTCGGGGTTTTTGAATAAAACAGATCAAAATGGAGACGTGAAACCCAGAGCTGCTTGGATCTAAGACGATATCAGCCGTATATATGAGATTATACAGCCATGTGTTGGGCAGTGGTCGTGTCAGGAGGGACAAAGGTAGCATTCATTTGTAGAGAAGGATTTGTGAAGAGCGTATTGAGAGGAAAGGAATCGACTTGAGTGAAGGAGTTAAATACCGGATCTGCGTGTCAACAGATGGTTTGTCGACCGTTGAAGAGAATGCGGTTAAATGGTTGGAAAGTAATTGGCTGTGTTTGAGCATTGACCTGGAATTGTAGAGCTGGAAGACGGGATTTCGTGAATGGCAGGTGACCCAAGCATGACCTGGTCGTATTGGAAGGGGTACAAATAGGGAAACTCACTGAGAAAATACATGACATCACTTGAAGATAAATTTGAGCACTATAAGCTTTAGTAATTGAAATGTCGTGTTAATTATATCTTTTTACAAATGTTAATATTATCTTACCTCATCCTATCTGACCTTATCTTATCTCATCAATTCTCATTTCGCATCATATTATCTGACATTAAAATCTAACACAAAAGAGATTCCAAAGCTATTTACAAAATGAAGAACTAAGAGAAAGAAAGACACCATACCAGCTGCTTAAAATTGAACGAAAGATGGAGCAAAGAAACAAAAATGAAAAATAGAATGCATTAAGGAACTCTAATGATGACCAGAAGTAGACATTCAAGATAATAGGTAAGAACCGCAATTACTCACATAAGAAGTAGAGAATGCCTTGCGCAATATGAAATTATATGAGTCATATGACTAAGATATTACTAAGAATCATCATGCGAAGAGTGCGAAACAAAATCAGTCCAGAAATTAGCGATGAACAGTGTGGTTTTGTTAGAGATAAAGGAACAAAAATGCCATTTATATCATAAGATCTTTAGTAGAAAGAGCCATAGAGGTGAAAACAGATCTATGCCTATGTTTCATAGATTACATCAAGGCATTTGACAAAGTAAAGCATCAAGAAATAATCAAAATTTTAGAAAGCATAAACGTAGACAGCAAAGATTAAGAATAATAAAGAACATGTACTGGCAACAAACAGCGGCCATAAGAACTGGAAACCAATTTGGAATGTTTCAACAAATAAAACAGGGTGTTAGACAGGGTTGTGTGCTGTCACCAGATTTGTTTAATATTTATAGAGATTATTTTAAGATCCATAAGGGACATGCATGGAATAACAATTGGAGGTCATAATATACATTATCTAAAGTATGCTGATGATACAGTCTTAATCGCTAAAAGTGAAAATGAGTTACAAGAAATGTTGGACATTATAGTGAAAGAAAGCAAAAATAAAGGACTCAGCTTTAAAAGCAAAAGACAGAGGTAACGGTAACAACAAAGTAAAAGACATCACCTCAGTGCAAAATAAAGACAAGTGGAACAATATTAAAACTGGTTAATGAATTTAATAATATTTGGGAACTTTATTAACCTCAGACGGAAGATGTACAAAAGAGGTGAGATGCAGAATGGCTCAGGCAAAAGCAGCTTTCCAAAAAATGATGAAAATACTATCAATCCATTTTTGACAATAGAAACAAGAAAAAGAGTTCTTAAATTTTATGTAGAGACAGTCTTAACATATCGATGCGAATCATAGACAATAGGACAACAGACAAGAAAATAACTGGAGTCTGTAGAAATGTGGTTTTACAGAAGAATGTTGAGAATACCATGAACAGCAAAGAAGAGTAATGAAGATGTTCTGAGAGTGGTCAAAGCAAAAAGATAGATAATTTGCAATATTAGGAAGAAACAATCATCATTTTTTGGCCATGTAATGAGAAGAGAACAACTGGAATATGTTGTGACAACTGGAAAAATTGAGGGACGAAGAGATAGAGGGAAGCAAAGAGAAAAAATAACAGACAGCTTATTAAGAGAATGGTTTGGCAGAAGGTCAACAACAGAAATGATAAATAGCTGCCGAGATCGAAAGTTGTGGAGAGACATGATCACCTACGCCAGTAGTTTCGGTACTTGATGATGATGAATATGACATTAGGATTCCTTCACTGTGGGAAGACATTTAAAACAAGTGAATAAACTTAAATATCCTAGAAGTCTAGAATTAAAAGATTAAAAAAATTAATTAATTTATTGTTTTTAAAACAATGAAGCTACTTCAATTGAAAATGTTTTAAAACTATAGAAAACTGACCGAGTTAGAAAATATCTCCTACTTCCATTGTTATTTATAAGTAATTAATTATGTAATTGTTTGTAATTTCACCAGTAAATATTGAAGGCTTTAACAAACAATACTTTTAAGTAGTAATGAAGTAAAGGGCAAGCAAACAATATTTAGTATCTGTTCTAGGTATGGATGTCAAAACAATAGAAGGCAAGTGTGAAAGAGCGTTCTCGAAATGATGTTGGGAACATCTTTAACAGAAATATCTTTCAGAAAATGAATGGAATACCTTAAAAAATTTGGCCTAAATTTCTTAAATATAAGAAGCAGATTAAGTATCCGTTAAGTATTTGAAGAAAGCATCTTGTAGGATTTGACTGAAGCAAGGAAAGGTCTGTAATAAAATGAAACCAGGAAGAATCGTTAAATGTTCAAATGAAGCCGGAAAAAATCTTTAAAAATTTTAATTTAAAAATTACCAAAATGTAAACTAAGAATATTACTGAATTCATTCAATAAATCGATGCTATGCTAAATTTGAATCTGCAAATCAGAATCAATAAATGCTAAAGACTACATATACTAGAATCGACATTTTCCTTGCTGAATCGTCAAGAATTTAACCAGAACAGCGAAAACGTGAACAAATTACGAAAATATAACAGAGGGATTAAGTTCCTAGCGCAGACTGGATCTTTTTAAGCTAAAGCAACTGGTTATTTCTATAATAATTTTTAAAAATGCAATCTCAACAGCACTTTCCCTAAACCAACAAAAAATCTCACAATCATTAATTTGTTCATCAAAAAATGCGAATTTTTAACTGCGCTGAAAATTAGATAGTTGCCGTCTCGTAAACTTGGGACTGTTTAAACGTGCGGAGCCGTTCAATGTTTGCTCTCTTGTATTAGGTTTGTCTGTAAGGGGAGAAATGCTCTATTAATGAGCCAGAATCAATAGGAGGTTCTGGGAAAGTCTCGGACATGAGTGTTCAAGTACAATAGCAACATGTCAATAGACATGGGCTTGATAAAGACTTAATGAGACAGGCTAGAATGAAAACTATGCCAAAAATATATTCTCATGCAGGTGGATACCCATCATGCCTCGCGGTGATGTAGGACTTTACTCTTTATGAGTCTCGGTGAATGAGTGGTTAGTGCCCTTGCTACCCGATCAGAAGGTTCTGTGTTCAGATTCCAGAATGCGATTCCTTTTCGAATCGACAGTACTCTGTGATTCATCAGCTTCTAAAAATGGGTACCAGAGATAGATTTTTCTGAGAAATAAAGGCGGCTTAGCGTGATACCGACCACATCACCAACAAATCTGACGTAGTCATGGAAAAATGTGGTCACTGACATAGAGGGAACCTTTTTTTGTCTAATTCTTTTTCTTTGATTCTTTACTTCTTGTAGCGCGGAACGTTCTAGATAGAAGTTGGGCAACTATAGCTTTCTAGACATCGCTACTTGCATGAAGTGAGTTATTTTTAATTTGTTTACTGACTCTAATGACGCCCATCCATCTCTTTCTGGGTCACAGTTATCACGTTGTAACCTTTCTGATAACAAGTCGAAGCCATTTAGTCTTTGATATTCGTTATAATAATTTCTTCAGTAATCGACTTCGTTATAAGCCATGTGGTCAGTACATCTCCAAGCCGCCCGACTTTGTCAGAGAAAACTTTCCATTTCTAGAGGTTTGATGATCATGAAAACAGCATATTCGAAAAAAAAGAATCTGTCAGAATTTTTAATGTAACCAGGATGACCCAGTCATTCGCACATAGTTAAAAAATATATAAATACATATAAGGTGGCAATCTATTAAAGATTTTAGCTTATATAAGTAAGACTACATTTTTTTAATCACAACAATCCATAAGATATAGACGTAGTCTAAGGTTCAACGGTTCTCTTGGTTAACGACTACTTGAGGTCTTGCATTATTTATGGCAATGCTTACATTAAACATAATCACAAAATGCATTGGCGTATACTGGATTTGGGCTACCGAAATCATAATAAATAAAAACATACATTATATTCAGTAGGCTAGCATAAAGTAATATTTTCTAATGACATGACTATATTTTAAATTACTTACTTATTTATATGTTAATTATATCCGTCTTTTTTGGGACGAAAATGTCTTGATGATTTTGTCATTGAAAGTACTGTTGGGTTGGTTTCTACGTTTCTGAGGGAATGATTTCTCAATGGACATTAATACCAAAACAGATAAGCGTTCTTGCGTCTGAGTTGAGCGACAATAAGATTTGATTCTCTTGAGTGCAGAAAAAGTTCTTCCTACAGATGCTGATGCGCATAACGTAGTTATAAATAGCTAAGGAAGTTCCGGTAATCAGACATAGTTGCACTTTCACTTTTAACGCTTCTAATTGGCTAGAGCTAAAAATAACCCATGAAACCGCATTCCTCTAGCGGCAGCTTCCGATATCTTATTTTGACTCCCATTTTGAATGTCAAAGTCATTAATACTAGGTTCGGATATGGGAAAAATGTACTTCTGGCTACTAGAGGTTTCAATGTAGAGTAGTTTCTGTTTCATTAACAAATGTTATAGTGGCCAGAGGAAAAACTTGCTTTAATAAATGCAAATCAAAGCAAATAAATCATATTGGCCTACGAAATGTGTAATAGAATATTATAAAATTTGTAATATAATTATAAAAAAATAAAATAAATTATCGTTTCCTTTTGTAAATCGTTAATATGATCAAGGCTACCGGCTGTAGCTGCGGTAACATAGAGAATACGCCACTGATAAAAAGTACTATTAATTTCAACAGCATTGAGTTATTGAGTTATTTGCTGGTCATCATCACTGTACTCCAAAACATTGGCCATGTAATGAGAAGGGAAAAGCTTTAAGGGAACTGCTAGAATTAAAATCTCACTCAGATTTAATGAACTTTCTTTTTTTTTTTTGTTAATGAGTAAGAACGGCGCCGCCATGTTTCGGCGCCCCTAGGCGATATCCTAGTTTCCCTTACGGCTAAAACCGGCCCTGCTAGAAATTGCTACTGTGATCTGTTTGAGTTAGCCTTTCAAGACGACATCAGGTGAAGTCGTTTTTACTGAGGTCTTTGTCTACAATTCTTTTCCTGTTTCTCTTGATTTTCCTCTGTTCTCTTGACATGTGGAGACTCATCATCATCACCATCATCATGAAGTACCATGCGTGCTGGTGTAGGTAATTATTTCTCTATACAACTTTACTTTCGATCTTTATCATTTTTGTTGTTGACTTTCTGCCAAGCAATTCTCTTAACCTGTCTGGTATCTTTTCTCTGTGTTTCCCCCTATCTCGTCGTCTCTCAAATTTTACCAGTTGTCACAATATATTCCAGCTGTTCCCTTCTCATTATATGGCCAAAAAATGATGATTGTTTCTTTCTAATATTGGATATTAGCTCTCGTTTTGCTCCAGCTATTTTCAGATCGTTTTCGTTATTCTTCCAAGCTGTCCATGGTATTCTCAAAATTCTTCTGTAAAACCAGATTTCTACAGCCCCCAGAGATTTTATTGTCTGTATGCTCTATTGTCAATGATTCACATCCATATGTTAAGACTACTCTACATAACATTTAAGAACTCTTTCTCTTGTTTCTATTACATATCAAAATTGGATTGCACAGCATCTTCCTCATTTTTTGGAAAGCTGTTTTTATATGAAGACTAGCGGAGAGCTACTCTGCGGCATTCTGAGAACACAACTTATCTTACGCTGTCAATTCCTCTGGACCTCTGTAGTGATGATATCAGTGCAATCTCCTGTATCATTGCTGGAAACAGTGCTCGGAGAAATTTTTTTTTTCTGTGAAGATTTATGATGAAAAAACCACTAGTTTGAGGTAAATAGATTTAATATATTTATAGGATTCTGATACACTCAGTGAGCACGCGATCTTTTTTTTTTAAACACAGCCACTGTTACAATTATTGCTACTACTACTACAACAGCACATCTATATACTACTACTGTTCTCTACTAAAACTGTTCACTACTACAACTACTTTTACTATTACTGTCCACTAATTCAACTGTCTACTATAACATTTACTACTACTACTATTGTCCCCTGTTACGACTACTACACCACTTCTACTACCACTATTACTACTGTCCACTAATACTACGTCTGCTACTACTACGTCTACTTCTACTGTCCACTACTACTACGTCTGCTACTAATACGTCTACTTCTACTGTCCACTACTACTACGTCTGCTACTAATACGTCTACTTCTACTGTCCACTACTACTACGTCTGCTACTAATACGTCTACTTCTACTGTCCACTACTACTACGTCTGCTACTAATACGTCTACTTCTACTGTCCGCTACTACTACGTCTGCTACTAATACGTCTACTTCTACTGTCCACTACTGCTACGTCTGCTACTAATACATCTACTTCTACTGTCCACTACTACTACGTCTGCTACTAATACGTCTACTTCTACTGTCCGCTACTACTACGTCTGCTACTACTATGACTACTTATACTTACCACTAATACTACGTCAGCTACTACTATGTCTACTTATACTATCCACTAATACTACGTCTGCTACTACTATGTCTACTTATACTGTCCCCTACTACTAGGTCTGCTACTACTATGTCTACTTATACTGTCCACTAATACTACGTCTGCTACTACTATGACTACTTATATTGTCCCCTACTACTACGTCTGCTACTACTATGTCTACTTCTACTGTCCCCTACTACTAGGTCTGCTACTACTATGACTACTTATATTGTCAACTACTACTACGTCTGCTACTACTATGTCTACTTATACTGTCCACTAATACTACGTCTGCTACTACTATGTCTACTTCTACTGTCCCCTACTACTAGGTCTGCTACTACTATGTCTACTTCTACTGTCCACTACTACTACGCCTGCTACTACTACGTCTACTTCTACTGTCCACTACTACTAGGTCTGCTACTACTATTGCGTCTACTTCTACTGTCCACTACTACTACGTTTGCTACTACTACTACTACGATTACTACTACTGTCCACTACTACTACGTTTGCTACTACTACTACTACGATTACTACTTCTGTTCACTACTACTACGTTTGCTACTACTACTACTACGATTACTACTACTGTCCACTACTACTACGTTTGCTACTACTACTACTACGATTACTACTACTGTCCACTACTACTACGTTTGCTACTACTACTACTACGATTACTACTACTGTCCACTACTACTACGTTTACTACTAATGTTCACAACTGTTACTACGTCTACTACTGCTGTTCACTACTACTACTATCAACCACTATTACGTACACCACTACGTATACAACTACTCCCATCATTACTAAGACTTCTACTACTACTACGACTACTTCTACTACTACAAATCAGCTATGAAATCTTTCTCTTTAAATATGTCATCAATTTTACCGCTCATTTTAATGTATTATTTTTCTCGTCACATCCTCCACAGTCCTACATTTATCTCCTTTTCCCACTTACTGCTTTTATTCCCTTCCCTTCCCTCTCTTTCTTTCTCTCTCTCTCTCTCTCTCTCTCTCTCTTTCTCTCCCTTACTCAACGTACTTCTCTATTCCATCGCCATCTAACTCCTCTTACTTGATCTTACAGTATGATCAATTCCACGAAAAGAGTTACGTCCAATCACTTCCTATCATCACATTCAAATTAAAGTACCCTTCTATCACAAAATGATCCACAGAACAATGAACACGCGCTCAATTCAAGCTGGAACCAGACCACAGCTTTAATTTTCAAATTAATTATTCATTGATTACAGTTTCTTGATGTGCAGAGCCGCAAGCTAAAGGGCTGAGACGAAGAGTTTCGCTAACAGTTTTGAGAAGAAATATTTCAATTTCAACGTAATTTCTAATTCCTTAAGAAGTACAATTTCCTGCCATTCGTCCTTAGAAGAACTACACAAGAAGTTGGAACGTGCAGCACGAAAGATGTTGATATTACTATTACAGTCTTTAAGGGCTTTTGGGAATATGATCATCATTGTCTCAATGGAGTGCAGATGACAGAAGCGCAAAATGAATATCGTTGAAACAAAGCGGACCAGGAGCGTTGAGAAGAGAGACCAACAGCAGCCACATGAAATGAGGGGGGTGTGAAGTAAAGGAAATAAAGTAATGAGATTGTCTGTGTTTATTTTGATTCTAATTCGCAAACTTGATGGTTTTCAATATGGATACCAAAATGATTGGGAATTTAAATATTTGTTTGTTAATTTTGACGAGGTAGGACACATGTCCCTCCATGAACAACGTCTATTCCTATCTCTTGTATTTCTATATGAATTGGTAATTAAAAATATTCATAAAAATAAAAATGAAAATAAGTGTAGTGAAGTAGTGTAAGTAGGAACTTATGCATGTCTTATAGAGGTCAAATGAGAAGAATGTGGTAATAATATTTTTAAAGCAGGCTATGGGACGAAATAGTCCCTTGCCTCAGGCGCTGGTAACCCACCAACTTGTTTTATCTTTAAAGTTCATAGCTCACATACTTGCTTCACCTCTAGCTTTGGTAACTCATATGCTTGCTTTACATCTAACGTTGATAACTCACATACTTGCTTTACCTCTAGCGCTGGTAACTCACATACGTGCTTTACCTCTAGAGCTGGTAACTCATATACTTGCTTTACCTCTAGAGCTGGTAACTGATATACTTGCTTTACCTCTAACGTTGGTAACTCACATACTTGTTTTACCTCTAGCGCTCAAACTCACATACTTGCTTTACCTCTAGCGCGTGTGACTCATATACTTGCTTTACCTCTAGCGTTGGTAACTAACATACTTGCTTTACCTCTAGCACTGGTAACTCACATACTTGCTTTACTTCCAGCTCTGGTAACTCACATACTATTTTACCTCTAACTTTGGTAACTCACATACTTGCTTTACCTCTAGCTTTGGTAACTCATATGCTTGCTTTACATCTAACGTTGATAACTCACATACTTGCTTTACCTCTAGCGCTGGTAACTCACATACGTGCTTTACCTCTAGAGCTGGTAACTCATATACTTGCTTTACCTCTAGAGCTGGTATCTCATATACTTGCTTTACCTCTAACGTTGGTAACTCACATACTAGGTTTACCTCTAACGTTGGTAACTCACATACTTGCTTTACTTCCAGCTCTGGTAACTCACATACTATTTTACCTCTAACTTTGGTAACTCACATACTTGATTTACCTCTAACGTTGGTAACTCACATAATAGGTTTATCTCTAGCGTTGATAACTCGCATACCTGCTTTACCTCTAACGTTGGTAACTCACATACTTGGCTTACCTCTAACTTTGGTAACTCACATACTTGGCTTACCTCTAACTTTGGTAACTCACATACTTGCTTTACCTCTAACTTTGGTAAGTCACATACTTGCTTTACCTCTAACGTTGGTAACTCATATACTTGGCTTACCTCTAACGTTGGTAACTCACATACTTGCTTTACCTCTAACGTTGGTAACTCACATACTTGTCTTACCTCTAACGTTGGTAACTCACATACTTGCTTTACCTCTAGCGCTGGTAACTCACATACTTGCTTTACCTCTAGCGCTGGTAACTCACATACTTGCTTTACCTCTAGCGCTGGTAACTCTCATACTTGATTTACCTCTAACATTGGTAACTCACATACTTGCTTTACCTCTAGAGCTGGTAACTCACATACTTGCTTTACCTCTAACGTTGGTAACTCACACACTTCCTTTATCTCTAACGCTGGTAACTCACATACTTGCTTTACCTCTAGCGCTGGTAACTCACATACTTGCTTTACCTCTAACATTGGTAACTCACATACTTGCTTTACCTCTAACGTTGGTAACTCACATACTTGCTTTACCTCTAACGTTGGTAACTCACATACTTTCTTTACCTCTAGCACTGGTAACTCACACATTTGCTTTGCGCCAGGCGTTGGTAACCGACATACTTATTTGCTGCCGAGCGCTGGTAATTTGTATCCAGTTAAGAAGGGTTTGATTCACGGAAGTGGCAGATTGTTTTTCCTATCGACAAGGCTCCGCAGGTCACCAAGCCTCTAGATATAGGTTCCAGGGATTTCTGTGGGAAGGAACGACGACCTAACGTGATACCAACGACATCACGTAACAATGTTGCTGGTTATAGAAAAATATAATCACTAACACCAACACTAACATACACTTAGCAAGACAGAGATGGGAACCTTTATTTTTCTTTTTGCGTCTTAGTCCCGGAAATAATGAACATAAATTCGTAAACACAATAAGATTGCATCCTCCTCCGTATCATTGTGGCCTACAACTCTATTAGGATCTTAGTATCACCGGACCTGTCAAGTCATTTTAGCTTTTCCAGAGAGCTATTCCCGAAGGCCACAAGGTGACGGAATATGACAAATGCGCTACAATAATAATATATCAGCGTCCTGACCTATGCTTTAATTCACCTATTCTGTTACAATAGCAGGTATGTACGTGGCTTTTCATATTTCATTTGACATCAAATAAATCTCCCCAAGGAAATGAAATAAAATAGACGAAAGTGCATAACAATAGATGCAGAAAGATTATATTAAGGGTAAAATCGGATATTCCCGTTATAAAAGTAGAAAGGAAAGAAAGAATTCCGTCACAATATTGGCACAGAGAAAATATAGTATCTGGTATCATAATTTGTTTCTGCAATGAAGCTTTTTAATGTGGACAGCTCTAGGCCAGTGCTGCTTTTCTTTCTCAGAAAATGTTCGGTACACATTAAGAACTGGCTAGAAGACGTTGACGTGGATCGGGATATGATCCATGTCCGTCCTCAGTAGGTCGTTTCACCAACTACGTCTTGCTGCAAATCGATCCATGTAAAATAGCAATAAAGTGTTGACAGCTTCTTCAGGTGAAAGTGGGATATGAGTGCAGCGGACTACTTGTGATAGCGTTCAGCTAATCATAGCTGACAACATTGAATCGCAATGAGCCAATCGGAGAAGATTTTCACTTGAAGGTTATAATATTAGGATACAAAGGATGATCCGAGAAAGTAAGGATCAGGAAAGAAAGCTACCTCAATTTAAAGAATATGTCATTATCAAATCGGATATGGGAAGCTCAGAGGCATATATTTTATCATTTTTAAATATCGATACAGCAGAATAAGCGACATATACTTGGCAGGCACAAATTAAAAACGAAAAAAAGAACAAGTACTTTGCTTGGGACATTATAGGATGGGGACATAAGTGTTTATGTTTGTGCTTGACATGAGATGCTACGAATTGGAAAATAAAAAACAAATTCAAGGGAAGAGGTATATCTGCAACATTCAGAAAAAAAAAATAATCAACAGAAAAAAAAACAAAGAAAAATATAGACGGCCCAAAGCAGGATCGAACCCGTATTTTTCGGCACAGTGCCTTGTCAGGAGAGCCAAACGCTAGAGCACACGACCAACTCAGCTACCGAAAAAAGTAGCTATCATTAGCGATGTCTTTCACGCACGTGTACTCATGACTATATAGGGTTACGAACACGACTCGGGATAAAATTGTATATCTGTATTTTCTTATTAAGACAAGTATCTACCAAAATAGGGTTTAACTTAAACATGAGGTGCTACTGATGGGAAAATAGGCTTCAAAGTTAGACATGGCATGTTATAAAATAAAAAGAAAAAAGTAAAGAGCCCTGTCACGCCAAGTGGCGTATAGGGAATATGGTGTCAGTGACCATAATTTTTTATAGACCTTCGGCACATGATTTTTGGGGTAATATGGTCGGTATTACACCCGTGCCGCTTTACTTTCTCAGAAAACAATTCCGTTACCCATTTAAGGCTGGGTGAGCCCCGAAGCCGTCGATTAGGATCGAACCCGACCTCTTATCCTTTGTAGTCCAGTTCACCAACCACTGAACTATCGCGGCTCCCTATGACATGCAAGAGTAAAAAAGCCAGATGATCTGTATAGCTACTCTACAGAAAACGACACTCGTCCACGGTTCACATTGACGGCCAGAACTAGGAACAAGCAAATCAGACAATACTGTCTATGTGTCCCTAGGTTACCACATTGAGGCTGGGGCTATCTTGGAATTGTTCTGATAATGGCGTTGCGGCTGAGTTCAGCCAAAGGTAATTCACTATAGGCAATCTCGCTCGTCTGCACATAAAAGGGATGAAAACACAATGTTTAATTTAGTATACTCGAATGGATAATAGAGGCGGTATTTTCAGGGTATACTTTTTATTTTAATTTTAATTTTAACGCATTGGCTACGTTACGTTTCTAAGAGGAATGTTTGAAGTATTTATCACATCTTGGACTACTTTGACAGCGTCTTCCAACCTATTGTCCCTCATTAAGGACACTCATTTATTAAGGATACTAACCATGCCCTCAATTTATTCTCCGCATGTTCTACTTGTCCTAATAAAACCTACCGCCATTCTGTTTTTGATGTCTACTCTCTATACCCCACAAAGATGGTCTCCAGGCTCTCCAGATATTCCTGTAACGTAGGAACGTACCCCGGTCCCCACCTGCTGCCCTTTATTGTCTGGGTGAACTAGTCTTAACCCTCTAGTTGTGTGGTTATGGGCACCAAAATGCATGCCTATTCATGGGCTAACTAGAACACCCCAATTTGTTTTTCCTCAAATGGTCACCTTCTTCTCATGTATTATCGGATCATTGACAATGGTTTTTGGTGCATCTGATCTTACAGAAGTTGATTTGACTAAGTTTTTGGACTTTGTGGGCTTATTTCACTTCTCCATTCGGATTTCGTACTCTGTTTATACCTCCTCGATTACCTTTTAGATCTCTCGCCCCCCCCCCCCCCCACTTTTCACCAATCAGGTTTACATACCTCCGTATTTTATAAACCGATTGATGCCCACTCCTACATCCTCTATTCTTCTTCGCACCCTCGCACCTGTCGTGATTCTGTACCTATTTCTCAACTCCTGCTCATTAGACGCCCCTGCGACCAAGAAGACTCCTTCAGGTCCACCTTATGTTGGAAATCTTTCCTCGCCGTATTATCTTGAATCTAACAAACCAAATAACACTTAGGGATATGAATAAAATAGCAACAGGAAATATTGTCACAATTATAATGCAGAAATACAAGCAATAAAGTTGGCAATAGAAAAACTGATGAACAGTAATCTTAGCCCACAGCCTGTAGTGTTTTTGACAGATGCAAGATCAGTACTCCAGGCACTACAATCCAGAAAATTACTACACCTGCAGACCTTATTGAATGAACTCTGCAAGCATCACAGGGTTGCCCTGCAGTGGATCCCGTCTCACTGTGGAATACCAGGAAATGAGAAAGCAGATCAGTTGGCAAAGGAAGGTTCAACAGGCACACAACTAGATACACCGTTTACATACCATCATAAGAAACAGATAATCAAATCAATCAGAGGACCAGAAGCCCCAAATCAGGATGACTTTCATAATATGAATAGATATGAACAAGTTATCATTATACGCCTCAGAGCAGGATTCTATACATGTGACTCCATAGTCACATGTATACAGAATTCACGATCGGCACCTCAACTACTTGTACATGTGGACAGGCGCCCCATACTGCTGAACACATACTTCAAGACTGCACTGAATATAGTAGACTGCGGAAAATCAATTGGCCCATAGATACAACACTACAGACAAAAACTATATGGGCCACTGCAAGAATTACAAAAGACAGTAACATTTATACAGGAAATGACATTGCAGATATAGACAATACTTCGGACGAATGAAAGATAGACAGATCTTGAATCTGTCCTGCAATCCGCTTTTCAAAAAGGTCTCCATATTACCCGCACCCTAGCTCTTATTCTCACTCCCCACAACCCCTCCACCATCCGCCTCCTTCTAACAAAACTGTTCTCTCCCTCACCTATCACCCTCACAATCTGGCAGTACCCCGGATCCCGAACGACACCGACCTTTATTCCACACGGACTCTACTACTCGCTTTCTATTTTCTGACCCACCATTGATGACTTTTTAACGCGATAGGAACCTTTGGGACATTTTGGTTAGGAGCCGCCTTAGCAACTCTGGTCAGAACATGCTGGGCACGACCCGCTGGAACAGATCACACAGTACGTGCCCTTTTGTACTACAGACTCACAGAGTCTTGTTCCAGAACAGCCCTTTTGGTATCCAAGAAGGCTTTACGTGCATTTCGCGGAATCTGATAAACACCATCATTTGCCAATGTTGTCTCTAAATATATATTGGCCAAATAGTTCGACCTTGGGGGACAGAATATGTGAACACTTATATAACACCAAACATGATCCTAGCTCTCCATTTCTCTCCCATGGTTTCCTTCCATTTCAGATAGTCAGGAAATTACACTACTGATGACTCCCGTGTTACTGGCATCATGTCTTGTTCTTCTGATACCTATAGCAGTTTAACTTTGGGGAACCGATTCAGAGCCCGCTTTGGTACTCTCCAAACGACAGGATTAAACTCTTGACACCCTTTTCTTTAATCTCTGGTCTCCTCTCCATGTCTTCCCTGTGTCTTATCCCCATTCCTTCCTAATTTATCTTATTACCTTTTCTTCCTCCTTCAACCCATATCCTCTCTTTCTTTCACTCCTTTTTCCGTTTTCTTTGTACCCTGTGGGATACCTCTTTTTATTTTTCAAATGTTTGGGTCTATTGGTCTAATTAAATCCTACCTGCACTTTTACTTCTTCTTCTTCTTCTTCTTCTTCTTCTTCTTCTTCTTCTTCTTCTTGTTCTTCTTCTTCTTGTTCTTCTTCTTGTTCTTCTTGTTCTTCTTCTTCTTGTTCTTCTTCTTGTTCTTCTTCTTCTTCTTCTTGTTCTTCTTCTTGTTCTTCTTGTTCTTCTTCTTCTTCTTCTTCTTCTTGTTCTTCTTCTTGTTCTTCTTGTTCTTCTTCTTCTTGTTCTTCTTCTTGTTCTTCTTCTTGTTCTTCTTCTTGTTCTTCTTGTTCTTCTTCTTCTTGTTCTTCTTCTTGTTCTTCTTCTTCTTCTTCTTGTTCTTCTTGTTGTTCTTCTTCTTGTTCTTCTTCTTCTTGTTCTTCTTCTTGTTCTTCTTCTTCTTCTTCTTGTTCTTCTTGTTGTTCTTCTTCTTGTTCTTCTTGTTCTTCTTCTTCTTGTTCTTCTTCTTGTTCTTCTTCTTCTTCTTCTTCTTGTTCTTCTTCTTGTTCTTCTTCTTGTTCTTCTTGTTCTTCTTCTTCTTGTTCTTCTTCTTGTTCTTCTTCTTCTTCTTGTTCTTCTTCTTCTTGTTCTTCTTCTTGTTCTTCTTGTTCTTCTTCTTCTTGTTCTTCTTCTTGTTCTTCTTCTTCTTCTTCTTCTTCTTGTTCTTCTTCTTGTTCTTCTTCTTGTTCTTCTTCTTGTTCTTCTTGTTCTTCTTCTTCTTCTTGTTCTTCTTCTTCTTCTTCTTCTTCTTCTTCTTCTTCTTCTTCTTCTTCTTCTTCTTCTTGTTCTTCTTCTTCTTCTTGTTCTTCTTCTTCTTCTTGTTCTTCTTCTTCTTCTTCTTCTTCTTCTTCTTCTTCTTCTTCTTCTTCTTCTTCTTCTTCTTGTTCTTCTTCTTGTTCTTCTTCTTCTTCTTGTTCTTCTTCTTCTTCTTGTTCTTCTTCTTCTTCTTCTTCTTCTTCTTCTTCTTCTTCTTCTTCTTCTTCTTCTTGTTCTTCTTCTTGTTCTTCTTCTTCTTCTTCTTCTTCTTCTTCTTCTTCTTCTTCTTGTTCTTATTCTTGTTCTTCTTCTTCTTCTTCTTCTTCTTCTTCTTCTTCTTCTTCTTCTTCTTCTTCTTCTTCTTGTTCTTCTTCTTCTTCTTCTTCTTGTTCTTCTTCTTCTTCTTCTTCTTCTTCTTCTTCTTTTCTTCTTCTTCTTCTTCTTCTTCTTCTTCTTCTTCTTCTTCTTCTTCTTGTTCTTCTTCTTCTTCTTCTTCTTCTTCTTCTTCTTCTTCTTCTTGTTCTTCTTCTTCTTCTTCTTCTTCTTCTTCTTCTTCTTCTTCTTAGCGTTCTTGAGTTCATCATCTTGTAGTCTTCTTTCTTCTTTCTTTTCTCTTTTTCACTGATACCGAAAAGGTGTCGTGAGTTATATCATTTGTCGTTCTTTAACTGCTCGAACTGTCTGAATTAGTTATTTTCCTTTGTTGTTACATGTCTCTGTCACTGCATCTATCCATCTTCTTCTAGGTCTTCCTCTTGGTTGTTTTCCATGCGTTCTCGAGAAGAACGCCCTTGATGGTGGTTGGCAAGGATTCATTCTGATCAGGAGGCCCAACCATTTAAGTTGTTGTTGCTCTATATATTCTTGGTAGGGTTTTATTCCTACCATTTTTCTGATGGTTTCATTTGGTATTCTATCTCTTCTTGTGTTGTTTGTTACTTTTTTCAAGCATCGCAACTCACATGCATCAATCTTTCTTACATGTGATTTAGAAATGGTCCATGTTTGACATTCATAGCACAAAGTTGGTATGAAAATGCTATTTATAATTTGTTGTTTTGATTGTATATCATGATAGATGATGATTTCTATCATCTTGTAGTTCCTGTGTTATTTTGTTAAAAACCCTTCTAAATACATCATCCATCAACCTTCCATACCTATCTATTATCACTATATTTATCAAAATTATACGTATTAAAGAATAAATATATCTCTCTCCCTCTCTGTGTCATTCCATGAAACACTACATACGATGCTAAAACAGCAGCCTTAACAACGACCGCGCTTAAAAACACGAGCTACGAGACTGGGTAATTTAATAGAAAAGTTGCAACTATCCAATGTTTATTTTTTTTATTTCTTACATTTCCAGCCGGTTTTCTTTCTGACATTTGTGCTTGTGTGTTTTGCGATTCCGAGGAAATCCGAGCTTTCCTAAATGGATCTTTGTTTAATTATACCCGGAGGCTGTTGCTATTTCGAGATATAAATGTAATTTTGATGTAATTACTGTAGCATAAATCGATATATACATACATACATATATATATATATATATATATATATATATATATATATATATTGAAACTTGATGACGGCACAGAAAACGAAAATAATTAGCAAAGGATGTGCTTTTCACAAAAAATAACAATTTTTGGGACATATTAACAGAAGCTATAGTTGAATGAAAGGAGCCGAGATAGCTCAGTGGTTAGTGAACTGGACTATAAAGGACAAGAGGTAGGGTTCGATCCCAACCGACGGCTTCCGGGTTCACCCAGCCTTAAATGGGTACCGGATTTTTTTCTGGGAAAGTAAAGCAGCACGGACGTAATACCGACCACATTACCCCAAAAATCATGTGCTGAAGGTCTGTAAAATATAGGGTCACTAACACCATATTCCCCTAAACGCCACTTGGCTTGACGGGGGTACTTTACTTTACTTATGAGTCAAACATAAGAATGAATGCCCCATACGCAACAGGTACTGATGTAAACTTTGAGAGTTTTCCTCTTCATTGATGCCTTTTATTTTATCACAGACAATTTTGTTGTAATCGGTTAGGTCAAGGAAAAGAAATTAATAAAAATGCGAAGCTGCAGTAAGGCTAATTGTATGGAGAAATGAAAAAAAAAAATATAGAAAAAAAAGTTTAAAAAATGGTTATGTTTCCTTTACGTAATAAATGGACGAAAAAAATTAAAACATTTCGGCTCAATAAGCCTTCAGCAGGAACAAACATACATCACATACGGAGATATTAAGTAAAATATATATATGTGTGTGTGTGTGTGTGTCATATCGGCATCTTCTAGGCTCACAGTCTTAAAATGCTTCCGTTTTTAGGGTGCAGTTGATGGAGGGGAGGGAAAAAATGGTACTTGCGTAATGCTGACGACATTGCAGAAAAACATATGTTGATGGAGTAAAATATGGACACTAAATATTCTTCATATGTCAGGAAACCTAGCTGGTTTTAGCACATGTCAGATTAGGTTCCAGCATCTCATTCTGACGTCATCATTATTTATTGTATCTTTTCTAACATTCTTGTTTATGTTTTGCTTTCAAGCAGCTCAGCTCAAATGTTTTGATGTTTCATTCCTGGACTTTAGAAAATGATTATTATTTTTTTTTTTATATTGATAACACAGGGTTCATGGAAATATGCGAACTGTCGTTTTTTTTTTTTTTAAAGATTTTATGAGATGAATATATTATTGTGCAATGACATCATCATCATGTTGCATGTCCCTTTGAAATATAACTTCCATGACAGCTACTCTGATATTTTTTGGGCAAGATGTCCAGCGTCTGCAACAGTCAGTCTCAGCACATCAATGGTGTCTTACATCTATGTTCTTCTTTGTATCATTCTCTCTCTCTCTCTCTCTCTCGTATACCTGGTACCGTGCCCTCCATAATGGTCATCTCTAAGTTATCATGTCAACGTGACCAAAGTATTTTATTTTTTGTGTTTCATGGGTTTTTTTTTTCCTCTTACCAGTTTTTTCTTTTGTTTTAAGTTCTTGTAAAATTTACCTACTTCTCCTTTTCATTGTTCATGTCATTCTGAGTATTTTTCTAAAACACTTGCATTGGAAAACAGAGAAGTTTTAAAACAAATCTTGTAACTGTCCACGTTTTACAGCCACATGTTGCTATGGGTAAAAGACAGGTTCTTAGAAAACTTAACTTTTGAAAAATATCTGTTTATTTCCATAGTTTGTGCAGTTGTTTTCCCTTTATCCATAGCTACGGTAGGGCTTCTTGCACTCTTCTTGGTAGTCTTCTGTTGTTTGTTAGCAGTGACCAAGATACTCAAAACGGTTTCCTGTTTTCCATTTTTTACAATTACAACACATAAACGATTTTACATAGTTTTTAATTGTTGTAAAATGTTTTTAACTTAAGACGAATATGTTATTTTTCTATATTACATAGGATTGCCAATATCATTGTCTCAGTGATCTTTATTTGGGGGACAATATAATATTTGATAGATCAATATGTTGGCTTTTTTTAAAACATGAATGTCCATAGTTCAGTCTTTTATGAAAATAATTCCCATGGTCTGGAATTCGAAGACTAATCTAGGAAAGATACTATTGACATATGCGAACTAGAAAATATACCTACTTATGTGGTTTCTGTTTTCATTCTGCAAATTAACATGATGTATGTTTCAGAAGAATACTGAAGTGAAGTTGTGGCATGCTGCGAATTCATTTATTATTCTCTGATAAAATACCTGTGTTTTCACATAACGTTTGTAATGCACGCAAGCTCTCTCACTCCAGTTATTAACTTAATTTCATCGACCAGGCCACCATTTTATTTTTACTATACACTTTGATGAACTGTACGATGCTCTATAATTTTATAGTGAGTGGTTCTATATTAATTGTTTAATGTGCCCTAAAGATGATTTCTATCTACTCTAAAGATATTTCCTGCTATATAAATTGGCTGTTAATGTTACACTTGTCTTAGAGTGTACCACACATTCTTTATCTAAACCAGTTGAACATTATTCAGCAGATAATTAGAGTTTTAACAACGTTTTTCTTTTGTGTGTTTGAGCAAATATTTACCTGTTAGTGGTCTACTCCTGTATCTGACACACAATGTTTACCTGTTAGTAGTCTACTCCTGTACCTGACACACAATATTTACCTGTTAGTGGTCTACTCCTGTACCTGACACACAATATTTACCTGTTAGTGGTCTACTCCTGTACCTGACACACAATATTTACCTGTTAGTGGGGTACTCCTGTACCTGACACACACAATGTTTTCCTGTTATTTGTCTACTCCTGTACCTGACACACAATATTTACCTGTTAGTGGTCTACTTCTGTACCTGACACACAATGTTTTCCGTTAGTTGTCTACTCCTGTACCTGACACACAATGTTTTCCTGTTAGTTGTCTACTCCTGTACCTAACACACAATGTTATCCTGTTAGTTGTCTACTCCTGTACCTGACACACAATATTTCCCTGTGAGGGGTTTACTCCTGTACCAAGCTGCCGTAAATATTCACAAGTAACCTATTATAATGCAACAGCTAAACTTTTATCTCTTAATTGTTCTTAATTATTTCAATATTTAATCATCAATTCTAAGAGATTTGAGTTGTCTGTTTTTAACTTCTTCAATCTCTTCATCTTCTTAATCATCCTATAACCCTGGGGATCGATGGGGCACCACTAACAGATAGTCAATCTGCATCGTTTCTCTTCAGCCATCCTTTGGGTGTCTGCAAAGTCGATTCCTTTACAACCTTTGATGGTATCTTCTCATTTATTTCTCCGCCTACCTCTCCTATGTATGTACACACACACACACACACACACACAAACACACAAACACACACAAGTGTATGGAACTTCCGATCAATATGGCGGATAGGCGGCAGGAACCATTGAGGCTCAGTCTAAAAAGTGTTCCTTCTTGCAGTTTCCTCATATTCCAAGTCTGGCTTGCTAACGGAGCTACTGAGTTTAGTGCTCTGTGCACACCGTGAGCTGTGTTTTTTCATCCAGATCGTGTTTCGATATTCCGTTTACTTACGATGAATGGTGATATCGTATGACGAAGGACAGTTCATCTGCGTTCACTTTCGGTGCCGCTTGCCCTCATATCTTTTGACGTATTCTGTAGCTGCTATTATAGGGACTGCAGCTGCCTTTCTTTGTTTGAATCCTTCAATGAGATGAGTTTAATTCGGATGATTCCACTGGCACGGGCAGTTGAGCAATTATGGATTTTCATTCGTTTGCAGTGATACCGGGGTCTTTGACTAACCATAACTTCATTTTTTACTCGGTCACTTCAGACTCTTAAATAATGTTTATGATTCATCAATCGTTTTCATATATGAGTGTTTCCTTGAGTACCGACTGAAATGAAAATGTCTGAAATTTTCTTGCCTACTGGCATCTATTACGTATTCATTAAATAGTTATGTTCTCCTTAATAATTGCGAAAATACTGAAGCATTTCCTTCTAATGTGTAGATGTGAGGCTTTTAAAAATGTTTTGTAATTTGTTTGCATATAAATTTGCTAGTTGTTCTCTGCATTTTCTCTGCGAATCTTCTTTCCTTTTCTTGTTTAAGTACTTCTCATTTCTTCTGAAAACTGGTGTGCTGTATTTTATTTATTTATTTATTTTTTTGCGTCGCCAACTTTCACCTCTGACGACGTCTTTATAAAAAAAGGAACTGCATTTTGCTTGTTAAACCATTTTGTCATGGCAGCCCTGTGCACAGGGTTCCTAACCGTCTTCAGAGATACTCATATTTTTTTCCGTCCATGACTAATTGACGTTTCAAACCGCAGAGAGAAATCACAAATAAATATCTCAATGGTGCAGCCGAGATTTGAAATCATAACCTCTCTGTCTCGAGACCGGTGTCTTGCTTCGAGACCAACCAGTTCCCCTCGTGTGCTGTATCATCTTCCTGGGCTGTGGATTTTACGCAGGCCTGGCAAAATACCTTTTTGACATTGGTAATCATTATGACAAACAAAAATTAAATTAATAAACCAAGAATATGTAACTTCATGTATAGTATAGTTATCATTATTGATTCGACTGAAAAGTTCACATTGAATTGTTATTGAGAAGAGTGTTAGCGCGGAGATAATGATCTAAGAACGCATCATGTACAGCTGGCTAAGAAAATAGTAACTATAGTCATACGCAACGTTATGCAGTATATGTGAACTTAAACTCACATACGGTAAATAGTATGTTCTCGCAGTAGCGGAATCTGTTGATATAAACACTTAATATTGTGCTAATCTCTTAGTAGGACATGAAAACATTTCTCTAGCAGAACTCGCGAAATAAGAAAGCCATTTTGGCTCCCAACATCGCCATCCTAGAACTAAAAGACAACGGTTTGAGGCTAATCTTTGACATCAACGAATTGTGTTACCTGGTCGCAAAGTTTCGAGTTTTAGGGACCAGTAATTTGCATTCCTTTTTTTTTTTTTATTTGCTTCCTCGATGTCTGCAAATCAAGTGTCAGTTGTTAACGTGTTGGATCAACTGAGGATTTCCGACATGGAACGAACCAACAATCATTGAATTCTCATGCCACTTCGCTACACAGATGTACTTCCCGGGGATTGGGGAATTATCTCAGCGAGTTCAGAAAAAAAAACATCACGGAGAATTCATCCCTGTGAGAATTCTTTACAGGTAAAAGTCGTTTTGGAATAATTCATAGCAGAAAAATTCATCGCGGAGAAAATGTTTTCTTTTTTTGACAACCGATATCACATAAACAGTTGACTTATATTTGCTGCGTGAGCGAATGTGTTGTCATTATATCACTCTGGAAAGTGAGAACTGATGGAACATTTAAAACAGTGCCATCACTTTTCAACAAGCATATCCCATCCGTGACGTCATGCATGGCAGTGTGATTCCTGTGGTGTTTATTATAATGGTAAGAAAGACTGACGATTCATAAGTCACATTTCTGACTGAATTGAACAATCTCGAGCCAGGTTTCTGCCCTACAAAATATCATAACTGATCATAACAGGACGCACAATAACGCGTTCCGCAAAGCATTTCCAAATATCTCTTATAAAGGGTGTTTCTTTCAATTTTTAACAAGAAGCACTTTTAGAAGCATTCGGGTTAAATGGGCTTCAATAAATGCATGAGATAAAGCAGAATTTACTTTGAAAACGCCCATTATTGTAGTTCCGACGTTTGTCTCTGAAAGTGATGTACTTTAGAAGCTTGTACGAAGAAATTCACACGATCAGAAAACACCGTGATTGAACAGTTAAACATCGGCAAGTAGTGGTCCAATACCTAATCAGCTACGTCATCGAATTCCTGAGACGTCTTGCACATAATATCTAATTTTGAGTGTTGGTATATTTGACAAACATTTTGTATTATTGGTTAATTATACGTATTAACATAATATTTCTGCTGTTGATTCTGGTAACTGTTATTAATTTTTTTACCTGTATTAAAAGATATATATATATCAAAGATATCTGATGCGATTGAATGCGATGCTCATCGCACAATAAGCCTTATGAGCCACATGACTAAGATATTGCTAAGAATCATCATGCGAAGAGTGCGAAACAAAATCAATCCAGAAATTAGTTACGAGCAGTGTGGTTTTGTTAAAGGTAAAGGAACGAGCAATGCCATATACATCATAAGATCTTTAGTAGAAAGAGCCATATAGGTTAAAACAGATCTATACCTATGTTTCATAGATTATACCAAAGCATTTGACAAAGTAAAGCACCAAGAAATAATTAAAATTTTAGAAGGCATAAACGTAGACAGCAAAGATCTAACAATAATAAAGAACAAGTACAGGCAACAAACAGCGGTCATAAGAACTGGAAATCAATTGGAAATGTATCAACAAATAAAACAAAGTGTTAGGCAAGGTTGTGTGCGGTTACAAAGTTTGTTTAATATGTATAGTGAGATTATTTTAAGATCCATAAGGGGAATGCCTGGAATAACAATAGGAGGTCATAATATAAATAATCTAAGGTATGATGATGCTACAGTCTTAATCGCAAAGACTGAAAATGAGTTACAAAAAATGTTAGACATTATAGTGAATGAAAGCAAAAATAAAGGACTCAGCCTCAATAGCAAAAAGACAGAAGTAATGGTAACAACAAAGAAAAAGACATCACCTCAGTGCAAAATAAAGACAAGTGGAACAATATTAAAACAGGTAAATGAATTTAAATATGTGGGAACTTTGTTAACTTCAGACGGAAAATGTACAACAGAGGTGAGATGCAGAATGGTTCAGGCAAAGCAGCTTTCCAAAAAATGAGGAAGATACTATGCATTCCATTTTTGACAATAGCAACAAGAAAAAGAGTTTTTAAATGTTATGTAGAGCCAGTCTTAGCATATGGACGTGAATCATGGAGAATAAGACAACAGAGTAGAAAATCACTGGAGGCTGTAAAAATGTAGTTTTACAGAAGTATGTTGAGAATACCATGGACAGCTAAGAAGAGTAATGAGCACGCTCTGTAAGAGGCCACAGCAAAAATAGAGCAAATTCCCAATATTAGGAAGAAACAATCATCATTTCTTGGTCATGTAATGAGAAGAGAACAACTGGAATATATTGTAACAACTGGGAAAATTGAGGGACGAAGAGACAGAGGGAAACAAAGAGAAAAGATACCATACATCTTAAGAGAATGGCTTGCCAGAAGGTCAACAACAGAAATGATAAATAACTGTCGAGATCGAATGTTATGGAGAGACATGATCACCTACGCCAGCAAGCCCGGTACATGATGATATATACATATATATTCTTCTGCTTTCCTTCCTTTGCTTTTCAGTGTCCACGGGAGATCTAATTTGCGGTCTTTTGCTTATCTGTTGGCATCTGCTGCTTGGGTCTGGTGTTCTTGCAACGTTGATTGAAGGCTCGTGTTGTCGTTCTGCCTTGTCAAGTGGTCAAACCATTGTATCTGTTGTTTCTATATATATATATATATATATATATCATCATCATCATCATCATCATCATCAAGTACCGTGCCTACTGGCGTAGGTGATCAATTTTCTCCACAATTTTCAATTTTCGGCAGCTATTTATCATTTCTGTTGTTGACCTTCTGCCAAGCCATTCTCTTAAGCTGCCTGTTATTTTTTCTCTCTGCTTCCCTCTATCTCTTCGTCCCTCAATTGTCACAGTTGTTACAATATATTCCAGTATATTCCAATATATTCCAGTTGTTCTCTTCTCATTACATGGCCAAAAAAATAATGATTGTTTAGGCGACTATGGACATGACAAAAAAGTACACAATCAAATTGATTTTATACTGTCACAAAGAAGATTCAGGAATGGGCTAACATCTGTTAAAATATGGCCTAGAGCAGATTGCAATAGTGACCATGTATCAGTAGTTGGAAAGATAAGAATAAAACTGCGGAAGACACATAAATCCCCAAGAAATATGAAATTAGAACTGCATATGCTTAGAGCAGGTAGACAGGTAGACAGATGAGTGATAAGTACAGTACAATAGTACAAAATAGATACAATGCTATTGAGAAAATACAGGACATCGATGAACAGTGGGAAATTCTCAAACAATCGATTCAACAAACATCAAAAGAAGTAATACCAGTGATTAAAAGAATCAACAAAAAGAAATGGATGATAGAAGAAATATTAGAACTAGTGGACGAAAGACGAAAACATAAGAAATAAGAACGGACATACAAAATATTGCACAAAGAGATCCAGAACAAATGCAGAGAAACTAAGGAATGATGGTTAAAGCAGAAATGTGAAGGAATAGAAAAACAACAAAAGAAAGACTGAAAATGTATGCGCAATCAGTTAAATGAATTAACAAGAAGAAAAGAAGTCAAAATTTCAGGATGTGTGAAATCAAAGAAAGGAAATATAATAATGGGATAGGAGAAGATAATGTAAAGATAGACAGAATATATCAGTCAACTCTATAATGATAAAAGAGCAGAGCTAAACAATTCAAACAAAGACACAGACCCATTGATAATGCAGAGTGAAGCTGAGGACGCAATTCAACACATGAAAAAAGACAAAGCGCCAGGTCCCGGCAATATAACAATCGAAGAGATAAATGCATTAGGAACGCTGGGAGTACAAGTCATAACAAAATTACTCAATGCCATATATAACACTGAACACATACCCGAAGATCTACTAAAATCTATCTTTGTAGCCATACCTAAGAAGTCAGGCGCCACTGATTGTGAAGACCACCGCACTATTACTGTCTCATGAGCCATATGACTAAAATATTACTAAGAAAAACCATGAGACTTATCATGAACAAAATAAAACCAGAAATAAGCGAGGAACAATGTGGATTTGTGGAAGGAAAGGGCACCAATAATGCATTATACATCTTAAAACATTGATAGAAAGATCTATAGAGGCAAAGAAATATATATGTATATATATTTATATATAGAAAGATCTATATATATATATATCTTGCTTTATAGACGACACAAAAGCATTTGACAAAGTAAAGCTTGTGGAAATAATCAATATGCTGGAGAAATTAAACATTGATGGCAAGGATCTGCAAATCATATAAACATGTACTGGCAACAAACAGCAGCTACACGAATTAGCAACCAAACAAGACAACTCCAATATATAAAACAAGGAGTCAGACAAGGTTGTGTTCTGTCGCCGGATTTGTTTTCACTTTACAGTGAAAATATTATAAAATCAATAGTAGATAAAAAAAGGAATTAAAGTCAACGGTCACAACATAAATAATTTGCAATATGCGGATGACACAGCCTTAATAGCAGAGGATGAACTACAAGAAATGATAGACATAATATTAAAAGAAAGCAACAAGAAAGGTCTAAGTCTGAATAGTAAGAAAACAGAAGTAACCGGTATATCAAAGAAACAATCATCACCATCATGCAGCATAAAAATAAACAGGACAAATCTGAAACAAGTGCAACGTTTGAAATACTTGGGCACAATAATAACATCAAATGGAAGATGCACAACAGAAATAAAAATCAGAATAGCTCAGGCCAAAGTAGCATTTCAGAAAATGAAAAATATCTTATGCAACATATTTGTGTCAAAAGAAGTAAGAAAGAGAGTTCATCGATGCTACATAGAACCAATTCTGACCTATGGAAACGAAGAATCATGATACAGTTGGCAAACATATGAAAAACTACAGACAGTAGACAAACATATGAAAAGACGATTAGCGGCCACAGAGATGGGATTTCTCAGAAGAATGTTGAAAGTTCCCTGGACAGCTAAAAAAACGACTGAGGAAATTCTCAATGAGGCCAACACAAAAAGGGAGCTCTGAATAAACATCAGAAAGTAACAATCAACATTTTTCGGACACATCATGAGAAGAGGAACGTTGGAATACTTGATTACAACTGGCAAAGTACAAGGAAAGAGAGATCGCGGACGACAATGAGAGAGAATGCTAGATAGCTTGGTGTCATGGCATGGCAAACAGTCAAATAAAAAAAACTGATACGATGCACTGTAGATAGAAGATTGTGGAAGGACATGATCGCCTACGCCAACCGGTATGGCACATGATGATGATGATGATGAATTTTCCAATTAATATATATATATATATATATATATATATATATATATATATATATATATATATATATATATATCTAATGTATCCAACGATTAATTTTTTCCTGCTATGAGTTTTCTTGCAATTTTTTCGTGATGAATTTTCACGGAGATTAATTTTTTTATGATGAAATTTAGGTACGATGAATTTTTCAAAGATTCTGTTTTTTCCGTGAGCTCTATTTCAATACCCACATTCCTGTACGGCTACCAGGGCCATGTTCACGGTGAGTGGAGAAAGTAAGCTCCTGTCACAAACCACTCATGTCGTAGGAGACGACTCAGGAGGTAGAGGTCAAGGTCTTTTTGAAGTTGAAGCCATTTTCTGTGCTTTCCCTGGTATGTGGCGGGCGTGCTTCATACAGAGGAATGGTCTGAGATAGTGATTTGAGCAGTATGGAGTTGTCCGTTTGTCAATGAAAACGTTCTATCAAGCAAACTAAACTTAATCTCAATGACAACACAACCACATCACATTTTTAAAAAAATGCACGACAATCTTAATATTTGCAACATTGCAGCTTTGGATTAGCTATTACAGGTGTCACTCGTGATTAGTCTCAGTCAGCAGCAGTCACCGAGGAGATGTCGATTATCTTCGCGAGTAATGACGCACAATTAAAATGTCGATACACACAATATTCCTTTGCACTTTCTTTCACCACCAGCAGGAAATCGCAAATAATACAAGGCAAACAAGGAGTAATGATAAAATCGACATTTTTCCTTCGCCCGGATACCGCCTGTGAGATTCCGGGAGCGAACAGGAATCTATAAACAGATCTGTCTCCCCAGGCAGTTTATTGCTATAAATAAATGTCCGCGACTGTTACTTCTATGAGTAAAAGTAAAGAGTAAAGTGCCCCCGTAATGCCAAGTGCCGTATAGGGAATATGGTGTTAGTGACCATAAATTTTACAGATCTTCGGCACATGATTTTTAGGGTAATGTGGTCGATATTACGCTCGTGCCGCTTTACTTTACCAGAAAAAATCCGGTACCCATTAAAAGCTAGGTCAACCTGGAAGCTGTCGGTTGGGATCGAACCCTACCTCTTGTCCTTTGTAGTCCAGTTCACTAACCATTGATCTATCGCGGCTCCCTTATTTATATGAGATAAACTAATATAGTGTCAGTACAGCCATTCGCAAGGAAAAATTAAACAATAAATAACTTGAGAACAAAATATGAAAAGAGGTATGTTTAACATTTTACTTAATAAGTATATGGTTTGTTAATAAGAGATAGATAATAAGTGAACGACTCAAATTAGAACAACGTTTCAACTAAATAGGCCTTCGGGGGGAACAAACTTACAATACACAAACACATATCTATTTAAATTTTATATATATATATAAAATAATTTTTTATTTATTTTTTTTTGGGCGTATGCTAGCTTTTACATCTGACGAAGTCCCTAGAGACTAGGAACTGAATTTTGCGTGTTAATCCGTTTTTCCCTGACAGTCGTGTGCATAGGGGCCCCTCGCCACATAGGCAGATAACTCCGTCGATGGGTAATAGACGTTCCAAACCGGACCACACTGCTGAGACCAGGGGTGGTTGCCTTAGAGAGAAATCATAAATAAAAATCCTAACCGGTCCAGCCGGGATTTGAACCCACAAGCACTCTGTCTCGTGGCCGGCGTCTTTCCCCGAAACCAACCTGTCCCCCATTTAAAATATATGTACTAGAGTAAACACGTAGGACTATATAGAAACATATTTACATATAAAAGTAGCAGCGGCATTGTACTAGTAGGGTTAATGCCAAGACATTCATATAAACGCATAAAGATACGAAGCTGCAGTGAAGCTAATTGGTAGAGGCATGCGGTCATCATTGCAGTTGGCATTGTTTCACGACATCAAAAAGATCACACATTTCGTATTTTGTTTTTGAAGGAATTTGTTTCATGTTTGCGAAAGTCTACGTACAATCAATCTGCTTTAGGTGACTTTTGTGGGAAAACGCCATGCTAAGCTGCTTGTTATCATCTCAAAGTGGCATTCTAGTCCTAATCGTATAAATTGTTCAGCATTTGTGGATGACGATATCATGAGTCTTGTAAAAAAAAAAAAACTATCTTTACGACACATAGTACCATTGCTGGTGTATGTCGGGGGCAACGATATAACCAGAGGGATAAAGGCCGCTTGGTCAAGCAGTCGCCACGACGTGTGAGACTCAGGATTTTTATTTCACCCCCGATAGAAAAAAATCCTTTCTGTCTACCGGGGGTTTCAAACACCATACGTCAGCTTTTCAGCCAGCGGAACAGTGGTTTTAGCCTCACGGCCACGCGCACCTCATGAGCCTTGTACATTCAATTAATTCATTAAATTAATATTTTACGAGAGTGGCTTGAACTTGTGACACCAAATTAAAAATGTAATAATTCTAGCTAAGTAAATATTTTTGTCTGAATTATGTTTTAACCTTAATACTTGAAACAAGGAGATAAAAGAGTGGCAAAGAGAAGAGTTTCTGGGGTGCATTATTCATTTTTGAACTACAATTTTTTTTTAATTTAGAAGATACACCATATTCTAATCACGTTGAATGCATAATATAAAGTGCATGTTCATTTTATCATATCATATCATATCATATCATATCATATCATATCATATCATATCATATCATATCATATCATATCATATCATATCATATCATATCATATCATATCATATCATATCATATCATATCATATCATATCATATATCATATCATATCATATCATATCATATCATATCATATATGTGTTGATAAAATAAACATGCCCTTTATATTGTGCATTCAACGTGATTAGAATATGGTGTATCTTCTAAATTAAAAAAAAAAATGTAGTTTTAAAAAAAAATCATATAATATCTGTGTTGAAACTCATCAGCACAAACACAAAACTTAGACTATTCAAATCAAACGTTCTATCTACCCTTATGTCTGCATGTGAGAGCTGGAAAACAACAAGAGACATAGAAACAAAGTTGAACGCATTCAAATATAAATGTCTAAGGAAAATACTTGGTATAGCATGGAACGAATTCAACACAAACGAGGAAATTAGAGAAATCGCCAATCAACCACTAATATTTTCGGTAATTAAGAAAAGACGATGGTCATATGTTGGACATGTGATGGGGAGAGATAATAACCGAATAACAAAGCAAGTCATCCTGTGGGGAAACAACAGGTAAGAGAAACAGAGGCCGTCCCAGAGAGACAATGAGAAGAACATTGATCAGAGAAGCAAAAGCAGCAGGAATCGGCTCCTCAATGAGATAGAGTTGCTTGCACAGAACAGAGACAAATGGCGAGATTGATAAAAGATCTTTACAAGGATTGAAAACTGCTAAAATACAAATTTAGATAAGAGAAAGAGTATATGGATCTATGCCCTATGTTCCGGCTTCGGCTCGAATGGTCAATAGATAGATAGATAGATAGATAGATAGATAGATAGATAGATAGATAGATAGATAGATAGATAGATAGATAGATAGATAGATAGATAGATAGATAGATAGATAGATAGATAGATGGATGGATGGATGGATGGATGGATGGATGGATGGATGGATGGATGGATGGATGGATGGATGGATGGATGGATGGATGGATGGATGGATGGATGGATGGATGGATGGATGGATGGATGGATGGATGGATGGATGGATGGATAGATAGATGGATAGATAGATAGATAGATAGATAGATAGATAGATAGATAGATAGATAGATAGATAGATAGATAGATAGATAGATAGATAGATAGATAGATAGATAGATAGATAGATAGATAGATAGATAGATAGATAGATAGATAGATAGATAGATAGATAGATAGATAGATAGATAGATAGATAGATAGATAGATAGATAGACAGATAGATAGACAGATAGATAGACAGATAGATAGATAGATAGATAGATAGATAGATAGATAGATAGATAGATAGATAGATAGATAGATAGATAGATAGATAGATAGATAGATAGATAGATAGATAGATAGATAGATAGATAGATAGATAGATAGATAGATAGATAGATAGATAGATAGATAGATAGATAGATAGATAGATAGATAGATAGATAGATAATCTGTGTTGGTGTCAACTCTGATGAGTCTTCTTTGTGCTTGAAGCAATTCTTTTGGCTGTTAAAATCACATGTTGGTATCTCGTTAAGCTCCATTCAGGGTCCACCAAGTCTAGTACAATATTCTTTATAGAAAAATGTAGTTTGTAATTCACCTTCAAGTGTACAAAATAGTAATTACTTTAATTGATACATTAGAAATGGTTGAAGGAGAATTGAAACAAAAATATAGAAAGAATAGTATTTTAAAAGCTTTACGTGATTGATAGACTACACAAATTTGAACGACGCCTCGGCTCAATAGGACTTCATCATCATCATGTGCCATACCGGTTGGCGTAGGCGATCATGTCCCTCCACAATCTTCTATCCACAGTGCATCGTATAAGTTCTGTTGTTGACTGTTTTCCATGCCATGACACCAAGCTGTCCAGTATTTTATATCATTGTCGTCCGCGATCTCTCTTTCCTTTTTTTTAATGCCAGTTGTAAACAAGTATTCCAACTTTCCTCTTCTCATGATGTGCCCGAAAAATGTTGATTGCTTCTTTCTGATGTTTTTTTTTAAGAGCTCCCTTTTTGTGATGGCCTCATAGAGAACTTCCTCATTGGTCTTTTTAGCTGTCCAGGGAACTTTCAACATGCTTCTGAGAAATCCCATCTCTGTGGCCTCTAATCGTCTTTTCATTTCAATAGGCCTTCAGCAGGAACAAACAAACCACACATACACATAGATATGCAAGTAAAAAAATAATCCGGCATAGCTAAATAGTAATGAAACATCCAAAACAAATTTCTTCCCTGTTTCGTGGACAGTGGCCGGAACGAGAAAGAGAGAATCGTTTCGCATTTGTATGCGTTCATTTGCATTTCTTCTCAATAATCCTAGAAATGGTTGAAGTAGGAAGGGAAACCCGGTTCCAAAGGATATGATATTATGAAGTCGGATTTATGGGATTAAAAGTCGAAAATGTCGCAAAAATTGTAAACCACGATAATACACAACCAACAAACTGAATGCTTATCATTGCAACTACACAGGGCGCAGCGATTTTTGCGAAACGGAGAATAAATGGCACGATCCAGAATTGATCCCTTCACAAATCAAACATCATCAAATTGTCTATCTCATTGACAAACAACAACCAGCACATCATCTACCTCCTGGACAGATCAACACTCAGCACATCATCTACCTCCTCGACAGATCAACACTTAGCACATCATCTACCACCTCGACAGATCAACACTTAGCACATCATCTACCACCTCGACAGATCAATACTCAGCACATCATCTACCATCTCGACAGATCAACACTCAGCACATCATCTACCACATCGACGGATCAACACTCAGCACATCATCTACCATCTCGACAGATCAACACTCAGCACATCATCTACCACCTCGACAGATCAACACTCAGCACATCATCTACCACCTTGACAGATCAACACTCAGCACATCATCTACAACCTCGACAGATCAACACTCAGCACATCATCTACCTCCTCGACAGATCAACACTCAGCACATCATCTACCACCTCGACAGATCAACATTCAGCACATCATCTACCACCTCGACAGATCAACACTCAGCACATCATCTACCATCTCGACAGATCAACATTCAGCACATCATCTACCATCTCGACAGATCAACATTCAGCACATCATCTACCACCTCGACAGATCAACACTCAGCACATCATCTACCACCTCGACAGATCTACACTCAGCACATCATCTACAACCTCGATAGATCAACATTCAGCACATCATCTACCACCTCGACAGATCAACACTCAGCACATCATCTACCACCTCGACAGATCAACATTCACCACATCATCTACCACCTCGACAGATCAACATTCAGCACATCATCTACCACCTCGACAGATCAACACTCAGCATATCATCTACCACCTCGATAGATCAACACTCAGCACATCATCTACCATCTCGACAGATCAACATTCAGCACATGATTTACCTTCTCGACAGATCAATACTCAGCACATCATTTACCACCTCGACAGATCAAAACTCAGCACATCGTCTACCACCTCGACAGATCAATACTCAGCACATCATTTACCTTCTCGACAGATCAATACTCAGCACATCATTTACCACCTCAACAGATCAACACTCAGCACATCATCTACCACCTCGACAGATCAACACTCAGCACATCATCTACGTTCTCGACAGTTCAATACTCAGCACATCATTTACCACCTCAACAGATCAACACTCAGCACATCATCTACGTTCTCGACAGATCAACACTCAGCACATCATTTACCACCTCAACAGATCAACACTCAGCACATCATCTACGTTCTCGACAGTTCAATACTCAGCACATCATTTACCACCTCAACAGATCAACACACAGCACATCATCTACGTTCTTGACAGTTCAATACTCAGCACATCATCTACGTTCTCGACAGATCAACACTCAGCACATCATCTACCACCTCAACAGATCAACGCTCAGCACATCATCTACCACCTCAACAGATCAACACTCAGCACATCATCTACCACCTCAACAGATCAACGCTCAGCACATCATCTACCTCCTCGACAGATCAACACTCAAGACGCACATTTAATTATTGTTGCAGTCGTCCCAGAACTCTTGCCCCAAATACATTAACGTATTACACCAACGATACCTGTTTTATTTCCTTGGTTGATTCATTGTAACATTATTCATCCAACAACCGATGGGCTCTGCCATTTGACTCATATAATGCTACCTGAAAGTGATTATGACTTGTTTTGTTGCTTACAGATTGTTTAATTTAACAAGTCTCCCTCTTTTGATCTAACAAAACCACACGACGAACATTGTATAATACGACGATCAAACAACTGGCATTCAGTCAGGATTATGCTTTGCCTGCTTTCTGTTCATGCTAATGTTAAATTGTATATGTTGACTCATTATTGAATACAGAGTCAAACAATGGCGCTCTGATCTCTCATTTACAAGACGTCAATTCGGTCTTTGAAATTAGGACTCAGTGATCTATTGTTAGATCTCTTTTTCCTATATTTCCCACGTTACATGAATTCAGCTTTTATAAGATTAAAAAAAGCAGGCAATTCACTTGTAATAGAATTGATATGTGAAAATTAAAAAAGATATATTAAGTGACATAAAGGAAGACTATTCTATAAAACAAAACAATATATATATATATATATATTTATATTGAAATGCAGGACCCCTTTGCTTGTGTTATTTAAAGAACTGGAAAGACACTAATAGGCAGTATATGAGCGACACTAGTGAGTCTAATCTCATGAGAACATCGTCATCTTCTCTGATAGCGAAACTCTTATTTCATCTTCTGCTTCTGTGTTCCCGCCCGCTATTAAAACTGAGATTTCATGGGCGTGTTTGTGATGGTTTCTGGCTTACAGCAGCTTCTTACACCAGAAGTCAGATTGAGAACATTTCAAACAGACGCTGCATTGTAAAGAAGGAGAGAAATATTATGTTACAAGGTCGTTGTTATTATCATCATCGTGTGTCACGTCGGTTGGAGTAGGCGATCATGTCCTTCCACAACTCTCTGTCCACAGAGCATCGCATCAATTCTGTTGTTCACTGGACACTACGCTACGAAATAAAAAGCTATCTAGTATATTCTCTACTTGTCGTCTGTGACCTCTTTCCCTGTATTTTGGCAGTTGTAACCAAGTTTTTCAAATATCCTTTTATCATGATGTGCCCGAGAAATGTCGATAGATTCTTTCTGATGCTTGTTATGAGCTTTCTTTTTATGTTGCCCTCTTTGAGTATATCATGGTTGATCTTTTCAGTTGTTCAGGGAACTTTCAACATTCTTCTGAAAAATCCCATCTCTGTGGCCTCTAATCGTCTTTCCGTTTACTTGTCTACTGTCCATAATACGCTTCCAGACGTCAGAATTGGTTCTATTTAGCACCAATGAACTCTCATTCTGACTTCTATTGACAAAGGCTTGTTGTACAAGATGCTTTTAATTTTCTGAGGTGGTTGTTTGACCTGTGCTATTCCGCTTTTTATTTATGTGGTACATCTACTGCATGAAGTTATTAGGCTGCCTAAGTCTTTCACTCTCTGCACTTGTTTTAGATTTATCCCGCTTTCTTTTATGTAGTATGATGGTGATGGCTATTTCTTTTTTTTTGTATGATAATTACTTCCGTTTTTTTTTTTTTGCTATTAGGCTGATATCTCTCTTGTTGATTTCTCTCACTATTATCTCTATCATTTCTTGTAGTTTATTATCAGTAAGACTGTGTCATTTCCATATCATTCATTGATCATTCGTTGTCATTCCATAGATTATTTTTACCGTAATTGTTGACTGTCATAAAGTAAGACATACTGTAAGAAAGGCTTCCTTCAGTGTCATGTGAAGCAAGTCTTGACCTATGGACAATCGAACGCCAAATGAGAAAATTGTTAGAGGCTACCTAAATGTAGCTATGGATAAGAAAGTTGAGAATACATAGATAGCTAACTAGAGCAATAGAGACGTGATAAAAGAAGCCAACGCACGAAAGCTTATATCCAACACCAGGAGGACACAATCATTATTTTTGGTTTTGAAATAAGAATAGAACTACTGCAATATATAGCGATGAAAGAAAAACTGAAGGAATAGAACAACTACGATATATTGGGAGAAAAGGAAAAAGAAAGATTAGAACAACTGCGATATATAGTGATGAAAGAAAAACTGAAGGAATAGAACAACTGTGATATATGGTGATGAAAGAAAAACTGAAGGAATAGAACAACTGTGATATATGGTGATGAAAGAAAAACTGAAGGAATAGAACAACTGTGATATATGGTGATGAAAGAAAAACTGAAAGGAGAAGAGTTCAAGGGAAACAAAAACAAAATATGCCAGCAGTTCATGAGAGCATGTTGCTGGAAATCAGCTTTAGAAATGATAATTGTACAGATAGAAAGTCATGGAGAGACATGACTCACCTATGCCATCAGACATATATCAGTAAATGCTGATAGTGAGTCAATGACTGTTTCTAGCTTATGCTCTATCCTGGGTCCCTTCTTTCAGCTTGTGCGGGCCATACGCGCACTTTCTAATAATCGACATGGCATGCGTACATTACTTCACATAAATCGAACGTTATCTATTCTGTTTGATCCCATAAGAACATACGGTATGTGAACAAATGTCACCTTAGCTGTCTTTTGTGTTACAATAGAAGGCTGTTTAGATAAATCCAACACTTGCATTTATAATGTCTGAGCAACCCAAACTATACAGACGAAGATGTTGTGCCTGATGGTGGTATAGTGCTAAAACAGTGTCACTGATGTTGATCTAATATTGCAGATGTTGACGAGAAACCTCAACTCTTACAGCCAGCAAAATGATTTGGCCGCGGGGAATGGTTTTCTTGATATCACAGTTTCTGTTGGAATATTTTTTATTGCCTGATATTTATTGATATTCCTTATCAATAGCGTGGTTAATCATTATCAATATTCAATATTAATAGTTATCAATAGTGCCGTTTTAGGAATTACAGAAAATCTCACATTTTTAGCCGGTCATTTTGAGGCGGACTGTTATCTGTTGCCTAACTGGCAGGTGAAGTGATCAACAACATTAAGTCTCTGACCTTGTCATGGCGACATCGAGTCACCTACCTCGTGTTATCGCAGCTGCTCAAAAGCCTGTAAAGCTCTAGGTAAGTGATTTACAACACAATATGTGTACACCAAACCATAAAAATAATAATTTTTAGGTTTATTCAAAAATATAAATTGCACAACTGCAGTTAAAAGGTGCAAGCCAGATTGTTACTGTAAAGAATGAGAATTGTTTATGATAATTTATGAGAATTGAATGCCAAGATGTAAGAATTAAGTGAAAAAATGAAGTTAAGAACAACTGTTTGAGATAGTTATTGACGCTTTGTGTCTTCACTTAACTGGGCAGGGGTTAATTTCAAAGCAACTTCTCTCATGCTAATTGTGCCAATACTATCGAGTTTGAGTTATCGTACGAGGTAGAAGGGAGACAAGACAACGTAAATCGTTATTATTACCTTGCCACTGAAGCATGAAGAATTAAAATCACCGGGAATTGTATTTCCAATAAAAATTGTAGCTTTGATTCCAGGAAAAATCCAGCCTCTTCGATGCACAGCTTTTTATTTTTGAAACAAGCGATAATTTGATTATCACAAAAGTAAATGTTTTAGCCCTTTAGTTTCTTGACACTCTAACAAGGTCGTGCCTATGTAGGTCATGACTCTCAGGTGTCGTCCTACTGCAGCATTCTAACCCAGAAAGCTCGCAAAAAAAAGTTATGATTAAATTAATTTCATATATGCTATGAAAAAGGCGTGGAGCCGCGATAGCTCAGCGGTTAGTGAACTGGACTACAAAGGACAAGGGGTAGGGTTCGATCCCAACCGACGGCTTCCGGGTTCACCCAGCCTTAAATGAGTACAGGATTTTTTTCTGGGAAAGTGAAACGACATGGGCGTAATACCGACCACATTACCCCAAAAATCACATGCTGAAGGTCTGTAAAATTTATGGTCACTAACACCGTATACCCTATACGCCACTTGGCGTGACGGGGGTACTTTACTTTTTACTTATGAAAAAGGCAGCTCCTAAAAAACATCAGAAAGAAAAAATCAATTTTTTTTTCGGGCACATCATGAGAAGAGGAAAGTTTGAATGCTTGGTTACAACAGGCACAGTACAAGGAAAGAGAGATCGCGGACGACAAAGAGAGAAAATACTGAATAGCTTGGTGTCATGGCATGGAAAACAGTCAACAACAGAACTGATACGATGCACTATAGATAGAAGATTGTGGAAGGTCATGATTGCCTACGCCAGCCGGTATGGTACATGATGATGATGATATGCTATCAGAATATGTTAGTTCAGACTCTCTCTCTCCCTCTCTCTCTCCCTCTCTCTCTCTCTCCCTCTTGATCGTTCCAGCTCCACCATATTCGCGTAAGTATCTTAGTACTTTTAGCCAACCATATTCTGGGTGAGAAATTCGATCTTATCAAAAGTCTATGCCTGCTAACTTTGATTCTCTTATCAGTGTTCTTTTAAGTATCTCTCTAGATCTTCCTCCTTTTTCTGTATGCTCATGTTTCCCATGAATGAGCCTATTTTGAAATTATTTTGCTCTCTCCTCAGAACATGCCAAACATATATCAATTTTCCCTTCCTCATTGTAAATGAGATCATTGTTGCATGCCCATTTCTCTTATCTCTACATTAGTTTTGTCTCCCATCTATGGAAGAGTTGGACATTGAACCAACCGTAGAGGAACTTAGCAAGGCCATAGATAGCTTGGCCACAGGCAAGGCTCCAGGACAAGATGGGATCCCTCCCGATCTGATTAAATCCTGCAAAAGTGCTACATCCCCTGCTTGAAGTACTACATCTATACTGAAAAGATAAGGCATTCCTCAAGATATGAGAGACTCCGTGATTGTAACTCTCTACAAAAATAAAGGAGATAGAAGCGACTGCAACAACTACAGAGGCATCTCCTTACTCAGCATAGTCGGCAAGACCTTCGCCAGAGTCATCTTAGGAAGGCTACAAAAACTCGCAGATCGCGTATATCCTGACTCGCAATGTGGCTTTAGATCCGGAAGATCAACTGCAGACATGATTTTCTCCTTACGTCTACTTCAAGAAAAATCTAGAGAGCAGAAAAAGCCTCACTTCATAGCCTTTATCGACCTTACAAAGGCATTTGACCTTGTCAGCAGGGAAGGTCTTTTCAAAATACTTTCCAAAATAGGCTGCCCACATACTCTACTGTCGCTAGTCAAATCGTTTCATGAGGACATGAAGGGCACCATCCAATACGACCGCAGCACATCACAACCCTTCGGCATACGCAGCGGTGTCAAGCAGGGATGCGTTCTTGCTCCAACTCTATTTGGAATCTTCTTCGCTGTTCTGTTAAAACATTCATTCTCACATGCGAATGAAGGAGTATATCCGCATACTAGATCCGATGGTCGATTGTTCAATCTCTCAAGACTAAAGACAAGATCTAAGGTCAGACATATCTCTATTAGGGATCTGTTACTATTAAATTGACACTCGTGTTGGTAAAGCTGCTACCACCTTGGCCCGCCTTTCTAGGCGTGTCTGGCAAAACAGTAAACTGGCAATTAAAACAAAAGCCGCAGTGTACAATGCCTGCATAATTAGTATCCTCTTGTATGGCAGTGAATCTTGGACAACCTATGTAAAGCAGGAGAGAAGGCTAAATGCATTCCATATAAGATGTCTACGCCGTATTCTTGGTATCACCTGGAAAGATAAAGTGACAAACGTGGAGGTCTTGACTTGTACAGGCCTACCGAATGATAGGCTGCTCAAACAACGTAGGTTACGCTGGCTTGGCCATGTACACCGTATGAAAGATGGCCGTGTACCAAAAGATATACTCTACGGACAACTGACAGATGGTAAAAGAACTAGGGGGCGCCCAAAACTTCGATTTGTAGATGTGTGTAAACGCAACATGAAGACTAAACATAAACCCTGCAGCATGGGAAGACATAGCTGCAGACCGAAATCTCTGTAAAAAAAAAACACTCTAAAGGTTCACCTCAAACAAGAAGCAGACAGATTCGTGGAGAAAGAGAATACACGGCGAAAGAAAAGAAAAGAAAAAATAACATTTCTAGGGACGCTGAAAAATCCATAGTCTACTATGAATGACTGAGGCTACTACATTAGTTTTGAATCCAGTCCATTGTACACAGAGTATCCTTCACAGGCATTTGTCTTCGAAGCGATCTGTCTTCTCTCAATCCCTTTTGTTGTTTTCCATCTTTCACATGCGTAGGTAAGGGTTGTCAATACATTTGAGTTGAATATTCTAAGTTAAGTTTTACTGCTCAGTATTTAAAAAAGGAATCGGCTCCCTCAATGAGATAGAACTGCTTGCACAGAACAGAGACAGATGGCGAGATTTGATAAAATATCTTTAAAAGAAAACTGCTAGAACAAAAATTCATATAGGAGAAGGTGTATCTTGGTCTACGCCCTATGGGCCGGTAACGGCTCGAAAGGTCAATAGATAGATAGATAGATAGATTTAAAAAATATGTATTCATATTTTGACAAGATTTTTTAACATTTGCTGCCATTTTTGCTATCCTGCTTGTTATATCTTTATTTGTTTCTTTGCCTTGGTTCATACTAGTTCAGACTGTTGTCTGCTTATTAGTGTTTCTGCTCATATTTGGATTATCAGATAATCAAAAGTGAGCAAGATGAATTCGGAAAAAAAATTTCACGATAGATCAGTGATCTGTATTTGTCAAAAGAAAATATGTTTAAATACTTAAACAATCAAGAGAATCAAAAAGAAATATATTGTGATTGGCAGAACAGTTGTCCATCAAGATAAACAAATTCATAATTTAATTGTGGAGAGTCACCTGTTTTATTTCATAGCTTTTCGTTGTCCTGATTTTGGTAGCGGCAAAACATTGTATGTTTAAATTGCAACTTTATGTTATCTAATGTGACAACAAAGATCCGACGTTTCAGCTAAAAAGAAAACTGACCTTCTACAATGACATATAAAATACACAAATTAACGATCCAACATTTGAACCAAAAAAGTGGCCTTCTTCCGGAGACATATGTAATACGCATATTCGGATCATTTTCTGGCGTATTTTATCATTGCAAGTATGTAAACACACCACTTTCTTTTTTTTTTTTTAAACACTTTTTAAATTTACTTCTTATCGTCTTACCGACAAATAGTCGGCAATGCTCAAGCTAGTTCCGTCTCCTCTGCTTGTAAGGACCCTCAGCACCTGTAGGTTTGTCTTGAATACAGTGAAAGTCGGATAAGTGAGTTAATGCAGCACCGACTTAATGAACAAATACCATCACGTCGTTCAAGAAACTTAAAACTCGATGGCTTATTTGCCCTGTTAGTTCGACACATATTTGACGTCACAAACATGCACTATGATTAACGACTCGTTACAAAGTATGGAGAGAAAGTACATATTTGAAAATGGTTTCACAAATTTCATTGATCTGCGTGATTTCTGACAACCTTATCTCTTTGAAGTTAATGGCACTGGTACGATCTCAGCTGTAGATCAAATTGACACCATGCACTAAAATATTATCCTAACTTAAAAGTATTTATTTCAATGGTTTTAAATAGAAAACTATACATAGATAGTTTTTATGAAACGACAAGGAGAGCAACCTGATTCTGTCAAATAAAAAAATGACTTACCAACCTTGTTTATGTGAGACAGTGTTGTCGCAATATGTTAAACTTTGCAATATGGCAACAAAACAATAAGCTATGAAAATAAACAGTAAAATTTAAGTACTTGCTTTAACAAAATATATGTGTTCAGTTTTGTAAGATAATTTAAACATCTAAATTACAAATGTAACGTTTCTGCTGAGAGGTCGTCTCCATGAAATGTATAAATAACCTGAGCGACCATTATCCGACAAGCCCAGACGGCAATATAGATCGTATACAACATACCAGAGTGGCTTTAGATTTAAGGTGTTCGTATTATTTTTAGGTGTTCGTATTATTTTTAGGTGTTCGTATTATTTTTAGGTGTTCGTATTATTTTTAGGTGTTCGTATTATTTTTAGGTGTTCGTATTATTTTTAGGTGTTCGTATTATTTTTAGGTGTTCGTATTATTTTTAGGTGTTCGTATTATTTTTAGGTGTTCGTATTACCAATTGAGAGGTAGACCACTGAATATCAACATAATTCAAGTGTATGCACCAACAAGTAATAGCGAAGAAGAAGACATTGACACTTTTTACAACGAGCTTGAGATGACCATGGAGCAGTGTAAGTCCCAAGAAATAACTATTATATTAGGGGATTTCGGTGCAATGGTAGGAACAGTTAAAGTGCAAAATGTGACTGCGGGACATGGCCTTGGAGAGACGAATGACAGAGGGGATAGATTGATAGATTGGGCAAAGACATGAAATGATGATAGGTAACACCTGGTTCAAACAACACCCTAGGCGACTATGGACATGGCAAAGCCCAGACAAAAAAGTACACAATCAAATTGATTTTATACTGGTACAGAAAAGATTCAGGAATGGGTTAACATCTGTTAAAACAAGGCCAGGAGCAGATTGCAATAGTGACCATGTACCAGTAGTTGGAAAGATAAGAATAAAACTGCGGAAGACACAGAAATCCCCAAGAAATATAAGATTAGAGCTAGATGTGCTTAGAGCAAATAGACAGGTGAGTGATAAGTACAGTACGGTAGTACACAATAGATATAATGCTAGTGAGATAATACAGAGCATCGAAGAACAGTGGGAAATGCTCAAACAATAGATTCAACAAACATCAAAAGCAGTAATACCAGTGACTAAAAGAATCAAAAAAAGAAATGGATGACAAAAGGAATATTAGAATTAATGGACGAAAGACGAAAAGATAAAAAAGAAGAGCGGACATGCAAAATATTGCTCAAAAAGATCCAAAACAAATGTAGAGAAGCAAAGGAAGAATGGTTAAACATAAATGTGACAAAATTGAAAAACAACAAAAGAAAGACTCAAAATCTATGCACAATTAATTAAATAAATTAACAGGAAGAAAAGAAGTCAAAGTTCCAGGATGTGTGAAATTAAAGGAAGGAAATACAATAATGTGACAGCAGAAGATAATGGAAAGATGGACAGAATATAGCTAAACAAGTCAAACAAAGAGACAGGACCACCAATAATGCTGAGTGAAGGGGAGGACACAATTCAACACATGAAAAGAGGCAAAGCTCCAGGTCCCGACAATATAACAATCGAAGAGATAAATGCATTAGGAGAGTTGAGAGTACAAGTCATAACAACACTACTCAATGACATATATAACACTGGACACATACCCGAAGATCTACTAAGATATATCTTTGTAGCCATACCGAAGAAGTCGGGCGCCACTGATTGTGAAGACCATGGCACTATTAGTCTCATGAGCCATATGACGAAAATATTACTAAGAATCATCATGAGACGTGTAAGAAACTAAATAAAACCAGAAATAAATTAGGAAAATGTAGATTTTAGGAAGGAAAGGGCACCAATAATGCAATATACATTTTAAGAACATTGATAGAAAGATCTATAGAGGTAAAGAAAGATCTATATATGTGCGTAATAGACTACACAAAAGTATTTGACAAAGTAAAACATGTGGAAATAATCAATATGCTGGAGAAATTAAACATTGATGGCAAGGATCTGCGAATCATAAAAAAAAACATGTATTGGCAACAAACAGCAGCTATACGAATTAACAACCAAACAGGAAAATTCCAATATATAAAACAAGCAGTCAGACAAGGCTGTGTTCTGTCGCCTGATTTGTTTTCACTTTACAGCGAACATATTATGAGATCAATAGTAGACAAAAAGGAATTGAAGTCAACGGTCACAACATAAATAATTTGCGATATGGGGATAACACAGCCTTAAAAGCAAAGACAGAATGAACTATAAGAAATGATAGACTTAATAGTAAAAGAAAGCAATAAAAAAAGGTCCCAGTCTGAATAGTAAGAAAACAGAAGTAATGGTCATATCAAAGAAACAATCATCACCATCATGCAGCATAAAAATAAACAGGACAAATCTGAAACAAGTGCAACGCGTCAAATACTTGGACAGAATAGTAACATCAGATGGAAGATGCACCACAGAAATAAAAAGCAGAATAGCTCAGGCCAAAATAGCTTTTCAGAAAATGACAAATGTCTTATGCGACAAATATATGTCAATAGAAGTGAGAAAGAGAGTTCATCGGTGCTATATAGAACCAATTCTGACCTATGGAAGCGAATCATAGACAGTGGACAAATAAATTAAAAGACGATTAGAGGCCACAGAGATGGGATTTCTCAGAAGAGTGTTGAAAGTTCCCTGTACAGATAAAAAGACCAACGAGGAAGTTCTCAAAGGGGCCAACATAAAAAGGGAACTCCTAAAAAACATTAGAAAGAAACAATCAACATTTTTGGGGCACATTATGAGAAGAGGAAAGTTGGAATACTTGGTTACAACTAGCAAAATAGATGGAAAGAGAAATCGCGGACGACAAAGAGAAAAAAAATACTGGATAGCTTGGTTTCATGGCATGGAAAACATTCAACAATAGAATTGATACGATGTACTGTAGATCGAAGATTGAAGAAGGACATAATCGCCTACGCCATCCGGTATGTCACATGATAATGATTATTATTATTTTAAATATATCGAATTCAAATCTTGAACTATCAACTTTTGATGATGACCATTGATTTAAGGGTAAGTGAGATCGTGTATTTAGTCTTATCGGAGGCGGACCGATTTACTCGGTGTTTATGTTCAGCACATCAAGGCACTTTCTAATATGCAACAACAGGTGTACAGACTTTGTTTTGTGTGTTGAGATTATCGTGTGTGATCACATATAGTAATGCACATTCTTCTCGTTCAAAGATTACGAGGATGACAATGATAATGCAAAACAAAAAAAAAAAAAAAAAAAAAAAAAGCCTCAAGTGGTCAGTGGGCAGAACATCGACACTCGACGAATGGACTTTTCTGTACCACGTCAGTAGCACGCCATAGAGTTAAATGTACAAGAGTAAGGCTGACCCACACCCAACTATAGATTTACTTATGCCTGCATGCTCAGAGGGAATTCCCAGAAAACCACCAAATGGTGTGTCGTTTTCAGCGATCAGGGGTGGTTGTGGGTAGTTTGAAGTCAGCCTGTATATCTCAAATAGTTGATCATCACGTCACATTAGTTGTTGGATTTACGGGTTTATTTTGTGCTCACGGGCCTTAGTAAATTTTTAGTTGGCTGTGTCCGAACTATACCACTGCCCAGGTCATATGTATATGTATAAAAAAAAAAATACACGATCTCAATCATCTTCTTTATTTCTTCATTTGTCTTTAAACTTCGAAGGGAGATGGTTAACGGTGTTTTGCTTCTCGGATGTTCTCATCTGCTGTTATGTTTCCTAGTGTTTCTAATGTCACATCAAACTATCTTTTTTTGTGATCGGCCCGTGAGTCTGGTGTTCTTGTAATGTTTGTTGAAGGCTGGTAGTGTTCAACTTTGATCATCCTGCCTTTATCTTACGGCTGAACCATTTTCTTTTTTGTTTTCTTTTTATGCATACAGTGGCAGAAATTTCTTATAGCTTTTTTCTCTGTTCTTCACTTCTATGTACAATCATTCACAATAATTAAGTGACTTTCCGAAACTGCCCGAGAAGCATCACTGGGGTTCCATTGTTCATGAAGTGCATTGAGATATCATTAAATACGAGATCAGAAAGTTAATGGTCGTTGTCCAATTATTGTGATGGTGCTAACACAAATACAAAGGCGATTGCATAAAATCTGTGTAACTTTATATCTGCTGAGTTGTGCTGAAGTTGGATGTCGATTTGGGCCGAAGGGCGCAAATATTAAAGTTATATTGTAAACCACAACACAACGCAGACACGCCCACTTAACGTCCATTTAGCGGTGTCGATGAAGAGGTGAATTCCTTTAGTCATCGGACGAATGCAAGCATGCATATCTGATGAGTTGAAGACGTTTGAAGAAATAAATAAAAGTGAGAGGAGAAAGAAGAAACAATAGAGAAAAAGACGCCATAGAAAAATGTAGTGGAGTGTGTACACAAACTTAAAGCGTGTGGTGCATAAAAGCCTCGTGAGCTATGATGACGAATACTTTGTGCCCCCTCTTTTCTTCTTCACTTTTCCTTCTTCAATTTCGGGATCTTGAAAGATTTGCGTTCTGCGCAGCAAATAAATGTATGCGTTTACAAAGAAGTTGTAAAGCTGTGAAAGTGTTTTGGTTTTGACAGATTGATATCTTAGAAATATATTTTTTGTTAGAGTAACGATGCTATAAAATTTTTTTTACGTGGAATAAAAAAAAACACAGATCAAGCGAAAACCACGAGAGTGGTGTTGAGGTAAGTATTTTAAGCAGATAAATTATTGGACAACTACAGAGCGACAACACACATACAGAATATGTGGATTATAAATAGCAAATATAAAACTCAGATTGAGAAGAACCAACGTTGCAAGAAAATATTTCTGGGATCTATCTCATTCTCATATGTTTGCTGATTGGTCCATGTTAGGGCTGGCAATATCATGCCCCGAATTAAAGAACGATATCCACGCAGTGTTCAGGAACGAGTTTGTACTTCATCCGCCATAAACTAATACTGTCTTTTCCCGGCTGTATGAAGTACAACCACTCAGCCATTTTTACCACACAGAATAATTAAAGACAAAGTCACGGATGCTGCAAACTATAAACAGAATATCAACATAACGATGGATGATAGACAACTAAAATAAGTGGAGTAATTTAAGTATCTAGAAAGTCTAGTGACGAACGACAATTCACAAGCAGCAGAGATAGACTTAGATGCAACAAAGCTTGTCAAATCATTGGATAGCTATCACCACTATTGTCCAACAAGGATATAACGATAGAGGCAAAACGGGCACTGCAAAATACAATCTTCATCCCAAAATTGTGCTACCATTGCCAATCCCGGACCCTAGATGCAAGAACAATAATAAAAATAACCTCTACTGTGATGAAATGCAATGTATTAACAAATGATAGGAAGCAGCCTGAGAGATAAGATCAGAAATGAGGAACTGAGAAAATGCTAGTAATAATTCTCAGTATAGAGTAAATAAAGTAACAAAGATAAAATGGTCTGGCCAAGTGACTAGGCAGAAAAATAAAAAAAAAACTACACAATGAAACTTAAATAAACGTTGCGAGAACACTAGGTTTAAAAGTCGACCCAAAAAAATGGATTGATGAAACATTTGAAACACTGGGAAACATAACATCGGCAGAACCAAAAACAAAAGAAAAAAACCGCAAATTATATCTCCCCTCGACGCCGAAGGCAAATGAGGAAGGTAAGAATAAGAAAAAGTAGAAAGACAAAATGATTGAATTGGATTGCCACTGTCCATCTATTTGATGAAAAATAGAAGAGCGCAAATACTCATTATCAGGTATTGAGTCTTTGGCGATCATATCTTTTCATTTTTGTCTCTTAGCCAGTGCTTATTATCAATTCTACTGTTCATTTATCTCCGTGTCAGTTATTAAATTGTTTAGTATCTTTTCTCCCTGCACTTCTCTGTTTCTTTTCTCATCATTTGTGTTCTCTTGTCATATTTTATAGTCTTTATCTCCGCACGGCATGCCCAAAGAAAACGACGTCATTTTCTTACAATTTGACAGATTTATTTGTGTTCTTGTCTCTCAGAATGCCTCCATTGTTCGTTTTAGCTGTCCATGGTACTATAAATAGTAACATAAAACAATAGTAAATTCTAAACATCTCTATAGATGATATACTGACTCAAAATTAACCAATATCATCCAAGAGTGTCTATTTCTCACAAGGAAACATGGTCCAGTATTTGTCAATTTCATTAAAAATTGCATGTCAAGTGGGTAACCCATCCCTCAGTCGAAGACACAATTTACAGACAGGAAAAGTATAAACTAAACAGACAATGTTTGGCTCGACCCTCCGTAATCCCTTATCTAAACAAGAGGTTCGTGCTTTCGATATACAAAATATATCTTTTCGGACGCTTAACGGGGCCTTTGTATACCTACCACGTAATAGATCGGTTTTAGTGAGTGGTAAACACGGAAACGGTTAAATAGTAAAGAGACGGTACATGCAACTTATAGATTAGGTCTCTTTGCGACGTGTTTTGTTTTCAATAAAAACAGTACGAAAGAGAGCTTTTCAGTTGGGGCAATATTGTTTTCTTGCTTTTGAAAGTGCGATTCACCGTTAAGATCGTATTTGTAACGTGGCTTAGCTTTCGAGGAGTTCAAGTTGTCACAAGTCACGTACGCAACTTTGGTCGGTAAATATCCTTTATGAAGCCATTCGATTTCGAAGTATCGATTGTTTTTCCCAAATCTTTGTCACTCTTTCATTTTTGGCGTTCACCCAATGACTGCTAAAGGAATTGAAAGTTCTCTTCGTCATTCCTCAAAAAAGGGACGTTAAGGGGGCGTAAATGCTTTGTGTTGTGGCTTAATTTCCCCTTTCGGCTCAACACATCCGACGTCAGTATGGAATTTTTGAGTACTGAATTGCCTTCCTCCTTCGATTCATACTCGTTTAGCCAGAAGAGACTGGATAGTCTGTTTATGGGATAATCAATGCGAAGAGGTGGAGTATGACGTGCATGGTTTGTCTGTCACATACATTTTAGTTCATTTGTTTATTTGTGTTTTTGTTATAAAGATAAAATATACACCTTTTTGTACACAATTCAAAATGATTGGAAGAAAATCTATCTATAAAAAATTTAAAACTTTCAGCGATTAAAAACGCTGTAATATTCCACCCCGGAAATTCTCAAATTTACCAAATCTTTGATCTTTTTGTTACACGCGTAAGTACTAAAACATCATCAATATTTACTCCAAGTAAAATTGTTAGGTTTTGTTTGTGACGTCATAATTTGAAACTATGAAATATCAACTTCAAGGATGAGTGAAATGTACAAAACATATGATATCATCATACATAAGTGGTGCAAACATTCCAAGATTAGAACTAAAATGTCACTTTATAATGAACAGAAACAGCCGTGCTTTAGCTTGTATTGCGTCATTAATCACTGTGCATGTTTGTGACGACAAACACGTGTCGACTTAAAGCTGTCAATTACGCGTTCAATTTTTGACGTATTGCTATTTTCATACCTGGTTTCAACTAAATTACAGATACGACCTCACGCCCTCAGTGCAGACTCACAAACGTTCAGTCCCCATCCCCTTCCCGCCCTCTTTCTCAACCAATGTTGCAAATAGTACACACCAATTGTTCCTGTAGCTTGCTGATCACTCACGGTTCTATTCCTTCGTCTCATCCGCCCCAAAATACTTTCTGCTGTACAATTATATGTGCTTCCGTTAGCAAGTGGAAGGGGTGACAGTAGCGAAGACACAGCTTACGAGACATGTATGCCTCAAATGTTTCACCATTTACATCAAGTGTGGCGATATCTCTTCTTCACTTCTTTTCATCTCCATCTGGAGCATAGCTCTTCAACAACCACGTTTCAAATCGTTCTGTTTTTTGTCATTCTTTTAATATCGTCCCATGTCCTTCCCATCGTCTTGATCTCTGTTTACACCCAGCTTCTCCAAGTATATCCACCAATAAATATCCTCTCTAAAAATTAGGCAATGCAATGAAAGTTAATAATAGGCTGAATTCCTATTGGGTCGAAACGTCGTTTAGTCTGTGTCGTCCACTTAACCGCGTAAAGCTTCTTACATACCATTTTTTTCTATTTTTTAATTTTTCCTTACGACACATACCACGAAAGCCAAATCAGACATGACAGGTCCTGTTTTGAAATTCCCAGGGGAGAAGATAAGGGGTGGATATACTTGGAGAAGCTGGGTGTAAACAGAGATCAAGACGATGGGAAGGACATGGGACGATATTAAAAGAATGACAAGAAACAGAACGATTTGAAACGTGGTTCTTCTTACATACCATTTGTTTCTATTTTTTAATGTTTCCTCACATTCAGCTTTACTGCAGCTTCGCATTTTTATGCCTAAACCCTTTATGTGTCGTAACCAGCGCCATCGTCTTCGTCGTATTTCTTTATCCACTGGCATTTGACTGGTACTTTTGCCATAATTCTACGTTAGTGATTTTGTCCTGCCATTTCCATTCATTTATTCTGCGCAAGCATTCACTAATTAAAGTCTGGGTGTTATGGATATAACTACAGGTAACTTATTTCACTATAGACCCAAATCTTGGCTGTGCAGTTCAGAAAAGTTTAGTATCTTTTACTTTTCGATCATTTCAGTTCACAATACTGGGTATTGTACGCAAATTTGTAATAACTTCATAACTTTAGCGAATGTCGTCTGTATTCTTCACTTTCATTGTTAAAGAAAGCTCGATTTCATAAAAATGTAACCAGATTAACACTTCATAAAAATGTAAATAACACTTTCTAATAATTTACATAGATTAACACTTCATAAAAATGTAAATAAACACTTCCTAATAATTTAAATAGATGAACACTTCAAAAAAATATAAATAAATTAACACTCCATATTAATGTAAGAGAAAATCCTGATGAAAAAGTAACAAGTAATTGCAATGCATACAAAGCATACAAGAAACCTGCGACACCTTACCCAAAAGAGAAAAGAACAAAAAACAAAAATGGATAACTAACACAATATTAGAAAAAATGGAAGAAAGGAAACAAGCGAAGAACATTGCCCAATACAATAAAATAGAGAATGAATTACGCAAAATGTTCAAAAAGGCAAAAGAAGACTGGTGCAGCCAAAAATGTATAGAAAGAGAAACTACGGAAAGCAAACAAGACTTAAGAGGAATGCACACAACAATAAAGAGAATGACTAATAAAAATAAAAAAGCCACAGAAGGTGGATGCTTTGCAGACAAGAAAGGAAAAAATGCTAACAGACAATAAAGATATTATAGATAGATGGCAGGAATATATAACAGAACTATTTCATAATCAAAGGGACAAGAAACCAGTTATAAAATGTACCTCAAGGCTATAAAATCTTAAAATCTGATGTGGAAAAAGCTATAAAAACAATGAAAAAAGGAAAAGCAGCAGGACCTGACAGCATACAGATAGAGATGATACAGGCACTAGAAGATTTTGACATTGAAGTGATTACAGACATATGCAACAACATATACCACACAAAATACATACCATATGAACTAAAAACATCAACTTTCATTGCATTGCCTAAAAAGAATGGTGCAGTTGAATGCAGTGACTTTAGAACAATAAGCCTAATGAGCCATGTTACAAAAATCTTGCTAAAAGTTATACAAGGAAGGATTCAGAATAAAATAAATACTGAATTAAATGAGCAGCCATTTGGATTTAGAAAAAATAGCGGGACAAAAGAAGCCATATTCTGCATGAGAACATTAATCGAAAAGTACACAGAAGTAAACAAACCAATATATGCCTGCTTCATAGATTACTCCAAAGCGTTTGATAGAGTACACCACAAACAACATATAGAATGCCTAAAAGAGATACATCTAGATGACATGGACACACGACTAATATGCAATCTATACTGGGAGCAAACAGCAATAATAAAATATAACAAAGAAAACTCTACACCCATTGATATAAAAAGAGGAGTAAGACAGGGATGCATCCTATCGCCAATCTTGTTCAATCTATACACTTAGCAAATCTTTAAAAACACCATGTAGATGCCAGGCCTACAAATTAATGGAACGATAATCAATAACCTAAGATATGCTGACGATACTGTACTACTAGAAGAAAATCCTACAGATTTACAACAATTACTTAATTAAATAAACATGCCAAGCAAAAAATATGGACTAGATATGAATATCAAAAAGACTAAAACTATGATCTTAAACAAAGGAAATACTCAAAACCCACAAATGGATATCAAAATTGAAGGAATAGGCCTGGAGACTGTTCAGAACTACAACTACCTTGGGAATACTATAAACAGTGGTGGAAAATGTACAACTGAAATTTAAAAAAAATAGGAATGGCAAAAAGTAATTTTAATATCATGAAGAACATACTAACATCAAAACAAATAACACCAGGGCTAAAACTAAGAATAGCAAAATGTTACATCTTTTCAATATTCCTACATGGTGCAGAAACATGGACATTAAACAAGAAAACAGAACAGAGAATTGAAGCCTTTAAAATGTGGATATATAGAAGAATAGGTAGAATTGGATGGAAGGAAAAGAAAACAATCGATGAAGTCTTAAAACAACTAAAAATGAAATGAGAACTACTGAACACAATTCAAACAAGACAAATGAGATTTTTGGGCCGTGTTAAAAGACACAACAGCCTACTAAAAGTAATCATGGAGGGGAAAATACAAGGTAAAAGAGGCAGAGGCAGACCAAGACTAACATGGACGAGTAACACCAAAAGATGGATAAATCAGCCTATGACAACCTGCACCATCAAAGCAAGAGACAGAGCAGAATGGCGCTCCATGGTAGCCAACCTGCGTTGTGGAGACGGCACTCAATGATGATTAATGAAATTAAACACTTCATAAAAATGTAAATAGAATAACACTTCATATTAATATAAGTAAACACTTCATAAAATTGTAAATAAAATAACACTCCATATTAATATAAGTAAACACTTCATAAAAATTACCACCGTGAAAAAAAAAATATATATAAAAAAGGAGGTAGGAGGGTGAAGGTAAAAATGACTTAGCACCCGAGCCTAAAAGTCATGAGTGAGTTGCCAAGTTGAAATAGAGGAACTAAAATCTTTATCTGTTTGGCCTAGATTTGAAATCAGGTACTAATCTACCAGTTAGCGAGGATGTTTGACACGTCTATCATTTTTCTGTCGGCTCAGGGAGGCCTCCGGTACAGTCTTGAAACTGAACACTGGTCCTATCTAGTACCACAATCACCTCCGCTAAATTGGTGTGAAATAAGGTAAACGACGAAAATTTTGGATTTCCAGCTTAGAAATATCTATAGAACTGGTTACCTTGGTCAAAGAATCATAGTTGACTGTTTGCGTTAGTATCGGTAAACCAGAACTGGTCGACGTTCTAAAACAATATTACATCTGGGTTAATGATTTGACATTAAGTTTGACACGTTTATCTAGTGTAATGGCAGTGCAGGGGCAGTGCACTGTCAAAGACATAGGTCTAATTACGGTCAGACTGTTCAGTATTTAAAAAAAAACGTTTCCCTCGATGTGACCGTGTACTTCCTCTTCTTCTGCTGCTTTCCTCATTTGCTTTTCAGCGTCGATGAGAGATATAATTTGCGGTCTTTAGCTCTTCTCTTTGCCTCTGCTGCTATTATGTTTCCCAGTGTTTCTAATATTCTGTCAATCCGTCTTTTATGTTACTGGCCCTTGGGGCTGGTGTTCTTGCAATGTTGATTGAAGGTTCGTTTTGTTGTGTTTTGATCTTTCTGCCTTACTACGTGGCCAAACCATTTTATCAGTTGTTTCTTTATATATTCTATGACTGAGTTTTTCCTAACATTTTTTCTCGGTTTTTCATTCCTTATCTTATCTCTAAGGCTGTTTCCTGTCATTAGTCTAACATATTTCATCTCGGTAGTGGTTTATTTTTCTTTTTGTTGTTGCATCTAGGGTCCAGGACTGGCATTGGTAGCACAACTTTGGAATGAAGATTATATTGTAAAGTGCCCGTTTTGCCTCTAGATCTATTTCCTTTTTGGACAATAATGGTGATATCTGACCAATGATTTGGCAAGTTTTGTTGCATATTTCTTGAGTGATATTTATCAAATATAAATGTTTGTTTTGTTATAGTGTTTGGGCTTATAATTAGTTTTATTATGGGAGCTGAAAGTTTCGATGAATCAATGAGGTTATTACAAAAGTGGACTCACAGTTAAATCTTGCCTTTATCGAGCTAGTCACAATCCCTTGTCTACGCTGGTTTCTGTGTATCCTGCCATGCAGCTTGCCCTGAAAAAGGTAAATGTAACAACAATTTTCATTGTGTAATGTGTCAATGAGGTCCTTGTACTAGGCCTCAGCTACATGAGGTGGGTACCCAGTTCCCTTCCTCGCTGCCTTTACTTCCTAGAGATTATCTCTAGTACTCGTTTAAAGGGGCTGGGTGGACCCTGAGAATCTTTAAGTTGAGAAAAATAATGCTAGAACTTGCATTTGAACCCCGAATCTTCAGGACGACAAGCGATTGCGCTAACCACATCGCCACTAGGCTCTATTAGTCTGTCCCAGAGAGCAATAATCTCAATGGGAAAGTCAAATCTAGCTTCAAATAAATGTAGTGACAAAAGTCGAATGTATCAGTCTAAAAATCGCCATTATCAACATTGCTGCAATCTGCTACACATGGCGCAAGTTATGTTTTTATAACGACGACAGGCGTAGGCCATATTCTAAAGGGGAGGGAGGGGGGTTCTCTGAACGCCAACTGGCGTATGGGAAATATCAATTTATTGACCATTTTTGCAATGTCTAACGGCACATGTTATGGATGATGTGGTCAGTATCATGACAGACCGCCTTTCTTCCTAGAAAAGAAATATGGTATTACTGCCTGACTCTGGGTTAATCCTTAACCTCGTCAGTCCTGAAACTTTTGCTACATCTGGGAACTGAACCCTGCCCCCCTCTGATCAGCAATGATCGCACTAACCATTTAATCACTTCGACTTCAAACTAGAGATATAATTAATTGTATCGTGTTCTCCTGCAGCTGTGACCTAAAACATTAGGCTTCAACATTGATGTTCACACTACCTGACAACCCATTCGCATAATGTGTAATCCTCATATTAGTCAAATGTTCGTATGATAGTTCCTGTTACTTCAAATTTATATGTTGCAAGAAGTTCCAAAGTGCAATAGAACAATACGCAGAACATATCTTCGCATTCAAATCTCAAGAGACAATGAATACACTTAAGTACATAAAAGACCCCTTTATGAAACTAAAACATGCAAAGATAGTTTAGTTATTAATAATAAAATTATTTCTTTTTTTTCTGTTCATGTCTGTTACAAAGCACTCCAACCATTCTTTAGTTTCTGTGTCCATATATGTCGAAGTCAGTGCTAAATGATCACATTATGAGAAAAACTGATAGACTGCATCGTTGTTTTTCTTGTCATGAACTGACTTCTTGCTTCTGTTTCAATTTTGTTTGAATTTTGATTGTCATAAGATCTGTTATACATTCACTGATTATAAAACTATTATTTCCACATTCCATTAAAATTATTTCACTTGTTTTACTACTGGGGAGAATTCGTTAAAACAAAACAGGCAGCTACTGCGGCAGGAGTTTATGTAGCTCCTGCATGACTCTAAAGTGAGATCGTTAACTTGAGTCTGCTGTCCATAACAACCTGGTGTGCACGGTAATGAAATAGCTGGTTCACTGGCAACTCTGGCACTGAGTGTGACCTGATTCTGGTAAAGGATTAAATCGCCAAGTGCGTTCTTCATTCTTTAAGAGAAGAGGAGAAAGGGTGGGATCATGATGTGTATATATAGAGACTGAGTTTAAAAGTGGAAAAGGGGTATGGTAGATCCTAATTGCTCAGTGTGTAAAGTAGATGTATCTACAATCAACACCTTACAGGAATAACCAGTCTGCATGTGCTTCGAGAGGGAGCCGCAATAGCTCAGTGGTTAGTGAACTGGGGAGCCGCGATAGCTCAGTGGTTAGTGAACTGGGGAGCCGCGATAGCTCAGTGGTTAGTGAACTGGACTACAAAGGACAACAGGTCGGGTTCGATACTGATCAACGGCTTCCGGGTTTATCCAGCCTTAAATGAGTACCGGATTTTTTTCTGTGAAAGTAAAGCGGCACGGGCGTAATACCGACCACATTAGCCCAAAAATCATGTGCCAAAGATCTATAAAAATTATGTTCACTAACACCATATTCCCTATATGCCACTTGGCGTGATGGGGCTCTTTACTTTAACTTTTGTATGCGCTTCGAGAAATTCTGGGACGTATAGTGAGTGCATATAGGGATATCCCGAATGCAATTGAACCAACTACATGAATAGAATAGAATAGAATAGAATAGTCACAAGGTCTGCCGATAAAGGAAAGGGGAATTTGGAAAGAGAACGTGGCAGCGCTTCAAGTAAAGATGCGTCTAAAACAATTGGAAACCATACAGGCCGCACCCCACAACAAATTAAGGCTATGGGGTTATCTTTACCTTTTAAAAGGAAAACCTCAGCTGTACAAATTTATGGTGGAGAAGCCACTTTGTTGCTGTGAGACTCATTACAATTTTTGTGTAAAATGAGATTTATCTTCACGGCCATTACAAGCGGCCTCATTTTCTGAGACATTACATTTTACATCTGATAATTTGAATACAAACCGGATGTTTGTTACAGTGTATGCGTGGCACAAGAAGTACAACGCCGATATAATCCGCTGATTACGCGTTGCCATAATCTGTGACAATTTGAGCGTTCCCAAATTTGCATGTGCCGATCGTAAATATTTTATTGCAATGTTAAAATTAGCTTCCGTCAATTTCTTTTACTTCATTTCATATTGTTTGTTAAAATAAATGTTAACGTGAAAGCATGCAATAAATATTTCAGGCTGATAAAGTTTTAAGAAGTTACAAAGTTAATGGCTATTAGAAACTCATAGCTGACTTCTACTTTCTTCTCCTTTTACTTTCAACCAAAAACTACTCCTTGATAACAGCTTTCTGTAGAAGGACTTTAAATATATATGTAGATAGGAAATGTTGTGATTTACATCAACGCGAGAAACCTTGCGTTTCGGCCCAGTACATTAGGTTTCTGCTTTATTCCTCTGCTTTATTAGTTTGAGTTCTCTTCTTATGAGTTATGGAACTATAATTAATTTTTTATATTGTTTGGTATCTTCTTTTGTGTTATGTAACCATCATTCATTTGTTGATATTATTTGGTCCTTTTCCGTGTTATGTAACCATTATTCATTTCTTGATTTGGTGCTCAAAACCCACAAGTAGATATAAAAATTGAAGCAACAGATCTGGAGACAGTTCAGAACTACAGCTACCTTGGACATACTATAACCAGTGATGGAAAATGCAAAACTGAAATAAACAAAAGAATAGGAATGGCAAAATGTAATTTTATTCCCATGAAAAATATACTAACATCAAAACAAATAACACCAGGGCTAATATTAAGAATAGCAAAATGTTATATCTTCTCAACATTCCTATATGTATATGGTGCAAAAACATGGGCATTAGACAAGAAAACAGAATACATAATTAAAGGCTTAAAATTATTCATATATGGAAGAATAATCCAGTCTTAACATATGGATGCGAATCATGGACAATAGGACAACAGACAAGAAAATCACTGGAGTCTGTAGAAATGTGGTTTTACAGAAGAATGTTGGGAGTACCATGGCCAGCTAAGAAGAGTAATGAAAATGTTCTGAGAGAGGTCAAAGCAAAAAGAGAGCTAATTTCCAATATTAGGAAGAAACAATCATCATTTTTTTGGCCATGTAATGAGAAGAGAACAACTGGAATATATTGTAACAACTGAAAAAATTGAGGGACGAAGAGATAGAGGGAAGCAAAGAGAAAAAATAACAGAGTTTAAGACAATGGCTTGGCAGAAGGTCAACGACAGAAATGATAAATAGCTGTGGAGATCGAAATGTGTGGAGAGACATGATCACCTATGCCAGCAGGCCCGGTACTTGATGATGATGATGATCATGATAGAAGAATAGGTGGAATTGGATGGAAAGAAAAAAAACAAAAGATGAAGTCTTAAAACAACTAAAAATGAAAAGAGGACTACTGAACACAATAAAAACAAGACAAATGCGATTTTTGGGTCATGTTGAAAGACACAACAGCCTTATAAAAGTAATCTTGGAGGGGAAAATACAAGGTAAAAGAGGCAAAGGCAGACCAAGACTAACATGGACGAGTAACATCAAAAGATGGACAAATCAGCCCATGACAACCTGCACCATCAAAGCAAGAGACAGAGAAGAATGGCGCTCCATGGTAGCTAACCTTCGTTGCGGAGATGGCACTCGATGATGATTTGGTGCCTTCCTCTGTGTTATGTAACCATCCTTCATTTGTTGATATTGTTCGGTGTCTTCTTCTGTGTTATTTAAACCACCATTCATTCTTTGTTTTTCCTGGTGTCTTCTCCTATGTTATTAGACCCTTCTTCTTTAGCTATGAGCTATTCCTATGCATTATACATTTAGATCAGTTTGGATCACGAGCAGGCTGCGTTTGAGGTCATCACCGGTTCCTCATTGCTTGTTACTGGGGGCCATATTTTTGTTCTGAGGGCGTTTAGAGTGCAAAGTCATGTAGTGTATGCTCTGGAGTTTGTTTGGTTGCTCCGCAGGCACGTGTTGCAATGTCACTGAATCCTATCTTGTGTAGATGTGCTCTGAGGCCGCAATGACCTGTCCTGAGCCTGAATATCTAAATGTGCTCATGTCTGCTAATTTTTTAAACCACAATTTCTTTGATTTATTGTCTGATGTATTCGTCTGTGTTATTTAACCATCATTCTTTTGCTTATTTTGATTTTCACATCCTTGAGTGCAATTATATAAAACATAACGGGCACTCCTCAGGTTTTGTGACAACTCTCAGGAATATGACGTCAGCAAACACATTTATACCATCGCCACACGTATAGGTAACGTAGGTAACGTTGACAGTATCACGCAAGATCGCCCAAAATTTACAGAGCACATCTCTTCATTCCACTATCAGAAACAACACCGAAGCTGTGAAAAGTGAACAATTAGTGTAACCAATGGTCTGTAACCTGGACCCTAGATGCAAAAAGAATAAGAAAAAAAATCTCTACTGACAAGAAATGTGTCATACGAATGACAGAAAACAGCTTGGGAGATAAGATCAGAATTGAAGAACTGAGAAAAAAAGCTAGGAATAGCCCCCGCCATAGAATATATAAAGAAACAACACATACAATGGTTTGGCCACGTGACAAGGCAGAAAGATCAAATCACAACACAACGAGCCTTCAAAAAACGTTGTAAGAATACCAGACCAAACGGCCGACCACGAAAAAAGATGGATGGATGGAATATTAGAAGCAATAGGAAACATAACAGCAGCAGAGGCGAACAGAAGAGCAAAAGACTGCAAATTACATCTCCCCTCGAGGCCAAAAGGGAAATGAGGAAGGAAAGAAGAAGAATAAGAATGGTCTGTAACATAATATTGTGGTCCCATTGAATTTGAAGCCCTTAAGGAAATGTTCCTTTCTCACTATTAATACCTTCCCAAACCACGAGACTCCTTTGTTTTTTGGGTTTTTTTTAAGCTGGATCAAATTATTGTGTAAGACAGGTAATAAAACTGTGAAATTGAGGTCGTATAGCCAGTTCCTGTGTGTTACCGGGGCCTCATTATGTGGGAAGTAAAGAATAGTGACACTGTGACCTTCCAGGCATGTCGTAAGAGGCAACTAAGGAGATTGATCGATAGCTTGACAAGCTATCATTGTAAAAAGCATTGTTATGGAAACAGAAGCGGTGATCTCTGCAATAATTGCCATTTTGGCACGCAGGGTTTCTGTTTTTGAGATTGTGGTTCTGCCCTACGTGCCTTCTTCGGCTCGAAAGGACAATAGATTGATAGATAGCCAGTTCTTGGGAGTAGATAAGTATTGTATATATTATTTTGGTTATTATTATTATCTGTTATTATCTGATTGCCACGAGTTGATACGAGCTGCTGCTCTTTGACTCGATTAGATGTGGCGGGTTGTAATGGCTTTCTTGACATTCCCGGCTCTTACTGGAGAGGTTGGAGTTCGTCTGTCCCAGGCTATGCTGGGAAACTACTAGTCCAGCCCTGAGGTACTGCAATACTGGGTCCTCTATATCAGTAACAGCCACCACTACAGGGAACACGGCGATCCTAGCTTCTGTTAGCCAGCCTGTTTTGACGCAGACTGTTACCAGGGGTGACCACGAGGAGGTAGATATGCTACGTCTTGGTCGGCTGATGGTGCGCCGACCCTGCTATTGCGACCGCAGGTCGCAGGCGCTTGTGCACCCCCATTTTTTGGTTATAGAAATAGATTATAAAAGATAGAGAATAGAGTAGGTGATGATTATTTCTAAAAATGAAAGGTACGTAGTGGAAAAGTTTGGGGAGAGATATCACCACATGCTGAAAGTTGCTGAGCTGTGGACTCTTTGAGTTATTTGAGAGAGACAAGGAGAGAGTTGAAGATTGATAGTGCCCCAACTATAGCAAATGGTTTGAGGGGTAGTAATTGAGAAAGTGATCGAGGAAGTGAGAGAGTGAGTGAGAGAGTGTGTGAGTGAGTAAGAAAGTGAGTGAGGGTAACTGAGTAAGTAATTGAGTAAGTGAGTGGGTGTGTGAGTGTGATTGAATGAGTGAGAGTGTGAGTGACAAAGTGAGTGAGTGAATGAGAAAGTGAGTAAGTAAGTAATACAGTGAGTGAGTGAGTGTGTGAGTGAGTGAGTGAGTGAGTGAGTGAGTGAGTGAGTGAGTGAGTGAGTGAGTGAGTGAGTGGGTGGGTGGGTGGGTGGGTGGGTGGGTGGGTGAGTGAGTGAGTGAGTGAGTGAGTGAGTGAGTGAGTGAGTGAGTGAGTGAGTGAGTGAGTGCGTGAGTGAGTGAGTAAGTTGCAATAGAACTAAAAATATTGAGTTATTTAGTTATTTGCGGGTCAACATCGTTGGACTCCGAATATATCCATAGGTGCTCAGATCCCCTCCTCAGCAAGTCCTGCAGTTTCCAGCGACTGACGACTCCTTCTTAACTAAAAATATGCCAATGCCAAGAACTTTCAGTACTTTTATATGTTTATGAGTACGGGAGAACAGCAAAACACGAAAGAGCAATACTGTATTTATCTCGTACAATTTGTCCGAGAGAAATAATTAAGAACATTTAATCATTTAAAACAGGCAAATCAAGAATTACCCATCAGGTACAGCCAGAAGAAAATGCATAAAGACAACAGGGAAAAGGTAGAGGTAGAGATGTCACGTACTAAAGTGAAATATGTAAAACCATAATAAAAACTGCTATGAAGTGGACACAGATGTGGAAAGGGAAAAAAAAGAAAAACCTGGTTGAGAACAATGGAGGAAGAAATAAAGTTTGGGCAAGACTTGGAACTTTGTCCAATGAGTAAACATGGACGGAGCAAGGTGAAAGGAAAGTATTGTCTTGCAATGTGTGTATCCTGTGATCACTCAGATATTTTGTGTAGAAAATAAACAATGATACATTAAATAATAATAATATTCATCATCATCGAGTGTCATCTACACATCGAAGGTTGGCTACCATGAAGCGCCATTCTGCTCTGTCTCTTGCTTTGATGGCACAGGTTGTCATAGGCTGACTTATCCATCTTTTGATGTTACTCGTGCATGTTAGTTTTGGTCTGCCTCTGTCTCTTTTACCTTATATTTCTCTTCCAAGATTACTTTTATTAGGTTGCTTTGTCTTTAAACATGCCCCAAAGTTTCATCTGTCTTATTTGAATTCTATTTAGTATTTTTCTTTTCATTTTAGTTGTTTTAAAACTCCATCGTTTGTTTTCTCTCCTTACCATCCAATTCTCTTCATTCTTCTATTAATACTTCGATCCCAACCGATGGCTTCCGGGTTCACCCAGCCTTAAATGGGTACCATATTTTTTCTGGAAAAGTAAAGCGGTACGGGTGTAATACCGACAACATTATCTAAAAAATCATGTGCTGAAGTTCTGTAACAATTATGGCCACTAACACCATATTCCCTATTCGCCACTTGGCGTGATAGGGGGCTCTTTACTTTTATTTCTATCGATCCACATTTCAAACTCTTCAATTGTGTGTTCTGTTTTCTTGTCTAATGTCCATGTTAATAACAATAATAATATTAATAAAATAATAGTAACAATAATTCAGCCGGAAGTGGAAGATTGCTCAAATTGAAATCTATAACACTTCCGATGAACGTTAGCGTTTGTCTAATATCTCTACCGTAATTGTTAATTACGCACACAAAGCAAACAAGCTCAATTTAAGACTAGAATTACAGCAAACAAGCTCAGAGTCTGGCGCCTCAAAGACAAAGAAACATTTCTTAAAATGCTTTTCACATTTGTATATTCAAAATTAATCTTGTCAGAATGATTGTCTTTACATAGAAACTGATGAAGAAGGCATAACCTGAAAGTTTCGCGAGGCGCCGTGTTGTCAGTGATGATAATGGAAGATAATTGGAGACTTGTCAGAAGTGATCATTCAATGTAATTGATAAAACAGCTGGAGTGTCCAAAGTGAAGGTCATTACAATCAGGGATGTTGTGTTGTTTGTTGTTCTTTGCGTGTGCATTGTGCCTTCAACAACTGTGTCAGTCTGAATTGCATATCTATTTGATTTTTAAAATGACTTTAAGCATGTTTTAATAAAAGTGCGCTCATAAACCCACACTCAAATATATCTCTAATGAGACTGTTGGAATTCAGTAATATTTCCAAAATTCTGGAATATTTCTTGGGAGAGGGGAGGACGACGAGAATGTAATAAAGAAACACACACCCAAACACATACACATATACATATAAGCACTGTTGTTTTTTTTCAATAACAATAGTTTATTGTAATTATATCATTGTTTTCTGTGAAACGAGGAAACTGTGATGTATCAGAATAAAAAATATCTCATGTTCTCACATTTGTATTATTTTTGTCAACGACCGTCACGCGAGAATGTACCTTGGCAGCATTTCTACACTATGTATATATATAAAAGAGATCTTAAATATTATGTAGAGCCAGTCTTAAGTTATTGATGTGATGAATCATGGACAATAGGACAACAGACAAGAAAATCACTGGAAGTTGTAGAAATCTGGTTTTACCAGAAAAATGTTGAGAATACCATGGATAGATAAGAAGAGTAATGAAAATGTTATGAAAAAGGCCAAAGCAAAAAGTGAGCTAATATACAATATTAGGAAGATACAATCATCATTTATTGGGCATGTAATGAGATAGGAACAGCTGGTATAAATATATAGGGATAACTGGGAAAATTGAGGGACGAAGAGATAGAGAGAAGCAAAGAGGAAAGATACCAGGCAGCTTAAAAGAATGGCTTGGCAGAAGCTCAACAACAGAAATGATGAATAACTGTCGAGATCGAAAGTTGTGGAGAGACATAATCACCTACGCCAGTAAGCACGGTACTTGTTGGTGATGATATATATATATAAAGCAAGATTCCAGATAGATTCTCAAACATCAATCGCAATGACATAGATACTCGCAGTCTTGAGATACTAACATTGTCATATGAGCTGGAAGTTGTCAGCGACTCACAGCTGATGGCTTGCGCCAGGATCGGTGAACCAGAACCATCCAGACCCTGCTCCACCTCTTCGTGGTACCTCCAGTAACAGACTAACCTGTCTAGTCTGGCCAAGCGAGCAGGATCGAAGAGGGAAGACAACCCGGTACTCACAAATGTCATGCTGAAGTCGGATGTGTTGGGCCGAAAGTCGCAAATATAACAGGTATACTGTAAACCACAACACAACGCAGACACGTCCACTTAACGTCCTTTTAAGGACGGATTACGAAGAGGAATTCTACAGCCTACGAATACTCTAGAATACTTTAGTCATCGGGCGAACGCAAGCAAGGAAATTAAACAAACCACAACATAATCGAACTGACTTATGCTATTTGTCCCCTGCTCGACATAAATCAAACAAAGCAGACTAGCAATTATTTGTAAAAACAACAAAAAGAAAGCAACGTTCACTTTTTATTTCCATCCAGTAAATTGATCGGAAATATTCAGCGAAGAAAGTTAACGAAATTGCAAAAATACACAAGTTGACAATTATTAGACGTAAACAAGGAATGATCTAAAATATTGCAGTTTTAGGAGGAATACACCAGTATGGACTTCCGTAATAGGTGGCTCGACAGATAAAAGGATATTTATAAACTTTATTATAGTCAATTGATGTAACAAGAATATATATATATATATATATATATATATATATATATATATATAGAGAGAGAGAGAGAGAGAGAGAGTGAGAGAGAGAGAGAGAACACTTTTAATGAAAATGACAGGTAGGCGAGGATGCTTTCAACTAGACAGATTAACAGTTGATAGCGTGACAAGAATTGTCTTTTGTTGTGAACGGGAGTATGGGCATGGGAAAACAAATAAACGGGGGGAAAAATGTCAGATGGTGTAGGGTGAGAGGGTAATGGGTGAGAGAGTAATGGGTGAGAGGGTATTGGGTGAGAGGGTAATGGGTGAGAGGGTAATGGGTGAGAGGGTATTGGGTGAGAGGGTAATGGGTGAGAGGGTATTGGGTGAGAGGGTATTGGGTGAGAGGGTAATGGGTGAGAGGGTAATGGGTGAGAGGGTATTGGGTGAGAGGGTATTGGGTGAGAGGGTATTGGGTGAGAGGGTATTGGGTGAGAGGGTAATGGGTGAGAAGGTATTGGGTGAGAGGGTATTGGGTGAGAGGGTAATGGGTGAGAGGGTATTGGGTGAGAGGGTATTGGGTGAGAGGGTAATGGGTGAGAGGGTAATGGGTGAGAGGGTATTGGGTGAGAGGGTATTGGGTGAGAGGGTAATGGGTGAGAGGGTAATGGGTGAGAGGGTATTGGGTGAGAGGGTATTGGGTGAGAGGGTAATGGGTGAGAGGGTATTGGGTGAGAGGGTATTGGGTGAGAGGGTAATGGGTGAGAGGGTATTGGGTGAGAGGGTATTGGATGAGAGGGTATTGGGTGAGAGGGTATTGCGTGAGAGGGTATTGGGTGAGAGGGTATTGGGTGAGAGGGTATTGGATGAGAGGGTATTGGGTGAGAGGGTATTGGGTGAGAGGGTATTGGGTGAGAGGGTATTGGATGAGAGTGTATTGGGTGAGAGGGTATTGAGTGAGAGGGTATTGGGTGATAGAGTATTGGGTGAGAGGGTATTGAGTGAGAGGGTATTGGGTGAGAGGGTATTTGGTGAGAGGGTATTGAGTGAGAAGGTATTGGGTGAGAGGGTATTGGGTGAGAGGGTATTGGGTGAGAGGGTATTGAGTGAGAGGGTAGTAGTGAAAGGGTATTGGGTGAGAGGGTATTGGGTGAAAGGCTATTGGGTGAGAGTGTTTTGGATGAAAGGGTATTGGGTGAGAGGGTTTTGGGTGCAAGGGATTTAAGTGAGAGAGTATAGGGTGAAAGGGTATTGGGTTAGAGGGTTTGGATGAAAGGCTATTGGGTGAGAGGGTTTTGGGTGAAAGGGTATTGGGTGAGAGGGTTTGGATGAAAGGGTATTGGGTGAGAGGGTATTGGGTGAAAGGCTATTGGTGAGAGGGTTTTGGATGAAAGGCTATTGGGTGAGAGGGTTTTGGATGAAAGGGTATTGGGTGAGAGGGTTTTGGGTAAAAGGGATTTAAGTGAGAGAGTATTGGGTGAAAGGATATTGGGTGAGAGGGTTTGGATGAAAGGGTACTGAGTAAAAGATTGACAGGGACAGTTCTGATATATCAAGTGCTAGAAATTTTGACCAAAAATAGGATATAAAAAGCTAATATGTGTGCAAACCTGTAGACTGAAGTAAAACTTCGTGATGATGATGAATGGACAGTAAAGGCTTATTGTATTTTTTCCCTATTTATTCTTGGTTGTAGTAAATTTTTTTGGGTCTCTGTTTTCTTCTTTAAGGCAATAAAAGAAAACATCGACATTTGTCCCAACGAGAGCTGCTCGCCCTGGGCTTCCTTGTCGCCATTCAGGTAAATCGTTACGGCAATGCCATCATTTGTTGTCTTGTAAATTTCCCATTTCTCAGTTCCCTTTCTAGTCCGCCAAAGAAAGCCCACATTCCATTTTAATCATTACATTGTAAGGGGTGGAGGAGTGAAAAAAAAAAACAAACAAAGAAGACATACGTTTAGAAAAGAAAATTATTGTGACTAGTAAAATAGTTATGTAAATGGGACTAAGATTATGGTAATCAGCACTGATAGCGCACATATTTTGCAGATAGGGTTAAAATAAATAGAGGAAATCTTGAATGAGTCAATGGATGTGCAACAAGTGTAGTGGCAGAGCGCTGCTACAGTCACGATCAAAGATAATTGGTTTGTATATCGAGGGACAGATTTTAGTCAACCCAGATTGAAGAAAGAAACTCACAAAATTAGTAACAGCCATGACGAGGAGCAGTGGTCACTTTCGTTTATTGTGCCATGAGAGACTCACTGCTAAACATTATACATTGTCTTTATGAACAGAGAGCACTTAACACCGCTTTAAAAAAATTATTATTATTATTATTATTAATATTAAGCATTGCCTTCATATCATGTGGTAATATATTAGTCATTTTGCACTGCTAGGCATTATGCATTGCCTTCATAGTACATAGTAATATATTTAATCATTTTGCACTGCTTGACATGAAGCATTGCCTTCATATTGTGAAGTAATATATTGAATCATTTTGCACTGATGGAGATTATGCATTGCCTTTATGGGCGACTTGAACAGTTTGCATTGGAGAACATTATAAAAACATTGACCCCTTTGTTGCCTTTCGCGCGCAAAAAAGACGTTTACTTTTGTTGCAGCTTTCAACAAAAATCTAACATATCTTACGCTGTTCGACTCGATGCAACAAAATTCCTTATTTTATAATGTTGGACATGGTTTACTTTCCTCAACAATCAAACCACATTTTGCCAGGTTCTTTAACTTCATGGACCACATTGTAGATATTGAGTTAGTTCTTGGCTAGCTTTGGTTCGTCATGCAAGACGTCAGGAGTTTTCTGTGTGCCGCTGATTGATTTAGGTCCAACTATATCATTGTATTAGTTAGCTCTTTTCTAGCCCAGTGGCGTATACTGGTTTTGGGGTCTGTGCTACCGTTTACATAATAAATAAAAACTTACATTATATTCAGCAGGCTAACATAAAGTAATATTTTCTAATGACATCACTACATTTTAAATTACTTACTTATTGATGTTAATTATATCCGTCTTGTTTGGGACGGAAATGTCTTAATGACTGATGACTTTGTCATTGAAAGTACTGTTTGGTTGGTTTCTAAGTTTCTGAGGGAATGATTTCTCAATGGACATTAATGCCAAACCAGATAAGCGTTCTTGTGTCTGAGTTGTGCGACAATAAGATTTGATTCTCTTGAGAGCAGAAAAAGTTCTTTCTACAGATGCTGATGCGCATAACGTAGTTATAAATAGCTAAGGAAGTTCCGTTAATTAGACATTGTTTCACTTTCACTTTGTGACGATTCTGATTGGCTAGAGCTAAAAATAACCGATGAAACCGCGTTGCTCTTGCGGCAACATCTGCTATATATTTTGATTCTCATTTTTGAATGTTAAGGTCGTTAATACAAGGTCTGAATAGAGGAAAAATGTACCGCTGGCTTCTAGAGGTATCAATGTATAGTAGTTTTGGTTTCATTCACAAACGTTATAGTGGCCTGAGGAAAACCTTGCTTTAATAAATGCAAATCAAAGCAAATAAATCATATTGGCCTACGAAATGTGTAATAGAATATTCGAAAATTTGTAACATAGTTATTAAAAAAATTATAATAAATTATCATTTCCTTTTATATTTCATTAATATGTTCAGGTTACCAGCGGTAGCTGCGGTATCATAGAGAATACGCCACTGCTCTAGCCGATGATGGCACATAGGGCAGAAATCATAGCTTGCCATGATTTGCTGCAAGGTGTTGTAGGTTGGTCTTGATTGTTTCTTAGACCGATGTTTAACTCTTCCCTAGAAATTGTTCTGCACAGTGCTTCTTCTGATCTCTCTTGTTTCCTTTTACCAGATGTCTGTTTGAGTAACAGTCGTTGCTTCACGGTAGTGGCTTCTTGTGGGCCGTCGATTAACCACCATTGCAAGAGAGTAGATCAACAACGCCTCCAGTTGGAACCGGAATCGAAAAAAAAAAAAAAACATTGTATGTTATCAAGGGCATTTAAGTTTTGTATTTCTAAATGTAAACTTTTTAAAGTGAATACATTAATTAAGTGTTTTACAGTTTTATTATTATTTTTATTTATTTATTTTTTTCGGCGTGTTGATGCTAAAAACATTGTACAGAATAACACGAGTGCGATTTTGTTCTTTTACATTTGTCAATTACGGTAACACACCTAATGGGTTTGCGTTTCACATATAAGGCTATAACTGAATATTTTAATCTAAAACTAACAATAACAACCACTTGGGGATTGATAATACACTTATCATGTATTTATTTTTTTTAAATTTGCATGTCGTGTAGTTCTTGTGATTGCGCATGCCTGGTGGTTGGAAGGGGGTTAGAGCTTTTCAGGACAGATAGGAAGGGAGAGACCGGCAGATAGTGCTCTCTGTCGACCTTGAACTCTCTAAGGGGAATTGATGTAATGCAAGCTGGAATTGATTATCTGTTCAACACTTTCAGCATTTTGCTTTCAGACTTGAACTAGAGAATAGGGTATCTTCTTCAGCTTCTTTCTATCTTTAATGGTTTCGATATTTACTTACTTTTTAGGCGAAAGTCGGAGATCCGGAGTCTGTAGTGAAGGAGGTGTGTAAGTCAGAGATGTGGAGTTTAGGATGAGAGTAGGTGTGTAAGTTAGAGATGTGGAGTTTAGGGTGAGAGTAGGTGTGTTAAAGTCAGAGATGTGGAGTTTAGGGTGAGAGTAGGTGTGTAAGTTAGAGATGTGGAGTTTAGGGTGAGAGTAGGTGTGTAAGTCAGAGATGTGGAGTTTAGGTTGAGAGTAGGTGTGTAAGTTAGAGATGTGGAGTTTAGGATGAGAATAGGTGTGTTAGTTAGAGATGTGGAGTTTAGGGTGAGAGTAGGTGTGTAAGTCAGAGATGTGGAGTTTAGGATGAGAGTAGGTGTGTAAAGTCAGAGATGTGGAGTTTAGGTTGAGAGTAGGTGTGTAAGTTAGAGATGTGGAGTTTAGGATGAGAGTAGGTGTGTAAAGTCAGAGATGTGGAGTTTAGGATGAGAGTAGGTGTGTAAAGTCAGAGATGTGGAGTTTAGAGTGAGAGTAGGTGTGTAAGTTAGAGATGTGGAGTTTAGGATGAGAGTAGGTGTGTAAAGTCAGAGATGTGGAGTTTAGGATGAGAGTAGGTGTGTAAGTCAGAGATGTGGAGTTTAGGATGAGAGTAGGTGTGCAAGTTAGAGATGTGGAGTTTAGGGTGAGAGTAGGTGTGTAAGTTAGAGATGTGGAGTTTAGGATGAGAGTAGGTGTGTAAAGTCAGAGATGTGGAGTTTAGGTTTAGAGTAGGTGTGTAAGTTAGAGATGTGGAGTTTAGGATGAGAGTAGGTGTGTAAAGTCAGAGATGTGGAGTTTAGGATGAGAGTAGGTGTGTAAAGTCAGAGATGTGGAGTTTAGAGTGAGAGTAGGTGTGTAAGTTAGAGATGTGGAGTTTAGGGTGAGAGTAGGTGTGTAAGTTAGAGATGTGGAGTTTAGGATGAGAGTAGGTGTGAAAAGTCAGAGATGTGGAGTTTAGGGTGAGAGTAGGTGTGTAAGTTAGAGATGTGGAGTTTAGGATGAGAGTAGGTGTGTAAGTCAGAAATGTTGAGTTTAGGGTGAGAGTAGGTGTGTAAGTCAGAAATGTTGAGTTTAGGGTGAGAGTAGGTGTGTAAGTCAGAAATGTTGAGTTTAGGGTGAGAGTAGGTGTGTAAGTCAGAGATGTGGAGTTTAGGGTGAAAATGGGTATATAAGTTAGAGATGTAGAGTCTGGGGTGAGAGTTGGTGTGTTGTGTAAGTCAGAGATGTGGAGTCTGGGGTGAGAGGAGGTGTGTAAGTCATAGCTATGGAATCTGGGGTGAGAGTGGGTGTGTAAGTCATAGACGTGGACTCTGTGGTGAGAGTGGGTGTGTAAGTCATAGATGCGGAATCTGGGGTGAGAGTGGGTGTGTAAGTCAGAGATGTGGAGTCTGGGGTGAGAGTGGGTGTGTAAGTCAGAGATGTGGAGTCTGGGGTGAGAGGAGGTGTGTAAGTCATAGCTATGGAATCTGGGGTGAGAGTGGGTGTGTAAGTCATAGACGTGGACTCTGTGGTGAGAGTGGGTGTGTAAGTCATAGATGTGGAATCTGTGGTGAGAGTGGGTGTGTAAGTCAGAGATGTGGAGTCTTGGGTGAGAGTGGGTGTGTAAGTCAGAGATGTGGAGTCTGGGGTGAGAGTGGGTATGTAAGTCATAGATGTGAAGTCTGGGGTGAGAATTGGTGTGTAAGTCATAGATGTGGAATCTGGGGTGAGAGTGGGTGTGTAAGTCAGAGATGTGGAGTCTGCGGTGAGAGGTGGTGTGTAAGTCAGAGATGTGGAGTCTGGATTGAGAGGTGGTGTGTAAGTCAGAGATGTGGAGTCTGGGGTGAGAGTGGGTGTGTAATTCATAGACGTGGACTCTGTGGTGCGAGTGGGTGTGTAAGTCATAGATGTGGAATCTGGGGTGAGAGTGGGTGTGTAAGTCAGAGATGTGGAGTCTGGGGGGAGAGTGGGTGTGTAAGTCAGAGATGTGGAATCTGGGGTGAGAGTGGGTGTGTAAGTCAGAGATGTGGAGTCTGGGGTGAGAGTGGGTGTGTAAGTCAGAGATGTGGAGTCTGGGGTGAGAGTGGCTATGTAAGTCATAGATGTGAAGTCTGGGGTGAGAATCGGTGTGTAAGTCAGAGATGTGGAATCTGGGGTGAGAGTGGGTGTGTAAGTCATAGATGTGGAGTTTGGAGTAAGAGTGGGTGTGTAAGTCATAGATGTGGAGTTTGGAGTAAGAGTGGGTGTGTAAGTCATAGATGTGGAGTTTGGAGTAAGAGTGGGTGTGTAAGTCATAGATGTGGAGTTTGGAGTAAGAGTGGGTGTGTAAGTCAGAGATGTGGAGTCTGGGGTGAGAGTGGCTATGTAAGTCATAGATGTGAAGTCTGGGGTGAGAATCGGTGTGTAAGTCATAGATGTGAAGTCTGGGGTGAGAGTAGGTGTGTAAGTCATAGATGTGGAGTTTGGAGTAAGAGTGGGCGTGTAAGTCAGAGATGTAGAGTCTGGGGTGAGAGTGGGTGTGTAAGTCAGATATGTGGAGTTTGGGGTGCGAGTTGGTGTGTAAGTCAAGAGATGTGGAGTCTGGGATGAGAGTGGGTGTGTAAGTCAGATATGTGGAGTTTGGGGTAAGAGTGAGCGTGTAAGTCAGAGATTTAGAGTCTGGGGTGAGAGTGGGTGTGTAAGTCAGAGATGTGGAGTCTGAGGTGAGAGTGGGTGTGTAAGTCAGAGATGTGGAGTCTGGGGTGAGAGTAGGTGGGTAAGTTAGAGATGTGGAGTCTGAGGTGAGAGTGGGTGTGTAAGTTAGTGATGTAGAGTCTGGGGTGAGAGTAGGTGTGTAAGTTAGTGATGTAGAGTCTGGGGTGAGAGTAGGTGTGTAAGTTAGTGATGTAGAGTCTGGGGTGAGAGTAGGTGTGTAAGTCATAAATGTGGGTTCTGGGGTGAGAGTAGGTGTGCAAGTCAGAGATGTGGAGTTAGGGTGAGAGTGGGTGTGTAAGTTAGTGATGTAGAGTCTGGGGTGAGAGTGGGTGTGTAAGTTAGTGATGTAGAGTCTGGGGTGAGAGTAGGTGTGTAAGTCATAAATGTGGGTTCTGGGGTGAGAGTAGGTGTGCAAGTCAGAGATGTGGAGTTTAGGGTGAGAGTGGGTGTGTAAGTCAGAGATGGGGAGTTAGGGTGAGAGTGGGTGTGTAAGTTAGAGATGTGGAGTTTAGGGTGAGAGTGGGTGTGTAAGTCAGAGATGGGGAGTTAGGGTGAGAGTGGGTGTGTAAGTCAGAGATGGGGAGTTAGGGTGAGAGTGGGTGTGTAAGTCAGAGATGGGGAGTTAGGGTGAGAGTGGGTGTGCAAGTCAGAGATGTGGAATTTAGGGTGAGAGTGTGTGTGTAAGTCAGAGATTATGAGTCTGGGGTGAGAGTAGGTGTGAAAGTTAGTGATGTGGAATTTAGGGTGAGAGTGTGTGTGTAAGTCAGAGATTATGAGTCTGGGGTGAGAGTAGGTGTGAAAGTTAGTGATGTGGAATTTAGGGTGAGAGTGGGTGTGTAAGTCATAGATGTGGAGTCTGGGGTGAGAGTAGGTGTGTAAGTCAAAGATGTGGACTCTGGGTTTAGAGTGGCTGTGTATGTCAGAGATGTGGAATTTTGAGTGAGAGTAGGTGTGTAAGTCAGAGATGTGGAGTCTGGGGTGAGAGTGGGTGTGTAAGTTAGAGATGTGGAGTTTAGGTTGAGAGTGGGTGTGTAAGTCAGAGATATAGAGTCTGGGGTGAAAGTGGGTGTGTAAGTCAGAGATATAGAGTCTGGGGTGATAGTGGGTGTGTAAGTCAGAGATGTGGTATTAGATGTGCGGTATCTGACGGGTGATACTGGAGGTGCCGAGTTTAAGTTATTTTGACTTACGTCCTGCAACGTCTCATAGAACAAAGGCCTGCAACCACACTCTGACAACAGACCCAGTTCTGTACTGTCATCTCCAACTGAGCCCACGTCCATCCTATAGTCTTTTCTTCTGTCCCGACTGTTATTCTCTGAGTCTAATTGGGCCTTTTAGCTTCCCCAGTTCCATATACATTCCAGTTCATTTGCTGCCGTGGTATATTTCTTGATGGTCTTCACAATGTGTGGTCAATCCATCCCCATTTCCTTTTCTTTATCTCCGTTTCTATTGGTATCTGTGCTTCTTTTCCCAGCGGTTTTCCTTTGTATTTTTTTAAACCATCTAATTTAAAGAGACATATAAAGTGTAAGTTATCTTTAATGGACTCAAATACTGAATGAATTGGAAACTATTTTGGATGAAGCGAAAGTCTAGCTGCATAATGAGAGACACATTTGAAAACAGAAATTGAAATATAAGGTTTTGCAAGCAGACACCAGTTTTAATATTTAAACACATAGAAATGCAAATCTCAAAATACTATCTCTAAAACATCCACATATAGACTGCCCTGTAATTAGTGCAACAGGAAACAGTGAGTAATAACTATTTATGCGCATATGAAACTGAGTAGTTGGTAGTTGAAGTCTGTGTATTAAGGTGGTCATGAACTGAGTAGATGGTAGTTGAAGTCTGTGTATGAATGTAGTCATGAACTGAGTAAATGATAGTTGAAGTCTGTGTATAAAGGTAGTCATGAACTGAGTAGATGGTAGTTGAAGTCTGTGTATAAAGATGGTCATGAACTGAGTAAATGGTAGCTGAAGTCTGTGTATAAAGGTAGTCATGAACTGAGTAGATGGTAGTTGAAGTCTGTGTATGAAGGTAGGCATGAACTGAGTAGATGGTAGTTGAAGTCTGTGTATGAAGGTAGTCATGAACTGAGTAGATGGTAGTTGAAGTCTGTGTATGAAGGTAGTCATGAACTGAGTAGATGGTAGTTGAAGTCTGTGTATAAAGGTAGTCATGAACTGAGTAGATGGTAGTTGAAGTCTGTGTATGAAGGTAGTCATGAACTGAGTAGATGGTAGTTGAAGTCTGTGTATGAAGGTAGTCATGAACTGAGTAGATGGAAGTTGAAGTCTGTGTATGAAGGTGGTCATGAACTGAGTAGATGGTAGTTGAAGTCTGTGTATAAAGGTAGTCATGAACTGAGTAGATGGTAGTTGAAGTCTGTGTATGAAGGTAGTCATGAACTGCGTAGTTGGTAGTTGAAGTCTGTGTATAAAGGTAGTCATGAACTGAGTAGATGGTAGTTGAAGTCTGTGTATGAAGGTAGTCATGAACTGAGTAAATGGTAGTTGAAGTCTGTGTATAAAGGTAGTCATGAACTGAGTAGATGGTAGTTGAAGTCTGTGTATGAAGGTAGTCATGAACTGAGTAGATGGTAGTTGAAGTCTGTGTATGAAGGTAGTCATGAACTGAGTAGATGGTAGTTGAAGTATGTGTATGAAGGTAGTCATGAACTGAGTAGATGGTAGTGGAAGTCTGTGTATGAAGGTAGTCATGAACTGAGTAGATGGTAGTTGAAGTCTGTGTATGAAGGTAGTCATGATCTGAGTAGATGGTAGTTGAAGTCTGTGTATGAAGGTAGTCATGAATTGAGTAGATCGTAGTTGAAGTCTGTGTATGAAGGTAGTCATGAACTGAGTAAATGGTAGTTGAAGTCTGTGTATGAAGGTAGTCATGAACTGAGTAGATGGTAGTTGAAGTCTGTGTATGAAGGTAGTCATGAACTGAGTAAATGGTAGTTGAAGTCTGTGTATAAAGGTAGTCATGAACTGAGTAGATGGTAGTTGAAGTCTGTGTATGAAGGTAGTCATGAACTGAGTAGATGGTAGTTGAAGTCTGTGTATGAAGGTAGTCATGAACTGAGTAGATGGTAGTTGAAGTCTGTGTATGAAGGTAGTCATGAACTGAGTAGATGGTAGTTGAAGTCTGTGTATGAAGGTAGTCATGAACTGAGTAGATGGTAGTTGAAGTCTGTGTACGAAGGTAGTCATGAACTGAGTAGATGGTAGTTGAAGTCTGTGTATGAAGGTAGTCATGAACTGAGTAGATGGTAGTTGAAGTCTGTGTATGAAGGTAGTCATGAACTGAGTAGATGGTAGTTGAAGTCTGTGTATGAAGGTAGTCATGAACTGAGTAGATGGTAGTTGAAGTCTGTGTACGAAGGTAGTCATGAACTGAGTAGTTGGTAGTTGAAGTCTGTGTATGAAGGTAGTCATGAACTGAGTAGATGGTAGTTGAAGTCTGTGTTATTGGTTATTGGTTATGGAAGGCCTCGGTATCACTGCAAACGAATCAAAATCCATAATTACTCAACCGCTTGTGCCAGTGGAATCATCCGAATTACTAACTCATCTCCCAAACAAAGAAAGGTAATTGTAGTCCCCATCTTAGCAGTCTCAACACACGCCAAAAGACATAAGGCGAAACCGCGCAGAAAGTGAACACAGTCAACTGTTCCCTGTCATACGATATCATCCTTCATCGTAAAGAATTGGGACATCGAAATTTGATCAAATTGGATGAAACACACAGCTCACAGTGTGCACAGAGCACTTAACTCAGTAGCTCCTGCAACAAGCCGAACTTGGAATATGAGGAAACTACAACAAGGAACACCCTTCAGACATAGCCTTCAATGGTTCCTGCCGCCTATCCACCATATACCATGGAAGTTCACGTCTTCCCGAAAATGATGATCGTCATATTGAGAACAAAAAATGTATAGCGCTTGATGATGTTAGGACATCGTTCTTGACAGTACACCAACCGAACATATAAACACACAGTTAGTCGTCGAATTATCACCGTCACACATCAAACAACAGACCCTGCGGTTAGCGTACAACGAACGAAACACGGTGCAAATTCCCAAAGATGAAAATCTTCGGTCGACTTGACGGAGATATCCATTAATGCGTTTCAGCATGTAAATAACTTGCGTCCAAAATCCCAAAGTCGGCCATTGAATAGAACTCACTGTGAAGTAAACCGCATGTCAACACTAGACGGTGAAGGTCGCCGTTACAATACTTCACTTGTCAAAAAGAAATATTGCTGTATGTACATCGCCGGTGCAGATTTGTCCACTTCGTCGCGCAGATTTGCTAAGTAGAACATCATTTTGAAGTCTGTGTATTAAGGCTGACATGAATTGATTTGTTGGTAGTTGAAGTCTGTGTATGAAGGTGGTCATGAACTGAATAGTTGGTAGTTGAAGTCTGTGTATAAAGGTGGTCAAGAAATGAACAGCATGGAAAGCATGCGTGCTTAGAAAGAAAAACATGGACAAGTGGGAAGGTTGACGCGATTTGAGTAGAATGGTGGACATTTATTGATAAGCAGGATTGCAATTATGAGAATGATGGTGGACATGGGTTAAATAGGAAGATAAGCATGGATTGGGTACAAAGATGTGGATACATATCCATCCAGATGAACTGAGTTGGAAGGCGTGGATGTTATTATGTATGTGGGAGTTAGTGTGTTGAGAAAAAAATTTAATCGAAAAATGCGGATAGAATGAACACAATTGTTGTCTTGAATTACGCAAAATGAATTGAGCTTGCTATTGTTCTTCCACATATGTTGATGTGTACTATTTCATCCGATGGATATTCCTCGTCATCGTTCAACATTAATAGGAGGTTAAATGAGCGTCGATGTGTTGTATTTTACATCAAATATTTCGGACCAACATCTCCGTTTTCACCACATCATGTGTACCTTTTGGCTGGCAACCCGTCTAGAAGAAGGGAAACTTCAACCACAAAACCCTCCACTACCTTGTGGACTAGATTATAGTTAGAATCGAAGGTTATGGGAGTACACCCAGAGTCCGGAGTGAGGGACCCTAAGGCAGTAGACCGCGTTAACTGTCTCTCTGGTATTCCCTGCATCTTCTTTTAACTCTTAACGTATGGACTACGTCCCTCCTTTGGAAATCCTTGATACGAAGTCGATACGGGGAATGTGCGACTGGGTAAAGCACTATCTCCATATTCCGTGCCCTGGCAGAGTAGACAAAGTGATAGGCAAATACTATATGGCGAACTAACACACGGAAAAAGACAAATCGGCAGACCTAAACTACGATATAGAGATATATGTAAATCATCTCTGAATGACTTCTCCATATGTGAATATGACTGGGAACATTTGGCAAGTGATTGCACATCATGGAAAGCATGTATTAGGAACGGTATAACATCATTTGAGACTGTGCTAAGGCAAAACTTAAAAAGAGAAAAAACTCATGAAAAAAGGATAGAAAACCCTGTAGACCAGTGGGCCTAATTTGTTCATTCTGTGACCGCGTGTATTTGTCAAACAATGGTAGAATTAACCACGAGAGAAGCTGTTCGGCAAAAACAAAACAAATACACAATAGCCTCCACTAGACCGTCTGACAAGACGAAAAGGGCCATATGTGTGTACCTTTATGAATTGCATAGTCGGACTGTGTAATCTGTTACTGTAGTCCGTTCAGAAATTCATAATCACACCTGAATTAGTTTTGCATGATAACCGCTTGTTATTTTTTTTTCAAAATTTGCATGCAATCTTAGAATATTGATGACGCAAAGATTTTGGTATTTTTTATTCCACAAACACAACAGATTTTGCACATCAGCGAATTTCTTTGATCTTTTATGACGATATCACACAAGTTGATTCAAATTTTAGAGTTTACAGTTATCGTGTTAAATTTTCCAGTTTACTGCATTTCTTGTCAGAGGCGTATCTACATAGTGCTTAATTGTGGGTGTTGTTCGTTATGTGTATTTGCAAACATGAATTCAATTGGTTACAATTAGTCTTGTCCTTCGGTCACCATTAGACCCCAGGACGTCCTAACTGCAGCTGGAATTGAATTCATCTTAATTTTAATCATTCCGAATCTGACGATTCCAAGAGGTTGATAATCATTACTGGCTGGACAAATAGTAATCAATCTCGTTTCCAGTACTCATCTTCCACCCGCAGCACATGTTCAACACACTTCTTTCAGAACGGAATGTCTATTTTTGAGAGAGACTCGCGTGTCAGAACTTCAACATCACACATTTTAAACGTCCTGTTCTGTTCTGCAACTTGTCCTTTGACGTGAGCCCAGACAAGTTCGATTGGATTAAGGTGCGCATGATATGCAGGGAGTCGAAGAGAGGTGTGGCCGTATTTCTCAATGATTTTGTCAACATGGTACACCTTTTTCTTATTCGTATTCTTCAAAAGTTGTAACAATTCGGGTTTTAAATATGTGTCGTCAAATTTGACATTTTCATTCGCAAGCCATGTCCTAATTTGCTCTTTTGTATTTGATACAGTAGGCACTTTGTCTTCCTTTGATACGACATTGTGGTATGATGCATTATCCATGAGTATGCATGAAGGTCTCTCCAGGATTGGTAAAAGATCGTTCTCCAACCAGTGCCTGAAAATGTTTCTATTCATTTCAGTATGGTAGTCCCTACCGTCGGTACTTTTTGATTGGAAAATAAGTCCCGCATCATGGACAAGGCCGTTTTCGGTGCTTCCAGCATGCGTTAATATAATGCGCTGGCATTTGCTGCTCGGAATTGTTCTTTTGAGTTTGCCATTTACTGACTGCCATCTTTAGCATAGGTGTGGTGTGCGTTGACCCATGATTCGTCCAAATATACAATATCATACCGTTCACTCCTCCGCTCACGGATCTGTCTCAGGTATTTGTTTAGAGCAATGACCAAGTGTGGTTTTTCACAAATAATATTCCTGCCCCCAACAGTTTTTCTGAAAGTGAAGCCGGCTCCTCGCACAATCTCCCATAGAGTACTTTTAGAAATGTCAATATTGCAGTCTGCATGCAATTTTAATTACAAATTCCTGAGTGTAACAAGTACATTATTAGCAAACATTTTCAATATCTCACGTTTTATGACATCCATGTCAAAGCTGTCGACTTTCCTTTTCCTTCCTTGATTGACATGAGTGCACTCTGAGTCTTGTTTAATCCAACGAGAAAATGACGATCTATTAAGACCAAGCGCGAGTTTCGTTCGTCTCTCTGGGTCATGAATATCACAATATAAATGCCCCATCTTGGATTCCCTAATGAAGTGCTGATATAGTAAAAAAGTAACCTTTTGCATAGTTATAAATTTGCATTTCAAACTCATTGTAATTTAGAAATAAATGTTGGTATTTAAAGTCAACAAATTGTCTACTGAGTCTTCACAAAATTAATAAAGATACGCCTTCCCTTCGGTAATTAATGCCAAGGCCGTGGTGCGTCATGTTGTTCAATAACAATTCAGTTTTGTGCACGGGATTTTCCTGAAGTTAGTGTTTCTGCAATAGATAGCCAAACTATTTTACGTGAACGACCGCACCAAATTAATGTATATATCCTAAAATGTTGTCAAATTCGAACAGGGTGAATTTAATATAGCCTAAATAAGAAAACTTTTATACTAGATCAAATTTCTCAGAGCAAAAAATATTTCTATAACGTCATCAATATTCTAAGATTGCATGCAAAATTTTAAACCAAAATAACAAGCGGTTATCACGCAAAACTAATTCAGGTGTGATTATGAATTTCTGAACGGACTATAGGAGTACCTGGAATAGGTGATATGGATAGTTCTGGTTGACCAATTTTGGCTAGACTGTAAACTGTGAGTTACTGAAAGCTTTAAGTCTTTGATAGGAGCCTCGTGACATAAACTTTCACATAAGCAACCCCTGGTTAGAGAATGACGTATCCAGCGAAGGAAGAACAACAGCAAACTTTGTCTAACCCTGGGTATATATTAAACAATTTTCATGAAAAACGGATTTATTAAAAAAAATACAATTTTAAAAGTAGTCAAGAAAGGACTGACACACAAACTTTATCTCACATACACACATACCTACACAAGTAATTCTTGCAATTATCAAAATCACGTACAGATTCACCGCCTAATGCAAAATCCATTACGTTCATACTTGGGTTTAATTAGCAATTCTCATTCAGTTTAATTGGTGTACACCTTTAAGAAATGGTTTGGTCACAAGGTATGTTCTAAATATAATTTAGACACAAAATGCTCACCTGGGCGCATATTTTACTCCAAAAGCTTTGCTTCGGATTTAATTACTAGATCTATATGGAAGATTATCTTCAGGTCGGTAATTATTTCACATACAAGCACATACAGAATTTGATATTTTGAATGCAATATTCCGTAAAGTACTAGTTGAGGTGGTGTCAGGGGTAGTATGTTCCTACTGCGTTGAGAACCTCTGAGCTAAATGGATACATTGTTACGGTTGAATGCGACACGGAATGCACATCAAGTTACACCCAGGAAAGTAATCTGCGTGCATTCTTCAGTTCGCCGTGGGCCAATACAGGTATATTAGTGTAAGCTGGAGCACTAAAGAGCCTAGGGGAGAAAAAATTATGCATTAGCACTCAGGTCGTATTGATCGGCCAGGAAACAGTGGAATCTTGGGACTAAAATCAAGCTACTTACAGCTACACTTTACAGTTGATATCACCACATAAAGCTCTAAGCTGGGTCACAAGATTGTCGACGCGATGTCAGCTTAAGTTATGTTCATGGTCGGGAATGATAATCCTGTTAAAAGTTACTTGGTACAAAGATCAAATGTATGTTTGTCAAAAGTCGTAAAACATGTATTTTGCTGGTATTTCCAAAACGTTTTTTTTTATGATGAAAGTCATAAAGTATTGGGTACTGCCAGCATAATAGCTAGAGAATAATTTGTAAAAATCCACACAATAAATGTAATACAGAACAGTGTGCCTAATTTGTTTTATAAGGGCTGTAAACATCGAACTAACTAGTCTATTTACCCATTGACTTTGATCTGTATAGCGAACGACATAATATAAGGCTCCTTGTCGTAATAAACGTTCACAATAAACGTATTAAGCAAACATTCTATCAATGGCTTTAAAGAAATGTTCCACTTTGTCTTAAAAGAAGTACTCAAAAAATGTTTCAAAATAGAAAAGTGAATCAAAAAGGGTGGCTAAAATATGTTGAAAAAAATCCACGCCACCATCAATATATCAAACGAGATGCCCTATTATTGTTTCAACGGTGAAGCTATTCAATGATTTGACAGAGATGATCTGTTCCAACGTGGCCCAGCCTTTTGCTGCCCGAGGGTCAAACAGAACATACTGCAAGGGTCCATCTCTTATATATATATATATAGGTTGAGTGCTCTTACCAGATTTGTTTAATATTTATATTGAGATTATTTTAAGATCCATAAGGGGCATGCCTGGAATAACAATCGTAAGCCATAATATAAATAATATAAAGTATGCTGATGATACAGTCTTAATCGTTAAGAGTGAAAATGAGTTACAAGCAATGTTAGACATTATAGTGAAAGAAAGCAACAATAAAGGACTCAGCCTTAATAGCAAAAAGACAGAATAAGTAATGGTAACAACAAAGAAAAATACATCACCGCAATGCACAATAAAGACAAGTGGAACAATATTAAAACAGGTAAATGAATTTAAATATCTGGGAACAAATTTAAGCTCAGATGTACAACACAGGTGAGATACAGAATGGTTCAGGTAAAAGTAGCTTTCCAAAAAAATTAAGGAGATACTGTGCAATCCTACTGACAATAGAAACAAGAAAAAGTATTCTTAAATGTTATGTAGAGCCAGTCTTAATATACGCATGCGAATCATGGACAATAAGACAACAGACATTCACTGAAGGCTGTAGAAATGTGGTTTCACAGAAGAATGTTGAGAATACCATAGACAGCTAAGAAGTGTAATGAAAATGTTCTGAAAGAGACCAAAGCAAAGAGAGAGCTAATTTTCACTATTGGGAATAAACATTCATCATTTTTGGCCATGTAATGAGAAGCTGGAATATATAGTAACACCCGGAAAAATCGAGGGACGAAGAGATAAAGGGAAGCAATGAGAAAAGATACCAGACAGCTCAAGATAATGGTTTGGCAGAAGGTCAACAACTGAAATTATCAATAACTGTCGAGATCGAAAGTTGTGGAGAGACATGATCACCTACGCCAGCAGGCACGGTACCTGATGATGATGATGAACTATATATTGTAATAGGAAACTCTATACACAGAGTTTCGCAGGAGGAGTAGTGTTTCGGCCCTATATAGCTTCGTATATATACGGCAGACAAATGTATAGGTAGGTATGTGGTAATAACAAAATTTGCAAACAGGCAAGTAATCTTTTCCGTAGAAAATAAGAACACAGAATGTACCCGCTGTGTTCCCTAGTACAAATAACACATTATTATCTAGAGTTGCGTTCAACAAAAGAGTTGCTTTATCGGTACATAGATTGAACGTGTAGTTTTTCTTATGTAAATCTGTGGTTCCTTGTCTCAATAATTTTGAATTAAAATTAAAAACAATAGAGCACAATAAAATCAATATGACTAGCAAACTTTCGAACAAAACTGATAGTAGCTAATTTTGAGTGTTCAATTCTGTTAACTGATTCTCAAATTTAACTCTGTGGTTAATTGAACAAATAAAAACTCTCAGCGAAGGCTCTGAACTTAGAAACTGCGAACTTTCAAATATCCGCTCTAACTCAAAACTATGTGCTTATCATCATCATGTGTCCTACTGGTTGGTGTTGGCACCGTAACACTTGCACTAGGAGGGAATCTGAGCAGCTATGGACATGTTGGGAGTGTAATGATAATGACCAGCAATTAACTCATTTATGTTGTTGACTGTTTCCCATGCCGTAACACCAAGCTATATAGTATATTCTCTCTTTGTCGTCCGTGATCTCTCTTTCCCTGTATTTTGCTAGTTGTAATCAAATATTCCCACTTTCATGATGTGCCCAAAAAATGTTGATTGTTTCTTTCTGTTGTTTTTTTTTATAATTTCTTTTTTGTGTTTGCCTCTTTGAGAATTTCCTCATTGGACTTTTTAGCTGTCCAGGGAATTTTCAATATTCTTCTGAGAAATCCAATCTCTGTGGTCTTTAATCGTCTTTTCATTTGTTTGTCTACTGCCCATGATTCGCTTCCATAGGTCAGAATTGGTTCTTTATAACACCGATGAACTCTCGTTCTCACTTCTCTTGACAGAGATTTGTTGCATAAGATATTTTTCATTTTCTGAAATGCTATTTTGGCCTGAGGTATTGTGCTTTTCATTTCTGTAGTGCACCTTCCATCTGATGTTATTATTGTGCCAGAGTATTTGATGCAAGCACTAGCCTCGGAATTATCCTGTTTATGTTTATGGTGATGACGTACTTATATACTGTTTTAAAAACTGTAAACTCCTTGGACATTTGCTTCTGTAATTATGTTTTGTAGTACAGCCAATAATGTTGATTCATGGGATGGGTAATACCAGATGGTCATCAGTCTGTTGGATACGTCTTCTTTACACTTTCAAAGATCCCCCCTCCACCCCCCACCCCCACCTATAATGTTATGGCTTTGTTCCAGCGTCTAGCAGCTAGTCAATGCAATAAATCAACAGATCTTCATTGTCTTTGGAGTCGCTAAGATTAAACGGTCACTGCGGACCGTAAGTGAAATTTACTTGCGCGCGATACTTCGGTTAAGCGTGAAGTTTTGTAGGTGCATTTTGCATATATGACTACGAATCTCGTGCCAGTCGCCGAATAAAATATCTTCATTTCAGTCTTCCGTACATTGTGTTCGTGGGATGTTTTAAGATCGACTTGATCATACACATTCAATTTGATAAAATAACTTGCTAAGTATCTCCTTGAAACATTATTTCACGGGTTTATTCGTGTCGGAATCACTACGAAGAGATTGCATAAATAATTACGTACACATTTATATATTGTTGAAGTTGTTAGGCATGTATCTTTCAACTGAATACACAAAGCGATGTCGATATTATAGAGAACAACAAGGGAAAAACTTAAAACAGCCACAATGAAAACATAGCAAATGTCTGATCCAGACCAAAATAAGCAACATCAAACAAACCCCCATGGGAACAGCAATAAAACAAAATCTATCTGATCTTCATAGGAAATGAATTAATGATTACAGGAATAAGAACAAAAGCATAACGCAAATAAGAGAACAGGCAACTGATTCATGAAACAGTAATATTCAACAGACCCATGAGATTAAAGACATCGATACAAATAGCACAGGAGATCAGTTATAATATATAATTAAGAACAGTGCCATACTATTTGAAACCCACTATCTAAACGCATGCAATAATTGTATTTAGTGCATAAGAAAAACCATAATTGAGATAAAATTCACTTGTATTAGTTGTATATCACACACAAGCATAGAAAACGTATCAAAGACGAGGCACGAGATTAATGTAAAATAGATCTTCATGAACACTATGCGTCTCCGCTTTTTCCTATCACCATTTAAGTACAGTTCATTTAACAAGAATAGCGATGGAAACATTCACAAGAGAACATGAAATGAATGAAAGACACACGGACAAGCAACAATCCGAAATGTTTTGTGTTTATAAAAATATAATTCAGTATTTGAAATTAAAAAAAAAAAGTAAAGTAACCCCGTCACGCCAAGTGGCGTATAGGGAAATAAGGTGTTAGTGACACTATATTTTACAGACCTTCAGCACATGATTTTTGAGGTAATGTGGTCGGTATTACGCCCGTGCTGCTTTACTTTCCCAGAAAAACATCCGGTACCCATTTAAGGCTGGGTGAACCCGGAAGCCGTCGGTTGGGATCGAACCCTACCCCTTGTCCTTTGTAGTACAGTTCACTAACCACTGATCTATCGCGGCTCCCAGTATTTGAAATACTCATTAAAAAATATCAAGTGGCATCCAGGCAAGAAACGAATGATGCACTGGAAAGCTAAAATGAGAGATGATAATTCTTCTTATTCTTCCTTCTCGTTTGTCTGTCACCGTCAAGAAGAGATATAGTTTAGTGCTCTTCTTTTGGCTTCTCCTGCTCTAATCTTTCGCAGTGTATCTATACATCCATCTCTTAGATGACAATTCATGTACAATAATAATAACTTTAAAATGTGAATATGCAGTGATGAATCTAGGAGCTTTTAGACAGACCATAATGTCTGAGCGTCCGTGCGCTGCCGGGGCCCGAAAGGGGAGTAAAGAATAGTGGCGCTGTACACTACCAGGCATGTTCGTAAGAGGCGAGAAAGAAGGGTTGGGCATGGGACTGGCTATTCCATACTGTAAAACAATAAACCTAAAAATCTTCACAAACATGGACAAGTCAAAGAAAAGAATAAAAGTAAATCAGCCATCCAGGAAAGATAAAGGCTATCTGTCTAAGAGACGTATGACGCAAGCCGGAGAAAGCACAGACAGAAACAGAGATGAAGATGATGAGTAAGACCATGGAATGATCTTAAAAGAATGACAAGAAACAGAATGACTTAGAAAGTGTTTGTTGAAGACCTATGCTCCACAGGGAGCTGAAAGGAAGAAGAAGATGATGATGTATTTACATCATTTTCTGCCCATTATGGTTTGTTCTCGTGTATAACATTCCCCAGACACCCACGACACTTGATATGAAGGTTTTCAGCGACTCATAGCTGACTGGACGAGTAAACTTCATGGAATGAAGGTTGTCACCGTCTCAAAGTTGACTAAAGGGGGATGGTTTTGAGTATTATCTTTGTTCATGATCACAGTTTAGTCTTTTTTATATTAATATCTAATCCATTTTTTTTGCTTGTCATGTTTATTTCACTAGGTATTTGTTGTAGATCTTTAGGATTTTCTGCTAGTAACACAGTATCATCAGCATATCTTAGGCTATTTATTATATTTCCATAAATGTCTAGGTCTGGCATCTCTGTGATGTTAAAGATTTGCTCAGTATAGATTGAACAAGCTTGATGATATGAAGCATCCCTGTCTTATACCTCTTGTTATATCAATTGGTGAAGAGTTCTCTTTGTTATATTTTATTATTACTATTTGCCCCAGTATAAATTACATATTAGATGTATGTCTGTGTCATATAGATGTATATATTTCAGGCAGTCTATAAGTTGTTTGTGGTGTATTCTATTAAAAGCTTTGGTGTAGTCTATGGAGCAGGCATATATTGGTTTGTTTTCTTCTGTGTACTTTTTGATTAATGTTCTCATGCAGACTATGGCTTCTTTTGTCCCGCTGTTTTTCCTACATCTAAATTGTTGTTTTTCTAATTCTATATTAATGTTAATCTAAATCCTTCCTCGTAGAACTTCTAGCAAGATTTTTCTATTTCTAACAAGGCTCATTAGGCTTATTGTTCTAAACTCATTGCATTCAACTGCACCATTTTTAGTTCAGGAAATGCAATGAGAGTTGATGTTTTTAGTTCATTTGATGTATATCCTGTATGGCATATGTCGTTGGATATGTCTGTGATCATTTCAATGCAAAAATCTTCTAGTGCCTTTATCATCTCTGTATGTTGTCAGGTCCTGCAGCTGTTCCCTTTTTCATTGTTTGTATAGCTTTTTCAACTTCCGATTTTAAGATTGTATAGCTTGACGTACATTTTATATTTGTTTTCTTTTCCCTTTCATCATAAAATAATTCTGTTATATATTCCTGATATCTATTGATTATATTTTCTTTGTTGTCGATTAGCATTTTTCCTTTTTTGTTTGCAATACATTCCAGCACGTGTATACTTGTTTTTTTTTAATGATGTGGGATAGAGCTTACATATTTTTTTTTATTGATCGGCGATAGAGCTTACATATTTTTTTAATGATCAGCGATAGAGCTTACATATTTTTTTTAATGATCGGCGATAGAGCTTACATATTTTTTTAATGATCGGCGATAGAGCTTATATATTTTTTTTAAATGATCGGCGATAGAGCTTACATATTTTTTTTAATGATCGGCGATAGAGCTTATATATTTTTTTTAAATGATCGGCGATAGAGCTTACATATTTTTTTTAATGATCGGCGATAGATCTTACATATTTTTTTAATGATCGGCGATAGAGCTTACATATTTTTTTTTAAATGATCGCCGATAGAACTTACATATTTAATTTTTAAATCATGTAAAAAAAAAGCTAACATGTGTTTCTTAAAGGATGTGAAATAAGAGTTTACATACTTGCTTTTCAAAACGAACATTTTTAAAAAAATACAATAGGCAATAACAGCGAGAAATAATCAAGGGCTATGTGAGGTTACAAAATGAAAGGTGTTTACAAAATGGATACTTTGTAACATTGAATAAGACAGCAACAAGGGAGGGTACGCCATTTTATCTCGAAATGCTGTATTGTAGAGCTGTGGAATTAAAATATGTTACATGATAGGTTTACTAAAGCACAGTTTTTAGAATTACTTGTAATTCTAGACAAGAAAAAAGAAGGGAAAAATGTTCGTCACACCACGTGGGTATACGGACTATGGTGTTAGTGACCCTATGTTGGACAGCTATCACCACTATTGTCAAACAAGGAAATAAATCTAGAAGCAATGCGGGCACTCTACAACACAATCTTCATTTCAACGTTGTTCTGCCAATGCCAGTGTTGGATCTTAGATGCAAGAACATTAAGAAAAATAACCTCTACTAAGATTAAATGTGTGAACATTCAGAAAAATAACCTCTATTAAGATTACATGTGTAACAGCCTGAGAGACAAGATCAGAAATGAAGAACTGATTTAAAAATCTCTAAATAACCCCCGCCATAGAAGAAATAAAGAAACACAACATAAAATGGTTTGGCCACGTGACAAGGAAGAATGATCAAAACACAACACAAGGAGCCTTCAATAAGCGTTGCGAGATCATCAGACTCAAGGGTCAACCACGATTTATTTAGAGTGAGAGTTATATTAGAAACTAGAAAACATACAGCAAAGAGGCGAACACAGGAGCAAAAGACCACAAATTATATTTCCCTTCAACGCTGGAAGCCAATTGAGGGATAAAAAAACAAGAAGAAGAATAATAATAATAAGAAGAACAAGAACAATAATAATAAGAAGACCATAATTTTTATAGACCTTCAGCACACTATATATGGATGGATGCGGTCGCCCGATGATTTGAGGTATTCTAGCGGATACGAACCGTAGACTTCCTCCTCGTCATCCGCCCTTAAAAGGACGTTAAGTGGACGTAGTTACGTTGTGTTGAAGTTTGCAGTGTAACACTGTGATATCTGCGCCTTTCGGCCCAACACATCCGACTTCAGCCGACATTTTTGAGTACCGGGTTTGTCTTCCCTCTTTGATCCCTGCTCGCTTGGCCAGACTAGACAGGTTAGTCTGTTTCTGGAGACACCGCGGAGAGGTGTAGCAGGGTCTGGATGGTTTTGGTTCACCGATCCTGGCGCAAGCCATCAGCTATGATTCGCTGACATGTATTTATTAATTTGTATTTTTGGAGGATGGAGGGAGAAGTTAATGGGGTCAGCATTTCGCCCGTGTCACTTTTCTTTTCATGAAAAAAAACCCAGTATCCATTTAAGGCTCTTTGAACCTGTGACACTCTTAACCTTAGTTGTCCAGTTCACTAACATCTGAACTATCGCTGCTTGAACTCTAGTCAAGGCACACCCATTAACACGCGAATTTACTAACAAAGTACCCTCCTAACATCCAGTCATAAATTACATTTATTCACGAACTGATGACCTTTCCAAGAAGATCTATGAAACTAAAAATAATTCGTATCCCGGAAATAAGAGTTTCAGTTTTCTTATCAATTATCTACTGACAGCTGACGTAATCTAAGCACATGCTGATAAGTTACCAACCAGGAAAGTCATGTGTTATCTTGCACTTAATAAACCACACAATTGCTTACGGGCACAGCGACTCCAGGTACGTTGATTTGCACATTAGCTATATTCCATGAATTTTGAATATCATTCAATATGTATACAGAATCAATATATCGCTACGAGTAGCTGGAAATCAGTCACGAATGCTTTAGATTAGTGGTTTTCAAAGTGGACGATAAATCTTCTCAGGGATAGTACCACTTTTAAAAGATCTGCTGTAAGGTGATTTACCATCATAATGTCTGCTGAACCATGTCTGCTGGCGTAGGTGATCATGTCTCTCCACAACTTTCGATCTCGACAGTTATTTATCATTTCTGTTTTTGACCTTCTGCCAAACCATTCTCTTAAGCCGTCTAGTATTTTTTTTCTTTTTGCTTCCTTCGTCCCTCAATTTTCCCAGTTATCACAATATACCAGCTGTTCCTATCTCATTGCAAGCCCAATAAATGATGATTGTTCTTCCTAATGTTGGAAATTAGTTCTCTTTTTGTTTTGACCTCTTTCAGAACGTTTTCATTACTCTTCTTATCTGCGCATTGTATCCTCAATATTCTTCTGTAAAACCAGATTTCTACAGCCTCCAGTGATTTTCTTGTCTGCTGTCCTATTGTCCATGATTCACATCCATTTGTTAAGACTGGCTCTACATAACATTTAAGAACTCTTTTTTCTTGTTTCCATTGTTAAAAATGGATTGCACAATATCTTCCTCATTTTTTTTTAAAGCTGCTTTTCCCTGAGCTTTTCTGCATCTCACCTCTGTTGTACATCTTTCATCTGAGTTTAACATTTAGGTGTTGCCAGTAGAATTTAATATATAGTGTATGAGATATCAAAGTTATTGTAAAAAAAAGCACTTATTGTGAGCGGTATATGCAGCAATTATCATACAGTTCTATGGAAAACATGATGAAGATAATATATATAAGTAATTGCTTGCAATTGGGGTAGCAGAACATATTTTTGGAACCTCTGCAATTGACACATCTGTAAAAAGACAGCGCATTACTATACTTGAGCAGGTGCAGAGAGAAAATATGCCACCAGTATATTATCTTCATCTGCTTAAACTAAACAATTTAATCTTCTCAACTTTTGAAGAACTCATTTTTTTTTCAAAGGAAGTGAAAAGGTATAAATTATTAAATCAATCTTTTCTTCTTCTTTCTTATCTTTTACTCAGTGATACCGAAAAAGTGCCGTGGTTTATATCATTTGTCGTTCTTGAGCTGCTCTCAATTCTGTCTGAATTAGTGATTTTCCTTTGTTGCTACATGTCTCTATCACTGCATCTATCCATCTTCTTCTGGGTCTTCCTCTTGATCTTTTTCCATGCATTCTCGAGAAGAACGATTGGTGAGGATCCATTCTGACCAGGTGGCCCAACCATTTAAGTTGTTGTTCTATATATTCTTGGCAGGGTTTTATTCCTACCATTTTTCTTATGGTTTCATTTGGTATTCTATCTCTTCTTGTGTTGTTTGTTACTTTTCTCAAGCATCGCATCTCACATGTATTGATCATTTCTTAAATGTGATTTAGAAAGTGTCCATGTTTGACTTTCATAGCACAAAGTTGGTATGAAAAATTCTTTACATCGTTAGGAGGCTCGAAAACCGTTGTCGTGTTGAGCGATGCTCTTATTGCGCAACAAACATTAAACTCAAATCCTACAAATAAATCATTACGGCCAATTATTTAGCATGTTTTAGAATGCCGGTGAAAGAATAAACCATATTTAATTGCTGATATCGCCAACAGTTAATTATTTTAGATCATATACCTATAAACATAGACCCCTGATGTGTTCTGAATCATGAACTAAGCTACTTATAATATGAAAGTTGTTATTGTTTACTGTATCACGCACAGGCAACGCATCAACGCGTATTATTACTATGTAATGTATCGTGTAAGTAAAAAAAAAAGTAAAGTACCCCCGTCACGCCAAGTGGCGTATAGGGAATATGGTGTTAGTGACCATAAATTTTACAGACCTTCGGCACATAATTTTTGGGGTAATGTGGTCAGTATTACGCCCGTGCCGCTTTACTTTCCCAGAAAAAAATCCGGTACCCATTAAAGACTGGGTGAACCCGGAGCCGTCGGTTGGGATCGAACCCTACCTCTTGTCCTTTGTAGTCCAGTTCACTAACCACTGAGCTATCGTGGCTCCCAATGTATCGTGTACCAGCTGTTTACAGACAGATTGTAGCTGAACACTGCATCACATACCAATTACATACAAATCATAAATTAAATGATTATGGTCACTAACACCATATTCCCTATACGTCACTCGCCGTGACGGGGGGCTCTTTACTTTTTTTATTTACTTTCTTTTTCATTGATATCTCACGGGGTCGTTGGGGCACCACAGACTGTTTTAGTCAACCTTCATAATTTCTCTCTATCATCTATTACTCTATAGGACTCTGCAAAATCTTGGACCGTCCAGTCCATTCTTTGACGTTATCTTCCCATCTCTTTCTCTGCCTAACTCCTCTCCTTCTAGCGAATGTTACAGTTCCTTCCAGAATGGTCTTTGTAATTCAGACTGTGGAGATACTTTGCTTCGCTATTATATTTTGCTCATACTCACAATAGTCATAAGACCATCATGTACTTCGAATGTTTATTGTACCTCCTTGCGAACTTTTTCATTTGTGATATATTCTATGTAAACGATGCTCAAAACCTTACGATAACATTTCACTTCATGGCTCGTACTTTCTTTTGTAGCTCATTTTTAAGGGTTTCTGTAATGTATTATGTACCAATTATTATACGTGTATGTTGATGCCGTTTACAGTATTGTGTAATGGCCCCATATAAACGTAGATTACCATATGTATTGTCTCCTCTTCTTCCTTTCAACATTTCCCTGTGGAGCATGTTTCTTTACATTATTTTAGGTTCATTCCATATCTTCCCCATTATCTTCATCTCTGCTTCCACCAGTCTTCTCCAAGAATATTTTGGTCTTCCTTTTTGTCTTTTTCCCTGGGGTTTAAAAAAAGACCTGTTGTGTAATACTTTGAGTTGGCTTCTACGGTCATAAACATGAACTGTTCATGTTAATGGGGAAATGTACCAACTTCTTGTAAACAGAGCTGCTTACTGGACCGTGCGGTAGATGTAAACGAATATGCAATTGTACTAACTGATATTTGGCATATTTTCTATTTTCACTCTGTTCTGTGTTTTAGCTCCGTTTTAATGAATTGTCTTGATTATTGACTCTAGTGGCGTAGCGTAGGACTCAGAGACGGTTGCCCTGGACACAGTTCTTATGAGTGCAACATTTGGAAAGAAAAATAATGATGTAGTATTAATATATTTTTAATTAACTGATTTTTTTTGTGGGGTGGGGGGGAGGGGGTGGGGTTGTGACAAAACCTATCTTGCTCCGGCACTGGCAACCCACATACATGCTTTATACAGGGTGCTGACAACTTATGCCACGCCACTGACTGAGCCATACACTACTTTCTGTCTCCTTGTTGCGGTCTCTAAATTTGCTAGGTGTTACAAAATTCGAATTCTCAATCTCTTAAATTCCGAAATATATTCCTTCCTTCATCATTCCTTCAGAAATCTAAAATACCACATGCTATACTTCTATGCTGTTGTGAATACTTGCAGTACAGGTAAAAAAGTAAAGGTGCCCCCCTCTCCCCTTTGCTAGGAGCATGGGGTATATGGTGTATTTGACTATATTTTTCCATGACCACGGCACAGTTTTTCGGTGATGTGGTCGGTATCACGCCAGACCGCCTTTACTTCCCAGAGAAATCTCTGTTATCCATTTATAGAGACTGGATGAACTACGGAGCATCGTCGGTTCAAACGGAAACAAGAATTCGCCACTTCTGGGACCCCACTGATCAGGATGCGAGCACACTAACCACTCAGCCACCGAGGATCACAGACAATAATATTCGCTATATATTTAGCAGGGGGCCGCGATAGCTCAGTGGTTAGTAAACTGAACTACAAAGGACAAGGGGTAGGGTTCGATCCTAACCGACGGCTTCCGGGTTCACCCAGCCTTAAATGGGTACCTGATTTTTTTTCTGGGAAAGTAAAGCGGCACGTGCGTAATACCGACCACATTACCCCAAAAATCATGTGTCGAAGGTCTGTAAAATGTGTGGTCACTAATACCATATTCCCTATACGCCGCCACTTGGCGTGACGGGGGTACTTTACTTTTTTGTTATATATTAAGCACTTTTCTACTTTTAATACTTTGTTGTGTTTATATCTTTTATGTACACCAAGATAAAACACGTATTATAGATTTGAAGTCAAACAAACGTGCACGTCTATATAACAAACACTTGCAATAAGCTCATGTGGCACTGGGGAAATGAAAGGTAAAATAGTGCAGTCACCGAAACATGTTTCCGCGCTTGACTTCACAAAATATGGTCCCAATCAATGTCGGACTCCTTAATGAAACACGATTCTTGTGAGCTAACATTATACTTGTCTACTGCCAGGTACATTCCTTGTGTGGGTAACAAACTGAAGTAGTTCATAATTTAGTTCGTTAAAAACGATGATACACTTTACAACACAAGGTTTATTTCAACGTTACGCTACCAGTTGACCTGGACGATAGACGCAAGAACACTACGAAAAGTAACTCTACATAAATAATATAAATATATATATATATATATATATATATATATATATATACATTAACAACTAGGGAGCCGCGATAGCTCAGTGGTTAGTGAACTGGACTACAAAGGACAAGGGGTAGGGTTCGATCCCAACCGACGGCTTCCGGGTTCACCCAGCCTTTAATGGATACCGGATTTTTTTCTGGGAAAGTAAAGCGGCACGGGCGTAATACCGACCACATTACCCCAAAAATCATTTGCCGAAGGTCTGGAAAATGTATGGTCACTAACACCATATTCCCTATACGCCACTTGGCGTGACGGGGGTACTTTACTTGTTTTTTGTACATTAACAACTCTCGGGAAAAAAAAAACAGAAAAAAAAGTTATTTAAAGGTAGCTGAGTTGGCCGTGTGCTCTAGAGTTTGGTTCTTGTGCCGAGCGGTTGTCTCGCGGAGTAGGGGTTCGATTCTGCTTCAGACTATCATGTGATTGTTCTGTGTGTGTGTTTTTTTTTTCTGTGGTTGAGTATTTGTGAAATTTCCCCAAGTGTTGTAAACATAGAATATGTTAGAAACATAGAATGTTGTAAACATAGAACATGTTAGAAACATAGAATGTTGTAAACATAGAATATGTTAGAAACATAGCATGTTGTAAACATAGAACATGTTAGAAACATAGAATGTTGTAAATATACATCTTCCTCTGAAATGATTCGCTACTCGCTTGACTAGACTGCTTAGACTGTTTCCGTGATTACAGCGGAGAGTCGAATGAGAATCTAGACCTTGGTGCAAACAGTCAGCTGTCAGTCGTTGATCACTATTAGACCAAAAAACGAGTGGATATTTTAGATTCTCAACTTTCTTTCAATTATTTATTTTTGTGTGTACTCTTTTGCTGACGTTCTTACAAGTTTTTCCCTTTATTTATTCATTTTCATCGCCCTGTTCCTTTTCTTAGTTTCCATCGTCCTGTTTGTCTCCCTATTCTTTTTCCTGTTCATCCTCGTGTTAATTTTCCTGCTCATTTTACTGTTTATCTTCCTGTTTATCTTCCTGTTCATTTTCCTGTTCACTTTCCTGTTTATCTTCCTGTTCATTTTCCTGTTCATTTTCCCATTCATCTTCCTGTTCATCCTCCAGTTCATTTTCCTGTTCATTTTCCCATTCAACTTCCTGTTCATCCTCCAGTTCATTTTCCTGTTCACTTTCCCATTCATCTTCCTGTTCATCATCCAGTTCATTTTCCTGTTCATTTTCCTGTTCACTTTCCTGTTTATCTTCCTGTTCATTTTCCCGTTCATTTTCCTGTTCATCCTCCTGTTCACTTTCCTGTTAATCCTCTTTTTCATTTTTCTTTTCATCCTCCTGTTCATCGTGCTCTTCATCTTAATTTTCATCTTCCTGTTTTTTCCCTGTTCATCCTCCTGTTCATTTTCATGTTCATCGTCCTGCTTCTTTTCCTGTTCATTTTCTGTGTGTTCACTTTCCTGTTCATTTTAATATTATTTTTAGTCAAATATATATTTCCTTCCTTTTATTCTAGCTTTTCAGTCTCCTGCTCGTCGCCTTCTTTTTTCCCTTTTTCATTTTCCTTCTCCTAATTTCGTAATTTGTGTTTCCTTTCTTATCTTGATCTTCTATATTTAATTCTCCTCATGTGTTATGTAGTCTGTTATTACCGACGTCTGCGACCCAGTTAATGCCCATAGGATCGCCGACTTTCAGTTTTATGTCGTAGTTCAACTATCAAAGCCCTGTAATTGTCCCCCCTTGTCGTCGAGGCGCCATCCCCGGACTGTAGCCGAGACGCCACTGTGAAGTGGGTCACTGGATTGGCCCATATCCCTGAGGGTAAGTACGTAGGTGGTCTCCTAAGTACAGCATCAGAGATTTTTTTGTCGTTGCTTGGATTGTTCGGTCCAGTGATTGGACAGTTTAATAGCTCCCAGATGAATGTGCATTTCACTCCAGAAAATTAAATGAAAGATGAAAAAAAAGGAATAAAAAGAAGTATGACGAAAAGAGCGTGGGAGAAAAAGCAGTAAGACGAAAAGTGCGATGAAGGGACAGTTGAGTTGTGCAGGAGACGTTGAGACAAAGAGGAAAGAATACAATTTGATAAAATATGAGAAGAATAGTAATAAGAAAACTAGTTTAGGGGGCAGTTAGTAGTGTACAGCGAATCAGTTCAGAGGATGAAGTATGTTTAAAGTACTCGGAAAAATGACAAATAATCAACAACAGAAAAAAATATGGACCAAAGCTGTATTTTTCCTATTAAGACAAGTATCTCCCGGATAGGGTAGGGCTGAATACTTGCGCAGACAAACATTTAGGACGAAACAACACGAATATTAGTTTTCAGCGGTTAGGCTGGAGACAAATAATAATAAATGAATATTATTATAGAGGGAAACTTCCGAGGCGATAATCGGCGAATCAATTCAGAAGAAGTGGTATGTTTACAGCACTCGGAAACATGACAAATAATCAACAACAGAAAAAAAATATGGATCAAAGCAGGATCGAACCCGTACTCAGTGGCACAGCGCCTTGCCACGAAAAACGCTAGGGAACACTGCCAGTCAGCTAACTAAAAATTTAGCTTCGAATACAATGTCTTTCGCGCAGGTGTTCTCATGACTATAGCATAAGGCTGCGATCACAGCTCGGAAATACATAGTGTATCTGTATTTTTTTCCTGTTAAGACAATTATCTCCCGGATAGAGTAGGGCCGAATACTTGCGTTGCAGACAAACATTTAGGACGAAGCAGCACGAATAGTAGTCTCCAGTGGTTTAGACTGGAGATAAATAATAATAAATGAATATTATTATAGAGGGAACACATTACCCCAAAAAGCATGTGCCGAAGGTCTGTAAAATTTATGGTCACTAACACCATATTCCCTATACGCCGCCACTTGGCGTGACGGGTCACTAACACCATATTCCCTATACGCCGCCACTTGGCGTGACGGGTCACTAACACCATATTCCCTATACGCCGCCACTTGGCGTGACGGTGATACTTTACATTTTTTTTACTTTTTATTATAGAGGGAAACTTCCGAGGCGATAATCGGCGAATCAATTCAGAAGAAGAGGTATGTTTACAGCACTCGGAAAAATGACATATAATCAACAACAGAAGAAAATAAATTTTCTTAACTGGAAAAAATACAGATTCACTATGTATTTCCGAGCTGTGATCGCAGCCTTATGCTATAGTCATGAGAACACCTACGCGAAAGACATTGTCTAAGAAGCTAATTTTTTTAGTTAGCTGACTGATCCCTAGCGTTTGGTTTTTCGTAGCAAGGCGCTGTGCCACTGAGTACGGGTTCGATCCTGCTTTGATCCATATTTTTTTCTGTTGTTGATTATTTGTCATTTTTCCGAGTGCTGTAAACATACCTCTTCTTCTGAATTGATTCGCCGATTATCGCCTCGGAAGTTTCCCTCTATAACAATATTCATTTATTATTATTTGTCTCTGGTAGTGTACAGTTAGTTTTAATAATTAAAAAAAATGTCTGACGATTCAAATAAAAGCATCATTTTTTGTCCTGGCTTAGTAATATATATATATATATATATATATATATATATATATATATATATATATATATATATATATATATATATATATTTCACGTTTAAAATAAAATATAAATTTGTGTCTTATTTTTAAAAAAAATACTTCAATACTGATCAATTTTAAATCACAACCTATAATCTGATACCAATATCATGATATTTTCATTGTATCGATGGCTTCATCAATGAGACCTTGAACCTGGCAACAGATGCGTAGAAGACCTGGCTAGAGACAAAGATTGCTTCAGATGCGTTGTGCTGAACACATCGTTCTGCAAAGGACGTGCTGCGACCTGGTGGTCATATATGTAAGGCAGGAGATATGCATAAAGAAGGCCTGAGTCTGTTACATTCCCCACACTATTAAAACTGGCGTAAGATTGAGTGGTTGCACTGTGTTGAATATGAGAGCCGCGATAGCTCAGTGGTTATTGAACTGGACTACAAAGGACAAAAGGTAGGGTTCCATCCCAACCGACGGCTTCCGGGTTCACCCAGCCTTAAATGGATACCGGATTTTTTTTGGTGAAAGTAAAGCGGCAGGGGCGTAATATCGACCACATTACCTCAAAAATCATGTGCTGAAGGGCTGTAAAATTTATGGTCACTAACACCATATTCCCTATACGCCACTTGGCGTGACGGGGGCTCTTTACTTTTTACTTTTACTATGTAGAATAACACAAATATAATGACAGGAGGTTAAAGTTCACAGTTTGCTACTTAACGTTACTTCCTGAGAAATATTCCTAGTAGGATCGTGGTGATAATGGTAAGCTCAACATATCGTTATAATTCAACTTTGTTATTATTGTCTTACTTGCATATCATTATCATCATCATCATCATCAAGTACCGGGCCTGCTGGCGTAGGTGATCATGTCTCTCCACAACTTTCGATCTCGGCAGTTATTTATCATTTCTGTTGATGACCTTCTGCCAAGCCATTCTCTTAAGTTGTCTGGTATTTTTTTCTCTTCGCTTTCCACTATCTCTTCGTCCCTCAATTTTCCCAGTTGTTACAATATATTCCAGCTGTTTTCTTCTCATTACATGGCCAAAAAATGATGATTGTTTCTTCCTAATATTTGAAATTAGCTCTCCTTTTGCTTTGACCTCTTTCAGAGCATTTTCATTACTCTTCTTAGCTGTCCATGGTATTCTCATCATTCTTCTGTCAAACCACATTTCATCAGACTCCATATAGTTGCATATTTAATATTACATAACGGCAGTTATCATATTGTCCCAATAACTCAAGGAAATGTGATCAGACTTAGTATAGTGGCATGAGCCAGCTCTGACGGTCTCAGTCATGGCCAATCAGATCTGTCAACATGCAACATTATAACTGAATATATGTTCTGCTATAAAATGAGGTTTTATTCTTTAAAACTGTACAAGTAGAGCATCTGTACAGAGCTGTTCATATGACGTGTCTCCACCATAAAACAGCACAGGAGCATGTGTGCCCATATCCCCAAGAGCTCTTTGATGAAAACAATGCTACCATGGGATAATCCAAGCTCAAAAAGCAGGGATCGCCTATTTCGCAGCGCCTATAGTCACAGACTAACAAATCTGGTCTGGCTAAAGGGATTGATGAGGAAAAGCAACCCGGCGCTAAAAGATTCCTTGCTGAAGTAGTCATGCTGATGAGTAGGTCGGAAGGCGTAAATAGGCCACAACACAGCCCATTTAACGCCCTTTTAAGAACGGATGGCAAAGAGGAGTATTAATTCCTTTAGTAATCATTGAGTGAATGCTAGAAAGAAAGGTATCAGATCTGTAACAGTATAGTATTCATTCATTCATTCATTGGGTGTCATCTCCACGTCGAAGGCTGGCTACCACGGAGAGCCATTTTACTCTGTCTCTTGTCTTGATGATGCACGTTGTCATAGGTTCACCTGACCACCTTTTGATGTCATCAGACCACTTTATTCTTTGTTTGCCTCTGCCTGGCTTATCTTGTACCTACCCTTCCAAGATTAATTTTCTCTTTTTCGAATTGTGTTAAACAGTTTCTTTTTTTTTTTCATTTTCAGATGATTCAGAACTTCCCTGTTTTCCTTCTTTTCATTTCACCTAAATTCTCTCCATTTTTCTAAAGATTCACAATTCAAATGTTTTTTTAATGCTGCTTTCTTATTTTATGTCCATGTTTCTGCACCATATAGGAATAAAATTAGTAAAGTAAAGAACCCCCGTCACGCCAAGTGGCGTATAGGGAATATGGTGCTAGTGACTATAAATTTTACAGACCTTCGGCACATGATTTTTGGGGTAATGTGGTTGGTATTACGCCTGTGCCGCTGCACAGGGATGCGAAGCTGAGGTAAAGCTGATGATAATGACAATTTTTAAAAAAAGTAAAGAAAAAAGTGGTATGGTAACAGCTTTACGAGGTAATTAACAAATCAAAAGTCGACGTTTCGGCCAAGTAGACCTTCAGCTGGAACAACAATCATCAATACAAAAATATATATAAGGATATGTACACAAATGATGATAATATGCTAGATACTCAAGAAAGGAAATAAAAAAAAGGGTCACTTCCCTGTGACCCAGAGCGTGGTCAGCTTCTGAATGAACTAAAATAAGTCGGCGGGCTGACCAATTATATATCTCACTGACCCCACAGTCAGTGAGGAGACAGAATGGTTCTAAAAATATGGGGAGGTGGGAACTAGATACGTATAAACTATGTATATCTAACTGTGTGTGTGCACACAACGAACAGATGTGTAAAGAAACATGTGTACATAACCATACATGCTTACAAGCATAAATCCGTATATATATTACCACAAACCACACAAAAGAAAACCCGAAGGTGTCCAAATGAGTCAATACATATGCAGACAAATATAGTAAAAAAAAAAAGTAAAGTACGCCCGTCACGCCAAGTGGCGTATGAGGAATATGGTGTTAGTGAACATAAATTTTACAGATCTTCGGCACCTGATTTTTAGGTAATGTGGTCGGCATTACGCCCATGCCGCTTTACTTTACCAGAAAAAAATCCGGTACCCATTAAAGGCTGCATGAACCGGAAGCCGTCGGTTGGGATCGAACCTTACCTCGTGTCCTTTGTAGCCCAGTTCACTAACCACTGTGCTATCGCGGCTCCCGTAGACAAATATACATACATGTAAAGGTTCGGTAGTGCATGGGGGTAATAAATGTGTGGTAGGTGCCCTATGTGTGTGAGAGCGATATGTTCATGCCTTGCAGGGACAGCGAATCCAACTGGGCAACTGAAGGTATTAGCAGCTTGTCACAATTTTCTATTAGAGAAATGGTTCTAACCCTATGAGGAAGAAAAACTAAAAAGTATATTAAAATTCAAGGGTTAAGATCATCTTTCAAGCGACACTTCTCAGATCATGAAGAATGAAAGAGATGGACTAGATCTTCCTTTCAGAAAGAATATTTCAGAGCAGCCAGATTACTAATGAAGGGAAAAAAAACAAGGGATGAAAAAAACAAGGGAAAAATGAATTTTCTAATGATTCCACGTTAAAAGCATAACTCAAAAGGAAATCCCTTCATTACTGTTTGGGCAGACATCAGATCTAGATTCTCAAGACGTTTAAGCTACTGTTACAATTTACAAAATGAAAAGCTCAATGATAAAGCTTTATTTTTGTATGCCTTTTTTTTAAATAAAGAGAGGCAAAGGCGTGCCTCACAGCACCAGAGCTGGAAGTTGTCTGCGACCCACAGCTGGTGACTTGCGCCAGGATCGGTGTAATAGAACCATCCAGACCCTTCTCCACCTCTCCGCGGTGCCTCTAGTAACAGACTAATCTGTCTAGTCTGGCCAAGCGAGTAGGGATCGAAGAAGGAAGACAACACGGTACTCTAAAATGTCGTGCTGAAGTCGGATGTGTTGGGCCGAAAGGCGCAAATATCACAGTTATACTGCAAACCACAACACAACACAGACACACCCACTTAACGTCTTTTTAAGGGCGGATGATGAAGAAGAATTCCATAGTCTACTAGAATACTCTAGAATACTTTAGTCATCGGGAACCGCGATAGCTCAGTGGTTAGTGAACTGGACTACAAAGGACAATGATTAGGGTTCGATCCCAACCGACGGCTTCCGGGTTCACCAAGCCTTAAATGGGTACCGGATATTTTTCTGGGAAAGCAGCACGGGCGTAATACCGACCACATTACCCCAAAAATCATGTACTGAAGGTCTGTAAAATATAGGGTCACTAACACCATATTTCCCTATACGCCACTTGGCATGGCGGGGGTACTTTATTAATTTTTTTTTTACTTTAGTCACCGGGTGAACACAAGCAAACATTTTAAATAAAGAATAAATAAAACGCCGCAGTAAGCGGGATATAGCTTCGGAAATCAGGCTGTATCTTACATGAATATAATTTGATTTAATGATTTTACACGTGCATTATCTCCCTTGTATGAGCAGAAGAGCTGTAAATGTGTTAATGCCATCACTATTAAAATAGAGTAGACATTTTGTTTTTAGTAAAAACTTGCCAGAACACACAATAAAACAAAGAGAATGTTGTGCAACATAATGGATCCCTTAATATAATTTGGACAACAATATTTAGTGATTGACATAAGTGTTGGTCCAAAGTTAAGAATTAAAAAAAAAACTATCTATTTTCAAGAAACACTAACCCGTCGATTTGCAAACTGATGACGATCGCAGCTCCCTTTCCTTGTTCATTACTTACCGATAACGTCCTCAAGGCAATTACGAGCGTAAAAGTCTGATTCCCTGATAGAAAATGAGATAATAAAGGACGACAGAGTTAACACTATCCTGTAGAAACTCATTTATGTGCTAACAAATGTCAGTCCTATGTCATCATCATCATCATCAAATACAGTGCTTATTGGCGTTGGTGATCATGTCTCTCCACAACTTTCGATCTCGACAGTTACTTAACATTTCCATTCTTGACTTTCTGCCAAGCCATTCTCAAGACTGGCTCTACATAATATTTAAGAACTCTTTTTCCTATTTCTATTGTCACAAATGGAATGCACAGTATCTTCCAAATTTTTTTGTTGCCTGAGCCATTCTGCATCTCACCTCTGTTGTACATCTACCATCTGAGGTTAACAATGTTCCCAGATATTTAAATTCATTAACTGTTTTAATATCCTTCCACTTGTCTTTATTGTGCACTGTGGTGATGACTTTTTATTTATCGTTACCATTACTTATGTCTTCTTGCTGTTAAGGCTGAGTCCTTTATTTTTGCTTTCTTTCACTATAATGTCTAACATTTCTTGTAACTTATTTTCACTCTTAGCGATTAAGACTGTATCATCAGCATACCTTAGATTATTTATTTTATGACATCTGACTGATATTTATGTCCCAGGCATGCCCCTTATGGATATTAAAATAATCTTACTATACAAATTAAACAAATCTGATGACAGTACACAACCTTGTCTAACACCCTGTTTTATTTATTGAAACATTCCCAATTAATTTCCAGTTTTTATGGCCGCTGTTTTTTGCCAGTACATGTTCCTTTATTATTCTTAGATCTTTGCTGTCTACGTTTATGTCTTCTAACAGTTTGATTATTTCTTTGTGCTTTACTTTGTTAATTGCTTTGGTATATTCTATGAAACATAGGTAAAGATCTGTTTTCACCTCTGTGGCTCTATCTACTAAAGATCTTATGATGTATATGGTATAGCTCGTTCATTTATCTCTAACAAAACCTAACTGTTCATCACTAATTTCTGGACTGATTTTGTTTCGCACTCTTCACATGATGATTCTTAGTAATATCTTAGTCATGTGACTCATAAGGCTTACTGTGCGAGGATCATCGCATTCAATCACACCAGATTTTCTTGGTAGGACTATGAATATTCATTTTAGCAGGTCTTCTGGTGTATATTATATCCTCTGTTTTAGATATTCAATATTTTTTGTTATTATCCCTTTTCCAGAAATCACTCATAGCTTCAATCTCTTCTTTAGTTTTATTATCTGGCTCAGGAGCTTTTCATGCTTCCATATTGCGTATGGTGTCTTCCACTTCTTCTCTGAGTATTTCTTATCCTTACTTATTATTCTTAATATTTCCTTCTGTTCGTTCATAATTATAAAGTTCTTTAATGTATTCTATCAATCGCTCCCTTATGTTTTCTTGTTCAATCAACAGTTTTCCTTCCTTTGATCTTAAACATCAAGTTTTTTATTGCATTTTTCTTCCTGTTAATTGTTTAATTTGTTTGTATATAGTTTTGGCATGATCTTTTTGTTGCGTTTTAATCACCTTGCATCTCTGTTTTAGCCGAACTTGTTTTGCTTCATTGCATTTTATTATAATGTCTTTATTTAATCTTTCATATTAATCTTTGTTGTCCTTATTTCTTCTTCTTAAATCTATTAGCTGTAAAATGTCATCTGTCACCAATTTATTTCTTGCATTTGTCATTACTGGTGATATGAACTCTTTTTATATTTGTTGCATTGATTCTTTAAGCATTTCCCACTGTTCATCGGTGCTTTGTATCTTCTATATTGCATTGTACCGGTTCTGAATTGTGATGTTATATTTGTCTTGTAACCTCTTGTCTGATTTGATTAAATCTAAATTTAACTTGATTTTAACTGAGGATCATTATGCTACTTTTAATTTTACTCTAAGCTTTCCCACAACTGATACATGATCACTATTGCAATCTGCTCCTGGTCTAGTTTTCACACACACCAGACTGTTTCTAAATCTATTGCTTATCATTATATAATCAATGTGATTACGTGCGTTGTTCCCTGGGCTTTTCAATGTCCACAGACGTCTTGGATGTTGTTTTCACCAGCTGTTTCCTATCATCATGTTGTGTGTTCTTGACCAATCAATAAGTTTGTCACCTCCTTCATTCCTCTCGCCTAAGCCGTAATAACCAACTAATTCCTCAACTCTTTCCTTTCCTACTTCTGCGTTGAGATTCCATAGAACTATGTTGTTTTCATGTGGTTTGCATTCACGAAGTTCCATATTTAACTCGTCGTAAAATTTATCAACTGTTTCCACTAGACTGTTTGCTGTTGGTGTATAAATTTGTATCAGATTAATAACTAATGGATTTTAATAAAATTTCCCTAAATGGGTTCTGTCAGATATTAGCCAAAAGCCTTTTAATGGTCTTGCTCTTTTTATATCCAAAATGATACCTACTTCTCTTTGATGTTCAGTACCTCCAGAATAGATTATTTTATGTTCATCATAATATATCTCCTCTGATATATCTCCCGTAATATATCTCCCCTGATATATCTACCCTCAAGCCTGTGTTGATGTTGCAATGTTATGATTTCTAACCACTGAGCAGGTTCATGACAATATCCTCGGCGTGGAGCTCTTGTCAAAGTTTCCTGACGCACCTGGGAGCCGCTGCGCAAACTTTAAGAACCACTGCACTAAACATTTGATTGTATATAAAATAAGTTCTGTTGTATGTAACTAATATATCAAAATGTATCATGGTCTCCTAGTAATTATAATAAATGCAAAGCAATAATTACCTATTAGTTTGTGTGCAGCCGCGATAGCTCAGTGGTTAGTGAATTGGACTGCAAAGGACAAGAGGTAGGGTTCGATCCCAATCGACGGCTTCTGCGTTCACCCAGCCTTTAATGGGTACCGGATTTTTTTTTCTTGGAAAGTAAAGCGGCATGGGCGTAATACCGACCACATTACCCCAAAAATCATGTGCCGAAGGTCTGCCAAATTTATGGTTACTAACACCATATTCCCTATACGCCACTTTCATAAGGCTCAAGACAGGGGTACTTTACTTTTATTTACTTGTTTGTGAGTTATTTGCTTTAATTAATGCGAGATTTGTGCTTGGAATATATAAGTATAGCTCATGATCTGTTCAGATTATCACCCCATTGTTTTTCATTCTCAATGTTTACATGTTAAATTATCATTACAAGTACACACTTTAAATTACAGTAAACATATAATTTTCAAAGAGTTTGCTAATTATTTGAATTGGTTGCCAAGAGCAAATCAAAGAGAGGCTGAGAACCATTCTACAGTCTATATCACGATTCTTAGTTTTCGTGATATCGTCATAGCGATATTTACGTTTCACACAAAACCGCTAAACCAGTGCGTCTGATTGTTAAATGTTTTTTAATTTTTTGTTCTCTTTACATGTAGTCTCAATCCTTTGATCTGTCCGACTGGAAGGCCGTTCTGGTAGCATGCTACTGTCTTCTGTGCTCTTGTGGCTATTGAGAATTGCAAGTATCTCCGATAACAAGAGGCACTCACTTCGTCAGGACAGCGGACATCAAGAGAATATGGATTAAAAGAGGTACCCAGTTTATGAGATCAGTTGATCTTGAGAGAACATGGATTTAAAGAAGCATGATGTGGATGACACAGTCTGAGAGGGTTATGGGATTAGCAACTTCGGGAGACATAACCAAAGAAGAGTGATCGCACACTCGAGATAAGTTAACAAACCATCTTAGATCATCACTACTGATTGAAGGGCATGTTGAAAGTGAGGCCACATAAAAACACAGCTTGGAATGGACCACTTTGTTAACTATTATAATGATAAGAATAAAGTGCATGTTTGTGAGAACAAATCTGATATCTGGATGAGGGATCTCTACATAAATGTGAAGTAATATAAACGCAATATCGATCGAAGCGGGGTTTCAGTATTGTCTATCACAAGCTTCAGAAAGAGTAGAGAGTGATACATTTATTTCACACTGTACTCTCTTCTAAGATCCCTTTTAAGAAAGCGTTTAATGTAGCAGACTGGAGGTTCATACTTCGTAAGGTCAAGGACACGTGACTCTTATTAGAGGATAGAGTTCATCCGTCGGAGTCTCCAGGTTGTCAAACAATTTCGAGAATCTACGCGCATGTCAACTTTTGGGTACGTAGAAATGAACGAATTGATTCGAAGGCTATCATGGTGGGAACTTACGGCTTCACAAGAAATATATTTAGAAGTGTGTGTGTGTGTGTGTGTGTGTGTGTGTGTGGTGGGGAAGGTTGGGGGGGGGATGACAGAGTATTTGACGTTTAACATTCACTGGACGATTGCTCCTCTTTCCCGTCAGTCCATAAAAGGGCGTTAAGTGGGCGCAGACGTGTTGCCATGTGTTTACATGAAGCTGCAATATCTGTGACCTTATAGCATTGATCCCGAACTACATTTTCGTTAGACGCTAGAAGGCACACTTAAAGAACGCTGAAAATTAAAGTAGGAAATTATATGGCTTTATGGTTTCACGTATGTGACAATAACGCTTTTTTCTACAAAATACATTGGAAGCGACGCCAGAAGAAACTACTTATTGTGTTATTGATTCCAATAAATTAGGTGTCCTTGCTAACAAAAAAAACATTCGAGACGTTGCAAGGACACCTCCCTCCTTCCAAACCCCATTTTCCAGTCGCAAAAGACAAGCGAGGTATAAAATCTGAACGTACAGAAGTATCGAAGTGCGATCTAGACCAGAGTGTGCACATACAGCAAGCACTCACGTCACATTATTAAGTACAGTTTACAAAACCAAAAATAAAACCTGATGCTATATTGACCGGTAATAATTCATACGCATCAAAGCGAACGGGGATCAAAGAAAGCGAATACTGTATATTTATTTATATCCTAACAGGGAGTAAACAGAGAAGCAGATTAATTAGAATTAAAACATCATTCTCCGTATTTCTTTATTTCTGAATTAGTTGTAAAAAAATGGAAGAAATATTAATAGAGTGGAAGCAGACTTGAAAAGAATTAGTGACAAGTTTGTGAATAGAAAGCTAGCTCTTCATTTCAAAGTAACTAACGAAACCTTTCATCTGTTTTACAAGATATATATATTGTGTAAAACAGATATAAGGTTATATATATATATATATATATATATATATATATATATATATATATATATATATATATAAGTTTTGTGTTTGTGCTGATGAGTATGTATATATACTCATCAACACAAACACAAAACTTAGACTATTCAAAGAGCTGGAAAACAACAAGAGACATAGAAACAAAGTTGAACGATTTCGAAAATAAATGTCTGAGGAAAGTACATGTGTAGCGTGGAACGAATTCAAAACAAACGAGGAAATTAGAGAAATCGCCAACCAACAGCTAATATCTTCAGTAATCAAGAAAAGATGATGGTCATGTGTTGGACATGTGATGAGGAGAGATAATAACCGAATAACAAAGCAAGCCCTCATGTGGGAAACAACAGGTAAGAGAAAAAGAGGCCGACCCAGAGAGACACTGAGAAGAACATTGATCAGAGAGGCAAGAGCTGAAGGAATCGGCTCCCTCAATGAAATAGAGTCGCTTGCACAGAACAGAGACAAATGGCGAGATTTGATAAAAGATCTTTACAAGGATTGAAAACTGCTAGAATAAAAATTTAGATAAGAGAAAGAGTATCTAGGTCTATACCCTATGGGCCGGCTACGGCTCGAAAGGTCTATATATACATATATAAACACACACACACATAATCTTCCTCTTTATCCTGGAGGTCACGGGGGACACCACTGAAAGTCATAGTCAACCTTCATCATTTTTCTGTATATTCAGTAATGTTTTGGGACTTCGGAACGCAGAGGCCTGTCCATTCTTTGATGCTACCTTCCCATTTGTTCATTGCCTGCCTGTCCTGTTTGCTCCTTCCACAGCTCCTTGCATAAATGACTTTGCTAGGCCAGATGATCGAGATCCAAGAGATACATGAGTCCATCCAAGAGATAGAGCACTTCTAGTACTTTCATATCAACAGATCTCGCCAACAATGAACCGACACACCTTTTGTATTAAAAAATAATGCTAATCGCCGCAGAAGCATTGCTGTGGAATCAGAATAAGCAGCAGAATAAACATTTAGACTTTGGGAATAACACGACTTTTAATGGTGTGGACCAGAATTGGGGCTCCCGAGAAGTATGATCATGGACCATTTACGCTTGAGAGATTTTGCTGTTGACCTAAAGAGCATGACTGAGCGTGTCAATCACTGACTAATTTGTGGATTTGAGATGGAGATTTTTAAAAAAGTTAAAAATGGGAACAGGAGCAAAAGAGGAAGAGCACGGCGATTAGGAAGCGGGATAGAACGAATAATAAGAGAAGCAAGAAGAATAAGAGGAGGAAACAGAAGAATAAGAAAGTAACAACAAGATTAAGAAGAGGAACAAGTAGAATAAGAAAGTAACAACAAGAATAAGAACAGGAACAAGTAGAATAAGAAAGTAACAACAAGATTAAGAACAGGAACATGTAGAATAAGAATGTAACAACAAGAATAAGAAGAGGACCAAGTAGAATAAGAAAGTAACAACAAGAATAAGAACACGAACATGTAGAATAAGAATGTAACAACAAGATTAAGAAGAAGAACAAGTAGAATAAGAACAGGAACAAGTAGAATAAGAAAGTAACAACAAGAATAAGAACAGGAACAAGTAGAATAAAAAGTAACAACAAGAATAAGAACAGGAACAAGTAGAATAAAAAGTAACAACAAGAATAAGAACAGGAACAAGTAGAATAAAAAGTAACAACACGAATAAGAACAGGAACAAGTAGAATAAGAAAGTAACAACAAGAATAAGAACAGGAACAAGTAGAATAAGAAAGTAACAACACGAATAAGAACAGGAACAAGTAGAATAAAAAGTAACAACACGAATAAGAACAGGAACAAGTACAATAAGAAAGTAACAACACGAATAAGAACAGGAACAAGTAGAATAAAAAGTAACAACACGAATAAGAACAGGAACAAGTAGAATAAGAACATGAACAAGTAGAATAAGAACATGTACAAGTAGAATAAGAACATGAACAAGTAGAATAAGAAAGTAACAACAAGAATAAGAACAGGAACAAGTAGAATAAAAAGTAACAACACGAATAAGAACAGGAACAAGTAGAATAAAAAGTAACAACACGAATAAGAACAAGAACAAGTAGAATAAGAAAGTAACAACACGAATAAGAACAGGAACAAGTAGAATAAGAAAGTAACAACACGAAAAAGAACAGGAACAAGTAGAATAAGAAAGTAACAACACGAATAAGAACAGGAACAAGTAGAATAAGAAAGTAACAACACGAATAAGAACAGGAACAAGTAGAATAAGAAAGTAACAACACGAATAAGAACAGGAACAAGTAGAATAAAAAGTAACAACAAGAATAAGAACAGGAACAAGTAGAATAAGAACATGAACAAGTAGAATAAGAACATGTACAAGTAGAATAAGAACATGAACAAGTAGAATAAGAAAGTAACAACAAGAATAAGAACAGGAACAAGTAGATTAAGAACATGAACAAGTAGAATAAGAACATGAACAAGTAGAATAAGAACATGAACAAGTAGAATAAGAACATGAACAAGTAGAATAAGAACATGAACAAGTAGAATAAGAACAGGAACAAGTAGAATAAGAAGAGGAACAAGTAGAATAAGAACATGAACAAGTAGAATAAGAACAGGAACAAGTAGAATAAAAAGTAACAACAAGCATAAGAACAGGAACAAGTAGAATGATAAGAGGTACACGAAGAATAAGAAAAGGAACAAGATAAATAAGAAGAAAAACAAGATAAATAAGAAGAGGTACAAGAAGAAGAGGAAGAAGTAAAATAAGAAGAGAAGCAAGAAGAATAAGAAGAGAAACAAGTAGAATAAGAAGAGAAACAAGTAGAATAAGAAGAGAAACAAGTAGAATAAGTAGAGAAGCAAGAAGAATAAGAGGAGGAACAAGTAGAATAAGTAGAGAAGCAAGAAGAATAAGAGGAGGAACAAGTAGAATAAGTAGAGAAGCAAGAAGAATAAGAGGAGGAACAAGTAGAATAAGAAGAGAAACAAGTAGAATAAGAAGAGAAACAAGTAGAATATGAAAAGTAACAAAAAGATATAAGAAGAGGAACAAGTAGAATAAGAAAAGTAACAATAAGAATAAGAAGAGGAACAAGTAGAATGATAAGAGGAACAAGAAAAAAAAAGGAAAGGAACAAGAGAAATAAAAAGATAAACAAGAAGAAAAACAAGATAAATAAGAGAAGGAACAAGTAGAATAAAAAGAGAAACAAGTAGAATAAGAAGAGACACAATAAGAATAAGAAGAGGAACAAGTGGAATAAGAAAAGGAACAAGTAGAATAAGAAGAGGAAAAGTAGAATAATAAGAGGAACAAGCAGAATAAAAAGAAAAACAAGATAAATAAGAAGACGGCAAGACGATTAGAAGAATTAGAAGAGCAACAAGAAGAATAAGATGAGAAGCAAGTAAAATAAGAAGAGGATCTAGAAGAAAAAGGAAAATTCGACGAATACGTAGAAGAGTATGGCGAATAAGAAGAGAAACAAGAACAATAAGAAAAGAAGCAAGAAGAAGAAGAAGGGGAACATGAAGAACAAGTAAAAATAAGAAGAGGAGGAAGATGAATAAGAAGAAAAACAAAGTGAATAAGAAGAAGACCAAGAAATCTAAGAAGAGGTACAAGAATGATACGAAAAGGAACTAAAAGAATAAGTATGAACTTGTTAGCTTCTCTCGGGCCGAAGACAGCACGTTGGACATACATCTTAATTCTTCATGTCTAACGTTTCGCCGCTAGGTCCTGTGGGTCTTATTTTGTAAATAGGGGACTGGCTGGTCTCGAGGCAAGACGCCGGCTTCGAGACAGAGAGGTTGTGGGTTCAAAACCCGGGTATACCGGTTGGGAATGGTTTTATTTATGATTTCTCTCTACGGCAACCACCCCTGGTCTCAGCAGCGAGGTCCGGCTTGAAACGTCAATTACTCATCGACGGAAAAATATTAGTACCTCCGAAGTCGAAGTTATCTGCCTATGCGGCGAGAGACCTCTGTGCACACGGCTGCCAGGGAAAAATGGTTTAACATGCAAAATTCAGTTCCTAGTCTCTAGGGAGTTCGTCAGGGGTAAAAGCTGGCGAACGAAGAAAAATAAAATAGACTCATAGTTGAGCTCTCTCTGTTAATTGTTCTTCGCAGTGCTTCTCCTTCCTCGTTTTCTTTTACCGCCTTAGTGTCCATAAGCCAAACAAGAGGAAGCGGGAGAAGAACTTAGACGTCACAGTTAGTTCATTTAACTGGCTCAATGTTATTTTATCATCAAAATGTGTATTATCAGCGTGTTTGTCTGACAAATAGTTGATGTTTGTTTCGGTAACTATGTTTATTTCCACTACTTCAACAATGGAGTCTCTGTGGTAGGGTGGTTAAAGTGCTAGCGGCCTGAACATAATGTTCAGTTCTCAGAAGTGTTGGATTTTATTTCGGACCGACAACTCCGACAAGGCTCCGAGGTTCACTTAGCCTCTAAAAATGAATGCAACAGATTTTTCTTGGAAGTAAAGGCGGCCTGGAGTGATACTGACTATATAATTAAACAATGAACTACGGACATATAAAAATATGACCACTAACACTGTATTTTCCATACTCTTAGCAAGGTCTGGAGGAGCCTTTTTCTCTTTTACCTTAAACATTGGTTGACGATATCTATCATTCGATACTTCAACATGTTGGGGAAAACATGGAATAATCTTAAAAGAATGGCAAGAAACTGAACGGCTTGGAAAGTATTTGTTGAAGACTTGTGCTCCACCGGGAGCTGAAAGGAAGAAGAAGATACTTTTATAATTTGTCAGATCTTCGAATTATTTTCATATTTTTCTATTTCAACATTTGAATTATTTTTATTTTTCTATTTCAACATTTGAATTATTTTCATATTTTTCTATTTCAACGTTTGAATTATTTTCATATTTTTCTATTTCAACATTTGAATTATTTTCATATTTTTCTATTTCAACATTTGAATTATTTTCATATTTTTCTATTTCAACATTTGAATTATTTTCATATTTTTCTATTTCAACATTTGAATTATTTTCATATTTTTCTATTTCAACATTTGAATTATTTTCTCAGTTTCAAAAACACTCGTTGGCTGTCGAGACCCTAACTGCTATATGGGATTAAAAAAATAGAGTCACTGTCACCTGTCATGCGTGTCGCAAGAGGCGACTAAGGAGATTAGGGTCAAGTCTTCGTTGGTGCTACGGAGTTCGTGCATCTGATTTGAATCCATCTTCAGTGCTTTCATTAGTGTGTGACGGGCGTGTTTCATTATGCAGAATGTGCTGATGAGGGTATATGAACACAATGAAGTTGTTCGCTGTGCAATGAAGAAGATCTGCTGATTAAAATAAACTAAATTAAGCTAAACATTTCAAAACCGTTTTGATATTTGCACGTCATTTTAATGTATCGTTCATTTTCGCATTTACCATCGCAATATTTAAATAATATTTACAGTCCATAACACCGAGATGGAATAATTTTCACATTTCTCATTGTGACCCTGTCAACGTTTTCTACCCGTTTCTTCTAGTCTGCCCGCAGCCCCAAAGTGGCACTTTTGTGGCTGTCAACGATGTCCAGGGAACAAGGGAACAGCATCTCGCGACACTGACACCCGTGAGAAGCCTGAGGTTATGTTTAACTGTTACTTAATGGAGCTCCCTGGTAGGAGCCTGTTTTTCCCGCCAATCCATCTTCCTTCTTTTCCCAAGAACTACTCAACTACTCCCTTATCAAAATGCTAATTAATTGTCACGTTAGATTCAATGAAATCAATAATCCAAGTCATTTGTCACAGTGAAAATGTTAAATCAATTTATACAAAGATAAAAATCCTTTTTAAATTAACATTTATTCTATTTTAATTTCTTCGTGTCTTCTTCTTCTGCTGCTGTTTCTTTCCTTTCTCCTTCAAATATTTAAGCTATCGTATTGTTAAGTAGGAGAGCCGTGCTCAGAGGTTAGTGAACTGGACTACACTTCGGGGTTCACCTAGCCTTAAATGGGTACCTGATTTTTTTATGGTAATGTAAAGCGGCACGGGCGTAATTTCGACCACATTACCCCAAAAATAATGTGCCGAAGGTCTATAAAAATTATGGTCACTAACACCATATTCCCTATACGCCATTTAGCGTGACGGGACTATTTACTTTTTTTTTTATTGTTAAGTAGCTATTGTTACTGTACTTTTTACTACTATTATCTTTTGTTTCCTATTATCACAGTACCTCATTATTTTGCTACTAACGCATCTTCTCATTATACCACCACAAATCTCTCATTTCTATGTAACACCTATTTCTCTTATCCCACTTTATTTTACTTTTCCTATACCACTAAATCGTTTTGAACAAAATGTATATATAATGATCATTGACCAGGAAAAAGCATTCCACAGAGTAAACAGAGAACAACTGTGGGAGATACTAACAACATACGGAGTAAGCCAACATCTAATCAACCTAATTGAAAGTCTCTACATCAACAGCAGATGCAGGGTCAGAACAGCAGCAGGCTACACAGACCACTCCGAAGTTAGATCAGGTGTAAGACAGGGGTGAGTACTATCCCTCCTACTGTTTATTACATACATGGACTGTATATGCAAGCTAGCCAACCCATCAGAGACAGAGGAGATCAACGAGCAAACGCTCAGGCACTAATACATGAAACAATAGAAGACCTACAAGAAGACTTAAACAAACAAAACAGCTCAGACACAAAATACAACATAAAAATCAACATCAACAAAACAGAAGTCATGAATGTCGTCAAAAATAAACAGAACATCAACATAACTATAGAAGGCAGGAAACTAAAACAAGTAGAGGAATTCAAATACCTTGGAAGTTTAGTGACAAACGATAATTCTCAAACAGCAGAGATAGACTCAAGATGCACCAAAGCTTGTCAAATCATTGGACAGTTATTACCACTATTGTCCAACAAGGAGATAACCATAGAGGCAAAACGAGCACTATACAATACAATCTTCATCCCAACATTGTGCTACCAATGCCAGACATGGACCCTAGATGCAAGAACAATAAGAAAAAATAACCTCTACTGAAATTAAATGTGTTAGACGAATGACAGGAAACAGTCTGAGAGATAAGATCAGAAAGGAAGAACTGATAAAAAAAGCTACGAATAACCCCCGCCATAGAATATATAAAGAAACAACCGATGAAATGGTTTGGCCACGTGACAAGGCAGAAAGATCAATTGAGAACACAGCGAGCCTTGAGAAGAAGTTGTGAGAATACCAGACCCAATGGTCGACCAAGAAAAAGATGGATGGATGGAATATTAGAAGCACTATGAAACATAACAGCAGCAGGGATGAACAGAAGAGCAAAAGACCTCAAATTATATCTCCCCTCGACGCTGAAAAGAAAATGTGGAAGAAAAGTAGAAGAATAAGTAGAAATCTAAATCATCTTCATCTTTTACTTACTTACTACTGTTATTTCACTTCTTTCTTTAAATCTCTAATTTCAATAACACATCTCTTATTTATTTTATACTAACATCTTGTTTCTTCTTTCTCTTTTACCATTCTATTATTATTATTATTATTATTTGTTTTAAATTGTAATACTTCTTAATTTACTTCCTCCTGTTTTCATTCACTACTGCCTCTGTTATTTTATTCACTTTTGGTTATTTTTGGTTATTTTGGTTATGGAAGGCCCGGTATCACTGCAAACGAATTAAAATCCAAAATTACTCAACCGCCCGTGCCAGTGGAATCATCCGAATTACTATCTCATCTCCCAAACAAAGAAAGGTAACTGTAGTCCCCATCGTAGCAGTCTCAGCACGCGCCAAAAGACAGAAAGCGAAACCGCGCAGAAAGTGAACACAGCCAACTGTTCCCTGTCATACGATATCATCACAGGAGCAATGAAATCAACACCAATATTGGAGATGGAGAAATTGTGGAGGATACCAGCACTGAGAGAACGGAGAGACGCAAAGGTGCTGATACAGGCAGAAAAATTTGTATGCATGCCGAGACATCCAATGAAGGACAGATTCCAAAATCTTGCATTGGGACGACTTAAGAGAAGCAGCTTTATCCACCAAGCCAAGCGTATTAGTAGACAAACACCAGACATGCCAAGAGTTGTTAAACCCCTTCTGATCATACCAGAACAGACTCCCTGGACAGATGAATCAGGATTATCAGTTCAAATACGGACAGAAGTGAAAGGAATAGTTGACAAAGAGGAACAAAATAGTCTACAGCGAAAAACAATAGCTCTCAGTTTCCTGGATGAAGAATACCCACAAGACCTATGGATTCGTGTGTACACAGATGGATCAGCACAGAATGCAGTAAAGAATGGGGGAGCAGGTGCATATATAGAGTACCCAAATAACACTAGGGATATGAATAAAATAGCAACAGGGAAATATTGTCACAATTATGATGCGGAAATACAAGCAATAAAGTTGGCAATAGAAAAACTGCTGAACAGTAATCTTAGCCCACAGCCTGTAGTGTTTTTGACAGATGCAAGATCAGTACTCCAGGCACTACAATCCAGAAAATTACCACATCTGCAGACCTTATTGACTGAACTCTGCAAGCACCACAGGGTTGCCCTGCAGTGGATCCCGTCTCACTATGGAATACCAGGAAATGAGAAAGCAGATCAGTTGGCAAAGGAAGGTTCAACAGGCACACAACTAGATACACCAGTTACATACCATCATAAGAAACAGATAATCAAATCAATCAGAGGACCACAAGCCCCAAATCAGGATGCCTTTCATAATATGAATAGATATGAACAAGTTATCATTATACGCATAAGAACAGGACACAATCGACTCCATAGTCACATATATACAAAATTCAAGATCGGCACATCAACTACTTGTACATGTGGACAGGCACCCCAGACTGCTGAACACATACTTCAAGACTGCACTGAATATAGTAGACTGAGGAAAATCCATTGGCCCATAGATACAACACTACAGACAAAACTATATGGGCCACTGCAAGAATCACAAAAGACAGTAAAATTTATACAGGAAACGACATTGCAGATATAGACAATACTTCAGGCGAACGAAAGATAGATAGATACGATATCATCATTCATCGTAAACAATTGGAATATCGAAACATGATCAAAACGGATGAGACACACAGCTCAGGGTGTGCACAGAGCACTTAACTCAGTAGCTCCTGCAACAATGATGCAACAATCTTCACTTTTGTTTTCACATACAAACACGTTGTGTTTTTACTTTACAGTTTAACTTCCACACTTCTTTTTTTACACCTTCCTATCTAATTCTAAGAGAATAAATTAATAAGAATAGTCATGAGACGTGTAAGGAACAAAATAAAACCAGAAATAAGTGAGGAACAATGTGGATTTGTGGAAGGAAAGGGTACCAATAATGCAATATGCATCTTAAGAACATTGATAGAAATATCTATAGAGGTAAAGAAAGATCTATATATGTGCTTTATAGACTACACAAAAGCATTTGACAAAGTAAAGCATGTGGAAATAGTCAATATGCTGGAGAAATTAAACATTGATGGCAAGGATCTGCGAATCATAAAAAACATGTACTGGCAACAAACAGCAGCTATACGAATTAACAACCAAACAGGACAATTCCAATATATAAAGCATGGAGTCAGACAAGGCTGTGTTCTGTCGCCGGATTTGTTTTCACTTTACAGCGAATATATTATAAGATCAATAGTAGACAAAAAAGGAATTGAAGTCAACGGTCACAACATAAATAATTTGCGATATGCGGATGACACAGTCTTAATAGCAGAGACAGAGAATGAACTACAAGAAATGATAGACATAATAGTAAAAGAAAGCAACAAGAAAGGTCTCAGTCTGAATAGTAAGAAAACAGAAGTAATGGTTATATCGAAGAAACAATCACCACTATCATGCAGCATAAAAATAAACGAGACAAATCTGAAACAAGTGCAACGTTTCAAATACTTGGGCACAATAATAACATCAGATGGGAGATGCATCACAGAAATAAAAAGCAGAATAGCTCAGGCCAAAATAGCATTTCAGAAAATGAAAAATATCTTATGCAACAAATCTATGTCAATAAAAATGAGAAAAAGAGTTCATCAGTGTAATCATGGACAGTAGACAAACAAATGAAAAGACGATTAAAGGCCACAGCGATGGGATTTCTCAGAAGAATGTTGAAAGTTCCCTGGACAGATAAAAAGACCAATAAGGAAGTCCTCAAAGAAGCCAACACAAAAAGGGAGCTCTTAAAAAAACATCAGAAAGAAGCAATCAACATTTTTCGGCCACATCATGAGAAGAGGAAATTTGGAATACTTGGTTACAACTGGCAAAATAAAAGGAAAGAGAGAACGCGGGCGACAAAGAGAGAAAATACTGGATAGCTTGGTGTCATGGCATGGAAAACAGTCAACAACAGAATTGATACGATGCACTGTAGATAGAAGATTGTGGAAGGACATGATCACCTACGCCAAGCGGTATGGCACATGATGATGATGATCTAATTCTACATCTTTTATCCTCGGTTATTAAGATTCCAAAAGACGATTGGAGGCCACAGAGATGGGATTTCTCAGAAGAATGTTGAAAGTTCCCTGGACAGATAAAAAGACCAATAAGGAAGTTCTCAAAGAAGCCAACACAAAAAGGGAGCTCTTAAAAAACATCAGAAAGAAGCAATCAACATTTTTCGGCCACATCATGAGAAGAGGAAAGTTGGAATACTTGGTTACAAATGGCAAAATAAAAGGAAAGAGAGAACGCGGGCGACAAAGAGAGAAAATACTGGATAGCTTGGTGTCATGGCATGGAAAACAGTCAACAACAGAATTGATACGATGCACTGTAGATAGAAGATTGTGGAAGGACATGATCATCTACGCCAAACGGTATGGCACATGATGATGATGATCTAATTCTACATCTTTTATCCTCGGTTATTAAGATTCCAAAAGACGATTGGAGGCCACAGAGATGGGATTTCTCAGAAGAATGTTGAAAGTTCCCTGGACAGCTAAAAAGACCAATGAGAAAGTTCTCAAACAGGCCAACACAAAAAGGGAGCTCTTAAAAAACATCAGAAAGAAGCAATCAACATTTTTCAGGCACATCATGAGAAGAGGAAAGCTGGAATACTTGGTTACAACTGGCAAAATAAAAGGAAAGAGAGATCGCGGGCGACAAAGAGAGAAAATACTGGATAGCTTGGTTTCTAGGCATGGAAAACAGTCAACAACAGAACTGATACGATGCAATGTAGATAGAAGATTGTGGAAGGACATGATCACCTACGCCAACCGGTATGGCACATGATGATGATAATCTAATTCTACATCTTTTATCCTCGGTTATTAAGATTCCATATCATATTTAATAGAACTTAAAACATTTCACTGTGACTTACTTAATACATTCCTTTTGCATTTAATAAACCAACGCTTAGTTTGTCTCCACCTACAACGATCGGCAATACCAATGGAATCTTGGTCACAGTTCATTTTACATCACCCCACCCAGTAAATAATTGTGAACTTTTCATGCTAACTTAATCATCATCATCATCATCGAGTGCCGTCTCCGCAACGAAGGTTGGCTGTCATAGATCGGCATTCCACTCTGTTTCTTTCTTTGATGGTGCAGGTTGTCATAGATTGACTTGTCCATCTTTTGATGTTACTCGTCCATGTTAGTCTTGGTCTGCCTTTGCCTCTTTTACCTTGTCTAACTTAATAGTGTTGTAAAACAATAAAATATTAAGTGTATTAATGGAATTCACTGATCATTGGATCAGATTTTTTTTTTTGTGGGGGGGGGGGGGGGGGGAATGACGAAGTCAGTATTTCCCCGGGAGAATTGAACAAAAAAATAGAAAAATTGTATGGTAAAATCTTTACGTGATTAGTAGACGACACAGATTTGCACGACGTTTCGGCTCAATGGGCTTTCAGCAGGATCAAACAAACAACACGCACACACATATATGTAAGTAAATAAAACTAATCCTACATAGCTAACTAGTAACGAAACATCCAAAACAAAATAATAGAAACTGATTAAAGAAAAAAACAATGACTTCCCTGTGTCGTGGACCGTGGTCAGAATGGGAAAGGATTTCCCTCAGTATTTCCCTCGCTGTTAAGTCAAGTAAAAGTTCTCTCTACACCTTAAGGCGTGTGGGGAATATTGTGTACATGGCGTCAATGGCTATACTGTTCAACAATCAACGGCCCACGTTTTATGGGTATCGTGGTCATATCACTACAGGCCGTCGTAGATTTCCCAAAGAAACAAAAAATCCCTGGTACCCACTTTTAATGGCCCGTAAATCCCGACGGCTTGTTAATAGCAGGAAGTGAAAGAAATACTCTTTGATCATTTCAATTTGCATATATGTATTATCATAAATATTTTGTCACAAAGTTACAATAACAAGTCAGTTGCAATCATGCCCGTGTTAAACTGGACCCCACCCAACGATAATAATTCGATAATCATGAAGAGACGCATAAAAATCTGCAGACATAAATAATAAGTACACACGTGCACGGAAATATAACTCAATTAAAACATACTTGTATATCAAAAGAGAGAATATATAAGATAGTCTGCTGAAATAGTTCTGTCGAAGCGAACGTATTTTGGTCGATTCATTGTTAATTATTTCATTATGTCTGCTTTATAATTTGGAGCTTTACCTGAGTGTTAATTACTAGCTTTTGTTATAGTGAATTCTAATCTGGTACCCCTCTACGCCTCAATAGAATAATAGTAGTAGTAGTCTCCATCAGTCATAGATGACTATGGATTTTTCAGCGCCCCTAGAAATGTTATTTTTTCTTTTCTTTCGTTGTGTATTCTCTTTCTCCATGAATCTTTCTGCTTCTTGTTTGAGGTGAACCTTTAGAGTGTGTTTCCAGAGATTGCGGTCTGCAGCTTTGTCTTCCCATGCTGCAGGATTTATGTTTAGAGTCTTCATGTCACGTTTACACACATCTACAAATCGAAGTTTTGGCGCCCCCTAGTTCTTTTACCATCTGCCAGTTGTCCGTAGAGTATATCTTTCTGTATGCGACCATCTTTCATACGATGTACATGGCCAAGCCAGCGTAACCTACGTTGTTTGAGCAGCGTCTAGATATTCAGGGGTGCCTGATAAAATAATAGATAACTATCAAAAGACAATGTTTCTTTTTCTACATTTCAACTCAATGTGGAGCATAGGTCTTCAACAAACTCATTCCAAGCCGTTCTGCTGCTTGCAATTCTTTTAAGAATAAAAGAAAATACTTGTTGTATAGTTCCTGCGCTGCTGTGGCATAGTAGTTTATTACTACTGCAGTAGTTAGGTTGTTTTCTGTTCTGTAAGTAGAGTTTCTTTCTGGCTAAATTTGGAAAATTAGTTAAGATTACGAGTATGGATAGATATCCGCTTGGGTGCACTCTATGCAAGCGCGAATCTACCATTCATTCCTTTCTCTCTTTGTCTCGTCTCTCATTTTAGTCATGTAGAAGTAAACCAGACACATGTATGTTTCTGTTTTACAGGAAAACTAGTCTAACTACTCTAATATCATAGTACTTGGTGCTAACTAGTCTAATATCATAGTACTTGGTGTTAACTAGTCTAATATCATAGTACTTGGTGCTAACTAGTCTAATATCATAGTACTTGGTGCTAACTAGAAAAATAGCATAGTACTTGGTGCTAACTAGTCTAATATCATCGTACTTGGTGCTAACTAGTCTAATATCATCGTACTTGGTGCTAACTAGTCTAATATCATCGTACTTGGTGCTAACTAGTCTAATATCATCGTACTTGGTGCTAACTAGTCTAATATCATCGTACTTGGTGCTAACTAGTCTAATATCATCGTACTTGGTGCTAACTAGTCTAATATCATCGTACTTGGTGCTAACTAGTCTAATATCATCGTACTTGGTGCTAACTAGTCTAATATCATCGTTCTTGGTGCTAACTAGTCTAATATCATCGTACTTGGTGCTAACTAGTCTAATATCATCGTACTTGGTGCTAACTAGTCTAATATCATCGTACTTGGTGCTAACTAGTCTAATATCATCGTACTTGGTGCTAACTAGTCTAATATCATCGTACTTGGTGCTAACTAGTCTAATATCATCGTACTTGGTGCTAACTAGTCTAATATCATCGTACTTGGTGCTAACTAGTCTAATATCAAGAGGGCTTCAAGAGGGAGTTCCGTCTCTTTTATGATTCATTATGCGAGCTTTAGAAAAGATGTTTTGTAAATGTATAAATTTTGTATAAATTTCTTCTTTTACGTGTTCTATTTTTAAAAAAACTGCGTTTGGCACGCTGTGCTGCTGTAACATAAGAGCATAAACAGACATGAAAGTTATACATTCCGACCAGGTATATCTGCTTGTAGAAGACAGTTATTGTGACCGTAACTATCGCACCAGTTGTTCTTTATGTTATGGTTTGGAGAATCTACAGTAAACGTGAGTCGCCCCTCATCCGACGTTCATTAAATAACGTCTTATCTCTTAAAGAGTTGAAAGAAGTCCTGAAAAGAAGGGTCGGTGGCTCTTCATGTGCAAGGATATTGTTCTTAAAGTTTACCCGTCACGTGGGCGTGAATGCATTGATGCATCTAGTTCACAGCAAAGTCGTTTGCACATTTCGACCCGAAGCATCCGTCTTCGGAATGGGCAGAGTTTCTTAACAGATTAACCTCCACTGAGATTAAATGTGTTAGACGAATCACAAACACTCAAAAACAAACACGGACACGCACAAAAAAAAGACATATATATAAAATGAGTCAATAAAAGATAGAGGGAAACAGACAGTGGCAATGACAATGCAGGAAATCAAAATAAATACATTTTTGGAGAGACAGGATCACCTGAGGATAATGATGATGATGCCCACACACACACACACGGGCAGGCCAGTTTTACTTTCATATCGGAAGCCTTTAAAATGTGAATTTATAGAAGAATAGGTAGAATTAGATGGAAAGAAAAGAAAACAAATGATGAAGTTTTAAAACAACAAAAAATAAAAAGAGAACTACTAAATACAATTAGTAAAAAAAAAGTAAAGTACCCCTTCACGCCAAGTGGCGTATAGGGAATATGGTGTTAGTGACCATAAGTTTTTACAGACCTTCAGCACATGATTTGTGGGGTAATGTTATCGTATTACGCCCGTGCCACTTTACTTTCCCAGAAAAAAATCCGGTACCCATTAAAGGTTGGATGAACAGGAAGCCGTCGATTGGGATCGAACCCTACCTCTTGTCCTTTGTAGTCCAGTTCACTAACCACTGATCTGTCGCGGCTCCCAAATACAATTAAGACAAGAAAAATGAAATGTTTGGGGCACGTTAAAAGGCACAACAGCCTACTAAAAGTAATATTGGAAGGGAAAATACAAGGTAAAAGAGGCAAAGGGAGAGCAAGACTAACATGGACGGGTAACATCAAAAGATGAACAAGTCAATCTATGACAACCTGCACCTTCAAAGCAAGAAATAGAATGGAATGGCGATCCATGGTAACCAACCTTCGTTGCGGAGACGGCACTCGATTATGATGATGACGATGATGAGGAAGCCACATTTAACCACAACAAAGTCGATCCCTTGATTTAGAAACCTATTTTATTTTTTTTACAAGAAACGACCACGAAGGAAGGTCACTGACTTATACTGCCAGTGTCAGAGCTGAAATTTCAGTTCCTGCCATTGTCGCCACCACCAGCTTGGGTAAGCAAGCCCACATGCAAGAATCTGTCTCCCTAACCACTGGAGACGAATAATTTATTCCCAGAAAAACCAGGTAGTTTAAAAGGCAACAAAGTGACCTGGTCTGAAAAAAAAATACGATTCTTTTTTAATACTCACAGTTGTTTGTTTTCATCTAAAAGTGGCATTTTAGTTGTAATCTTGAAGCGCAGCATTTATGGCTGAATATGTTCTGACTCTAATAAACTTCCCTCATTATTTACTTTGATATTTTATCGAGGTGGTTTCAACCCCATACACATAACATGTTTAATATTTTAGCTACAGGAAAATATTTCTGAATTATATTTTAGTATTTACTGCATGTGGATTTATAGAATATGTAGAATTGGAAGGAAGGAAAAGAAAACAAATGATGAACATTTAAAACAGCTAAAAATTAGTAGAGTACTACTAAACACAATTAGCACAAGACAAATGACATTTTTGGGGCATGTTAAAAGACACAACAACCTTTCTAAAAGTAATCTTGGAAGGGAAAATACAAGGTAAAAGAGGCAGAGGCAGACCAACACTAACATGAACGAGTAACATCAAAAGATGGACAAGTCAGCATCTCACAATCTGCACAAACAAAGCAAGAGACAGAGGAGAATGGCGCTTCGCAGTAACCAACCTTCGATACGGAGACGGCACTCAATAATGATGATGATGATTTTTTGTATGCAACTAAAACAAACAAATATAAGTAAACCAGAGAGTTCATCGTGTGCAATATTCAATATATAACCACACAACGTTGTTTTTAAAATTTAAATGTACAGATTATTCAGATCATTTTGAATGTATAATAGAAGAATCACGCGTATTTTACCTTTCTGGATAGGCACAAATGAGCGAAAAAACTAAAGTATCAGTGATAAACAGCTGCGACTTCTCATGAGAACAAAGACTGCTTCCTCTAAACAGTAAATTAGGAGATTTGAATTGTGGGATGCTACGTGGCGGCTATAAACATTAATGTTCTCTTGTATTTCCATGGGAGTGCTGGTGGTATGCAGGTAATGAGTAGAATACCTGGGATTTGAATATACACCAGGGAGAGAGGAACATGGGATTAGGGCGTTGTCACTACAGGATTGATGTATTCTCAGGATGGCAGATTTATTCAGAAAGGGACAGAGGAAGTGTAGCTTTGGTGTTTTTATAGTCTCGTGTTTGTTGGTTGTCATTAGGACCTCTGCTCTGTAGTAGGGGGCCAAGGACAAAGATGAATTTTGGGTGACATGTGAAGTTAACCGGCAGGTAGATATCTTAACATCTAGTGTTAATGTGAAGTGCTCTTAACTTTAAAGTACAAAGTGTAACAAAGGCTGAAGTGTTTGACATCGCGGTGCAAGGCGTTGTAAATTGACATTGCTAGATTTTAATTACTGTAACCTCAAAGTACCAAATATGTAACTTTGTAACATCACATTACTAAATATGAAACATTTTAACATCAGAACGATACTAATGAATCATTGTAAATTTACAGTATTTGGTGCTAACTAGTCTAATATCACAGTAAGTGGTGCTAACTAGTCTAATATCACAGTAAGTGGTGCTAACTAGTCTAATATCACAGTAAGTGGTGCTAACTTGTCTAATATCACAGTAAGTGGTGCTAACTTGTCTAATATCACAGTAAGTGGTGCTAACTAGTCTAATATCACAGTAAGTGGTGCTAACTAGTCTAATATCACAGTAAGTGGTGCTAACTTGTCTAATATCACAGTAAGTGGTGCTAACTAGTCTAATATCACAGTAAGTGGTGCTAACTTGTCTAATATCACAGTAAGTGGTGCTAACTAGTCTAATATCACAGTAAGTGGTGCTAACTAGTCTAATATCACAGTAAGTGGTGCTAACTAGTCTAATATCACAGTAAGTGGTGCTAACTAGTCTAATATCACAGTAATTGGTGCTAACTTGTCTAATATCACAGTAAGTGGTGCTAACTTGTCTAATATCACAGTAAGTGGTGCTAACTTGTCTAATATCACAGTAAGTGGTGCTAACTAGTCTAATATCACAGTAAGTGGTGCTAACTTGTCTAATATCACAGTAAGTGGTGCTAACTAGTCTAATATCACAGTAAGTGGTGCTAACTAGTCTAATATCACAGTAAGTGGTGCTAACTTGTCTAATATCACAGTAAGTGGTGCTAACTTGTCTAATATCACAGTAAGTGGTGCTAACTTGTCTAATATCACAGTAAGTGGTGCTAACTTGTCTAATATCACAGTACTTGGTGCTAACTAGTCTAATATCATATTACTTGGTGCTAACTAGTCTAATATCACATTACTTGGTGCTAGCTAGTCTAATATCATATTACATGGTGCTAACTAGTCTAATATCACATTACTTTGTGCTAGCTAGTCTAATATCATATTACTTGGTGCTAACTAGTCTAATATCACATTACTTGGTGCTAGCTAGTCTAATATCATATTACTTGGTGCTAACTAGTCTAATATCACAGTACTAAGTGTGAAGCGTTTTAACTCCAAAGTATTAAATATGAACAGTCGTGGAAGAAAAAAGATAAACCCTACAGCATCTTTCACTGATCATTTCCTCAAATGTTGAAAATTTAGGTTCATGGTTTTGAATGCATTAACAATAACATTTTCTTCATCGCACAGTGAAAGGAATAGAACAAAAGAAGAAACAAATAAGCAGTCTCTTTGTCATTTCGCTGTTCTCTTCAGGTTTTGCAAGACCGGCCAATCCGCATACACTGTTACAATTATTGATCCTGCTTTTCTTCACGTGATCAGACATCATCGTCTAGAACCACGCATTTGCCTCTTCCATTTTATCTTCTTCAGTGTTTGTCACTGTTCATCATTATCTTCTGTGTTGGCGTAAATGCATTGTATTTGGAAGTTGACGAAAAGCAACGATATCTGCGCCGGCGACATTTCTTTGATATGGATCGATTTGTAAGAGCTTAACAATTCTGCCTGGCCAGCAGTAAATATCAACTACCTGAAGTATTGTAAATATCTGCAATGTCGTTTCCGGTATATATTTTACTGTCTTTTGTAAATGGTGCAGTGGTTCATATAATTTTATCTGTAGTGTTGTATCTATGGGCCAATGGAATTTCCTCAGTCAACTATATTCAGTACAAGTACATATTATTAAGTGCGCGAGCACCATGAAATAGGGTAGATTTTTGTCACGTATATATATGCACTAGCGTGTGTGTGTTACACTAGCGTGTGTGTGTGTAATAATAAGGAAATATTTAAAACACTCGCCTAAATATTTAGAAAAGGACAAGAGGTAGGGTTCGATCCCAACCGACGGCTTCCGGGTTCATCCAGCCTTTAATGGGTTGGTGCCTGATTTTTTTCTGGGAAGAAAAAGCGGTGCGGGCGTAGTACCGACCACATCACCCCAAAAATCATGTGATGAAGGCCTGTAAAATGTATGGTCACTAACACCATATTCCCTATACGTCACTTGGCGTGACGGGGCTCTTTACTTTTTTTTTTTTACTACGAACTATTGAGGCCCTTGTGCTTGAATGTCACTAAGAATGTCGGTGGCGTCCATGAAGTTATTTGTAAGAGAAGCGTAAACATTATTGCAGGTTTGTTGTTGTTGTTGTTGTTGTTGTTGTTGTTGTTGTTGTTGTTTTTGTTGTTGTTGCGTTCGCCAGCTTTCAACTCTGACAAAGTCCCTAGAGACTAGGAACTGAATTTTGCGTGTTAATCCATTTTTCACTGGCAGCCGTGTGCACAGGGGTCCCTCGCCGCACAGGCAGATAAATATATGTGCCTGAAATTGCAGGTTTGAATCAGTTAATCGGGTACGCGCTTTGTTCTGAAGGCACATTTTAATTGATAAACTTGTTATCGCACAAGATTATTGTCCCGAACATAGCCAGGCATTTGAGAGAAACACTCTGATGTTTTTGGAACATTTGTGTATCTTCTACTTTTCAAAAGTCTATGAATTTAAGCTTTTTAGACAACTATTTCAAAGCGAAGTATCGGGGACCTATCAAAGCAAGTTCTGCTAGAAAAGTCAAGTTATTGTTTTAACAGATCTTTATTTCCTTATTAAGTCCCCTATAATTAGGAAAGACGTTATACACCATGTTAAACGATTCTTCATTTTCTTCAGACTTCCGGGGAATATGGCGCCCTGTTAGCTGGCTTCTTCAGAGGACTCACAGATAAGTGCTGATTTCCAGTGAACTTTTCTGTTTATTTATTTGTTTTTATTGATATTTGAAGGGATCATTTGATTCTACGCGCTTTCTATTTGATGTAAATCACTTTGTTTCTTTTGATTCATTGCATTTTGTTACAATTTCTTTATTTGATCACTTAAAATCATTCTTGTTGTTGATTGCGCTATTGAACGCGTCAAAAAATGGCGGTTTGTTTTCGCCAGTCTGTCGTCAAGGACGCGTAATTCATTTCATTTGTAAAAGGCTCACAGTGTATCCGCGTGCTGTAGAGCTATTTACTGGAGTTGGCCAGTTTATAGTGTGGAAACGGGTTCTGGGCCGTGCGACTGAGTAAGTGCACGTGAGTCTAGACTATCCACAGCATCGACGTTCAGCGAGTAAATCATCTTTGATTTACGTTGATTTGATTTGGTGACGGTAAGTATTCAGATGCAGCCCAAATGACAACATCGAAGAATGGAAACACGACAAGGCAAGCGTGGTGGCATTAAACTATCAAAGTGTGAAAGGCTAGGCCTAAAGTATGTCCGCGTTACATATTGGAATTGTGGGCCCATAAATCAACGACGGCCCATTCTTGATAAGCTACTGTACGGCGCCGATATAATGGTTTTACAAGAGACTCTTCTTGGTGACAGGACAGTAAGTACTCCTGGCTTTCATTGTTTCTACAATAGGCGACACCTTGGGCAGGCCATCCTTGTGCGCAACAATATGGTGGCAGCTGAGGTTGATATGTCTGCATGGGACAATGCAGAATTGCAGGTGCATGCGGTTAGGGTGCAGACCCCAGTTCATTTCGTGATTGTTAATGTGTATGCCTGTAATGGGAAGGTGAACACACAACTATGGCAGAATCTCTTCGAGTTCGATGAAGAGAACGTTATTTTCTGCGGAGACTTTAATGCTAGAGGAAACCAGTGGGGTAACGTCATAACCAACAAGCAGGGAGAAGACCTAGAGAACGCACTAGTGTCAGTCGATTTAGTGTGCTTGAATGATGGAAGAGCAACAAGAATGACCACTCGAACAGGGGACTCTGGTAGTTTCATAGACCTGGCACTGGTGTCTTCCACCTTAGCACCGGTTAGCAAGTGGAGTACACTGGGGTTCCACGGAAGTGATAACTATCCATGTGTCCTCCTAATTGAGAAAAGCAGAATTAGATGCCAGAAAAGAAAGCTCCACACATTCCACTACGAGAAAACAGACCAGAACGTCATTAGCAAAATAAGACATATGAAACAGAGCGCCCCTCGTAGGAGGCAGGAGAGATGGACGCAGCCACCCTGGTGGAACGTAGAAGTCGAGGAAGCTTGGCGGAGCAAGAGACAAATGGCCAAAGCATGGCAGAAAGCCAGAAAGAATGGAAGAACACAACTTGAGCTCTTGAAGAGTCTGAAAGTAGAGACCAAAAAAGTTATCATTTTAAAATATGTGCTAAGCAGGCTAAGGATGCCAAATGGGATGACTTCTGTAAAAAAGTGTGCTCAGAAAAATCGCTAGCCACATTTTGGCGCCTTCATCAGAGCATGAATGGCACAACACGACACAGAGACATACCATACTTTCAGAGCACAGCCCGGATATGGCACAAATCTGATGAGAGAAAAGGTAAGGCCCTGCTTGCCCGCTACATTGATCAGACGGACAAAAAGAAAGGAGGCTGTAAGAATGAGGGTACGAGGATCGCTGTCAAAATTGTGTAAGGATGTAGTGCTGGAAGAGGATCTCACAATCACAACCGATACCATTCGTACGACACTTAAAGGTCACACAACACTGCTCCTGGTCCAGATGGTGTTCGGTACGATGACATAGGCGATTTAGCTGACAACGACTTGACAAAACTGGCCAATGAGTTTAATGCCAGCAGTCGGAGTGGCCAGATTAAGGAGGAGTGGCTACACAGCTACTTACAACCGCTACCGAAGCCAAACAAGGACCATTCTCTGATCAGTGTCTACAGAATCATCACAATGCAGAACAATGAGGGCAAGCTGCTGGAGAAAATAGTTGCCCGTGTCTTAACCTGTCACCTTGAACAGAACGTGCATTCCCACCACACTCAGAGGTTACAGATATAACAAAGAGACATGGCTCAATGCGGCAGTCTTTGCCTATGACGTCTTCGAAGGCTTCCACAAACGAGAGGAGACATGTGCTGCTGCTATAGATATGGAGGATGCATACAACAGGGTACCATTTGAATATCTCATGTATATACTCCTGAAACTGGCGGTACACCCCATCCTCATTAGATGGATCGTCGCGGCACTGTTTCAGAGGAAGGTGATACTTCCAATGGATGAGCCAACATCCATTCGTCCAGGGCTGCCACAAGGTTCACCATTGTCACCAGTTCTATTTAACGTGTACACAATAACGATCACGGAACAACAGCTGGATGGGAGTGGAAGAACTATGACTTTTGCTGATGATATTCTGGTATATCGACATGGAAGAGACAGACGGGCAATCGCCTTCACAATGCAAGACGAACTCAATCGCATTTCTTCCTGGTGTGAGGTTTCATGTGCCTTGATTAATCCTAATAAAGTATCAGTTTCATTGTTCTCCCTTCACAATCATATCGTTAATACGGACACACCGGTAGTACGAATGGAAGCTGATGAGGTGACCAGGGACAAGTTGATGACATACCTCGGAGTTAAGTTTGATCGCAGCCTGTGTTTTCGGGACCACGTCGACCATGTGATAACAAAATCCCGCAAAGGATTAGCCGCCTTGAAGGTCATGGCAGCTGCTAACATCGAGCAGAGGCTATTTACTCTTCTGTTCCAGGGATTAGTCCTCGCACCAATCGAGTATGCCATGGCAATTCTTACTGTCAGTACGACTCAAATTGATAGGCTGGAGAAAATACAAAATGAAGCCATGCGCATTATCTTGGGATGTACAAGGGACACTCCCTGTTTAGCAATGAGGTAATTTCTTGACTTTCCAACCATGGATGACAGAATCAAGATCTGGAGAGCACGAGCATACATGAAGATTAGTACAGATAAAGAGCATCCATTGCACCACGTGCTCAACACAGTCAAAGGTGTCAGGCTAAAAAGAGGCAAATCATGGATGGGCCGAGCAGAAGATGTCATCAAACAGGTCTGTGGTCTTACCAATATCAGAGTCGATGAGGAGTGGATAGCGGTGCCTACGTCATTCAAGGGGATTTTCTCGTGTATTGTCACACTGGATAGGAAAAGTAGCGAACAGACCCGGTCGTGGTTAATGCTGAGGTCAACGGTCTCATCTGCGATAACACCGATGAGAAAGATGCAGTCATCTATACAGACGGATCTGTAAAACGACACGAAAGAAGTGCATGGGCATTTACAGCACTCTCGGCAGGCAGAATAGTCAAAGAAGACAGTGGTGCATATGTTATGACCACGAGTAGCATGACAATGGAGGTTATGGCAGTGACCAAGTCATTCAAATGGTTCGAGTCACAAGACTACACCCACGCATGTATACTGAGTGATTCGATGAGCATGATAAAAAAAGTGGAGGCGGGCTCTATACGCATGCAATGGTTAGAGTTGTTGCAGAAATCCAAAATACGTAAGGTCACCTTTGTCTATGTCCCAGGACATGCGGGAGTACGTGGAAAAGAAAGAGCGGACAGGTTGGCTAGCTGTGCTGTTGTTGAGGACGGGCAACCAATGGATCGGGCGTACATCATCAATGCCCTTCGAGATGTGGGAAGAGCACAGGACTTCGACAAACACAGATCCACGTCACTTCTTCGGATGATGGAAATGGGACTTAAGATGGGCACAGCCAGGAATGAGAAACTTAGTGACCGTGTAAGGAGACTTATCAACCAACATAGAACTGGAGTCGTCAGTCGCTGGACACTGCGGGAATTGCTGAGGAGGGGGTCTGAGCACCTATGGACATGTTCGGAGTGCAATGATGATGACCCGCAAATAACTCAATAACTCATTTTTTTCCAAATTTTGAAAAAGTATATACAATACAATTCGTTGAAGAGATCTCTAATTGCTGGTTGGATAAGTTTAGGGCAATCAGACAGGGCGCGACCAAGACTTGAGAGTGTGTGTGTGTGCAAGTTCTGGGAAATGATGTAGTTCATCCGTATTTGTTGTAGCTAGAATTCTTTCTAACTTTAATCGAAATGGAAATATAATTTCTTTTAATTCACAATTTTTGCGGGGTTTTTATTCACTCTGAACATCATTACAAAACTCGTTGAGATACTGAAAGAGATAAACTGTGAAAGCAATATTAGTCTTGAAATCATCCTTAAGTAATTGTGGGATTTTTGTTGCAAAATCATGTGCAGAAATGTGTTCCTTTACTTCATCAAAAACTCTCTAGAACATTGTAATTGAATCGCCACGACCTAACCAGCGAATGACTAGGCATGAAGGATTAGTTTTGAATATCATCATTTGAATATGTGCCATACCGGCTGGCGTAGGCGTAGTCTATGAAGCAGGCATATATTAATTTGTTTTCTTCTATGTACTTTTCAATCACTGTTCTCATGCTAAATATGGCTTCTTTTGTGCCACTGTTTTTCCTGAATTCAAATTGTTGCTCATCTAATTCAGTGTTGATTTTATTCTGAATCCTTCCCTGTATAACTTTTAGTAAAATTTCTCTAGATCATGTCCTCCCACATTTTTTTTGTCCACAGTGCATCGTATCAATTCTGTTATCGCCGTACCACAACACCATGCTATGTAGAGTATCTTTTCTCTTTGTCGTCAGCGATCTCTCTTTCCATTTATTTTGCCAGTTGTAACCAATTATTTCAGTTTGCATCTTCTCATGATGCAACCGAAAAATGTTAATTATTTCTTTCTGATGTTTTTAGGAGTTCCCTTTTTGTGCTGGCCTGTTTAAGAATCTCCTCGTTTGTCTTTTTTTTCTTTTTAGCTGTACATGGAACTCTCAACACTCTTCTAAGAAATCCTATGTCTGTGGCTCCTAATCGTCTCTTTAATTGCTTGTCTACAATTTTGAATATGGCTCCGACAAACACTGTCAGAAGACTGTCAGCGGAAGTTTTTAAAGAGTTTTTACCACAAGAGAGTTGATCATTTTGACAATGACGTTGAAGTGCTCGGAAAACTCAGGGACGACTTTCAAACAACTAGCAAGATGTTCATTATGAACCAGGAAACGATAGCGAGAGAAAGGTGGAAAGCGTTCATTATTTCTCAGACGTTTGTCGGATCCCTTGTGTTTACTCAGCATTGATGGTGTACCATCTATAAGAACACACACGCAAGCTTTGAAATGTCGATATTAGTTGATATTAGGATGTCAGTTATACCAGCGCAAATGTCTTGACCTGTGGCTATATCTGTGAATGGGATAACTGTCATAAATAAATTGTGTTCTGTACCATGATCACAAACGTAGCGTACAAAATGTACCAATTGTGCGACAGACGCAATGTCCGTCGATCCATCAATCGATAGCTCTAGCAAAGTTTTCAATTACAGCCGCGGTGTGGACAACCCGCCTAGATACCGTGGCGTTACTAAGAGACACATTTTCTACAGCATTAATCAGAACGTTTCTATACTTTTCGGGTCTACTCTCAGAGAAAGTGGTCACTGCTAAAACGACACCCTCTCCCCCATAACAACATTCTGCACTCAAAAATGACACGTTTACGTTAGTCAGAGGCACTTTAGTTGACAGCTTGTGGGAGAGTTATTGCTTGAAGACGTAACATTTCTGTGGACCACTGAGCTTCAGCTACAGCTCCTATATTTTACAAACGTTGATTCTAACTCTGTAGGATACCACAAAGGAAACGCACTACAATGTCCATTATAATGTCTTTGACAATTTGCTTTCCTCTTACTCGATAAATAAGTGAGGCACAAAATCACTCCCTTATTGTCGCTATTATTTATCACAAGAAACTCCCTTATTGCCGCTATTATTTATCACAAGATACTCCCTTATTGTCGCTATTATTTATCACAAGAAACTCCCTTATTGTCGCTATTATTTATCACAAGATACTCCCTTATTGTCGCTATTATTTATCACAAGAAACTCCCTTATTGCCGCTATTATTTATCACAAGATACTCCCTTATTGTCGCTATTATTTATCACAAGAAACTCCCTTATTGTCGCTATTATTTATCACAAGAAACTCCCTTATTGTCGCTATTATTTATCATAAGAAACTCCCTTATTGTCGCTATTATTTATCACAAGAAACTCCCTTATTGCCGCTATTATTTATCACAAGAAACTCCCTTATTGCCGCTATTATTTATCACAAGAAACTCCCTTATTGTCGCTATTATTTATCACAAGATACTCCCTTATTGTCGCTATTATTTATCACAAGAAACTCCCTTATTGTCGCTATTATTTATCACAAGATACTCCCTTATTGTCGCTATTATTTATCACAAGAAACTCCCTTATTGTCGCTATTATTTATCACAAGAAACTCCCTTATTGTCGCTATTATTTATCACAAGAAACTCCCTTATTGTCGCTATTATTTATCACAAGATACTCCCTTATTGTCGCTATTATTTATCACAAGAAACTCCCTTATTGTCGCTATTATTTATCACAAGGTACTCCCTTATTGTCGCTATTATTTATCACAAGAAACTCCCTTATTGTCGCTATTATTTATCACAAGAAACTCCCTTATTGTCGCTATTATTTATCACAAGAAACTCCCTTATTGTCGCTATTATTTATCACAAGAAACTCCCTTATTGTCGCTATTATTTATCACAAGAAACTCCCTTATTGTCGCTATTATTTATCACAAGAAACTCCCTTATTGTCGCTATTATTTATCACAAGAAACTCCCTTATTGTCGCTATTATTTATCACAAGGAACTCCCTTATTGTCGCTATTATTTATCACAAGGAACTCCCTTATTGTCGCTATTATTTATCACAAGAAACTCCCTTATTGTCGCTATTATTTATCACAAGAAACTCCCTTATTGTCGCTATTATTTATCACAAGAAACTCCCTTATTGTCGCTATTATTTATCACAAGAAACTCCCTTATTGTCGCTATTATTTATCACAAGAAACTCCCTTATTGTCGCTATTATTTATCACAAGAAACTCCCTTATTGTCGCTATTATTTATCACAAGAAACTCCCTTATTGTCGCTATTATTTATCACAAGAAACTCCCTTATTGTCGCTATTATTTATCACAAGAAACTCCCTTATTGTCGCTATTATTTATCATAAGAAATTCCCTTCTTCAATTATTTTGAAAAGAAAAATGTTTCTTTCTGTTTGTTTCACTTTCACTGCAAACTGGTAAGACTGATTCTTTTGTCGATGATCAAGGTTTCGAAGATCTACACGCTGCTCAAACAACGTAGGTTACGCTGGCTAGGTACCGTACACTTTATGAAAAATGGCCGCATACCAAAAGATATACTATATGGACAACTAGCAGATGGCAAAAGGACTTATAGGGTGCACCTAAAACTTCGATTTGTAGACGTGTGTAAACACACATGAAGACTTTGAAAATAAACCCTGCAGTCTGGGAAGAAATAGCTGCAAACCGCAATTTTTGGAAACACACTTAAGCTCCAACTCAAACAAGAAGCAGACAGATTCATAGAAAAAAAAAATACACGGTGAAAGAAAAGAAAAAATAATATTTCTATAGGCGCTGAAAAATCGATAGTCAACTATGACTGACAGAGGCTACTTAATAGGACTAAACTTAACATTGAAGTTGAGAATTTTAATTTGTGTGTTTAACCTAATTTCTTCTGATTTCCATGTTTCATAGTGCAACGAATGTTCCTCTTGCTTTTGATGTCCTTATTTTGGTATCATTCTCTGCTCCTCCCACTTTGACTGTATTACCGTCCAGATATATGTAAGATTGTACGTCTAGTAGACGTTTTTCCCCTATTGTTATTTGGTTATTGCCAACTGCATTAATTCTCATAATTTTGATCTTATCTCTATTTATTTTCCGTCCCAGCTGTTGTGATCTCTCATCCAGTATGCTCATTTTATCTTGCATCTGTTGATGATTATGTGATAGGAGAGCTATGTCATCACCAAGGTCTAAGTCATTAAGTTTCTTGGTCCGTGAGCACTGGAATCAGTTTCTGTTGCTTTGAGTTCTTTTCATAATCCAATCTATGGTTAATAGAAAGAGAAATGGAGATAAAAGACATTCCTGCCTTACTCCTGTTGTTATTTCAAATGCTTCTGTAAACTGTCCTTCATTTCATTCTATCACAAATTATTCTTGTCAGGTTAATAAACTTGACGGGGATTCCGTAATGACTCAGCAACTTCCAAGGATTCTTCTGTTTAAACTATCTAATGCTAAAAGTCCCAATGATAAACATGTAGGCTATCATTTCCGTTTACTCCTGCACTATTTGTCATACAGACACATGTGCTCAACTACCGATCATGTGATGAGACACTTACATATCTCTTTTTTTTTGTTAACAGGATTAGTGCCTGTAATCCTCGCCTATCTCTCTCTCTCTCTCTCTCTCTCTCTCTCTCTCTCTCTCTCTCTCCCCCCCTTTTTCCAGCTATTTTATCAAACTGCAACACTTACATCCATTTATACTTGTTGTCAAGTCTTTTCTGACATGAAACGGACCTAGTCGATCCCTACTATTTGTAATCGCAAGTCTAGGTTTTTGATTATCTACATCTCAACTTTCAGTAGCTATGGTACACTTTAGCACGTTTTTACACAGTGAGGAGAGCACTAAAGTTCATTAAACGAGCTCTTTAGTGCTCTCTAGCACCAGGATGGGAATCCATGACACTAGATCTCATTACAAAGATACCGGGGAAGTGTCAAGCCACAGATTCAAAGGGAAGACATTCTCGCCACCTCTGACGGGATTTGAACCAGGGGTCATCTTCTTATCCAGAGATGGACGTCGTGACCCTAGACCACCCATTCCACCTAATGTGTCTGCTAGTCTAGACCACCCATTCCAACTAATGTGTCTATTAGTCTAGACCACCCATTCCACCTAATTTGTCTGTTAGTCTAGATCACTTAATCAACCTAGTGTGTCTGTTAGTCTAGATCACTCATTCCATGTAATATGTCTGTTAGTCTAGACCACCCAATCCACTTAAAGTGTCTGTTAATCAAAACCACCCATTCCATCTGATGCGTCTGTTAGTCTAGATCATCCAATCCACCTAATTTGTCTGTTAGTCTAGACCACCCAATCCACCTAATGTGTCTGTTAGTCTAGACCACCCAATCCATCTAATTTGTCTGTTAGTCTAGATCACTCAATCTCCCTAATGTACCTGTTAGTCTAGACCACCCAATCCATCGGATGTGTCTGTTAATCTAGATCATCCAATCCACCTAATGCGTCTGTTAGTCTAGATCATCCAATCTCCCTAATGCACCTGTTAGTCTAGACCACCCAATCCATCTGATGTGTCTGTTAATCTAGACCATCCAATCCACCTAATGTGTCTCTTAGTCTAGATCACCCAATCTCCCTAATGTACCTGTTAGTCTAGTCCAATCAATCTCTCTAATGTACCTGTTAATCTAGTCCACCAAATCTCCCCAATGTACCTGTTAGTCTAGTCCACCCAATCCACCTAATGTGTTTGTTAATCTAGACCACCCAATCCATCTGATGCCTCTGTTAATCTAGACCACCCAATCCATCTGATGCGTCTGTTAATCTAGACCATCCAATCCACCTAATGTGTTTGTTAGTCTAGAACACCCAATCCACCTAATGTGTCTGTTAGTCTAGAACACCCAATCCACCTAATGTGTCTGTTCGTCTTGACCACCCAATCCACCTAATGTGTCTGTTAGTCTAGAACACCCAATCCACCTAATGGGTCTGTTAGTCTAGAACACCAAATCCACCTAATGTGTCTTTTAGTCTAGAACACCCCATCCATCTAATGTGTCTGTTCGTCTTGACCACCCTATCCACCTAGTGTACCTGTTAGTCTAGACCACCCAATCTACCTACTGTGTCTGTTGGTCTAGACCACCCAATCCTCCTAATGTGTTTTTTTAATCTAGACCACCCAATCCACCTAATGTGTCTGTTAGTCTAGACCACCTAATGTGTCTGTTAGTCTAGAACACCCAATCCACATAATGTGTCTGTTCGTATTGACCACCCAATCCACCTAATGTACTTGTTAGTCTAGACCACCAAATCCACCTAATGTGTCTGTTTAGAACATCCAATCCACATAATGTGTCTGTTCGTATTGACCACCCAATCCACCTAATGTACTTGTTAGTCTAGACCACCAAATCCACCTAATGTGTCTGTTAGTCTAGACCATCCAATTCACCTAATGTGTTTGTTAGTCTAGACCATCCAATCCACCTAATTTATCTGTTAGTCTAGACCATCCAATCAAACTAATGTGTCTGTTAGTCTAGACCATCCAATCAACCTAATGTGTCTGTTAGTCTAGACCATCCAATTCACCTAATGTGTCTGTTAGTCTAGACCATCCAATCCACCTAATGTGTCTGTTAGTCTAGACCACCTAATGTGTCTGTTAGTCTAGACCACCCAATCCACCTAATGTGTCTGTTAGTCTAGACCACCTAATGTGTCTGTTAGTCTAGACCACCCAATCCACCTAATGCGTCTGTTAGTCTAGTCCACACAATCCATCTGATGCGTCTGTTAGTCTAAACCACCCAATCCACCTAATGTGTCTATTAGTCTAGAACACCCAATCCACCTAATGTGTCTGTTAGTCTAGAACACCCAATCCACCTAATGTGTCTGTTCGTCTTGACCACCGAATCCACCTAATGTACTTGTTAGTCTAGTCCTTCCAATCCACCTAATGTGTCTGTTAGTCTAGACCACCTAATGTGTCTGTTAGTCTAGACCACCTAATGTGTCTGTTAGTCTAGACCACCTAATGTGTCTGTTAGTCTAGATCACCCAATCCACCTAATTTGTCTGTTAGTCTAGACCACCCAATCCACCTAATGTGTCTGTTAGTCTAGACCACCCAATCCACCTAATGTGTCTGTTAGTCTAGACCACCCAATCCATCTAATGTGTCTGTTAGTCTAGACCACCCAATCCATCTAATGTGTCTGTTAGATTATATGTTTAACCTTTTCATGGTAGAAATCATGGCTGCATGTACTGACTTGGCAAACAACACCAATTATCTGTAACATGATCCAAATAAAAGACGAACATACTTTTTTATTAGCATTTCATATTGAAGATTTGTATTTTTCTTATAAAAATCAATACCCATTCTTAAAAAAAAAAAAAAAGCGATAACAAAATCTAATATACATTACAAAATCTGATTTCTAGGATTTACCAGAGGATGTATGACTTTTTGAGGGATTGCAAACAGAAGCCACAATCCAACTACAATCACCAACCTAGCGCATAGAGTTAGTGTTTTTATTTCACAGCTAAAATAATATAGATAAAATACATTAGTCACACCGGAAAAAAAACAGAGCCCACCTGACTAAAATAGCGTTCACCTGATTGAACTGCGTTTACCTGACTGGATTAGCGTTCACCTGATTGAACTGGGTTTACCTGACTGGATTAGCGTTCATCTGCAGGTAACATTGAAATAAAAATCCTGAGTCTCACACGCCGTGGCGACTGCTTGACCAAGCGGCCTTTATCCCTCGGGTTCTATAGTTGCCCACCGACATACACCAGAAATGGTGCTATGTGTCGTAAAGATAGTTACAGGTAACATCGTCAGAGTCAATTACCACAATTTTTTTAACGCAAGTTTCTCCATTTCGAGTCTATATATGCCATTTCTACAAGCTTTTGATGTTACTCGTCCATGTTAGTCTTGGTCTGCCTCTGCCTCTTTTACCTTGTATTTTCCCCTCCAAGATTACTTTCAGTATGCTGTTGTGTCTTTTAACATGGCCCAAAAATCGCATTTGTCTTGTTTGTATTGTGCTTAGTAGTTCTCTTTTCATTTTTAATTGTTTTAAGACTTCATCGTTTGTTTTCTTTTCTTTCCATCCAATTCTACATATTCTTCTATATATCCACATTTCAAAAGCTTCAATTCTCTGTTCTGTTTTCTTGTCTAATGTCCATGTTTCTGCTTCATATAAGAATATTGAGAAGATATAACATTTTGCTTTTCTTAGTTTTAGCTCTGGTGTTATTTGTTTCGTATTTCCACTAATGGCGGCAAAATTGGTTAGAAATAACAAAAAATATGTCCAAAACTCCTCTCCATGTAGTAATGCAATGTCTTCGTTCAAGCTGCAGTGCATTTGGGTTGAAACATTCCTCACTGTCTTGACTCGCGTGTGTCGGTAGTTGAGATCATCAGCAGCTGAGCTTTAGGGAAGGCGGTAGGATGGGATTTTGGCGTTATGGAGTTGTTCGATACACAACGAAGGTAATCTATCGAAAAAATAACATTTCTAGGGGCGCTGCAAAATCATTAGTCAACCATGACTGATGGAGGCTACTACTATTACAACAACTACTATCACTACTTCTACTACGACTACTATAACAATAACTACTAAAACTACTTCTACTACTACCACTACTTCTACTACTACTTAAACTACTACTAATACAACAACAACTACTACTACTACTATTACAACAACAACTACTACTACTACTACTATTACAACAACAAATACTACTACTATTAGAACAACAACAACAACTACTACTATTACAACAACAACTACTACTACTACTACTATTACAATAACAACAACTACTACTACTACTATTACAACAACAACTACTACTACTACTACTATTACAATAACAACAACTACTACTACTACTATTACAACAACAACAACTACTACTACTATTACAACAACAACAACTACTACTACTACCACTATTACAACAACAACAACTACTACTACTACTATTACAACAACAACATCTACTACTACTACTATTACAACAACAACTACTACTACTACTACTATTACAACAACAACAACAACTACTACTACTATTACAACAACAACTACTACTACTATTACAACAACAACTACTACTACTACTATTACAACAACAACAACTACTGCTACTATTACAACAACTACTACTACTACTGTTACAACAACAACTACTACTACTACTATTACATCAACTTCTACTACTACTATTACAACAACAACTACTACTACTACTATTACAACTACTACTACTACTACTTTTACAACAACAACAACTACTACTACTATTACAACAACAACTACTACTTCTACTACTTCTACTAATACTATTATTACAACAACAACTACTACTACTACTAGTACAACAACTACTACTACTTCTACTACTCCTACTACTACTACTACTACTTCTACTACTACTACGACTATTTTAATGCTACTACTATGACTATTCTAATACAACTACTACGACTATTCTAATACTACTACTACGACTATTCTAATATTGCTACTACTACTTCTACTACTACTACGACTATTCTAATACTACTACTACGACTATTCTAATACTACTACTACTTCTACTACTACTACTACTACTACTACAACTATTCTAATACTACTACTACTTCTACTACTACTACTACGACTATTCTAATACTACTACTACGACTATTCTAATACTACTACGACTATTCTAATACTACTACTACTACGACTATTCTAATACTACTACTACGACTATTCTAATACTACTACTACTTCTACTATTACTACGACTATTCTAATACTACTACTACGACTATTCTAATACTACTTCTACTTCTACTACTACTACTACGACTATTCTAATACTACTACTACTTCTACTATTACTACGACTATTCTAATACTACTACTACTACTACTACTTCTAATACTACTACTACGACTATTACTGCAACTTATAATAATAATATATCAATTAAAGCAAACTAACATAGAATTATGGAAAGGTACCAGTCAAAAACCAACGGATAAAGAGATACAGCGAAAGCGATGGCGCTGGATAGGACACACACTACGGAAGCCAACTGAGCGTATTACACAACAGGCCCTTTTTTTTGAATCCCCAGGGGAGAAGACAAAGAGGAAGACCAAGGAATTCTTGGAGAAGACAGATAGAAGCAGAGATGAAGATGATGGGGAAGACATGGAATGATCTTAAAAGAATGGCAAAAGACAAAACGACTTGGAAAGTGTTTGTTGAAGACCTATGCTCCACTGGGAGCTAACAAGGTAGAAGAAGAATTAAAGCAAACTAAGCCAACTACAACTTCTTTTATAATTTCACTCAATCTGTGACCATCCCTCACAAAGTACCGCATGTTTTGACTCACACTATTCATATTTGTTTCCACTACCCTCTTATAACAAGAAATTATCTTGACCTACGTCTCTTGCGCTTTCCCCTCAAAGTCCAGAGGAGGAAAGATACAAATATAAGAGGCTTCTGTAAAGCTGATAATAAAAATGAAAAGAAAACTGGATAATTAATTAATATAGTTACAGCTTTACGTAGTCGAAGCACAACCCAAAATCAAAACGACGTTAGAACTCAATAAACGACGTTGGAACTCAATACTACTAATTCGCAACATCGCTTTAATTTGTGTGACCCCTCGACTACGTGATGCTCTAATCATGTCATTTTATTATCCTTTTTTTTTCATCCTTCAAAGTTCAGATCGAGACATACCGTTCTGTTCTTTTATTTATCTTTTCATAGTATCTCTCAATTTCCAGAATCCGCCCATCATTGTGCGCATCTTCTTTTCTTTGCATCGTTTGATCATTCCTCGGTTGCTAATCTTAATGTGGCCAGCACATTTTTAATGTTTCTCAGGCAGGTTGTGTGGAAAGTGTTTTGTGTTTTCTTATCTGCTATTCTCTGCCATTCAGTGTCGCACAGAAAATACGACAGCCCATAGATCATTGAATGGGTACTGACAATTTGTTCTTAGGAAAAAGAGACAACATTGGCACAAGTTTAAAGAACACAAAACAAAAATGTGCCAATGGTAAATAAAACATGTGCACCTATATTCCCTATAATATTGCAATAGATGGAAACATTCCAAGACCGCAAGAGAATACATTCCTCGGTCATTTAAAGATGAGGTTTAATGTGTTTCTATGAGAGACATATATAGAGTAAGACTGGGGACGTCTTTTAACCATGAATATAAGCTTTGTGATGTCTCTAAGGGAAACATTCCAAGACCACGATGGAAAGCCTGACAGCACGAAACCACAATGGAAAGTTGAGCCCCACTGAGAAAAAAACTTTCCAGAATCAATCATGAATTAAAAATGACAGCACCGCTGAGAAAAAATACCTTTGCAGAATCATGAATTAAACATGACAGCACCGCTGAGAAAAAAAAACTTTCCAGAATCATGAATTAAACATGACAGCACCGCTGAGAAAAAAACTTTCCAGAATCATGAATTAAACATGACAGCACCGCTGAGAAAAAAAACTTTCCAGAATCATGAATTAAACATGACAGCACCGCTGAGAAAAAAACTTTCCAGAATCATGAATTAATAATGACAGCACCGCTGAGAAAAAAACTTTCCAGAATCATGAATTAAACACGACAGCACCGCTGAGAAAAAAACATTCCAGAATCATGAATTAAACATGACAGCACCGCTGAGAAAAAAACTTTCCAAAATCATGAATTAAACATGACAGTACCGCTGAGAAAAAAAACTTTCCAAAATCATGAATTAAACATGACAGTACCGCTGAGAAAAAAAAAAAAACTTTCCAGAATCATGAATTAAACATGACAGCACCGCAGAGAAAAAAACTTTCCAGAATCATGAATTAAACATGACAGCACCGCTGAGAAAAAAACAATTTTCAAGAATCATGAATTAAACATGACAGCACCGCTGAGAAAAAAATCTTTCCAGAATCATGAATTAAACATAACAGCACCGCTGAGGAAAAAAAAAACTTTCCAGAATCATGAATTAAACATGACAGCACCGCTGAGGAAAAAAAAACTTTCCAGAATCATGAATTAAACATGACAGCACCGCTGAGAAAAAAAACTTTCCAGAATAATGAATTAAACATAACAGCAGCAATGAGAAAAAAACTTCCCAGAATCATGAATTAAACATAACAGCACCGCTGAGAAAAAACCTTTGCAGAATCATGAATTAAACATGACAGTACATTTGAGAAAAAACTTTCCAGAATCACGAATTAAACATGAGAGCACCGCTGAGAAAAAAAAAAAACATTTCCAGAATCATGAATTAAACATGATAAAACCGCTGAGAAAAAACTTTCCATAATCATGAATTAAACATGAGAGCACCGCTGAGAAAACACTTTCCAGAATCATGAATCAAACAAGATAGCACCGCTAACAGAAACATTCCGAAATAACTATTTAAAGATGATTGCATCGCCGAATGGAACATTCTAAAATCACGAATTAAACATGACAGCACAGCTAAAAGGAACATTCCGAAAATACTAAGGAAACAAGATGGGCACCGCTAAAGGAAATATTAGACTACTAAGGGAAACACGATAGTGCGATAAGAAAAACATTCCGAAGCCTCGAAAGGAACCATCATGACGCCGCTGATAGAAATAGTCTGATGGCTACTGAACGATTGCCGTTTGTAAGAGGACACGATGATTAATGAGGACACGATGATTAATGAGGACACGATGATTAATGAGGACACGATGATTAATGAGGACACGATGATTAATGAGGACACGATGATTAATGAGGACATATTTCAATATCGGATGGAATCTTGAATCAAGACTTAGTGTGAGCAAGGAACTGTGATTGAAGAGATCGATAAGAAATGTGTTTTAATCAACGTGTTACTAAGACCTTGTTCATTGCATTATCTTCCCAACTTGGCGGCCAAAAATTAAATCCGATCGGTTCATACCATCAAATCACTTATCGTTTCAGGAACAACTGTAGCCATAACTAGTCACGCCTAAAAAATATGCTAATCTGTCTTCAACCCAAACAGTCGTAAACAAGTTCTTTTCCCCAATTTAGATAAAAACCCAATAGTCAGAAAGCCATTTTCTCCAGTTTGTGTTCGCTCTTTGTTCACATTTAACGTGTTTAAAAAAATATTACTATTTATTTTATATATTTAATTTTCCCCCTATTTATTATTATTACTATTATTTTCAAAAAAAAATTGGGGGGGGGGGGGGGTGAGGGGGGGGGGGGGTGAGAGGGATGAGGGGGGTGGATTGTTCTTAAAGCCTTTTTAAAATAAAGAATCTCGGCAGCTATTTATCATTTCTGTTGTTGACCTTCTGCCAAGTAATTCTCTTAAGCTGTCTAATATATTATCTCTTTGCTTCCCTCTAATTCCTCGTCCCTCAAATTTCCCAGTTGTTACAATATATTCCATCTGTTCCCTTCTCGTGACGTGGCCAAAAATTGATGATTGTTTCTTCATAATAGAGAACATTAGTTCTCTTTTTGCTTTGGCCTCTGTCAGAATGTTTTCATTGCTCTTCTTAGCTGTCCGTGGTATTTTAAACATTCTTCTGTAAAACCACATTTCTACAGCCTCCAGTGATTTTCTTCTCTGCTGTCCTATTGTCTATGGTTCACATCCATATGTCAAAACTGGCTCTACATAATAATTAAGAACTCTTTTTCTTGTTTCTTTTGTCAACAATGGATTACATAGTATTTTTCTCATTTTTTGGACAACTGATTTTTATGGGGAACATAAAAATGTAAAGTACCCCCGTCACGCCAAGTGGCGTATAGGGAGTATGTGTGTGCTGAGACTGCTACGATGGGGACTACAGTTACCTTTCTTTGTTTGGGAGATGAGTTAGTAATTCGGATGATTCCACTGGCACGGGCGGTTGAGCAATTATGGATTTTAATTCGTTTGCTGTGATACCGAGGCCTTCCAGAACCAATAACCAATAGTGACCATACATTTTACAGACCTTCGGCACATGATTTTTGGGGTAATGTAGTCGTTATTTAGCCCGTGCCGCTTTACTTTCCCAGAAAAAAATCCGGTACCCACTAAAGGCTGGGTGAACTTATGGGGAACATATTTGACAATAAAACTTTGAGTCGTGAGTGTTCATTGTCATGTTTTTCAGCGTAGTTTGACCAAAAAATATTTGAATAACATTCACTTTTTTGTCACATTTCTATAATAAAAGAAATTCGTACAAAGCATGAACGAAAATTAGATTGGGATTAATATAGAAATCGGAATACCTTGAGTATAGTCTGGTAGTAAGTGGCAGTAAGATGCTGCAGAGATTTGAATACAACTAGAAGCGATGAGCTATAGACTAAGGGGATGAGCAGTTGAGAAAACTCACAACTTGAGTCAAGTCGACACATCATTTATATACCTCGGTATGAGTTTTAAAAAAATCTCCAGTACTCTCCAGAGTTACCTTTAAGAATTTACAAGAAAGCATAACGCACTGCAGTCTGATTATTAGAAAGTTCTAGAAGATTCCGCTAGATGGCTTACTAATAACAAATAGGGTCGCCGGGATCGGTTATCATCGAGATTGTAATAATAGTTGTATTTTGTTAGCAACCGCTTCTATTTGAAATCAGAGGAGTTGGAAAACAAATCTTGTTAAAGTTTAAAAATTTTTTTATTTCTGGTTAGATTCGAAAGATTCCAATGACGAAAAAACCGCAAATATTCCAGTTTTCGAAACTCGAACCGTTTTAAAGATGTCCTGTATTCAATGATTCGAATGTCCCATATATATTATGTTATTGAGTTATTGAGTTATTTGCGGGTCATCATCATTGCACTCCGAACATGTCCATAGGTGCTCAGATCACCTCCTCAGCAATTCCCTCAAGTGTCCAGCGACTGACGACTCTAGTTCTATGTTGGTTGATAAGTCTTCTTACACGGCCACTAAGTTTCTCATTTCTGGCTGTGCCCATCTTAACTCCCATTTCCATCATCCGAAGAAGTGACATGGATCTGTGTTTGTCGAAGTCCTGTGCTCTTCCCACATCTCGGAGGGCATTGATGATGTCAGCCCGATCCATTGTTTGACCTCTTCAACGACAGTGCAGCTAGCCAACCTGTCCGCTCTTCCATTTCCCCGTACTCCCACATGTCCAGGGACATAGACAAAGGTGACCTTACGTATTTTGGATTTCTGCAACGACTCTACCCATTGCATGCGTACAGAACCCACCTCCACTTTATTTTATCATGCTCATCGAATCACTCAGTATACATGCGTGGGTGTAGTCTTGTGACTCTAACCATTTGAATGCCTTGGTCACTGCCATCACCTCCATTGTCATGCTACTCGTGGTCATGACGTATGCACCACTGTCTTCTTTGATTATTCTGCCTGCCGAGCTTGCTGTAAATGCCCATGCACTTCTTTGGTGTCGTCTTACAGATCCGTCTGTATAGATGACTGCATCTTTCTCATCGGTGTTATCGATGATACCGTTGACCTCAGCATTAACCACGACCGGGTTCTGTTCCCTACTTTTCCTGTCGAGTGTGACAATACACGAGAAAATCCCCTTGAATGACGTAGGCACCGGTATCCACTCCTCACCAACGCTGATATTGGTAAGCCCACAGACCTGTTTCATGACATCTTCTGCTCGGCCCAACCATGATTTGCCTCTTTGTAGCCTGGCACCTTTCCCTTTGTTGAGCACGTGGTGCAATGGATGCTCTTTATTTGTACTAATATTCAGGTATGCTCGTGCTCTCCAGATCTCGATTCTGTCATCCATATCTGGAAATCAAGAAGATACCTCATTGCGACACAGGGAGTGTTCCTTGTACATCCCAAGATAATGCGCATGGCTTCATTTTGTACTTTCTCCAGCCTATCAATTTGAGTCGTACTGACAGTAAGAATGGCCAGGGCGTACTCGATTGGTGCGAGGGCTAATCCCTAGAACAGAAGAGTAAGTAGCCTCTGCTCGATGTTAGCAGCTGCCATGACCTTCAAGGCGGCTAATCCTTTGCGGGATTTTGTTATCACATGGTCGACGTGGTCCCGAAAACACAGGCTGCGATCAAACTTAACTCCGAGGTATGTCATCAACTTGTCCCTGGTCACCTCATCAGCTCCCATTCGTACTACCGGTGTGGTCGTATTAACGATATGATTGTTAAGGGAGAACCATGAAACTTATGCTTTATTAGGATTAACCAAGGCACCTGAAACCCCACACCAGGAAGAAATGCGATGGAGTTCGTCTTGCGTTGTGGAGGCGATTCCCCGTCTGTCTCTTCCCTGTCGATATACCAGAATATCATCAGCAAAAGTCATAGTTCTTCCCCTCCCATCCAGCTGTTGTTCCGTGATCGTTATTGTGTACACGTTAAATAGAACTGGTGACAATGGTGAACCTTGTGGAAGCCCTGTACAAATGGATGTTGGCTGATATCTATTATGCGTACATACATATAAATCAATACATAGTAGGTTCATAATGCTCTTGTACTGGGAAGGAATTATTCAGTAATAAAATGGCGATGTGAGGAAAATGTAACAATCTATTTACCAGTCAAGCAGTCATCAAATGTGTTCTTCAGTGAGGTCTGCTTGAGAGGTAAGCAAAGACATCCAAGGAAATTCTGGAGGATAATAATGTGTACAGAGAGAGAGAGGCAATACTTATCTAACTAAGGGTATGGCCACGTAGCCCACAAAGAAGAAATCTGTTGTTGCCCTAAAGGACGCCACAAGAGTTACCGGCCATTTGCTGTTAAGGGAGCCGCTCAGGTAGAGTTGCGAACAGTACCTGCCCATCGACCAATCACAATTTAGTTTCTGCTCGCGGCAGTGCAGTACCCTTGCCGGGCATACAAATAGCTCCTGTGGTCCATGAAGTCACCAAAAAGTGGGAACAAGACACAGTTGTTTGTGACTGTTACTTTAGTTGATTTCCTCATTTTTTTGTTTGTTTGCATGAAGGTAAAATACTCAGCCTATTTCTATTATACATTCACAGTTATTAGAATACGCTGTTTTGGAGTTCACAAAGAAAACAAATACTTGTGTGGTTATAAATTGAATATTGCAATCTATGAAAATCTCATACTTGCCAACCTCGGTTCTTTTTTTTTTACAAACATTATCTATTTATTATCATTTAAACGTAAATTTTGACATTTTATCTAGAAATTGTACCTTTTGTGTGAGATGTCACAAATTGAAACCACTTCAATCAAATAACAATTTTTAAATAAGTGGAGTGTACCAGGCTCTTGACATCTTCATTCATAAATGCTGAACAATTTCCAAGATTAGAACTAAAATGTAACTTAGAGAATTAAACAAACAGCTGTAAAGAGTTCACGATCCCAGAAGGCAGAAAAATGACGCCATCCTTACGCTGAAGTCACGTGATAACAGCTGGAGGTTTCTATCCAGCTATTGGCTGGGCGGCATACCTCTTTATGAATACGTTGCCAATGTCATGACGTTGATTCACATGCTGTAGATTTACCCTTCACCTTTACGCTTGACTGTTTTGTCTATCTGTGATCAAGTAAAGTGAAGAGAAATAAGATGTTTACGACGTTGTCATTGAAATCATAGAATAACGTTTTCTTACCCAGCATGTTCGGGAGCCGCGATAGCTCAGTGGTTAGTGAACTGGACTACGAAGGACAAGAGGGCGAGTTCGATCCTGATCGACGGCATTCGGGTTCACCCAACCTTAAATGGTTACCGGATTTTTTTTTTCTGGGAAAGTAAAACTGCACGGGCGTAATAGCGACACATTACCTCAAAACTCGTGTGCCTAAGGTCTGTAAAAATTATGGTCACTAACACCATATTCCCTATATGCCACATGGCGGGAAGTGGCTTTTTACTACCAAGCATGTTGAATATGGCGACTGTAGACGTTTTCATAATGTGCTTGTCTTTTCCATCCTGAAGGAAGCATCAAAATATAACAAAACATTACAATAATAAGTTAAAAAAATTAATGCATAAGGGAAATGTTTTCTGAATATTTTTCTTCATAAGCAACTGAAATGTTCATGATAAATTCAGAACGAGACATTCAAAAGCGCCATTTGCTAAAAAAATAACTTTCCATTTGCATCATCAGATTATCCGATTATAGCGTCAATAACGATACCTAATCATTTCATTTGAATATCTAACGATTTGACTGCACATTCTCTTCTCAGAGTTCCAAACCAGAGGGTCACGTGGGAGATCATGTACATCAATAATTAAAAATCGTATTCATGAAATTGTGTGTGAAAATGTCTTCTCTATTTTCTATGTTTTATTTTTACCAAATTTTTACTTCAACGCATGGACACGCGCACAGATGCAAACACACATGCAGGCAGATAAGCATAAATACGAATACGCATTTTAATAAAAGAGTATTAATATATGGCTGACTCGTCACTGGAACGTCAAGCTGGAGACCCACAATTCATCAGCTCGGATAATTTCATTCTTTGGGTGCCGTTTCCACATCGAGGGTTGCCTACCTGACCGTCTGTTACAAATATGGCCTATCTTATGTTGTAAGTCGTTTGCATATAACAGCTCTATACCATAAGCGAAGTTCCGACGGATTTAATTTACCTGAAATAACTTATTCTTATTTTTGTACACCGACAGCTGTGTGCTCAAGTGTCCCTCACCATACAGGCAGATATTTTTCGACTTCATTACCCTCATTTTTATCACCTTAGAGTTTTGACATTTTGGGTAGATTTTATTTTTTTTTTTACATTAGACAAGAAAACAGAACAGAAAATTGAAGCCTTTCAAATGTGGATTTATAGAAGAATACGTAGAATTGGATGGAAAGAAAAGAAAATAAACGCTAAAGCATTAAAACAACTAACAATTAAAAGAGAACTACTAAACACAATTTAAAAAAGACAAATGAAATTGTTGGGGCATGTTAAAAGACACAACAGCCTAATAAAAGTAATATTGGAAGGGAAAATACAAGGTGAAAGAGGCAGAGGCAGACCAAGACTAACATGGACGAGTAACATCAAAAGATGGACGAGTCAACCTATGACAATCTGCACCATCAATGCAAGAGACAGAGTGGAATGGCGCTCCATGGTAGTCAACCTTCCTTCGATGCGGAGACGACACTCAATGATGATGAATCAGTTTTTAACCGAGTGGCAGTGATTTTGTTTACATATTCTGTTTTGTTGTTGTTATTTCCAACTGTCAAGAGTTATTTAACGTGTGCGGTCACGAGAGTTCCTGTTTTTCGCCGTTTTCTGAGAGCCGCTAAACATTGGATCTCACTACCGAGAAATCATCATCGTATGCCTTCTCCTCACGAAGGTTGGCTACCATGGATCGCTATTCTACTCTGTTTCTTGCTTTGATGGTGCAGGCTGTCACAGATTGACTTGACCATCTTTTGATGTTACTCGTTCATGTTAGCCTTGGTCTGCCTTTGCCTCTTTTACCTTGTATTTTTCCTTCCAAAATTACTTTTAGTAGGCTGTTGTGTCTTTTAACATGTCCCAAAAATTTCATTGGTCTGGTCTTAATTGTATTTAGTAGTTCTCATTTTATTTTCAGTTGTTTTAAAACTTTATCGTTTGTTATCTTTTGTTTCCATCCAATTCTACCTATTCTTCTATAAATCCACATTTCAACCGAGAAACCAGGGGAGGCTAAATCTGCGAAACAGTCAGGGATTCGATGTTTTGTGGTTTGACAAATTCACGCAATTTTTCGGGCACATCACGAGAAGAGGAAAGGTGGAATACTTAATTACAACTAATTAAAACTGGCAAAATAAAAGGAAAATGAGATCGCGGACGAAAAAGAGAAAAAAAAAGTGGATAGCTTGGTGTCATAGCATGGAAAACAGGCAACAACAGAACTGATACGATGCACTGTAGATAGAAGATTGTATAGGGGCATGATCGCCTACGTCAACCGGTATGGTACATGATGATGATGAATAGAAGAAGCTGTATCTTACAACTTTCAAATGTTTGCGCCGAAAAATCGAATATTGCATCCGAACATTCTCAAATCTGCCAACCTTTGATATTTTTGTTACTAGTGTTATTTTACTAAAAAAAATCATTTAAACATAAACATTTACTTTCCCTAGAAATGTTACGTTTTGTGTGCAGTGCAACAAATTGACATAAAGAATATCAGTTTTAAGTATGGGAGGGACGTCTCAGGACACTTTTATCAATAAACGTTGCACAATTTCCAAGATTATAACTAAAATTCCACTTTGAGATTAAAACAAACAGTCGTGAAGTTTTTTTTTTAATGATCAACCGTTGCTGGGGAGGAGTCAGTGAACTGGAGGACAAGAGGTTAGATTTTAACATGATCGACTTATAAGTGCCTCCCTCCTTAAAGCAGTACCAGAGTTGTTTTTTTTTTTTTTTTCTGAGAAATAAATATCGCTCTCACGAAGTGCTGACCACGTGACCCAAGAATGTGAAATTTGTAAGAACAAGCAAGTGATCGCATATCATGGAGAGCATGTATAAGAAATGGTATAACATCATTCGTGGCTGTGCTTCGGTAAAACGTAGAAGAGTAAAGACTCATGAAAAAGGGTGGTAAAACCTTGTGGATCAGTGGGCCTGACTTGTTCATTCTGTGACCGCGTGTGTTTGTCAAACATTGGTAGAATTAGCCACGAGAGAAGCTGTTGGACAAGAACAAAACCTCAAAAAAAAATTACACAATAGCCCCCACTTGACAGTCTGACAAGACGAAAAGGGCCATATATATATATATAAGGCCACTAACACCATATTCTTTATTTGTCACACTCGAGACTTGACGTGTTTATTTCTTAGTTTTATTTTAAATTTATTTTGGATGGGGGTTCAAAACAGAATATAATTCCCAGTGAAACGGCCAATTACAGGGTCTTTTGATGCTTGGGTTAAAGACAAATGGCCTTGAGAGAACCAGCAGCAGCTGTCAGCGGCGCTAGTGGAATATAATATATAAACACGCACGTATTAGGTGGTGAAAGGAGAGAACTTTATACATCTGGTTATTCGGTTATTGCACGTAGTTATTTTATTACATGTATTCTGTTATTACATTTTGGTATTCGATTATTACGCACAGTTATTCTATTACTAAATGTTGTTTTTCGATTATTACGCACAGTTATTCTATTACTACATGTTGGTACTCTATAATTACGCACAGTTATTCTATTACTACATGTTGGTACTCTATAATTACGCACAGTTATTCTATTACTACATGTTGGTACTCTATAATTACGCACAGTTATTCTATTACTACATGTTGGTACTCTATAATTACGCACAGTTATTCTATTACTACATGTTGGTACTCTATAATTACGCAGTTATTCTATTACTACATGTTGGTATTCTATAATTACGCACAGTTATTCTATTACTATATGTTGGTACTCTATAATTACGCACAGTTATTCTATTACTACATGTTGGTACTCTATAATTACGCACAGTTATTCTATTACTACATGTTGGTACTCTATAATTACGCACAGTTATTCTATTAATACATGTTGGTAGTCTATAATTACGCACAGTTATTCTATTACTACATGTTGGTACTCTATAATTACGCACAGTTATTCTATAACTACATGTTGGTATTCTATTATTACGCACAGTTATTCTATTACTACATGTTGGTACTCTATAATTACGCACAGTTATTCTATAACTACATGTTGGTATTCTATTATTACGCACAGTTATTCTATTAACTACATGTTGGTATTCTATTATTACGCGCAGTTATTCTATTCACTATCAGTTGGTATTCTATTATTACACACAGTTATTCTATTACTACATGTTGGTATTCTATTATTACGCGCAGTTATTCTATTAACTACATGTTGGTATTCTATTATTACGCACAGTTATTCTATTACTACATGTTGGTATTCTATTATTACGCACAGTTATTCTATTACTACATGTTGGTATTCTATTATTACGCACAGTTATTCTATTACTACATGTTGGTATTCTATTATTACGCACAGTTATTCTATTAACTACATGTTGGTATTCTATTATTACGCACAGTTATTCTATTACTACATGTTGTCATTCGATTATTCATCATCATTAAGTACTGTGCCTGCTGGCATAGGTGATCATGTCTCTCCACAACTTTCGATCTCGACAGTTATTGATCATTTCAGTGTTGACCTTCTGCCATGCCATTCTCTTAAGCTGTCTAGCATCTTTTCTTTTTGCTTCCCTCGATTTTTCCAGTTGTTACAGTATATTCCGTCTGTTCCCTTCTCATTACGTGGCCAAAAAATGATGATTTTCTTCAAAAATATTGGAAATTAGCTGTCTTTTTGATTTGGCCTCTTTCAGAACATTTTCATTACTCTTCTTAGCTGTCCATTGTATTCGATTATTACGCGCCGTTATTCTGTTACTACATGTTGTTTTTCGCTTATTACACGGAGTTCGTTTATTACCACATGTTGTTTTCGATTATTTCATCTATTTATTCAATTGATTTAACTGACTATTACATCACTATAATTTATTACTCCATTAATATACCTTATTTCTCAATTACTACTCGTTTACCACCCCTGATTATTTGCTTATTCCATTAAAAAACGATGTCACCAGATTTATAACAAGCCAATAACTTGAATTAAACTTCTCCCAACACGGCCCACTACAAGAAGCCGTCAAAAGCTTCATTAGTTCTCTAATTTCAAAGTTAAAATTGCCTTAAAAACATGATTACACTGTGTTAGAGGTATGGCAAATGTAAATTCGAAGATTGTGTCAACTTTTCAAGTGTCATTCACATATCAGGTGAAAATCCAGGTGAGAAAAGTGCAAACAACAAAGCCCGAACTTGATGTGTGTTTGTCAACTTGGGACCTGAAATTAACGCTTAAATTTCACGCTTTGTGGTCTGTTCGTGCCCCTTTCACAAATATTTTAATTATGTGTCAGAAGGCAGGTTACCGACAGCTGGTGGCCGAGGACAGTGCCGCCACTGACAGATTTACGTCTTTTGCACCTTCTAATGTTCAATGACACAATAATGAATGCTTAAACAAACAATATGCCGTCTATAGTTAGCAGTTAAAATAGGAATGCCACAAGAGCGGTCGGTGACAGTTTAGCCCTTACTGTTTTTCTTTTTTTTTAAGTAAAAAAAATATATGCTCCCGCTGTCGACCCAGCCGCTGGCAGAAATGGGTACCAGGGTAATACTTTGGGAAAGTGAAGAAAGACGCCTCGCATCGTGAGTTTCGATGCTTGAAGCGACACTATCCAGAAGTATACGAACACTTCTGGATAGGCGGCCGAGCACATATGGGTGAAAACTCACATGCGAAGACGCCGATTCAAGTCTCGTACTTTACCGTTACCTTACGTACAGTTGATACTTACTGTTGAGCGCTTACTTGAGGGTCTACTGTCATAAAAGTTATCACTGTTGGAAGACTAAGCAGTAATAAAGTAGAAATTGTTGTGAAAGCTTATAATTGTGTATTTATCAGATGTGTACCCAATTGTAAGAACAAGTATTATTGTAATCACCCATACAGCTGTGAAGGCAAATGTATATTCTCAACTGTTGTAATTATAAGAGTATACTATGTTGCACACATCATCGGGCACATCAGGAGAAGAGGAAACATAGAATACTTGATTACAACTGGTAAAATGAAAGGAAAGAGAAATCGCGGACGACAAAGAGAGAAAATACTGCATAGCTTGGTGTCATGGCATGGGAAACATCAACAAGAGAACTAATACGATGCACTGTGGATAGAAGATTGTGGAAGGACATGATCACCTACGCCAACCGGTATGGAACGTGATGATGATGATTGTTGTAAACTTGCACACTGTTGTAACTAACATAGCAAACATTGTTGTAACTTCCACACTGTTGTAACTAACATAGCAAACATTGTTGTAACTTCCACACTGTTGTAACTAACATAGCAAACATTGTTGTAACTTCCACACTGTTGTAACTAACATAGCAAACACTGTTGTAATTTCCACACTGCTGTAACTAACATAGCAAACATTGTTGTAACTTCTACACTGTTGTAACTAACATAGCAAACATTGTTGTAACTTCTACACTGTTGTAACTAACATAGCAAACATTGTTGTAACTTCCACACTGTTGTAACTAACATAGCAAACATTGTTGTAACTTCTACACTGTTGTAACTAACATAGCAAACATTGTTGTAACTTCCATACTGTTGTAACTAACATAACAAACATTGTTGTAACTTCCATACTGTTGTAACTAACATAGCAAACATTGTTGTAACTTCCACACTGTTGTAACTAACATAGCAAACATTGTTGTAACTTCCACACTATTGCAATAAGAAGGGTTGCCGTAAAAGCTCACATCGAAAGTAAAACTTTATACTACATTTCCTGTCCTAACGTCACAATAAAGCACACACACACACACACCCATATCCACAGAGATGATATATCTTGTTCTGACTGACGTCAGTCATGTTGACTGCAACTTAGTCTCATCCATCCACAAACCTAACGTTTAACCAGTCATTTAAGCTAAGTGATTCTATATTTTATATATACCTATATTCTCCTATTCTTTCTATATTCTTATCTTAGCTCTCTTCTTTTTTCATTTTTTCATCATCCTACTTTTTTCTCTTCTGTCCTCTTCTTCCGATCATGTATTTCTAGATAATTGTGTTTCACCGTTTGTTTTCGGTGTCCTTGTACTCTGAAAAAAGCCTCAGGCCGAAACGTCAGCATTGTGTTGTGTTCCTCCCTTGTGAAGCTGTCTTCATACCTTGGAGTGTTCTACACTCCTCACCACTGGCCCCCTCATCCATCCACAAAAGCGGTCATAACCTGCGTTGTGTCCTACACTGATTTAGCGCAAGCTTCCACATTTCGGAAATTCGACTCGACACATCTCAAGTTAGCATATCTTCTTCTTAGCGTTCATCCGTTAAGTTGGCATGTATGCGTTGTGTCGCTAATATACGACATGGTCGCAATATCTGCTCGTTTTTCTGCTCGACACATCGTCTTCGGCATGGGTAGGTAGATTTGCTTAACAATTATTGCACAGAAGCGACCATCTCGACCTGCTTCTTTCTTCACTTTTAATTGCCAAGGGTTCTTTAACGTGGGCGAGTGCACTCGAGACCTCATTTTTTTCGCCGTTTTCTGAGATGGCTCTACATCGAATCTCACTACTCAGAGACCGGTGGAGCGTAAAGCCACTAAGAAACCACGGGTTCGATTTTTTTGTAAATTTCCAGTACCTGTGGTGGGAATCGAACCCATCACCTTCCTGTCTAGAAGCCTAGGTATAACCTCTATACCATCCGGTCTCCCAAAATTGTCATATATCTTTGCAACCGAACTTGTGTTCTCACGTGTATCCCACACTCGTGGTCAAGTTAGTCTGTTTCCGAGGCTTTCACGAGGGAGATCATCGATGGTTTGTTAATACAGACACAGATAGTAGCTACTAATAGATATAAACAATGATAAGAGCATCAACAAAGCAAGAAAAAGTAGCAACAAGAAGTAAAGAAAGTACTGCATTTTTTCTTAAAGAGACTTATGCTTTCCAAGACAACGTTAATACAAACAATAATGGATTTTTATATAAAAAATAAATAATAAATAATATATAAAACATAAAACATAATAAAGTATGGCATACGGCAGTGGTTAAAATCTTTGCAATGTTTCCATGAACCTACTAACGGCATGAACAAGTAAACAGGGGGTGTCTTGTTTTAATGGATTGCAATGAAGGTAGTTACAATGGACAACAATATAACAGACATAAAACGTAATGAAGTAACGTATTGTTACACCCAAACGAGACAAGTTACGCGTTCGACAAAAACAACAACAACAAAAATACCAGAAAGTGCTCACGCTGTAAGTGAGTTATGACGAATGACAGAATTTGAATGATTAATTATCTCCTGCTGTCGACCAGTTTCCTAAAAATCACAGAACCTGTTGTCGGCCATCTTTATTTATCGTTTCATATTTATCGATTACACAGACGAGCTTGACACGTTGTCGCGCGCTGAATGGTACCGGAATGTTCTCTAAAGTGAGATTAATAGCCCTAATGCTGAAAACATGGCTTCTATTAAACACTTGTAACGTTTATGCAGGCACTCAGGGGCCAGTAAATGGATTTGCTAAACCAAGCAAGGCTTGAAATAATTAAATAGCTAAAAATAGAAGGGGATTAAAACCGCTAACTACAATAGTTGCCTCTTAAGAGATGACATCATTTCAAAGGTTCAGGTATTCAAGTGATTGATTACTCTGGGTCAAACTTGCCACACCATCGAATGAATAGAGAACAAAGGTATTTATATTTGATTGGAAGAGGTGGAAAAACATCGCTTACGCATGTGTTAATGCCGATTTTAATATATACATGCAACCTTTAAAAGCTATCTTTTTCTTCTGCGTCCTCTTCTTCCTCTTTTCTTTTTTCTTCCTCTTATTCTCCTCCTTTCTGTAAACTTAGGGGTCTTTGGGACGCCGCTGACAGATGAGCCCGCCTACTCAATTTCTCTCTATCTGCAGTAATTGTGAAAGCTATATATATATATATATATATATATATATATATATATTAGTTCAAATATGTAGTATCCATCATTAAAAAACATATATTGATGATTCCCAAATCTAATGAGATGCCCTACAATTAAAATATGATTTGATTATAAATATCAGGTATGTTATAACAAAATCAAGAATAGTCAATGAATCTAAGCATCATACCATCAGATTACAATGTCCAACCAGACAGTTATCACTGATTATTGTGTGTATTGATTATAACCTCAAGTTTATATAGTACAGAGCCAAAAACAAGTGCATTAATTAGACTGGAAATAATTTGGGGAGACAATCGATTATGTTATAGTTCGTTCATAAATTCGTGCCCACACAGGTGATCAATTATTTCGGAAACTGTTTGATGAATTTCTGTAATTTTTTTTACAAGAAATCTTATTTTTTCACCGACCTTCAGATTGTATAACATTTAAGTACAAAGGTAGTCTGAATTTTGCACAAATCGGTTTTTGTTATATAATTTTAGGAAAATATCAAACCGCGTACTCTAAACATGAGATTTTACTGTAAATTACGTTAATTTTCTAACAATGCACACCAAAGACGTATCCGTATTACATTGAATAGTAATATAACCGACCCCTTTTAGATTCCTTGCAAAAGTGCATGTACAATAACACAGTTACCTTTTGCATAGTGATGAATTTACACTTTAAACTCTTCATGGTTTTAAAAATTAAGGGGTTAAGGCATAAAAATGCGAAGCTCAAGTAAAGCTGAATATAAGGAACAATTAAAAAATAAAAAAATGGTATGTAAGAAGCTTTACGTGACAAGTGGACAAGTTTTCTTTATTTGTTTTTAAAGTCAACTTAACAGTGTGGAAGTTTTTAAATTGTTTTTTCGATTATTACATGGAGTTCGTTTATTACCACATGTTGTTTTTTCGATTATTACACGGAGTTCGTTTATTACCACACTTAGCTTAAACGACTGGTTAACTTTAGTCTGTGTCGTCCACTTGTCACGTAAAGCTTCTTACATACCATTTTTTTATTTTTTTATTTTTCCTTTTAAAAATTAAGTAGTCACTTCACAACAGCTTACAAATTATAACACATGCATGAATATTCATTAATAGTAAATATTTTGTCAAAATACGCCTCTGGACTAATTTAACAAGAAACCGGAAATGAAATTACAAAAAAAAAACATCGGAGTGGCTTAGTCTTACAAGTTAAGAGTGCGAAATGGTGCTAAGATTGTGTGGTGTGCACGTGAAATTTGCCTTTTCAATTGATGAGTTGATTACAACAAATGTGGGTATTGTAAAATCCTAAAATTTAGGACAAGCAAGAAAATCATATTTTTATATACCTCTAATAAGCAAAAATCTTTCCTAAATGCATGACAGAAGGACAAAAAAATCAGACTGGAGGTCGGTGAAAAATTAAGATTTCACGAAAAAGAATTACAGAAATTCATCAAACAGTTTCAGAGGTAATTAATAAACTCTGTGGACACGGATTTCTGAAAGAACTATAGTTAGTCGTCGAATTATTCCTTCTCATCTTACATCTATTAACTTCTTAAGCGCCAGATATCCTTCGGAGCAAATCACACAGAGTGAAACGATTAACTTCTTCACAGTCTACCCGTTCTCCTCGTTACTCTTCTGAATGTAGGTAATATGACTAACATGAAGCGCAACTTGACTAACATGAAGCGCAACTTGACTAACATGAAGATCCGGGGGTCGCACCAAGGCTACAGATCAACGAACAGCATTCACCCTTCTTTTCGAGCGTTCGGTTAAGGTTATACAATAGTACATCACTAGGACACATCACGCACAACATGGTCAGCAATGGATGCACCCACAACGCTTGATTCACTTTAAAGACAGCAGCCAGGTACACGAACACTATAGTGCCGACGAAGAATCCTAAATGTGGAACCTTCGGTTAACTTGACAAAACGACCTAAAAGAAGGAGTTGACAATTACAAGATCTGAATACTTTACACACTGATAATGTAAATATTCTTATATGGCTGCCGATCATATGTATAGAACTATATATAACAGTAATTAGCATACACTTTGGAATTGAGAAAGCACATTCAGATCACATACATCATATATCAAAAGCAAGAAAGTTCGCAATACACGTCAATAGTAACATAATTCCACACAAAGAGCTGCTTATATCGCAAGAATAAATAAATGATGATAGTACAGACATGCCAAACGATGTGATGATCTGTCAAAACCATGAAACTGTGAACTGAAGGTGTAAAGGGAATCTCGATTGATAAAACCAAGAATAGGAAATATAAAACATTGATAGAAACAAGAAGGAAGAATGGAAAAAGATCTTGAACAGCGGATCATGTAAGTGTATCAAAAGGTCATCAAAAAAGTGGAATCAGACCAGGACGTAATGTACCAATGCTTGATACAATGATTTCTGAAAATATTTAAAATATTTAACCAGCAGTGATAACCCATACACAGTACGGTTTTTTCGAGCCAGAGAAAACAAGTTTGTAGATTGTTTCTAAAGCCTTTCAGATACCTTGTTTGTGTACAAGAAGCGCAACCTGTCATGTTCCTAAAGCCGTTCAGATACCTTGTTTGTGTACAAGAAGCGCAACCTGTCATGTTCCTAAAGCCGTTCAGATACCTTGTTTTTGTACAAGAAGCGCAACCTGTCATGTTCCTAAAGCCGTTCAGATATCTTGTTTATGTACAAGAAGTGCAACCTGTCATGTTCCTTAAGCCATTCAGATACCTTGTTTATGTACAAGAAGTGCAACCTGTCATGTTCCTAAAGCCGTTCAGATATCTTGTTTATGTACAAGAAGCGCAACCTGTCATGTTCCTTAAGCCGTTCAGATATCTTGTTTATGTACAAGAAGCGCAACCTACAACGTTCCTAAAGCCGTTCAGATACCTTGTTTTTGTACAAGAAGCGCAACCTGTCATGTTCCTAAAGCCGTTCAGATATCTTGTTTATGTACAAGAAGCACAACCTGTCATGTTCCTAAAGCCGTTCAGATACCTTGTTTATGTACAAGAAGCGCAACCTGTCATGTTCCTTAAGCCGTTCAGATACCTTGTTTATGTACAAGAAGCGCAACCTACAACGTTCCTAAAGCCGTTCAGATATCTTGTTTATGTACAAGAAGCGCAACCTACAACGTTCCTAAAGCCGTTGGAAGTAGTCCCAAATAGATGCATACTGGAAACCGATACATTCGAACGTAAGGTGCAAAACACAATGTAACACAAACCTGTAGTAATCTTAGGAAGTGAATCTAGTTCAAATTCCTGTTTGCCGTTATCAAGGTAGTACATCTCGCCGAGAAGCTTCTTTCTAATTAAAAAAAAGGGACTTATTTTCTTTTTATTACTATCTTCATAAAATAATTCTATTTATGTTTTTACATTGTTTTGCTTGATTTAAAAATCTCATACGAGTTATCTCTAATCAATGGCAGGAGTTTTCCCGACATTATGAAAAGAGCACAGGATGACATTATCAAAGGGCATAATTTGGCGTTGTCATTTTTAGATAAAACAGTTGAACAATCAAAAAAGCATCTTGTTAAACAAATGAGTTCAATGGTCATAAAATAAGTTTATTTTTACAGAAATAACGAATCAAAATAACTCAACGATGTAGATGCAATGAAATATAATATATTGTTTGTCAAAAAGCCATAAAACACTAATGGGGGGAAGGGTTAAATATACGTCTGCCAACTCTTATCAAGAGACTTCATAAATGTCAACTGAAGACGTGTTCACAGGAAACTGAAATGAAAGGTTATTCTGAACAAATTCTAATCTTCTTCTTCTTCCTTCGTCTTCTTTTATTTTCTTTTTTGTTTTTGAACTGTCAGGTGTTGCTGAGTGGAAGGATGTTTTGCTTTCGGGAGATCTTAATTTGTGCTGTTTGAGTTGTGATTTTAATTTGATTTAGTGACACTTCCGTTAATCCAGATTTTGTGTGGATGGTTATCATGTCTTGTAGTCTGATATTGCCATGCAGTATGCCCATGTTGTTTATTTATTAACCATAATTAAAGCACACGAGCGTGTTGCACGAAAATATCAGTTTAATATTGTAAAGAGAACCTACTCAAAATCAATATTTCCGATGTTTCAATATTCCAATTATTTACTATGAATGATGATATCGTATGACATGGAACAGTTGGCTGTGTTCACTTTCTTTGCGATTTCGCCTTATGTCTTTTGGCGTGTGCTGAGACTGCCATGAGGGCGAAGGCGCACCTCACAGTACCAGAGCTGGAAGTTGTCAGCGATCCACAGCTGATGGCTTGCGCCAAGATCGGCGAACCAAAACCATCCAGACCATGCTCCATCTCTCCGCGGTGCCTCCGGTAAAACACTAACCTGTCTAGTCTGGCCAAGAGTACAGGGATCGAAGAGGGAAGACAGCCCGGTACTCAAAAATGTCGTGCAAAAGTCGGATGTGTTGGGCTGAAAGGCCCAAATATAACAGTTATACTGCAAACCACAACACAATGCAGACACGTCCACTACGTCCTTGTAAGGGCGGATGATGAAGAGGAATATTCTATTCTACTACGATACTCTAGAATACTTTAGTCATCGGGCGAACGCAACCAACCAGACTGCTATGATGCACCTTTCTTTGTTTTCGGTTGAGCAATTATGGATTTTAATTCGTTTGCAGTGATACCGGGACCTTCCATAACCAAAGAACCAAATCAATATTTTACTTTCCACTTTCAGGGAAAATATATTTAAACAGTACACAGCAGCTTTATCACAAATAAGAAAGTACAACAATATAAAAGTTTCAGGTATAGGTCTTCGTCAGTATGATAATACGTGCACGATTATAGCAGAGGTAGATTTAGCTTCAGTTTCACATCAATGACGCATTTTCCATCATTGGTTATACGAGTGAACTATTTTGTAGCAAACCAGTTTACTATCTTGTTGCTAACCAGTTTACTATCTTGTTGCTAACCAGTTTACTATCTTGTTGCTAACCAGTTTACTATCTTGTTGTTAATCGTTTGACCTCATACAGTTAGTTTGTTGCCTTATCGCTTCTTTCTTACCTACGACATTTAAACAAGATTAATCTCTTTATTTATTTTCTTTCTCTTTCACATATCATATTGTTAAAAAAATGGACAAGTGATCAAGTAAAAGTCACATCCGACAACAGAACAGTATAATGCTGTTATGCACTGATCCATTGATTAAAATACGAACAAATGATTCGCTGAAATTAGAACATAATGGAGAAACAATCGCGATCATACAGACATAACAGCAAGTAGACAATTTTAAATATCTGGGTAGCACGTTAACACAAGACAATAACCAAGAGACCGAGATAGATATAATTTGTAACAAAGCATGCCAAGTTATAGGCCAAGTATCAACACTATTGAAAAACAAAGCAATAACTACGGAAGCAAAAAGGGCAATATACGAATCACTTTTTCTACAAACTCTGTGCTATTAGTGCCATAATTGGACGCTGGACTCTAGAACAATAAGAAAGATAACGACCACCGAAATGAAATGTGTCAGAAGAATGACAGGAAGCAGCTTAAGGGATAGAGTAAGAAACACCGATCTGAGAAAGAAACTCGAAATTGAACCAGCCATCGAATACATAAAGAAACAACAGATAAATTCGTTCGGCCACATAACAAGACAAAAAGAACAAACAATGACTCAGAGAGCCATAAACAAACGCTACGAAAACACCAGATAACACAAGAAAACAAAGACCGAGAAAGAGATGGTTAAGGGGAATACTAGAATCACTAGGGGGGATATCACCAGAATAGGCCAACAGAAGAGCAAAGAATCGCAGATTGTATCTCCCCTCGACGCCAAAGGCAATGGAGGTAGGATAGAAGAAGAAGAATGAAATATAAAGGAATGCTCGTCTCTTCCTGTGTGTGCTACCGGGGCCTCATTATGAGGGAAGTAAAGAATAGTGTCACTGTGACCTTCCAGGCATGTCGTAAGAGGCGACTAAGGAGTTTAATCGATGGCTTGACAAGCTGTCATTGTAAAAAGTATTGTTATGGAAGCAGTGCCATATATTTTAAAGCAGTGATCTCTGCAATATGTGCCACTTTGGCATGCAAGGTTTCTGTTTTTGAGATTGTGGTTCTGCCCTATGTGCCGTCTTCGGCTCGAAAGGACAATAGATAGATAGATAGAATGCTCGTCTCACCTGTTTTATGATCTGTGGGGTAATATAAAGGAACGCTCGTTTCACCTGTATTATGCCCTGTAGGGATATGTAAAGAAAAACCTGTGTTATGACCTGTAGGGATATGTAAAGAAAAACCTGTATTATGACCTGTAGGGATATGTAAAGAAAAACCTGTGTTATGACCTGTAGGGATATGTAAAGAAAAACCCGTGTTATGACCTGTAGGGATATGTAAAGAAAAACCTGTGTTATGACCTGTAGGGATATGTAAAGAAAAACCTGTGTTATGACCTGTAGGGATATGTAAAGAAAAACCTGTGTTATGACCTGTAGGGATATGTAAAGAAAAACCCGTGTTATGACCTGTAGGGATATGCAAAGAAAAACCTGTGTTATGACCTGTAGGGATATGTAAAGAAAAACCTGTGTTTTGACCTGTAGGGATATGTAAAGAAAAACCCGTGTTATGACCTGTAGGGATATGTAAAGAAAAACCCGTGTTATGACCTGTAGGGATATGTAAAGAAAAACCCGTGTTATGACCTGTAGGGATATGTAAAGAAAAACCTGTGTTATGACCTGTAGGGATATGTAAAGAAAAACCTGTGTTATGACCTGTAGGGATATGTAAAGAAAAACCCGTGTTATGACCTGTAGGGATATGTAAAGAAAAACCCGTGTTATGACCTGTAGGGATATGTAAAGAAAAACCTGTGTTATGACCTGTAGGGATATGTAAAGAAAAACCTGTGTTATGACCTGTAGGGATATGTAAAGAAAAACCTGTGTTATGACCTGTAGAGATATGTAAAGAAAAACCTGTGTTATGACCTGTAGGGATATGTAAAGAAAAACCCGTGTTATGACCTGTAGGGATATGCAAAGAAAAACCTGTGTTATGACCTGTAGGGATATGTAAAGAAAAACCTGTGTTTTGACCTGTAGGGATATGTAAAGAAAAACCCGTGTTATGACCTGTAGGGATATGTAAAGAAAAACCCGTGTTATGACCTGTAGGGGGGTGTCCGGTTAGCGCAATCGATAGGCGGTTGGCTTACCACGGCAACAGCCGGGGTTCGTAATCCTGGCGAGGACACCTGGGTTTTACTAATTCCCTAAAAATTAGTAGGAGCCGCGATAGCTCAGTGGTTAGTGAACTGGACTACTACGGACAAGGGGTCGGTTTCGATCCCAACCGACGGCTCCGGGTTCACCCAGCCTTAAATGGGTACCGGATTTTTTCTGGGAAAGTAAAAGCAGCACGGGCGTAATACCGACCACATTACCCCAAAAATCATGTGCTGAAGGTCTGTAAAATATAGGGTCACTAACACCATATTTCCCTATACGCCACTTGGTGTGACGGGGGGTACTTTACTTTTACTTTACTTTACTATGACCTGTAGGGATATGTAAAGAAAAACCCGTGTTATGACCTGTAGGGATATGTAAAGAAAAACCTGTGTTATGACCTGTAGAGATATGTAAAGAAAAACCTGTGTTATGACCTGTAGGGATATGTAAAGAAAAACCCGTGTTATGACCTGTAGGGATATGTAAAGAAAAACCCGTGTTATGACCTGTAGGGATATGTAAAGAAAAACCTGTGTTATGACCTGTAGGGATATGTAAAGAAAAACCCGTGTTATGACCTGTAGGGATATGTAAAGAAAACCCCGTGTTATGACCTGTAGGGATATGTAAAGAAAAACCTGTGTTATGACCTGTAGGGATATGTAAAGAAAAACCTGTGTTATGACCTGTAGGGATATGTAAAGAAAAACCTGTGTTATGACCTGTAGGGATATGTAAAGAAAAACCCGTGTTATGACCTGTAGGGATATGTAAAGAAAAACCCGTGTTATGACCTGTAGGGATATGTAAAGAAAAACCTGTGTTATGACCTGTAGGGATATGTAAAGAAAAACCTGTGTTATGACCTGTAGGGATATGTAAAGAAAAACCTGTGTTATGACCTGTAGGGATATGTAAAGAAAAACCTGTGTTATGACCTGTAGGGAAATAATATTTTTTTTCTCAGAAAGCGCCTGTCACACCACCGTATGGATAATATGGTATCAAATGTCCCATTTGTTTTCATCTTGTGTCTATCTATCTATCTATTGACCTTTAGAGCCGAAGCCGGCTCATAGGTAGTAGACCCAGATACTCCTTCTCTTATCTAAATTTGTATTCTAGCATTTTTCTATCATTGTAAAGACCTTTTATTAAATCTCGCCAATTGTCTCTGTTCTGTGCAAGCAGTTCTATCTCATTGAGGGAGCCGATTCCTGCTGCTTTTGCCTCTCTCATCAATGTTCTTCTAAATGTCTCTCTGGGTCTTCCTCTTTTCCTCTTACCTGTTGTTTCCCACACGAGGGCTTGCTTTGCTATTCGGTTATTATCTCTCCTCATCACATGTCCAACATATGACCATCGTCTTTTCTTGATTACTGAAGATATTAGTGGTTGATTGGCGATTTCTCTAATTTCCTCGTTTGTTTTGAATTAGTCTATCGTAAAAAACGATTTTGTTAATGAAACGTAGACCTGATACAGAATGTGTAAATTAGCTGTAGATACACCTTTTGCACATTACGTTTTTTGAGTAACGTGGTCGGTATTATATCGGTGTCGTCTGTCTTACCTTTGTAATAAAAATCCGGAACCCATTTACGATTGGATGAACCTAAACGCCGTTGATCAGGATCAAATCCTAGCTCTTCTCCTTAATAGTCTTGTTCACTAACCGCTGAGTTACCATGGCTACCAAATATCGTATTAGTGAGCTTAACTTGATGACTATTGGCACATGTTTGGGTCAGCACTCTATTGATATATTTTTGGGTCAGCATTCTATTGGCACATTTTTGGGCTAGCATTCCATTGGCGCATTTTTGGGTTACCATTCTATTGGCATAATTTTGGATCAGCTTTCTATTGGCACATTTTTGGGTCAGCATTCTATTGATATATTTTTGGGTCAGCATTCTATTGGCACATTTTTGGGTCAGCACTCTATTGGTATATTTTTGGATCAACACTCTATTGGCACATTTTTAGGTTAGCATTCTATTGGTATATTTTTGGGTCAGCACTCTATTGGCATATTTTTGGGTCATCACTCTATTGGCACATTTTTTGGTCAGTCAGCACTCTATTGACATATTTTTAGGTCAGCATTCTATTATCACATTTTTGGGTCAGCACTCTATTGGTATTTTTTAGGTCACCACTCTATTGACACATTTTGGGGTCAACACTACTCAAAGCAAACTTACTTTCCCAGAACAAATTTTAATGCAGCTATTTGTTTTCATCATAATGTGGTATATTAGTTATAATGTGGACAATTTTACAGCACTCATGGAGGAAGCATGGGAGCCACGATAGCTCATGGGTAGTGAACTGGACTACAAAGGATGAGAGGTCGGGTTCGATCTCAACCGATGGCTTCCGGGTTAACCCAGCCTTAAATGGGTACCGGATTTTTTTTCTGGCAGAGTAGTACCAACCATATTACCACAAAAATCATGTGCTGAAGGTCTGTACAATTATGGTCATTAACACTAAATTCCCTATACGCCATTTGGCGTGATGGGGCTCTTTACTTTTTTTTAAATGGATGAAGTATATCCTGAGCCTGGTACACTACACTCATTCTTAAAATAGATCTTCTATTAAAGGGATTTTAGTTGTGACATCACACACAAAATGTAACATTTTGAGCTAAAGTAAATATTTATGCATGAATTCTGTTTTACTATTTAATGTTCAAATACTCAAAGAAGAAGTGGAAGACGCCTTCCGCAATATGAAAGCAGGAAAAGCTCCAGGACTAGATAATATAACTAAAAATGAGATTGAAGGCATGGGTAATTTTGGAATAGAAATAAAAAGAAAAATATTGAATGATGTCTACAACAGTGGATATATACCAGACGACCTGCACAAATCAATATTCATAGCCCTACCAAAGAAATCTGGTGCGATTGAATGCGATGATCATCGCACAATAAGCCTTATGAGTCACATGACTAAGATATTACTAAGAATCATCATGTGAAGAGTGCGAAACAAAATCAGTCCAGAAATTAGTGATGAACAGTGTGGTTTTGTTAGAGATAAAGGAACAAGCAATGCCATATACATCATAAGATCTTTAGTAGAAAGAACCATTGAGGTGAAAACAGATCTATACCTATGTTTCATAGATTATATCAAAGCATTTGACAAAGCAAAGCACCAATTAAAAATACAAATTTTGGAAAGCATGAACGTAGACAGCAAAGATCTAAGAATAATAAGGAACATGTACTGGCAACAAACAGCGGCAATAAGTACTGGAAACAATTTGGGAATGTTTCAGCAATTAAAGCAGGGTTATTTTTTTTGTTTAAATAATTAGACAAGGTTGTGAGCTGTCACCAGATTTGTTTAATATTTATAGTCAGATCATTTTAAGATCCATAAGGGGGATGCCTGGAATAACAATCGGAGGTCATAAAATAAATAATCTAAGGTATGCTGATGATAGTCTTAATCGCTAAGAGTGAAAATGAATTACAAGAAATGTTAGACATTATAGTGAAAGAAAGCAAGAATAAAGGACTCAGCCATAATAGCAGAAAGACAGAAGTAATGGTAAACACAAAGAAAAAAACATCACCTCAGTGCAAAATAAAGACAAGTGGAACAATATTAAAACAGGTAAATGAATTTAAATATATGGGAACTTTGTTAACCTCAGACGGAAGATGTACAACAGAGGTGAAATGCAGAATTGCTCAGGCAAAAGCAGCTTTCCAAAAAAATGAGGAAGATACTATGCAATCCATTTTTTGACATTAGAAACAAAAAAAAGAGTTCTAAAATGTTATGTAGAGCCAGTCTTAACATTTGGATGTGAATCATGGACAATAGGACAATAAACAAGAAAACCACTGGAGTCTGTAGAAATGTGGTTTTACTGAATAATGTTGAGAAAACCATGACAGCTAAGAAGAGTAATGAAAACGTTATGAAAGAGGCCAAAGCAAAAAGATAGCTAATTTCCAATATTAGGAAGAAACAATCTTCAGTTTTTGGCTATGTAATGAGAAGAGAACAGCTGGAATATATTGTAACAACTGGGAAAATAGAGGGACGAAGAGATAGAGGGAAGCAAAGAGAAAAAGTATCAGACAGCTTAAGAGAATGGCTTGGCAGAAGCTCAACAACAGAAATGATAACTAACTGTAGAGATCGAAAATTGTGGAGAGACATGATCACCTACGCCAGCAGGACCGGTACTTGCTGATGAACAAAACAATTGAAGATTTGTAAATGTAAGAGATTCGGAAGATGCAAAATTCCAACTGAACACATAAGCAACTAAACTAAAGTCTCAGTGACAAACAACTGTGTTCAGTACCCGTATGAATTTGAGTCAATTTAGAGGCAGGTCGAGAATGATACTTGACATTGTTGTTTCACTAGACTTGTTGATTATCCTCTATTCTTCACAGTGGACATCTCTTTCTTCTTCTATTCAGCAAAACTCCCCCTCCCATTCAAATACAAAAAAAAATAATCGTTAAATTCAATTGTGGCAAATGTAAGTTCAAAAGTTAAATGTTCTTTTCATACAGGCCAGTTTCATGTGTGCATCCAGTCCCCTTATTATATGTTCTTGTGTTTATCCATGTTAATTGAAAGTTCATCATAATTTCTATCTAGTTGCCTGTCCAGGTTTTGCACCAGTAACAAGAAATAGGAAAGAAAGAAATCTTAGGCAGCCCCAGCTGAATAGAGCTCTCGGTGTTTAGTGATAAGTGTTTATTTGGTAGCTTTGAAGTAAATGTAAATATTTCTTTAGCTGAGTCCTTAAACGTACGTCATTAACTTAACAAATAATGATTTCATTTTGTTTTTATAATCGTTCCTGTTCAACGTTGCGTAAAGATCTTATAGAGAAGAAACTATTGAGGATCCAATGTTGAGTAAAGATTGTTTAGAGAAGAAAGTATTGAAGATCAAATGTTGAGTAAAGATTGTTTAGAGAAGAAAATATTGAAGATCCAATGTTGAGTAAAGATTGTTTAGAGAAGAAAGTATTGAAGTTCCAATGTTGAGTAAAGATTGTTTAGAGAAGAAAGTATTGAAGATCCAGTGATGAGTAAAGATTGTTTAGAGAAGAACTATAGAAGTTCCAAAGCTGAGTAAACTGTACGTTACAATGTCACTGCTATAATGACTTAGTTTGTGACAAAACTACAGGGACATGCCCAAACAATGACAGTTGTCAGCACGAATATTTCGGACCCCAGTGTCAGTACTTGGATTTTATTTACAAATATGTCCAGAAATCTGAACCTACTTTCCTGTTTGATAACAACGATACCACATGTAATCCGGACACAGATTCTACATCAGTTGAGGCAACTCTCAATCAATCTTTGCCGTGCTCCTGGTTTAGGATTTATGTGAATGACTTGACTAATCCGGACAGTTTCACGGTAAAACTGAATGGTTCTGCCTCATGTAACAATGTATCAAGGTTTGTAGTTAGTCCGCACGAGATTGATGTCTTCTGCACTGGGGCTGGTCTGATCAACAAGTTACGGATTGAAGGGGCGATAGTTGCAAATATCTGCTCCATCTACATTGGCGGGGGTCGGAAAGTGGATCTCAAACAGATCACAAACCAGATCGACACAATTGATGCTTGTTATACAGGAGACGGATGTGGACCAGAGGCCGCAGTTAATAGCAAAACAAAGACCAATCTCTATGACAATGACTGCACACACACACACAATGGAGAAGTGGAACCAATTCTGTTTACTGGTATCTGAACTTTGCAACGCCCCAGAAGACTCACACCATTCGAATCTATCATCAAGCTAGCACTATGATTCGGGTAAAGAATGCCACTCTAAAGGCTTTCTCTGACAGGGGCGGAGTAGTGTTCCAGTATAATGATATATCATACCCTAATTTATATGTGAATACTATTGTAGTCAAAACACAAACGCCAATGGCACACATTAAGATTGAGTTCTCACCGACCATTTCGCAGGCCGACAGTGCACTGACGGTATGTGAGATGCAAACATTTACAGACACCTATTGTCTGGACGAGCATTCTTGGTCGTTTTGTGCAATGTGTAGTGGGTGTTGTAAAGGCTGCAATGTCATCATCGGTACTTGTCACGGCAACTGTTCATATGGAATCTATGGACACGACTGTTCCGGGTCTTGTCTCAGTGTCTGTCCTTTTTATTTGAGGAAAAATCCGGAAAATGCCTACGATGTAAACATCTTGGCTATACCTGTAATGACACTTGTCTCGATGGTAATTTTGGGCTACAGTGCGAACAGATGTGTTCTGATGGCTGTGACATAATATGTACTCTCAAATGTCCGGACAACTGTTTCAACGACACCTGTGAACAGTCAATCGAGAAATATGTACATGCAAGAGAACGTTCTATGGGTCAGACTGCACTCTCAAATATCCGGACAACTGTTTAACGAAACCTGTGATTCCCACGTTCAGAAGAGTCTGCCGACTACAACAAGCCTAAGCATATGGACACTTTAATGCGTTTCTGTTCTAGACATGGTTCATTTCTTGGTGTTTTTTCATGAAGCCATGGTTCATATCTTGTTGTGTTTCTGTCCTAGCCATGGCTCATATCTTAGCTTGTGTGTGCTGGCCATGGCGCATATCTTGGTGTGTGTCATGTTAGTCTTGTTAGTCATATCTCATATCTTGGTGTGTCCGTGTTAATCATGTCTCATATCTTTATGTGTGTCTGTGTTTAGTCATATCTCATATCTTAGTGTGTACCAGTGTTAGTCATATGTCATACCTTTGTGTGTGCATGTCTGGGTTAGTGATATCTCATATCTTTGTGTGCATATGTATGTTAGTCATATCTCATATCTTTGTGTGTGCATGTCTGTGTTTGTCACATCTCATAACCTTGTGTGTGCATGGCTATGTTAGTCCCATCTCATATCTTTGTGTGTGCATAGCTATGTTAGTCATATCTCTTATCTTTGTGTGCATGTATATGTTAGGCATGTGTCATATCTTTGTGTGTGCATGTCTATGTCAGTTATATCTCATATCTTGATGTGCATATTTATGTTAATCATGTGTCATATATCTTGATGTGTGTCAGTGTTAGTCATGCCTCGTATCGCTGTGTGCATGTCTGTGTTAGTCACATCTCACATCTTTGTGTGTGCATGTCTGTGTTAGTCACATCTCACATCTTTGTGTGTGTATGTCTGTGTTAGCCACATCTCACATCTTTGTGCGTGCGTGTCTGTGTTAGTCACATCTCACATCTTTGTGTGTGCATGTCTGTGTTAGTCACCTCTAGTGACTCGGGCAGATGGTGCTCGTAAACCTGGGAGGGCAGACCATCTAAGGGCAGAATCCCCCTACAGAAAAGACAATCTGCTGCCTTGCAGGAAGATTGGGGACAATCAAAGGCTAGGGAAAGCAAACCCGAATAAAATGCTGGCTGAAATCGGATGCACTGGGCCACTGGCGCAGAACACAGTGCAACGTTTTAACCGGTGTTCAATCAGAGTGGATCTGGCGAACTCTAATTGTGATGTTCTGTCTGTGAGGGCGATCAACACACTTAGCCTGACAGCTGACTTCATGTGAGAGTCTGGAATCCTTACTCTGATTGAGTCCTGATCGCAGAGAGAGAGAGAGAGAGATCTTTTAGAGGAAACATTAATAAATATCCAATGCTTTGTAAAGATTGCTTAGAGAAGAAGGTATTAAAGATCCAGTGCTAAGTTAAGATTGTTTAGAGAAGAAGGTATTAAAGATCCAGTGCTAAGTTAAGATTGCTTAGAGAAGAAACTATTAAAGATCCAGTGCTAAGTTAAGATTGCTTAGAGAAGAAACTATTAAAGATCCAGTGCTAAGTTAAGATTGTTTAGAGACGAACTATTGAAGTTCCAAAGTTGAGTAAAGATCTTTTAGAGGAAACATTAATAAATATCCACGCTCTGTAAAGATTGTTTAGAGAAGAAAGTATTAAAGATTTAATTTGGTTATTTGGTTATGGATTTGAGATTTATATGGATTGATCAACAATTTGAGATCGTGAGTGTATGATCTATAATTTAGTTTTTGGGCTCTTTACCAGTTCTGTTCTTAATAAATTATTACATCCCCATTCGCATTTTATTCTATTTTTTTTTTCTAAGCCATTCGCTATGCATACCCACCCCCACCCCCTTTTTACCCCAACAATGTTAAAACTCCTAAACAAGACATCGAAAGACAGCCATCTTAACCAACCGGAAATTAAGTACTTCAGCAGACAATGAGACTAGCTGTAATTGAAAGAGTGTTCGGATGTTCTGTGGGGGCTCTTTGCGAGCAGGTCCACTCTGGCGCTACCTGTCACCAGACGTCGCTTCACAGAACTGCTCGATTAGAAATCTGGGAAAAGTTTAAGGAACAATTCACTGAAGTAGAACATTAGAGGTCCACGACTTCAATTTGTGGCAGTTTCTGTAGTGACTACCAAGATTGTACATATAAATAAGAAATTCACTGCTAAATATTTAAAAGAGACTTTTCTTTTCTCCTTCTGCATTTCAGCTCCCTGTGGAGCATAGGTCTTCAACAAACACTTTCCAGGCCGTTCTGTTTCTTGCCATTCTGTTAAGATCATTCCATGGCTTCCTCATCATCTTCATTTCTGCTTCCACCTGTCCAAAAATATTCAGTTTTCCCCTTTGTCTTTTCCATGGGTATTCCTAGAAAGGGCATGTTGTGTAATACTCTCAATTGGATTCTACAGTGTGTGTCCTATCCAGCGCCATCATCTTCGCTGTATCTCTTTATCCACAGGTATTTGACTGGTACATTTCCATAATTCTATGTTAGTGATTTTATCCTGAAATTTCCATCCTTTTATTGTCCACAAGCATCCATTAATGAAGGTCTGTACCTTCCTTATTTTCATTTTTTTTTTGTTCTCCATGTTTCACAGCCATATAGTAAAACTGACTTCTCTCTCTGGTACAATTAATTAGCTGAGGTTATGTGGTTGCTGTGGCTCTTTGGAAATATAAGTTTGCTGTGTATTCTGAGAAACTACGCTCTCTTGTATATCAGAAAAGCTGAGCATTGAGAGTAACTTCGCTATTTTTTTTTATATCACTAATTAATTGTGTTTCTGGGCGATGTCGCTCTCTGACAACGGTAACAGTTTGCTGAAAGACGTCGTTGTCTGATATAACTAATCATGTTTTCTGAGAGACGTAGCTCTCTGATATAACTAATCGTGTTTTCTGAGAGACGTAGCTCTCTGATATAACTAATCATATTTTCTGAGAGACGTAGCTCTCTGATATAACTAATCATATTTTCTGAGAGACGTAGCTCTCTGATATAACTAATCGTGTTTTCTGAGAGACGTAGTTCTCTGATATAAATAATCGTGTTTTCTGAGAGACGTAGCTCTCTGATATAACTAATCATGTTTTCTGAGAGACTTAGATCTCTGATATAACTAATCGTGTTTTCTGAGATACTTAGCTCTCTGATATAACTAATCGTGTTTTCTGAGAGACGTAGCTCTCTGATATAACTAATCGTGTTTTCTGAGAGACGTAGCTCTCTGATATAACTAATCGTGTTTTCTGAGAGACGTAGCTCTCTGATATAACTAATCGTGTTTTCTGAGAGACGTAGCTCTCTGATATAACTAATCGTGTTTTCTGAGATACGTGGCTCTCTGATATAACTAATCGTGTTTTCTGAGAGACGTAGCTCTCTGATATAACTAATCGTGTTTTCTGAGAGACGTAGCTCTCTGATATAACTAATCGTGTTTTCTGAGAGACGTAGCTCTCTGATATAACTAATCGTGTTTTCTGAGAGACGTAGCTCTCTGATATAACTAATCGTGTTTTCTGAGAGACGTAGCTCTCTGATATAACTAATCGTGTTTTCTGAGAGACGTAGCTCTCTGATATAACTAATCATATTTTATGAGAGACGTAGCTCTCTGATATAACTAATCATATTTTCTGAGAGACGTAGCTCTCTGATATAACTAATCATGTTTTCTGAGAGACGTAGCTCTCTGATATAACTAATCACATTTTCTGAGAGGCGTAGCTCTCTGATATAACTTATTTTATTTTCTGAGAGACGTAGCTCTCTGATACAACTAATCGTGTTTTCTGAGAGACGTAGCTCTCTGATATAACTAATCATGTTTTCTGAGAGACGTAGCTTTCTGATATAACTAATCATGTTTTCTGAGAGACGTAGCTTTCTGATATAACTTATTTTATTTTCTGAGAGACGTAGCTCTCTGATACAACTAATCGTGTTTTCTGAGAGACGTAGCTCTCTGATACAACTAATCATATTTTCTGAGAGACGTAGCTCTCTGATATAACTAATCATGTTTTCTGAGAGACGTAGCTTTCTGATATAACTTATTTTATTTTCTGAGAGACGTAGCTCTCTGATATAACTAATCGTGTTTTCTGAGAGACGTAGCTCTCTGATATAACTAATCATATTTTATGAGAGACGTAGCTCTCTGATATAACTAATCATATTTTATGAGAGACGTAGCTCTCTGATATAACTAATCATATTTTATGAGAGACGTAGCTCTCTGATATAACTAATCATATTTTATGAGAGAGGTAGCTCTCTGATATAACTAATCGTGTTTTCTGAGAGTCTTAGCTCTCTAATATAACTAATCGTGTTTTCTGAGAGACGTAGCTCTCTGATATAACTAATCGTGTTTTCTGAGAGACGTAGCTCTCTGATACAACTAATCATATTTTCTGAGAGACGTAGCTCTCTGATATAACTAATCATGTTTTCTGAGAGACGTAGCTTTCTGATATAACTTATTTTATTTTCTGAGAGACGTAGCTCTCTGATATAACTAATCGTGTTTTCTGAGAGACGTAGCTCTCTGATATAACTAATCACATTTTCTGAGAGACGTAGCTCTCTGATATAACTAATCGTGTTTTCTGAGAGACGTAGCTCTCTGATATAACTAATCATATTTTATGAGAGACGTAGCTCTCTGATATAAAAAAAAAGTAAAGTATCCCCGTTACGCCAAGTGGCGTATAGGGAATATGGTGTTAGTGACCATAAATTTTACAGACCTTCGGCACATGATTTTTATTGTAATGTGGTCGGTATTACGCCCGTGCCGCTTCACTTTCCAGAAAAAAATCAGGTACACATTAATGGCTGGGTGAACCCGGAAGCCGTCGTTTATGATCGAACCCTACCCCTTGTCCTTTGTAGTCCAGTTCACTAACCACTGAGCTATCGCGGCTCCCTTCTCTGATATAACTAATCATATTTTATGACAGACGTAGCTCTCTGATATAACTAATCATATTTTATGAGATACGTAGCTCTCTGATATAACTAATCATATTTTATGAGACACGTAGCTCTCTGATATAACTAATCATATTTTATGAGAAACGTAGCTCTCTGATATAACTAATCATATTTTATGAGAGACGTAGCTCTCTGATATAACTAATAATATTTTATGTGAGACGTAACTCTCTGATACAACTGATCATATTTTATGAGAGACGTAACTCTCTGATACAACTGATCATATTTTATGAGAGACGTAGCTCTCTGATATAACTAATCATATTTTATGAGACACGTAGCTCTCTGATATAACTAATCATATTTTATGAGTGACGTAGCTCTCTGATATAACTAATCGTATTTTCTGAGAGAAGTCGTTCACTAATATAATTAATCATATTTTATGAGACACGTAGCTCTCTGATATAACTAATCATATTTTATGAGAGACGTAGCTCTCTGATATAACTAATCGTGTTTTCTGAGAGACGTCGTTCACTAATATAACTAATCATATTTTATGAGAGACGTAGCTCTCTGATATAACTAATCCTGTTTTCTGAGAGACGTCTCTTATAAGAAAGAATGTTTTCTCATATATTTTCCTCTCTATTGACTTTCGAGTTTACAGTATAGTTCTCTGGTGATAAAGCGCATTCTTAGTGTAGCTAAACAGAGATTTACAGACATTTAAAATTATATAAATGATAACACTATCTTGAATTTAAAGTTACATGAATGATAACACTATCTTGAATTTAAAGTTGTATGAATGATAACACTATCTTGAATTTAAAGTTATGTGAATGACAACACTATCTTGAATTTAAAGTTATTATGACAACACTATCTTGAATTTAACGTTATATGAATTATAACACTATCTTGAATTTAAAGTTATATGAATGATAATACTATCTTGAATTTAAAGTTATATGAATGACAACACTATCTTGAATTTAAAGTTATGTGAATGATAATACTATCTTGAATTTAAAGTTATATGAATGACAACACTATCTTGAATTTAAAGTTATATGAATGATAATACTATCTTGAATTTAAAGTTATGTGAATTATAACACTATCTTGAATTTAAAGTTATATGAATGATAATACTATCTTGAAAATAAAGTTATATGAATGACAACACTATCTTGAATTTAAAGTTATGTGAATGACAACACTATCTTGAATTTAACGTTATATGAATTATAACACTTTCTTGAATGTATTTAAAATTATATGAAAGACATTTGACAGTATTCATCGAGATTCTTTGTGGAAAATTCTGAAGCAATATGGCTTACCATCAAAAATCATAAATATTATTAAAGACATGTATCATGGTTACACATGTGCAGTTCGAACAGAGGAAGGACTGAGCGAATGTTTCCCAATAGAAACTTAGGTTAAACAAGGATGTATTTTATCGCCTCATTTCACTTTGCCTACTCTGCCTGGGCACAGGGTATGGAGATAGTGCTTTACCCAGTCGCACTATCCCCCTCTCGACTTCGTTTCAAGGAAACTGCATAGACTTGCAGAACGGGTGCTTCCCGAGTCCCAATGCGGTTTCAGACCCGGGAGATCAACCATAGATATGATCTTCACTCTTAGACAACTGCAGGAAAAATGTCGGGAACAAAATATGCCGCTCTATATTGCCTTTGTGGATCTCACAAAGGCATTCGACACAGTAAACAGAGATGGTCTCTACAAGGTGTTAGAAGGCATAGGCTGCCCTCCTAAATTACTTAGGCTGATAATTTCCTTCCATGAAGACATGAATGGCAAAGTCCATTTTGATGGGAGTCCATCAGAGAATTTCAAAGTCAACAAAGGAGTGAAACAGGGATGTGTCCTCGCCCCCACCCTTTTTGGTATATTTTTTGCTGCCCTCCTAAATTACACCTTCGAAAACAGCTCAGGAGATATTTACATTCGCACTAGACCAGATGGCTCACTGTTCAACCTAGCACGACTAAGAGCAAAAACCAAAACAAATGTTGCCCTACTTAAAGAATTTTTATTTGCTGACGATGCAGCCCTAGTCGCTCATAGTGAGGCCACCCTACAGTCGCTGATCAACAACCTGGATAAAGCATGCGACCTTTTTTCACTGTCAATTAATGTTCAGAAGACAGTAATACTAAATCAAGGTGACTTCAAACCTATATCTATTACTCTAAAAGACTGCCCACTAGAATCAGTACAGAAATTTACATATCTTGGATCCACAGTTACGCAAACCATCTCTCTTGATGAAGAAATAAACTGTCGAATTGGTAAGGCAGCTACGACCTTCGGCAAACTCACAAAAAGGGCATGGAACAACACGAAACTAACTCGAAAGACTAAACTCCTAATATATCAAACATGTGTGCTTAGCACACTACTATATGGATCCGAAACCTGGACAACATACTCAAACCAGGAAAAAAGACTAAATGTATTCCACATGCGATGCCTCCGCAAAATAATGCACATCAAATGGCAAGACAAAATAACCAGCTTAACTGTCCTACAACGTGCTAAGACCTTAACAATCATGTCGATGCTCAGAAGTCGAAGGCTAAGATGGCTGGGGCATGTCCAACGGATGGAAGAAAAACGCATTCCTAGGCAAATACTATATGGTGAGCTAAAACACGGAAAAAGACAAATCGGCAGACCTAAACTACGATATAGAGATATCTGCAAATCATCTCTGAAAGACTTCTCCATCTGTGAAAACGACTGGCAACATCTGGCAAGTGATCGCACATCATGGAGAGCATGCATAAGGAGCGGTATAACAACATTTGAGACTGTGCTAAGACAGGACTTTGAAGAGAAGAGACTCATGAAAAAGGATGGTAAACCCTGTGGATCAGCGAGCCTGACCTGTTCATTATGTGACCGCGTGTGTTTGTCAAACATTGGTAGAATTAGCCACGAGAGAAGCTGTTCAGCAAAAACAATACCTCAAAAAAATACGCAATAGCCTCCACTAGACCGTCTGACAAGACGAAAAGGGCCATATGTATGTATGTATATGTATTTTATCGCCCTTATTATTTGGAATTGTTATGGACTTCATAATGAAGAAATGCTGCACTGGTAATAAAGGCATCGAATGGATTCAATGAGACCATTTGGAGGACCTCGACTTTGCTGATGACTAGTTCTCATCAGCAGTCAGATAAAAACGATGCAGGAAAACACAAATAAACTATCATCAATAGCCAGCAAAATTGGGCTTGAGATATAATCATGAAAAGACTAAAGTCATGAAAAGCTTAATTCCAACAGACGACAAAATATACATGGAAAACAAATCAGTGGAAGAGATCGATCACTTTATCTATCTTGGAAGTCACATTGATCGAGAAGGGGATACAAGAAAAGAAATTAGAATCAGAATAGCTAAAGCAGCAATGCCTTTCAGAAGCCTTGAAAAGTTGTGGAAATCAAAACTCATCAGCACAAACACAAAACTTAGACTATTCAAATCAAATGTACTATCAACCCTTACGTATGCGTGTGAAAATAGGAAAACAACAAGAGATCTAGAAACAAAGTTGAATGCATTCGAAAATAAATGTCTAAGGAAAATACTTGGTATAGCGTGGAACGAATTCAAAACAAACGAGGAAATTAGAGAAATCGCCAATCAACCACTAATATCTTCAGTAATCAAGAAAAGACGATGGTCATATGTTGGACATGTGATGAGGAGAGATAATAACCGTATAGCAAAGCAAGCCCTCATGTGGGAAACAACACGTAAGAGAAACAGAGGAAGACTCAGAGAGACACTGAGAAGAACATTGCTGAGAGAGGCAAAAGCAGCAGGAATCGGCTCCTCAATGAGATAGAGCTGCTTGCACAGAACAGAGACAAATGGCGAGATTTGATAAAATATCTTTAAAAGAATTGAAAATTGCTAGAACAAAAATTCAGATAAGAGAAGGAGTTTCTGTGTCTACGCTCCATGGGCCGGCTACGGCTCGAAAGGTCAATAGATAGATAGAATGACAACACTTCCTTGAAATCAACGTTACCACAATGACAACGCTCTCTATGAAACTGTCTATTCTATAAAGTAAACAAACGTTCACAAATATAAAATCATCGCATCGCCAAGTTACGTTAATTTTCTTCTATAAAATGTCCACCATTTACGGATGTTCTTAAGCAGGTTTAATGCTAAAAGGCAAAATAAAAATTAAATTCCAGCAAAATTGCACAAACAATTAAGATTGTAAATTGCTAACATAAAATACGAAGAGAACGTACAGATCATTTGTTTTCATAACAGAGGCACTAAACTAAACAAAAACAGAAAAGAAATCAAGGAAAACAATTATAAATCACTAACAATCTGATGGTCATTATGTTATTGTGGTGTTGGCAAATGCTTCTCTGCTTTGTTTGACCATGGCTGTGAAGAAAAATGTGTGATGTGGTTTACAACCATGCTTGATATTTGCGCCTTTCGGCCTGATACATCCGACTTGTTTCACAAATTACTTATGTACGACAAATTTTGGGTACCGAATTTGCTTTCCCGTTTTGAAGTGGAATCGATTTGAGAAACTGAATAGTCTGCTTCAGAGCTGTAACAACTGTGCTTTATTTTTAAAAAAAATTATTATTTTCTGCTGCCTCACAGAATCAAGTTAAAAAAAAAAGATAGAGAATTCATATTATTATGTATTTATTTCCCCCCTTGCCAGTTACTTGTTGTATCTGATATTTCATTAATCAATCATCTTCTAGATTTGACCCAGCTCCTTCAAATAATCGAATAACTCTAAATATATAAATTGCTTTAAATGTACCAAAAAAAAAAAACCCCAAAAAAATAACAGAAACTCTTTCTTTGAATGTGAAGACATGCTCATATTACTTTACGTAAATCGAATGCCATCACGATTATCGATGACATTTTCCCACTTTTTCTTCATCTGCAATGTCGTCTGAAGCAATCCATTGTGTCTCTCCAGAAACAACAGCTGGCCGTACTACGAGTTTGTTTTTGTTTGTCACCATCAACTTCTTCACCATCTCTGGTATAATTTCCTCTTCTTCTTACGCCCACTGTATTTGTTTCCCTGAGGGTTTTACCTGTAATCAGCATGTATTCCAATTTCCCTTTTCTCATTACACGCCCCAAAAATGGTTAAGTGCTTATTTATGGTGTGTTTTAGAAGTCTTTAAAGAAGATAGTTTTATTTGTGTAGTGGCCTCATAAAGACTTCCTTTATTGGTCTAATTGCCTTTCATGAAATTATGAACATTTTATACAGAAACAATATTTCTGATGAGGAGCCATACAATGGAGCCTCGGTGGCTGAGTGGTTAGCTAACTCGCTTTTTGATCAAAAGGGTCCAGGTTCAGTTTCCAGAACTTACGTTTTTTTTTTTATTGGGACAGACAAGGCTGCGGGTTTTACCCAGCCACTAACAACTGGTTGGGGGCCGCGATAGCTCTATGGTTAGTGAACTGGATTACACAGGACAAGAGGTAGGGTTCGATCCCAATCGACGGCTTTCGGGTTCACACAGCCTTTAATGGGTACCGGATTTTTTTCTGGGAAAGAAAACCGGCATTGGGCGTAATACCGACCACATTACCCCAAAAATCAAGTGCTGAAGGTCTGTAAAATGTATGGTCACTAACACCATATTCCCTATATGCCACTTGGCGTGACGGGGTCGCCTTACTTTTTTTACTTTCTTAACAACAGGTATCATCAGTTTGTCTCTAGTGTAAAGCCGGCCTGACGTATACCGACATTATGCTCATATGTCGAACTATTCATCTTTCTGCACTTTAGATGTTCCACCATATGTTGACATAAAATAAAGGTAAAGGTCATGTACGATACTTGAATCGGCGACTTGGCACGCAAGTTTTCACCCATATGTATTCGGCTGTCTATCTAGATGCGTTCGGAGACTTCTGGATATTGTCGTTCCAAACATTAAAACTCACGTTGCGAGGCGGCATTCCTTACCTTTCCAGACTACTATATCCTGGTACCCATTTCTGCCAGCGGCTGGATCGACTGAGGGGGCATTTTTTACCCATCACGAGTACAACTCACACTGCTAGGGAATCGAACACGGGTTGTCCGACCGTTGGTACCCCAGTCGAGTGGTTTTCCCAACTAGGCTACAGAGGTCCCCATTATATTGACAATTCTCCTTGCAACGAATTATTTGCTTTTTTTTTTTTAAACAATGAAACTACAATCTAGATACTACAAGAACTTGAAATCAAGCGCAGCACGAGTAGCAATGGACAAATCAATGTTAGAATTAGCTAAGTAAATAACCAGTAAACTACTGGACCTCTTTGTCTTCTGCTGATAGTTTGTGAGCATCTTATGAGCTGCCCTGAGTACAATAAGATCAGGTCAAACTAACATCACTCTATAATCACAATCTGCGTCATCATAATTCTCGATTTCTCTACTCATTTTTGTATTTGTCATGTTTTTCTCCTACTGCTTTTCCCCCCTTTGATGAATCTAACGGCAAAGGGAAAAACGCTGACGTTTTTAAAATCATTATTTTGTCGTTTATTTATATGCACGTGTCATTATGATGGGTGCATTTATGATTTGCTTTTAGGTTAGCATGAACCTTTGTTGCGATAATTTGTTCATGGGTAATTCATGATTTCGTGAAGTGATTTAAAAAAAAATATTTGTGAACTGCGAATAGATTAAATAAACAAGTTGCAAACATAAAAAGTTCATGGGTCGTTTATCCTGTGTGATCTTATTTAAATATGATTAGAAACATGGAGGAACACAAGAGAAGAAAATGAAGGAAAGAAAATGAGAAGTAGACAATAAAGGAAGAGAATCATCATCATCACAGAGTGCCGTCTCCGCATTGAAGATTGGTTACCATGGAGCGCCATTCCGCTCTGTCTCTTGCTTTGATGATGAAGGTTGTCATAGGCTGACTTGTTCATCTTTTGATGTTACTCGTCCATTTTATTCTTGGTATGCTCCTGCCTCTATTGCCCAGGATTTTTCCTTCCAATTTAGTAGCCTTTTAGTAGGCTGTCGTGTCATTTAATATGCCCCCAAAATTTCATTTGTCTTGTTCTAATTGTGTTTAGTAGTTCTCATTTCATTTTTAGTTGTTTTAAAACTTCATCATTTGTTCTTTTTTCTTTCCACCCAATTCTACCTATTCTTCTATATATCTACATTTCAGAGGCTTCAATTTTTGTTCTATTTTCATGTCTAATCTCCATTTTTCTGCAACATACAGGAATATTGAAAAGATATAACATTTTGCTATTCTTAGTTTTAGCCCTGGTGTTATTTGTTTTGATGTTAGTATACTTTTCATGACATTACAATTAATTTTTGCCATTACTATTCTTTTGTTAATTTGAGTTTTACATTTTTTATCACTGGTTATATGTCCAAAGTAGTTGTAGCTTTGAACTGTCTCCAGGTCTATTCCTTCAACTTTGATATCCACTTGTAGGTTTTGAATATTATCTTTGCTTATGATCATAGTTTTAGTCTTTTTTACTATTTACATTTCTAATCCATATTTTTTGCTTGTCATGTTTATTTAATTAAGTAATTGTTGTAGATCTTTAGGATTTCTTTTAGTAATACAGTATCATCAGTACATCTTAGGTTATTTATTATCTTTCCTTAATATTTAGGCCTTGCATCTCTGCGATGTTTTTAAAGATTTGCTCAGTGTATAGATTGAACAGGAAGAAAATGAGGAAAAGATAAGGCGGTAGAGTGAATAAGTTTTGGTGTAGAAGTAAATATGAGGAAGGATTGTATAGATGGGGAGATGAAAGTAGAGGTTGAGACTGTGTAGACCAGAATGGGTACCAGGGTATTACCCTGGGAAGGTGAGGAATGTCGCCTCGCATCAGATATTCGATGCTTGAGGAGACACTATACATAAATCTCCGAACATTTCTGGATAGCCGGCCGAGCACATATGGGTGGAAACTCGCGTGCTAAGACGCCGGTTTAAGTCTCGTACTTTACCTTTACCTAATGCAGTAAGACCACCGATAATGATAATGAAAGAAATAAAAAGTGCAGAAAAAAGTGAAGATGTGATAACGAAGAAATCTATACAAAAACAAACAAACAAAGCGAAACAAATTAAAATATAAACAAACATAAAAAATACAAGAAAAGGAAACTGTGTTAGAAGTAGCAGATAGACTGAGTGATTGAGTGATGCAAAAGCTGTAGTCTACTAGCAGTAGCTGTAGCCTAAGTAGTAGCTGCAGTCTAATAGCAGTAGTTGTAGCCTTAGTAGTAGCTGTAGTCTAGTAACAGCAGTTGTAGGCTTAGTAGTAGCTGCAGTCTAGTAGCAGTAGTTGTAGCCTTAGTAGTAGCTGCAGTCTAGTAGCAGTAGTTGTGGTCTTAGTAGTAGCTGCAGTCTAGTAGCAGTAGTTGTAGCCTTAGTAGTAGCTGCAGTCTAGTAGCAGTAGTTGTAGCCTTAGTAGTAACCTTAGTAGTAGCTGAAGTCTAGTAGCTGTAGTTCTAGCCTTAGTAGTATCTGTAGTCTAGTAGCAGTAGTTGTAGCCTTAGTAGTAACTACAGTCTAGTAGCAGTAGTTGTAGTCTTAGTAGTAACTACAGTCTAGTAGCAGTAGTTGTAGTCTTAGTAGTAACTACAGTCTAGTAGCAGTAGTTGTAGCCTTAGTAGTAGCCTTAGTAGTAGCTGAAGTCTAGTAGCTGTAGTTCTAGCCTTAGTAGTAGCTGCAGTCTAGTAGCTGTAGTTGTAGCCTTAGTAGTAGCCTTAGTAGTAGCTGAAGTCTAGTAGCTGTAGTTCTAGCCTTAGTAGTAGCTGCAGTCTAGTAGCAGTAGTTGTAGCCTTAGTAGTAATTACAGTCTAGTAACAGTAGTTGTAGCCTTAGTATTAGCTACAGTCTAGTAGCAGTAGTTGTAGCCTTAGTAGTAACCTTAGTAGTAGCTGAAGTCTAGTAGCTGTAGTTCTAGCCTTAGTAGTATCTGTAGTCTAGTAGCAGTAGTTGTAGCCTTAGTAGTAACTACAGTCTAGTAGCAGTAGTTGTAGTCTTAGTAGTAACTACAGTCTAGTAGCAGTAGTTGTAGTCTTAGTAGTAACTACAGTCTAGTAGCAGTAGTTGTAGCCTTAGTAGTAGCCTTAGTAGTAGCTGAAGTCTAGTAGCTGTAGTTCTAGCCTTAGTAGTAGCTGCAGTCTAGTAGCTGTAGTTGTAGCCTTAGTAGTAGCCTTAGTAGTAGCTGAAGTCTAGTAGCTGTAGTTCTAGCCTTAGTAGTAGCTGCAGTCTAGTAGCAGTAGTTGTAGCCTTAGTAGTAACTACAGTCTAGTAACAGTAGTTGTAGCCTTAGTATTAGCTACAGTCTAGTAGAAGTAGTTGCAGCCCTAGTAGTAACTGTAGTCTAGTATCAGTAGTTGTAGCCTTAGTAGTAGCTGTAGTCTAGAGCAGTAGTTGTAGCCTTAGTAGTAGCTGTAGTCTAGAGCAGTAGTTGTAGTCTTAGTAGTAGCTGTAGTCTAGTAGCAGTAGTTGTAGCCTTAGTAGTAGCTGCAATCTAGTAACAGTAGTAGTAGCCTTAGTATTAGCTACAGTCTAGTAGAAGTAGTTGCAGCCCTAGTAGTAACTGTTGTCTAGTATCAGTAGTTGTAGCCTTAGTAGTAGCTGTAGTCTAGAGCAGCAGTTGTAGCCTTAGTAGTAGCTGTAGTCTAGTAGCAGTAGGTGTAGCCTTAGTAGTAGCTGTAGTCTAGTGGCTGTAGTTGTAGCCTTAGCAGTATCTGCAGTCTAGTAGCTGTAGTTGTAGCCTTAGTAGTAGCTGTAGTATATTAGCAGTAGTTTTAGCTTTAGTAGTAGCTGTAGTCTAGTAGCTGTAGTTGTAGCCTTAGTAATAGCGGTAGTCTAGTAGCAGTAGTTGTAGCCTTAGTAATAGCGGTAGTCTAGTAGCAGTAGTTGTAGCCTTAGTAATAGCGGTAGTCTAGTAGCAGTAGTTGTAGCCTTAGTAATAGCGGTAGTCTAGTAGCAGTAGTTGTAGCCTTAGTAATAGCGGTAGTCTAGTAGCAATAGTTGTAGCCTTAGTAATAGCGGTAGTCTAGTAGCAGTAGTTGTAGCCTTAGTAATAGCGGTAGTCTAGTAGCAGTAGTTGTAGCCTTAGTAATAGCGGTAGTCTAGTAGCAGTAGTTGTAGCCTTAGTAATAGCGGTAGTCTAGTAGCAGTAGTTGTAGCCTTAGTAATAGCGGTAGTCTAGTAGCAGTAGTTGTAGCCTTAGTAATAGCGGTAGTCTAGTAGCAGTAGTTGTAGTCTTAGTAGTAGTTGTAGTCTTAGTAGTAGCTGTAGTCTAGTTGCAGTAGTTGTAGTCTTAATAGTAGCTGTAGTCTAGTAGCAGTAGTTGTAGTCTTAGTAGTAGCTGTAGTCTAGTAGCAGTAGTTGTAGTCTTAGTAGTAGCTGTAGTCTAGTAGCAGTAGTTGTAGCCTTGGTAGTAACTGTAGTCTAGTAGCTGTAGTTGTAGTCTTAGTAGTAGCTGTAGTCTAGTAGCAGTAGTTGTAGTCTTAGTAGTAGCTGTAGTCTAGTAGCAGTAGTTGTAGTCTTAGTAGTAGCTGTAGTCTAGTAGCAGTAGTTGTAGTCTTAGTAGTAGCTGTAGTCTAGTAGCAGTAGTTGTAGTCTTAGTAGTAGCTGTAGTCTAGTAGCAGTAGTTGTAGTCTTAGTAGTAGCTGTAGTCTAGTAGCAGTAGTTGTAGCCTTGGTAGTAACTGTAGTCTAGTAGCAGTAGTTGTAGCCTTAGTAGTAGCTGTAGTCTAGTAGCAGTAGTTGTAGCCTTGGTAGTAGCTGTAGTCTAGTAGCTGTAGTTGTAGTCTTAGTAGTAGCTGTAGTCTAGTAGCAGTAGTTGTAGCCTTGGTAGTAACTGTAGTCTAGTAGCTGTAGTTGTAGCCTTAGTAGTAGTTGTAGTCTTAGTAGTAACTGTAGTCTAGTAGCAGTAGTTGTAGCCTTGGTAGTAACTGTAGTCTAGTAGCAGTAGTTGTAGTCTTAGTAGTAGTTGTAGTCTTAGTAGTAGCTGTAGTCTAGTTGCAGTAGTTGTAGCCTTAGTAATAGTTGTAGTCTTAGTAGTAGTTGTAGTCTTAGTAGTAGCTGTAGTCTAGTAGTAGTAGTTGTAGTCTTAGTAGTAGTTGTAGTCTTAGTAGTAGCTGTAGTCTAGTAGTAGTAGTTGTAGTCTTAGTAGTAGTTGTAGTCTTAGTAGTAGTTGTAGTCTTAGTAGTAGTTGTAGTCTTAGTAGTAGTTGTAGTCTTAGTAGTAATTGTAGTCTTAGTAGTAGCTGTAGTCTAGTAGTAGTAGTTGTAGTCTTAGTAGTAGTTGTAGTCTTAGTAGTAACTGTAGTCTAGTAGTAGTAGTTGTAGTCTTAGTAGTAGTTGTAGTCTTAGTAGTAGCTGTAGTCTAGTTGCAGTAGTTGTAGCCTTAGTAATAGCGGTAGTCTAGTAGCAGTAGTTGTAGTCTTAGTAGTAGTTGTAGTCTTAGTAGTAGCTGTAGTCTAGTAGCAGTAGTTGTAGCTTTAATAGTAGCTGTAGTCTAGTAGCAGTAGTTGTAGCCTTAGTAGTAGCTGCAGTCTAGTAGCTGTAGTTGTAGCCTTGGTAGTAACTGTAGTCTAGTAGCTGTAGTTGTAGCCTTAGTAGTAGCTGTAGTCTATTAGCAGTAGGTGTAGCCTTAGTAGTAGCTGTAGTCTATTAGCTGTAGTTGTAGCCTTAGTAGTAACTATAGTCTATTAGCAGTAGGTGTAGCCTTAGTAGTAGCTGTAGTCTAGTAGCTGTAGTTGTAGCCTTAGTAGTATCTGCAGTCTAGTAGCTGTAGTTATAGCCTTAGTAGTAGCTGTAGTCTAGTAGCAGTAGTTTTAGCTTTAGTAGTAGCTGTAGTCTAGTAGCTGTAGTTATAGCCTTAGTAGTAGCTGTAGTCTAGTAGCAGTAGTTTTAGCTTTAGTAGTAGCTGTAGTCTAGTAGCTGTAGTTGTAGCCTTAGTAATAGCTGTTGTCTTGTAGCAGTAGTTGTAGTCTTAGTAGTAGTTCCAGTCTTAGTAGTAGCTGTAGTCTATTAGCTGTAGCTGTAGCCTTAGTAATAGCTGTAGTCTGTTAGCTGTAGTTGTAGCCTTAGTAATAGCTGTAGTCTGTTAGCTGTAGTTGTAGCCTTAGTAGTAGCTGTAGTCTAGTAGCAGTAGTTGTAGCCTTAGTAATAGCGGTAGTCTAGTAGCAGTAGTTGTAGTCTTAGTAGTAGTTGTAGTCTTAGTAGTAGCTGTAGTCTAGTTGCAGTAGTTGTAGTCTTAATAGTAGCTGTAGTCTAGTAGCAGTAGTTGTAGTCTTAGTAGTAGCTGTAGTCTAGTAGCAGTAGTTGTAGTCTTAGTAGTAGCTGTAGTCTAGTAGCAGTAGTTGTAGCCTTGGTAGTAACTGTAGTCTAGTAGCTGTAGTTGTAGTCTTAGTAGTAGCTGTAGTCTAGTAGCAGTAGTTGTAGTCTTAGTAGTAGCTGTAGTCTAGTAGCAGTAGTTGTAGTCTTAGTAGTAGCTGTAGTCTAGTAGCAGTAGTTGTAGTCTTAGTAGTAGCTGTAGTCTAGTAGCAGTAGTTGTAGTCTTAGTAGTAGCTGTAGTCTAGTAGCAGTAGTTGTAGTCTTAGTAGTAGCTGTAGTCTAGTAGCAGTAGTTGTAGCCTTGGTAGTAACTGTAGTCTAGTAGCAGTAGTTGTAGCCTTAGTAGTAGCTGTAGTCTAGTAGCAGTAGTTGTAGCCTTGGTAGTAGCTGTAGTCTAGTAGCTGTAGTTGTAGTCTTAGTAGTAGCTGTAGTCTAGTAGCAGTAGTTGTAGCCTTGGTAGTAACTGTAGTCTAGTAGCTGTAGTTGTAGCCTTAGTAGTAGTTGTAGTCTTAGTAGTAACTGTAGTCTAGTAGCAGTAGTTGTAGCCTTGGTAGTAACTGTAGTCTAGTAGCAGTAGTTGTAGTCTTAGTAGTAGTTGTAGTCTTAGTAGTAGCTGTAGTCTAGTTGCAGTAGTTGTAGCCTTAGTAATAGTTGTAGTCTTAGTAGTAGTTGTAGTCTTAGTAGTAGCTGTAGTCTAGTAGTAGTAGTTGTAGTCTTAGTAGTAGTTGTAGTCTTAGTAGTAGCTGTAGTCTAGTAGTAGTAGTTGTAGTCTTAGTAGTAGTTGTAGTCTTAGTAGTAGTTGTAGTCTTAGTAGTAGTTGTAGTCTTAGTAGTAGTTGTAGTCTTAGTAGTAATTGTAGTCTTAGTAGTAGCTGTAGTCTAGTAGTAGTAGTTGTAGTCTTAGTAGTAGTTGTAGTCTTAGTAGTAACTGTAGTCTAGTAGTAGTAGTTGTAGTCTTAGTAGTAGTTGTAGTCTTAGTAGTAGCTGTAGTCTAGTTGCAGTAGTTGTAGCCTTAGTAATAGCGGTAGTCTAGTAGCAGTAGTTGTAGTCTTAGTAGTAGTTGTAGTCTTAGTAGTAGCTGTAGTCTAGTAGCAGTAGTTGTAGCTTTAATAGTAGCTGTAGTCTAGTAGCAGTAGTTGTAGCCTTAGTAGTAGCTGCAGTCTAGTAGCTGTAGTTGTAGCCTTGGTAGTAACTGTAGTCTAGTAGCTGTAGTTGTAGCCTTAGTAGTAGCTGTAGTCTATTAGCAGTAGGTGTAGCCTTAGTAGTAGCTGTAGTCTATTAGCTGTAGTTGTAGCCTTAGTAGTAACTATAGTCTATTAGCAGTAGGTGTAGCCTTAGTAGTAGCTGTAGTCTAGTAGCTGTAGTTGTAGCCTTAGTAGTATCTGCAGTCTAGTAGCTGTAGTTATAGCCTTAGTAGTAGCTGTAGTCTAGTAGCAGTAGTTTTAGCTTTAGTAGTAGCTGTAGTCTAGTAGCTGTAGTTATAGCCTTAGTAGTAGCTGTAGTCTAGTAGCAGTAGTTTTAGCTTTAGTAGTAGCTGTAGTCTAGTAGCTGTAGTTGTAGCCTTAGTAATAGCTGTTGTCTTGTAGCAGTAGTTGTAGTCTTAGTAGTAGTTCCAGTCTTAGTAGTAGCTGTAGTCTATTAGCTGTAGCTGTAGCCTTAGTAATAGCTGTAGTCTGTTAGCTGTAGTTGTAGCCTTAGTAATAGCTGTAGTCTGTTAGCTGTAGTTGTAGCCTTAGTAGTAGCTGTAGTCTAGTAGCAGTAGTTGTAGCCTTAGTAATAGCGGTAGTCTAGTAGCAGTAGTTGTAGCCTTAGTAATAGCGGTAGTCTAGTAGCAGTAGTTTCTAGCCTTAGTAATAGCGGTAGTCTAGTAGCAGTAGTTGTAGACTTAGTAGTAGTTGTAGTCTTAGTAGTAGCTGTAGTCTAGTTGCAGTAGTTGTAGCCTTAATAGTAGCTGTAGTCTAGTAGCAGTAGTTGTAGTCTTAGTAGTAGCTGTAGTCTAGTAGCAGTAGTTGTAGTCTTAGTAGTAGCTGTAGTCTAGTAGCAGTAGTTGTAGCCTTGGTAGTAACTGTAGTCTAGTAGCTGTAGTTGTAGTCTTAGTAGTAGCTGTAGTCTAGTAGCAGTAGTTGTAGTCTTAGTAGTAGCTGTAGTCTAGTAGCAGTAGTTGTAGTCTTAGTAGTAGCTGTAGTCTAGTAGCAGTAGTTGTAGTCTTAGTAGTAGCTGTAGTCTAGTAGCAGTAGTTGTAGTCTTAGTAGTAGCTGTAATCTAGTAGCAGTAGTTGTAGTCTTAGTAGTAGCTGTAGTCTAGTAGCAGTAGTTGTAGCCTTGGTAGTAACTGTAGTCTAGTAGCAGTAGTTGTAGCCTTAGTAGTAGCTGTAGTCTAGTAGCAGTAGTTGTAGCCTTGGTAGTAACTGAAGTCTAGTAGCTGTAGTTGTAGTCTTAGTAGTAGCTGTAGTCTAGTAGCAGTAGTTGTAGCCTTGGTAGTAACTGTAGTCTAGTAGCTGTAGTTGTAGCCTTAGTAGTAGTTGTAGTCTTAGTAGTAACTGTAGTCTAGTAGCAGTAGTTGTAGCCTTGGTAGTAACTGTAGTCTAGTAGCAGTAGTTGTAGTCTTAGTAGTAGTTGTAGTCTTAGTAGTAGCTGTAGTCTAGTTGCAGTAGTTGTAGCCTTAGTAATAGTTGTAGTCTTAGTAGTAGTTGTAGTCTTAGTAGTAGCTGTAGTCTAGTAGTAGTAGTTGTAGTCTTAGTAGTAGTTGTAGTCTTAGTAGTAGCTGTAGTCTAGGAGTAGTAGTTGTAGTCTTAGTAGTAGTTGTAGTCTTAGTAGTAGTTGTAGTCTTAGTAGTAGTTGTAGTCTTAGTAGTAGTTGTAGTCTTAGTAGTAGTTGTAGTCTTAGTAGTAGCTGTAGTCTAGTAGTAGTAGTTGTAGTCTTAGTAGTAGTTGTAGTCTTAGTAGTAACTGTAGTCTAGTAGTAGTAGTTGTAGTCTTAGTAGTAGTTGTAGTCTTAGTAGTAGCTGTAGTCTAGTTGCTGTAGTTGTAGCCTTAGTAATAGCGGTAGTCTAGTAGCAGTAGTTGTAGTCTTAGTAGTAGTTGTAGTCTTAGTAGTAGCTGTAGTCTAGTAGCAGTAGTTGTAGCCTTAATAGTAGCTGTAGTCTAGTAGCAGTAGTTGTAGCCTTAGTAGTAGCTGCAGTCTAGTAGCTGTAGTTGTAGCCTTGGTAGTAACTGTAGTCTAGTAGCTGTAGTTGTAGCCTTAGTAGTAGCTGTAGTCTATTAGCAGTAGGTGTAGCCTTAGTAGTAGCTGTAGTCTATTAGCTGTAGTTGTAGCCTTAGTAGTAACTATATTCTATTAGCAGTAGGTGTAGCCTTAGTAGTAGCTGTAGTCTAGTAGCTGTAGTTGTAGCCTTAGTAGTATCTGCAGTCTAGTAGCTGTAGTTATAGCCTTAGTAGTAGCTGTAGTCTAGTAGCAGTAGTTTTAGCTTTAGTAGTAGCTGTAGTCTAGTAGCTGTAGTTATAGCCTTAGTAGTAGCTGTAGTCTAGTAGCAGTAGTTTTAGCTTTAGTAGTAGCTGTAGTCTAGTAGCTGTAGTTGTAGCCTTAGTAATAGCTGTTGTCTTGTAGCAGTAGTTGTAGTCTTAGTAGTAGTTCCAGTCTTAGTAGTAGCTGTAGTCTATTAGCTGTAGCTGTAGCCTTAGTAATAGCTGTAGTCTGTTAGCTGTAGTTGTAGCCTTAGTAATAGCTGTAGTCTGTTAGCTGTAGTTGTAGCCTTAGTAGTAGCTGTAGTCTAGTAGCAGTAGTTGTAGCCTTAGTAATAGCGGTAGTCTAGTAGCAGTAGTTGTAGCCTTAGTAATAGCGGTAGTCTAGTAGCAGTAGTTGTAGCCTTAGTAATAGCGGTAGTCTAGTAGCAGTAGTTGTAGACTTAGTAGTAGTTGTAGTCTTAGTAGTAGCTGTAGTCTAGTTGCAGTAGTTGTAGCCTTAATAGTAGCTGTAGTCTAGTAGCAGTAGTTGTAGTCTTAGTAGTAGCTGTAGTCTAGTAGCAGTAGTTGTAGTCTTAGTAGTAGCTGTAGTCTAGTAGCAGTAGTTGTAGCCTTGGTAGTAACTGTAGTCTAGTAGCTGTAGTTGTAGTCTTAGTAGTAGCTGTAGTCTAGTAGCAGTAGTTGTAGTCTTAGTAGTAGCTGTAGTCTAGTAGCAGTAGTTGTAGTCTTAGTAGTAGCTGTAGTCTAGTAGCAGTAGTTGTAGTCTTAGTAGTAGCTGTAGTCTAGTAGCAGTAGTTGTAGTCTTAGTAGTAGCTGTAATCTAGTAGCAGTAGTTGTAGTCTTAGTAGTAGCTGTAGTCTAGTAGCAGTAGTTGTAGCCTTGGTAGTAACTGTAGTCTAGTAGCAGTAGTTGTAGCCTTAGTAGTAGCTGTAGTCTAGTAGCAGTAGTTGTAGCCTTGGTAGTAACTGAAGTCTAGTAGCTGTAGTTGTAGTCTTAGTAGTAGCTGTAGTCTAGTAGCAGTAGTTGTAGCCTTGGTAGTAACTGTAGTCTAGTAGCTGTAGTTGTAGCCTTAGTAGTAGTTGTAGTCTTAGTAGTAACTGTAGTCTAGTAGCAGTAGTTGTAGCCTTGGTAGTAACTGTAGTCTAGTAGCAGTAGTTGTAGTCTTAGTAGTAGTTGTAGTCTTAGTAGTAGCTGTAGTCTAGTTGCAGTAGTTGTAGCCTTAGTAATAGTTGTAGTCTTAGTAGTAGTTGTAGTCTTAGTAGTAGCTGTAGTCTAGTAGTAGTAGTTGTAGTCTTAGTAGTAGTTGTAGTCTTAGTAGTAGCTGTAGTCTAGGAGTAGTAGTTGTAGTCTTAGTAGTAGTTGTAGTCTTAGTAGTAGTTGTAGTCTTAGTAGTAGTTGTAGTCTTAGTAGTAGTTGTAGTCTTAGTAGTAGTTGTAGTCTTAGTAGTAGCTGTAGTCTAGTAGTAGTAGTTGTAGTCTTAGTAGTAGTTGTAGTCTTAGTAGTAACTGTAGTCTAGTAGTAGTAGTTGTAGTCTTAGTAGTAGTTGTAGTCTTAGTAGTAGCTGTAGTCTAGTTGCTGTAGTTGTAGCCTTAGTAATAGCGGTAGTCTAGTAGCAGTAGTTGTAGTCTTAGTAGTAGTTGTAGTCTTAGTAGTAGCTGTAGTCTAGTAGCAGTAGTTGTAGCCTTAATAGTAGCTGTAGTCTAGTAGCAGTAGTTGTAGCCTTAGTAGTAGCTGCAGTCTAGTAGCTGTAGTTGTAGCCTTGGTAGTAACTGTAGTCTAGTAGCTGTAGTTGTAGCCTTAGTAGTAGCTGTAGTCTATTAGCAGTAGGTGTAGCCTTAGTAGTAGCTGTAGTCTATTAGCTGTAGTTGTAGCCTTAGTAGTAACTATATTCTATTAGCAGTAGGTGTAGCCTTAGTAGTAGCTGTAGTCTAGTAGCTGTAGTTGTAGCCTTAGTAGTATCTGCAGTCTAGTAGCTGTAGTTATAGCCTTAGTAGTAGCTGTAGTCTAGTAGCAGTAGTTTTAGCTTTAGTAGTAGCTGTAGTCTAGTAGCTGTAGTTATAGCCTTAGTAGTAGCTGTAGTCTAGTAGCAGTAGTTTTAGCTTTAGTAGTAGCTGTAGTCTAGTAGCTGTAGTTGTAGCCTTAGTAATAGCTGTTGTCTTGTAGCAGTAGTTGTAGTCTTAGTAGTAGTTCCAGTCTTAGTAGTAGCTGTAGTCTATTAGCTGTAGCTGTAGCCTTAGTAATAGTTGTAGTCTGTTAGCTGTAGCTGTAGCTGTAGCCTTAGTAATAGCTGTAGTCTGTTAGCTGTAGTTGTAGCCTTAGTAGTAGCTGTAGTCTAGTAGCTGTAGTTGTAGCCTTAGTAGCTTCATTTAAGGGAGGCAGTTTGATGAGCACTGCCGGTGTAGTAAACGTGAATCTTGTTGAGGTATTAACGTTTTCTCATCATTTACATGAATCTGTCACATTACACTGAATCTCGCTCACGTGAACATCGATTTATAATGAATGTTGTTCACGTGAACGTCGCTCTACCATGTAACGGCGAAGACTATCTGATTCAAGTGTGTTTTCATGTTTTTTTTTCATATCCAGCTTTAATAAAAATCACAACCTACATGTTGAGGGGCGCATTTCCTTAGCCTTTATACCCAACCCTTCAGGTATCACCCACCTGCCACCGTTTTCTCCGATATGGAATACCACATTAACCTAGAGTATTTTCTTTGATGCTTTTCGTGTTGTGAGTTCTATGATGAAACATGCAAAATACCTATAAAAAGTAACGTTATTTATTGTTCGAGATGTTTCTCTATTGATTTGGAAGTAGCGGTATTGCTGTTGTTAGTTTTGCTTGCTTGCTAAAAGCTAAAGGTAAAGTACGAGACTTAAATCGGCGTCTTAGCACGCGAGTTTTCACCCATAGGTGCTCGGCCGCCTATCCAGAAGTGTTCGGAGACTTCCGGATAGTGTCGCTTCAAGCATTGAAACTCACAAGGCGGCATTCCTCACCATCCCAGAGTACTACCCTGATACCCATTTCTGCCAGCGGCTGGGTCAACCACTGGGTTTTTTTTTTATATAAGTAAAAGTAAGTACTCACACTTCCTCCAGCGGGAATCGAACACGGGTTGTCCGAACGTCAGTAGCCATGTCGGCTGGTTTTCCCAAATAGGCTACGAAGGCCCCATTGCTTGCGTTCCCCCGATGATCAAAAAGTTGAAATCTTCGCCCTCCGCCCTTAGAAAAGACGTTAAGTGGGCGTGTATGTGTTGTGTTGTGGTTTGCAGTAGAGCTGTGATATTTGCGCCCGTTGGTCAAAACATCCGACGTTCAGCAAGGCATGTTTAAGTACCTGGTTGCCCTTTCTCTTGATTCCTACTCACTTGGCCAGTCTAGACTTGTTAGTCTGTTTCAGGAGGTACAGCGAAAAGGTGAAGTAGAACCTGAATTATTTTGGTTCACCCATCCTAGCATAAGCCATTAGCTACGTTATAATTCGTTAACAGCTTTCAGCTTTGTTGCTGAACGGCGCCTGTGGCAAACTGAGGATAAGAAAAGGTGGGGGCTATTCTCCGAATGACTGGTCATCAAACCTCTAATTAGTGCACTTATGGCTGATATTGTTATTGCGCCCCGGTGTTGTACTGACCACATTACCGAAAACTTGCCGATTTAAAAAAAGGACTTATATGAATATTGTTTGAACATATCGCTCTATGCGTCGAGGTATTGTCTATATATAATTCTCGTATCTATTTATTCACCTGGTATTGGGGTTTTAGCGGGGTAGAGTTCTGCCCTGCCAAAGGAGGAGTAAGACGTCACCTTTCCTCCGCTAGTCTTCGGGATACCCCTGGGCAAGGTGGAGCTCCCGTTTAGCCCCCCTATCAGGGTTATGTGAAGCCATTGGAGCAGGTGGTGGATGGTGTTGTGGGAGCAGCCGACAAGTAGTGCCGGTTATGGTCCCAACACCGCGATGGCAGGCAGAGGATCTCATGTATAGAGACAATGGCTGCGATCTCCGACTAGTACAGTCACTGCCAAGAAGGAAAGGAATGGCAAACTAACTTCTTAAATTGCCTGGAATAATCATGACAAATCAAAACCTTATATTTACAGCTAACGACGTTAATGGGGGCTTCACAGCCACCTCGCCTCGTTCGGTAGGGAGCGTCATGTGCTACAGGTGACACCCGATCGTCATCAAGCAACTGTATGCAAGATCAAAAATAAAGAGACACTAACAATAGGAACTTGGAACATTAGATCAGATTCCAGGTTGGAAAACTAGAAAACATCAGCCAAGAAATGAAGAGAATGAAATTGAACATCTTGGGACTATGTGAAATGAGATGGACAGGAGCAGGATTATTACAACGCGACAGTGGAAATGTAATTTTCTCTGGGGGAACCACACACGAAAGAGGAGTAGGCATCATCTTAGATAGAGAAAGAAGCAAAACAGTGAAAGGACTTTGGCCAGTATCAGACAGAATTCTGCTAGTAAAATTGAGAGGCAGACCAATGGATATCAACATAATTCAAGTTTATGCACCAACAAGTAATAGCGAAGAAGAAGACATTGACACTTTTTACGAGGAGCTAGAGACGACCATGGAACAGTGTAAACCCCATGAAATAACTATTATATAAGGGGATTTCAATGCAAAGGTAGGTACAGCTAAAGTGCAAAATGTGACTGGAGGGCATGGCATTGGAGAGACGAATGACAGAGGGGATAGATTGGACAAAGACACATGAAATGATTATAGGTAACACATGGTTCAAACAACACCCTAGGCGACTATGGACATGGCAAAGCCCAGACAAAAAAGTGCACAATCAAATTAATTTTATACTGGTACAGAGAAGATTCAGAAATGGGCTAACATCTGTTAAAACAAGGCCAGGAGCAGATTGCAATAGTGACCATGTACCAGTAGTTGGAAAGATAAGAATAAAACTGCGGAAGGCACAGAAATCACCAAGAAATATAAAATTAGAACTAGATATGTTAAGAGTAGATAAACAGATGAGTGATAAGTACAGCATGATAGTACAAAATAGATATAATGCTATTGAAAAAGTACAGGACATCCAGGAGCAGTGGGAAATGCTCAAACAATCGATTCAACAAACATCTAAAGAAGCAATTCCAGTGACTAAAAGAATCAACAAAAAGAAATGGATGACAGAAGAAATATTACAACTAATGGACGAAAGAAGAAACCATAAGAAAGAAGAACGGACATACAACATATTGCACAAAGAGATCCAAAACAAGTGCAGAGAAGCAAAGGAAGGATGGTTAAAACAGAAATGTGAAGAAATGGAAAAACAACAAAAGAAAGACTCAAAATTTATGCACAATCAGATAAATGAATTAACAGGAAGAAAAGAAGTAAAAGTTTCAGAGTCAACTCTATGATGATGAAAGACCAGAATTAAACAATTCAAATGAAGACAAAGGACCACCGATAATGCAGAGTGAAGTGGAGGACGCAATTCAACACATGAAAAGAGGCAAAGCTCCAGGTCCTGACAATATAACAATCGAAGAGATAAATGCATTAGGAGAGCTGGGAGTACAAGTCATAACAAAATTACTCAATGACATATATAACACTGGACACATACCCGAAGATCTACTAAAATCTATTTTTGTAGCCATACCGAAGAAGTCAGGAGCCACTGATTGTGAAGACCATCGCACTATTAGTCTCATGAGCCATATGACTAAAATATTACTAAGAATAATCATGAGACGTGTAAGGAACAAAATAAAACCAGAAATAAGTGAGGAACAATGTGGATTTGTGGAAGGAAAGGGCACCAATAATGCAATTTACATCTTAAGAACATTGATAGAAAGATCTATAGAGGTAAAGAAAGATCTATACATGTGCTTTATAGACTACACGAAAGCGTTTGACAAAGTAAAGCATGTGGAAATAATCAATATGCAGGAGAAATTAAACATTGATGGCAAGGATCTGCGAATCATAAAAAAACATGTACTGGCAACAAACAGCAGCTATACGAATTAACAACCAAACAGGACAATTCCAATATATAAAACAAGGAGTCAGACAAGGCTATGTTCTATCGCCGGATTTGTTTTCACTTTACAGTGAATATATTATACGATCAATAGTAGACAAAAAAGGAATTGACGTCAACGGTCACAACATAAATAATTTGCAATATGCGGATGACACAGTCTTAATAGCAGAGACAGAGAATGAACTACAAGAAATGATAGACATAATAGTAAAAGAAAACAACAAGAACGGTCTCAGTCTGATTAGTAAGAAAACAGAAGTAATGGTTATATCGAAGAAACAATCACCACCATCAAGCAGCATAAAAATAAACGAGACAAATCTGAAACAAGTGCAACGTTTCAAATACTTGGGCACAATAATAACATCAGATGGGAGATGCACCACAGAAATAAAAAGCAGAATAGCTCAGGCCAAAATGGCATTTCAGAAAATGAAAAATATATTATGCAACAAATCTATGTCAATAAAAATGAGAAAGAGAGTTCATGGGTGCTATATAGAACCAATTCTGACCTATCGAAGCGAATCATGGGCAGTAGACAAACAAATGAAAAGACGATTAGAGGCTACAGAGATGGGATTTCTCAGAAGAATGTTGAAAGTTCCCTGGACAGATAAAAAGACCAATGAAGAAGTTCTCAAAGAGGCCAACACAAAAAGGGAGCTCTTAAAAAACATCAGAAAGAAGCAATGAACATTTTTCTGGCACATCATGAGAAGAGGAAAGTTGGAATACTTGGTTACAACTGACAAAATAAAAGGAAAGAGAGATCGCGGACGACAAAGAGAGAAAATACTGGATAGCTTGGTGTTAATGGCATGGAAAACAGTCAACAACAGAACTGATACGATGCACTGTAGATAGAAGATTGTGGAGGGACATGATCACCTACGCCAACCGGTATGGCACATGATGATGATGATTGGGGTTTAGCACAAAAGTAAATAAATACACTCGAAGGCTCCTAGACATTTATTGAAGAGTTTACAGAAAACGAGACTTTTAGAGAAGAAACTAATCAAAAGACAAGCTATATAATGTAAAGACATCAGTTATGTTCTCTGAATGAAGGATAAGAGACTCACATTTCAAGACTTGTAAATAGGCACCGGGAGACAAAAGAAAACACGAAAAAGACGCAAAGAGGGCTCAACTACGGGCTATTCCGATCAACTATAGTCTGGAAGGATCAGCTATGAGCTAGTGGAGTCAAAGAGGGATCAACTATGGGCTATTCCGATCAACTATAGTCTGGAAGGATCAGCTATGAGCTAGTTGAATCAAAGACAGGCTAGAGGGATCAACTATGGGCTAGACGGTTCAACTATACGCTAAAGGGTTTGACTGCAAGCTAGTGTTATCAACCATGGGATAGGACGCTCAAATAGAGTTAGTGGGATTAACTAAGCGGCTAGAGCAATCAACTATGAGTTAGTGGGATCAACTATGGGTTAGTGGGATCATCTATGGGCTTAGTGGGATCAACTATGGGCTAGTGGGATCGTATATAGGGCTATAGGGATCAATTATGGGTTAGTGGGATCAACTATGGAGATAGAGGGATCAACTATGGAGATAGAGGGATCATCTATGGTTTAGTGGGATCATCTATGGGGATAGAGGAATCAACTATGGGAATAGCGGGATCAACTATGGTGCTAGACGGAATAACTACGGACAAGAAGACTCAGATATGAGCTAGTTTTATCAGCTAAAGCTGAGAGCTATTGTCTAGTGTAATCAAATGAGCCATGGGACCTCAACTGTGGGGTTAAGAACAAAACAAGCCACTCAGGGAAAACGCATAAAAAGTCATTTATAACTAGGGCAAATGTGCATTAAATACAATAAAAGACAACAATTAGGAAGTTTCAACTTTTTGAATAAAACAAAACACAAGAAATTACAAACTTGGCTTCTTCTCGATAACAAATACAAGGGAGTCGTAGAAGCTACGTGAAAGCGACAGAAACACACATATCACCCAGTCATTGAGAACTATGATTCCTACAGCTGTGTCTTGGGAGCCGCGATAGCTCAGTGATTAGTGAACTGGACTACAGAGGACAAGGATCGACGGCTTCTGGGTTCACCCAGCCTTAAATGGTTACCGGATTTTTTTCTGGGAATGTCACATTACCCCAAAAATCTGGTACCGAAGGTCTGTAAAATGTATGGTCACTAACACCGTATTCTCTATACGCCACTTGGCGTGACGTGGGTACTTTACTTTTACTTTAAAGGAGCTAACTGATTAACTGTAGTCTGACAAGTGGAGATATTTTCTTCCGGAAAGAAGTGTAAACTGGCGTGGTGCTGTTATCAACATCATCAACAAGTGCCTTGCCTGCTGGCGTAGGTGATCATGTCTCTCCACAACTTTCGATCTCGACAGTTGTTTATCATTTCTGTTGTTGACCTTCTGCCAAGCCATTCTCTTAAGTTCTCTGGTATCTTTTCTGTTTGCTTCCCTCTATCTCTTCGTCCCTCAATTTTCCCAGTTGTCAGAATATATTCAAACCGTTTCCTCATCATTACATGGCCGAAAAATGATGATTGTTTATTCACATCAATATACAACTATGAGAAATGTGCAAGTGATTACAGATTGTAGATACTAAAGAAATGTATTGAATTAAATAATACATATAAAAAATAATCACCAGAGAAATTGACATGAGAATACAAAAAGCAAATGCTGTCACATACCAGCTTTTACCATTGTTAAGACATCCAAACATTTCTATGCCAGCTAAACAACAAATGATAAATAGCATTTTCATACCAACTTTGTGCTATGAAAGTCAAACATGGACCCTTTCTAAATCACAATTAAGAAAGATCAATACATGTGAGAAGCGATGCTTGAGAAAAGTAACAACAACACAAGAAGAGATAGAATACCAAATGAAAGCATAAGAAAAATGGTTGGAAAAAACCCTGCCAAGAATATATAGAATAACAACTTAAATGGTTGGCCACCTGGTCAGAATGAATCCTCTCCAATCACCATCAAGGGCGTTCTTCTCGAGAATGCATGGAAAAATACCAAGAGGAAGACCCAGAAGAAGATGGATAGATGCAGTGACAGAGACATGTAACAACAAAGGAAAATCACTAATTCAGACAGTTCGAGCAGCTCAAGAACGACAAATGATATAAACCACGACACCTTTTAGGTATCAGTGAAAAGAGAAAAGAAGAAGATGGATAGATGCAGTGACAGAGACATGTAACAACAAAGGAAAATCACTAATTCAGACAGTTCGAGCAGCTCAAGAACGACAAATGATATAAACCACGACACCTTTTAGGTATCAGTGAAAAGAGAAAAGAAGAAGATGGATAGATGCAGTGACAGAGACATGTAACAACAAAGGAAAATCACTAATTCAGACAGTTCGAGCAGCTCAAGAACGACAAATGATATAAACCACGACACCTTTTAGGTATCAGTGAGAAAGAGAAAGAAATAACTATTGCTGCTTCCAGATTGCCGTGATGAAATGCAATGTGGTGGAGGCTGGGGGACGTGGAGAAATAATAGGAATAAGTTGGTGAAATAGAAATATGATGGCAAATTTGTTGAAAATGGTGGGGAAATTATGTGTCAGTAAGGGTAGAAAACAATTGAAAAATAAGGGAAATATATTGTGGAAATACCATGCAAACAGTTGGGAAAAAAGGAAAATAAATTTGGTAGAAACGAGAAAAAGTTGAGAAATAATAGAAATAGTGTTGGCAAATAAAGCAAGAGAGTATGGTATGTATAAGATGTTAAATATAGGTTTGGGTAGCAAAATAATTGATGAACACTCTTATAGAGATGATACGGTACAGATTCTTGATTACATAGGGCACTATAATGACACTTGATGATGATGATGAGACAGTTTGAGGAAGTAAGCATCTAATTGGAGAAACAAAGGATAATGACTAGCAAAACTAGGACGCTGAAAGTTTAATGGGCCATGAATGATTGTCATTGACACGCATCTGCTTATTTCTGTTATTAATGAAGATCGCTGGGTCGAAACGTTGACTACCTTAATTACGGTGTTTGTATCAAACGATCTAATGTTTATTCTCACGTACAATTAGAGTGGTTTCTGGGACACTGTTCCTTTTTTCGGCTAGTTTTGTTGTAAAGTAGATATTGTATGTAAATGGAAAAGGGAGAAAGAAAATGGTGGAGTGGTTGTATTAGATTATTTTATTGTATTCTGTCGTGTTCGGGAGCCGCGATAGCTCAGTGGTTAGTGAACTGGACTACAAAGGACAAGGGGTAGGGTTCGAGCCCAACCGATGGCTTCCGGGTTCATCCAGCCTTAAAATGGGTACCGGTTTTTTCTGCGAAAGTAAAGCAGCACGGGCGTAATACCGACCACATTACCCCAAAAAATGATGGGCTGAAGGTCTGTAAAATATAGGGTCACTAACACCATACTTCCCTATACGCCACTTGGCGTGACGGGGGTACTTTACTTACTTTACTATTCTGTCGTGTTAGCGAAATGATTAGTAAGCTCATGTGCTATTCCTTTGGGTCAGGCTTTAATTCCAAATGAGTTATTTTTCTAATCAATATGGCTTCGGCGTTCACCCACCACCTTAAAATGGATACGGGAGATGTCGTAAGGGAAATTAAGGCGGTATATAACCACAACAATCAAGAATATCACTCAGTGGCGTTGCTTTGGGGGTGGCTTCACCGCGCACAATTCTTAGGGACGTACATTTTCAAAAGGAAAAAAAAAGAAAGTATTAATAATAAATAACAATTTATGGGGCAATACTTGTCGTGTCCGGGGTTCCGGCAACCAACCCTTTTACTGGTCTTGCTCCGGGAACTAGCAATTGTAAAATTACGGATAGTACCGGAAAATATAGTTTAATCTCTTTACAATGCAATGTATCGATTTGTATCTTCTAGTTGTTTTTGCTAATCACGTAGAGCATAATCTTCATCAAAAATTCAGTTCTTTATTCTGGGTTTTTATGGTAACATATCTTCCCAATTATTTTGTTCTCTTTATTCCACTTCTCGTTTCCTAGTATTTGTGTCTTCCTCATTGTCTCTTCTCTCATTGGGACTACAAATTGGTAGCAGACTTCTCGCTCTAGGAAGGTTTGTTCCTAGTTGAGAAGGCTTGTTCTCATCTCTACCTTTTATTGGTGATGAAAGCGACACCAGGTGGGAGTTTACTGTCATTACCGGCTACACGGAACGGCGTTGTAATGGCGGATTCACATCTTAACTTTACCCGAAACCATCATGAGGTAATGTCATCATCATCATCCAGTGGCGTATACTGGTTTTGAGGTCTGGGCTACCGCTGACATAATAAATAAAAACATGCATTATATTCAGTAGGCTAACATAAAGTAATATTTTCTAATGATTTCATTACATTTTAAATTACTTACTTATTTATGTTAATTATATCCATCTTGTTTGGGACGAAAATGTCTTGATGACTTTGTCATTGAAAGATTGTGGGTTGGTTTCTAAGTTTCTGAGGGAATGATTTCTCAATGGACATTAATGCCAAACCAGATAAGCGTTCTAGAAGAATGCTTTGGAAGTTGCTGAGTCATTACGGAATCCCCATAAAGTTTATTAACCTGATAAAAACAATGTATGAAGGAACAAAATGTAGTGTGGTGCATAAAGGACAGCTTACAGAAGCATTTGAAATAAGAACAGGAGTAAGGCAGGGATGCCTTCTGTCTCCATTTCTCTTTCTACTGGCCATAGATTGCATTATGAAAATAACTCAAAATAACAGAAATTGGATCCAGTGTTCACTGACCAAGCAACTTGATGATTTAGACTTTGCTGATGACATAGCTGTCCTATCACACAGCCATCAACAGATGCAGGATAAAATGAGCATACTTGATGAGAGATCACAACAGTTAGGACCGAAGATTAATAGAGATAAGACCAACATTATGAGAATTAATACAGTTGACAGTAACTAAATAAAACTAGGAGAAATACAACTACTAGACGTACAATCTTACATATATCTAGGCAGTAATATAGATATAGAGGGAGGAACAGAAAATGATACCAAAATAAGGATATCAAAAGCAAGAGGAGCTTTCATTGAACTGGGAAACATATGGAAATCCAAAGAAATTAGGTTAAATACAAAAATAAAAATGTTCAACTCAAATGTTAAGTCGGTCCTATTATATGGCTGTGAAACATGGAGAATAACAAAATTGACAATCACGAAGATACAGACTTTCATTAAAGGATGCTTACGCAGAATAAAAGGATGGAAATGGCAGGACAAAATCGCTAACATAGAATTATGGAAATGTACCAGTCAAATACCAGTGGATAAAGAGATATAGCGAAGACGATGGCGCTGGATAGGACACACACTACGGAAGCCAACTGAGAGTATTACACAACAGGCCCTATTTTGGAATCCCCAAGGGAAATGACAAAGAGACCAAGGAATTCTTGGAGAAGACAGATAGAAGCAGAGATGAAGAAGGTGGGGAAGACATGGAATGATCTTAAAAGAATGGAAAAAAAACAGAACGACTTGGAAAGTGTTTGTTGGAGACCTATGCTCCACTGGGAGCTAAAAAGGTAGAAGGGGCAGAAGATAAGAGTTCTTCTATCTGAGGTGAACGACAATAAGATTGTATTCTCTTTAGAGCAGAAAAAGTTCTTTCTACAGATGCTGATGCACATAACGTAGTTATATATAGCTAAGGAAGTTCCGGTAATCAGACATATTTTCACTTTCACTTTGTGACGATTCTGATTGGCTAGAGCTAAAAATAACCCATGAAACCGCATTCATCTAGCGGCAACACCCCTATATTATTTTGATTCCCATTTTTTAATGTCAGAGTCGTTAATACTTGGTCCGGATAGAAGAAAAATGTATCGCTGGCTCCTAGAGGTTTCAATGTAGAATAGTTATAACATTCACAAACGTTATAGTGGCCAGAGGAAAACCTTGTTTTAATAAATGAAAATCAAAGCAAATAAATCATATTGGCTTACGAAATGTGTAATAGAATATTCGAAAATGTGTAATATAATTAAAAAAAATAATATAATAAATTATCATTTCCTTTTGTATTTCGTTAATATGTTCAGGCTACCGGCGGTAGCTGCGGTATCATAGAGAATACACCACTGTCATCATCATCATCATCATTTGTCATACCGTTTGACGCAAACGATCATGTCCTTGCACAATTCTCTGTCCACAGTGTATAGTATTAATTCTGATTTTCACTGTTTACCATGCCATGACACCAAGTATCAAGTATTTTCACTCTTTATCGTCTGCGATCTTTCGTTTCCTGCATTTTGCCTATTGTAACGAGTAGATTTAAATTGAAATGGATCTGGCAACATTCTCTTGTAATACAGTAACATTTACTTTAATTATGGACTCTATAACAGGAAATAGTGAATAATCTAACATGTTGAAGAAATTACTATAGAGTTCAGAATTAGAAGATGCATTATTTAAAAATAGGAGGATGTACCTAACACATGACGAAGAGCTAAGGGGTAAAGTATTCAATGCCACCGCATAAGCTCACACAATTTAAAAGTGAAGGGGCTAGTGTTTTCATCCATGTTTTAACTTTCCAAATGAGTGAGCAAAATGTACATGCAAATTAGAGATCTAGATGAGAAAATAGTTACCTAACAGACTTAATTGTGACTTGTATTTGGATATAATTATACTTGGCAATATAAGAAGGTAGTTTTCCATTCCTTTTCTTCTTGTCAGTGACTGTATTAGTCGGAGATCACAGCCATTGTCTCTATACATAAGAAACTCTGGCTGCCATCGCGGAGTGGGGATCATAACCGACACTACTTGTCGGCTGCTCCCACAACAACATCCACCACCTGCTCCAATGGCTTCACGTAACCCTGATAGAGGGAGTGGGGGGGGGGGGCTAAACGGGAGCTCCATCTTGTCCAAGGGTATCCCGAAGACTAGCGGAGGAAAGGAGACGTCTTGCTCCTCCTATGGTAGGACAGAACTCTACCTTCTAACCATAAGGAGAAGAGGAAAGTTGGAATACTTGGTTACAACTGGCAAAATACATGGAAAGAGGGATCGCGGACGACAAAGAGAGAAAATACTGGATACCTTTGTGTTATGGCATGGAAAATAGTCAACAACAGAACTGATACGATGCATGGTAGATAGAAGATTGTGGAGGGAACTGATCGCCTACGCCAACCTGTATGGCACATGATGATGAAATTGTGACTGAAGTTAAAGCGAGGTTGAACACTGAATCCTTCAAGCACTAATTATAAATACCTAACTCACACATTTTCTTAACTCTCTCCACAACAGTATCATCATCATCATCAACATCAAGTACCGGGCCTGCTGGCGTAGATGATCATGTCTCTCCCCAACCTTCGATCACGACAGTTATTTATCATTTCTGTTGTTGACCTTCTGCCGAGCCATTCTCTTAAGCTGTCTGGTATCTTTTCTCCTTTCTACCCTCTATCTCTTCGTCCCTCAATTGTCCCAGCTGTTACAATATAATCCAGCTGTTCTCCTCTCTTTACGTGGCCACAAAATGATGATTGTTTTTTCCTAATATCGGAATTTAGCTCTCTTTTTGCTTTGGCCTTTTGCAAAACGTTTTCATTACTCTTCTTATCTGTCCATGGTATTCTCAACATTCTTCTGTAAAACCACATTTGTACAGACTCCAGTGATTTTCTTGTCAGTTGTCCTATTGCCCGTGATTCACATCCATATGTTAAGACTGGTTCTACATAACATTTAATAACTCCTTTTCTTGTTTCTATTGTCAAAAATGGATTGCATCTTCAACAGTATATGACATGGGATTTAATTTAAATATAATCATAACCTTATTTTTCAACCGTTAGATGGACGTGGATGCGCTGTGTTGTTAGTTTACAGCACATCAGCTTTATTTGCGACTAAAGTTCGACACGTCAGTCTCCGACAGTAGTATATTTGCATAACAATTTTTGCACGGGTAGCGGTTATTCGAGTACTTCCTGTTTTCCGCCTTTATGCTTGAGAGACAGACATAGGAACTCAATACCCAGAGCTAGACATTGGAACTCAATACCCAGAGCTAGACATTGGAACTCAATACCCAGAGCTAGACATAGGAACTCAATACCCAGAGCTAGACATATAAACTCAATAACCAGAGCTAGACATAGGAACTCAATACCCAGAGCTAGACATAGGAACTCAATACCCAGAGCTAGACATAGGAACTCAATACCCAGAGCTAGACATAGGAACTCAATACCCAGAGCTAGACATAGGAACTCAATACCCAGAGCAAGACATAGGAACTCACTACCCAGAGCTAGACATAGGAACTCAATACCCAGAGCTAGATACAACTACTCAATACCCAGAGCTAGACATAGGAACTCAATACCCAGAGCTAGATACAACTACTCAATACCCAGAGCTAGACATAGGAACTCAATACCCAGAGCTAGATACAACTACTCAATACCCAGAGCTAGATATAGGAACTCAATACCCAGAGCTAGACATAGGAACTCATTACCCAGAGCTAGACATAGGAACTCAATACCCAGAGCTAGACATAGGAACTAAATACCCAGAGCTAGTCATAGAAACTCAATACCCAGAGCTAGACATAGGAACTCATTACCCAGAGCTAGACATAGGAACTCAATACCCAGAGCTAGACATAGGAACTCATTACCCAAAGCTAGTCATAGAAACTCAATACCCAGAGCTAGACATAGGAACTCATTACCCAGAACTAGTCATAGGAACTCAATACCCAGAGCTAGTCATAGGAACTCGATACCCAGAGCTAGACATAGGAACTCATTACCCAGAGCTAGTCATAGGAACTCATTACCCAGAGCTAGTCATAGGAACTCATTACCCAGAGCTAGTCATAGGAACTCAATACCCAGAGCTAGACATAGGAACTCATTACCCAGAGCTAGTCATAGGAACTCATTACCCAGAGCTAGTCATAGGAACTCAATATCCAGAGCTAGACATAGGAACTCATTACCCAGAGCTAGACATAGGAACTCAATACCCAGAGCTAGACATAGGAACTCATTACCCAGAGCTAGACATAGGAACCCAATACCCAGAGCTAGACATAGGAACTCACTACCCAGAGCTAGACATAGGAACTCAATACCCAGAGCTAGACATAGGAACTAATTACCCAGAGCTAGACATATGAACTCAATACCCAGAGCTAGACATAGGAACTCAATACCCAGAGCTAGACATAGGAACTCATTACCCAGAGCTAGACATAGGAACTCAATACCCAGAGCTAGACATAGGAACTCATTACCCAGAGCTAGACATAGGAATTCAATACCCAGAGCTAGACATAGGAACTCATTACCCAGAGCTAGTCATAGAAACTCAATATCTAAAAACCAGAGGAGTGTAACGCCGCGAAGAAACCGCAGATTTAATTTGAAAAATGTCCACCGTCTTTCGTTGGGTTTGAATCCTGGACATTCCTGTTCGAAGGTTGATGTCTAATCTTTTGACTAGAGATGGCTAAATAGCGGCCGGCGAGCTTGATCGGGGCAGCCAGTCTATTTTTCTTGGCCGTTGGAGAGTCAACAGAAATTACTATAATAAAGTAAAGTAAAATTAAAGTACGAGACTTGAATCGGCGCCTTAACACGCGAGTTTTCACCCATATATGCTCGCAAGCTTTGAAACCCACAATGCGCAGCGGCATTCCTCACCTTCCTAGAGTTCTACCCTGGTACTCAATTTTACCAGCGGCTGGGTCGACAAGTTGTTTTTTTTCAATCACGAGTACAACTCACACACAATCACGAGTACAACTCACACACAATCACGAGTACAACCCACACACAACCGCGAGTACAACTCACACACAATCACGAGTACAACTCATACACAATCACGAGTACAACCCACACACAACCACGAGTACAACACACACAACTACGACTACAACCCACACACAATCACGAGTACAACCCACACACAATCACGAGTACAACCCACACACAACCACGAGTTAAACACACACAACTACGACTACAACCCACACACAATCACGAGTACAACCCACACACAATCACGAGTACAACCCACACACAATCACGAGTACAACCCACACACAACCGCGAGTACAACCCACACACAACCACGAGTACAACCCACACACAACCACGAGTACAACCCACACACAACCACGACTACAACCCACACACAACCACGAGTACAACCCACACACAACCACGAGTACAACACACACAACTACGACTACAACCCACACACAATCACGAGTACAACCCACACACAATCACGAGTACAACCCACACACAATCACGAGTACAACCCACACACAACCACGAGTACAACACACACAACTACGACTACAACCCACACACAATCACGAGTACAACCCACACACAATCACGAGTACAACCCACACACAACTACGAGTACAACCCACACACAACTACGAGTACAACCCACACAGTTTCCAGCGGAAATCGAACACGGGTAGTCCGAACCAAAGTTCTAGTGGATAAAAAAAAAACTATAAAAAAAACTATTAGTGTTAACAATAATCAAAGGCTGTGTTTACAGCTGGCACTGTAAAGTTGCTTTTCTGTCCATTGATAATATCTACAGATCTCTGGCTGGATATGTATCTGCCTAACATGGAGGCCCTCTTTCATTTCGCTTAAAGGGGTTAAATGGCTTAAGCCTCAATTCTGGCTTTGAAATAAATTCAAAAACATTTCTTTGTTCCCTTTACTCCTTTTGATGTGCACCGATACTGTGTGTAATCTGACCCCAATATCTAGACATAAAATGACTCCAACCTGTTTTGTTGTAATCTTCCGCTTTGATTACAACCTGTTTTGTGTTTATACCTGACAAGTTTGAACTTACGGACGTGACTTCTGTGACGTTTTACTCTTATGTGAGTTCCTATTTGTGAAAAGGACAAATATTTAAACGTAGAAATGTGAAATGTAAAAAAACGCGCACTTAAACATGAATGGGAATTTTTCATTCTCAAACATAATCAAGTACCATGTCTGCTGGCTTAGGTGATCATGTCTCTCTCCAACTTTCGATCTTTACAGTTATTTATCATTTCTGCTGTTGACCTTCTGCCAAGTCATTCTCTTTATCTGTCAGGTATCTTTCCTCTTTGCTTCACTCTATCTCTTCGCCCCTCAATTTTCCAGTGGGTACAATATATTCCAGCTGTTCCCTTCGCATTGTGTGGCAAAAAATGACGATTGTTTCTTCTAATATTGGACATTAGCTGTATTTTTGCTTTGGCCTCTTTCAGAGCGTTTTCATTACTTTATTCTCATTAAGGATAGCAAACCTCAGTGCTTTCGTTCAAGTGTTAGGCGTGTATCAAAAGAATATAATTTAAAGTGGGGCTGGACCACAAATCATCCAGAAATTGTGTGAGAAACGTAGCGGTGAAGATAGAAAGCTTTTAATTGGACAACTGAAGACATCATTGAGTAAACAAAAATGTATACACAGGTATAGACAGGTAAATACAGTTAAAGAATCATTGCTCATTACGTCATATATGGTTAGTTCTGAGCTTGAGGAAACTAAAAAACTATGAAATGATGGAAACTGTGTGGAAAAAATGTGCAATTCAAATGGCAAAGGCGTTCAGTAACGAAAAATATTGTGTTCATGGCCCTATGCTATAGTCATGAGTAAGTAAAAGTAAAGTACCTCCGTCACACCAAGTGGCGTATAGGGAATATTAGTGTTAGTGACCATACATTTTATAGACCCTCGGCACATGATTTTTGGGGTAATGTGGTCGGTATTACGCTCGTGCCGCTTTACTTTCCCATAAAAAAATCCGGTACCCATTAATGGCTTGGTGAAACGGCAGCCGTTGGTTGGGATCGAACCCTACCTTTTGTCCTTTGTAGTCCAGTTCACTAATCACTGAGCTGTCGCGGCTCCCTATAGTCATGAGTACACCTGCGTTAAAGACATAGCCAATGATAACTATCCACTCTCGCGGTGCCTTCAGTAACAGTCTCACCAGTCTGGACATGCGAGTAGGGATCAAAGAGGGAAAGTAACAAGGTACTAATAGTCCTTTCTTCTGAAGCGAATGCTTTCTGCAGAAAGGAGCAAAATTACCCACAGTACAGCCCACTTACTTCCATCCTTAAGGGCGGATGACAAAAGGCTATCTATTCCTTTAGGAGTCATCGGGTGAAGGCCATCAACAGGAAGAAGGGAGGTGATTTTAAATGTAAACACACTTGGCCTCACTGTTTACAATGAAATAACACAACATGATGTATACATGTATAGACGAGTTATCCGCATTTGCTTTTGCACTTTCTCTGTCTTCAACGTAATTATAGAAAAAAACAGTTGTAATATAACATTATCTAATCACTTAAGCATGAACAGCGAGAAGCTATCAGAATAGCGGGTGCTTCATCAAATTGGTTCGAAATACAAAAGGGGGTGCGGCAGGGATGTATATTTTCTCCATACCTACATCTATCAACAGCCTACTGAAAGTAATATTGGAAGGAAAAATACAAGGTAAAAGAGGCAGAGGCAGACCAAGACTAACATGGACGAGTAACATCAAAAGATGTACAAGTCAATCTATGTCAGCCTGCTTCATCAAAGCAAGAGACAGAGTAGAATGGCGATCCATGGTAGCCAACCTTCGTTGCGGAGGAGGCACGCGATGATGATGATGATGATGATGATGATGGCATCTATGCTGAGAACATCATGAGAAATGTCAGAAACAATGACAGATTTGGAAAGTTCGACCCTTTCATGTTAAATGGCAACATAATTCAAGAACTCACAAATGCTGATGACACAGTCCTCTCAGAAAGTCCAAAAGGATTAAGGTACAATTAAGTGTATTAAAGAACACAATAGTGGAAGAACAGATGATGTTTTAAAAAAAAATAGAAGCTGCACAGATGCAATACTTTCACTCTGTAAACTAGTAGAGAAGAACAGAATATATAAAAAAAAAAATCCGTGCATTGAATTTGTGGGCCAAGAGTAAGCTTTCGATTAGGTGGATAGAAATACATTATAGGAAGCATTGCTCATAATGGAGTAGATGCCCACCTTATTAGATGTTGCCAGAGCTGATGTAGTAACTGCAGATGTCTGATTAGGGCAAGTAAAAGAACATCATAATCTTGTGCAGTAACATCTGGAGTAAAACAAGCCTGTTTGCCTTCACCACTTGAGAAACGAAAATACGTTAAACATTAAGAACGCTAAGTTATATAACAAGTAACAAACTTTAATATCTGGGAACAACATTGCCTGAAGATGGTAAAATCGATAAACAGGTATACATTCGATGCAGTAAGGTAAACCAAATATTGGGACAGCTATCTCCTACACTTCAAGAAAAAAAAAACAACAAACCAATACCACTACGAAACATCTTATACAGAGTATATTCATTGTGACCAGAAAGACATAATGAGAAATGGTATTATAAGAGAAACAGTAGGCATTGAGCCAATTCTAGCTATATACAAAAGCAACAAATAAATTGGTTTTCCCATCTTGAAAGTATGCTGTGAGATTCCATACCATACAAAGCACATATTAAAAGAGGAGATGGCAGAAGAGCAAGAGGTAGACCAAGAGTAAAATGGACAGCCATTATCAAAGAAGCGCGACAACAGCATCAATTAACAATGTGTGAAACTGCCAAAAGGGCGAGAACCAGATCTTTTTATCTCCCTCGACAACTGAACGGGTAGAAGAGGAACTGAAGAAAGAAAGAAAAATGCAGCGAAGAAAAAAACCTCTATCTAAACAAACAGAAAATGAAGATAATATTCATTTACAAAACAAACAAGTCAACCCAAAATCATCAACAGTGACCAACTTGAAATTGTAATAAACTATGAATATATAGAATATGTAACAATGTAGATTGCCAGAACGAGATCAAAAGAATGTTAGCAATAGCAGCACAAAAAGTAAATGCCATGAAGAACAAGACCTACACGATACGTGCCAATGCAGTCAAATCAAAATAACGGAGGGCATGCACCTTTCCGATAGCACCACATGGTTGTGAATCATGGACAATCTCGTAAAAAAACAACGAAGAAAATCCAGTTCGAGCAAAACAAAATTCTGCAGAAAAATTCTTTAAAATACCTTGTATAATGAAAAAAAAAGCAATGAAAATACTAAAAGATTTAAACATTAAAAAGAACTGGCTTATAAACACCATTCTACAGAGGAAAATAAAATACGATAGCCCAGTCAAAAGACACAGCGAGCTGGAAAAACAATAATGGAAGGCATGGTTCCTGGTCAACTCACCACGGGTAGACCAAGAAGGTGGTTTTAAGGCATCAAGGAGACCTTCAACATGACAACAGATGAAGTGGGAGACCTGTCTAGAAACATATATTCTTTCAGGCGGGCTTGAGTGAATTTAACCTTCTGTAAAGGACATGCGACCTGATTATAATATAATATAATATAATATAATATAATATAATATAATATAATATAATATAATATAATATAATATAATATAATATAATATAATATAATATAATATAATATATATAATATAATATAATATAATATAATATAATATAATATAATATAATATAATATATAATATAATATAATATAATATAATATAATATAATATAATATAATATAATATAATATAAAATGATATGATATGATATGATATGATATGGTATGACATGACATGACATGACATGACATAACGTAACATAACATAACATAACGTAACGTAACATAACGTAACGTAACATACTCCATCTTTCCATCCATCTATCCACCCACTCATTTACTTATTTCCTCCCTTTGCTCCAGACAACACTTCCACCATGTCCTTTCATCTTCCACAGTACTTGCTCATGCGACCACTTCCCACAGCCGACTTTCCTCTTTCTCTCTAATCTCCTCCTGCTCAGGTACCCAATCACAAGAATCTATTACAAAACAAACCCAATGTTGCGTGCATCTCGTTTACCTGCCTTCGACAGGCCAGGTCGCAATGTTTCCTGGGTAAACCTAGCCCTATAATCTGCGCACGTCCCGTCAATCAGAAGTTGACAGCCATGAACGACAGGTGTAGAGTTCTGGTGTTCTTCATTGTACTCAGTCCTGTCAATACACATTAGATTCCACAAGCTCAAAGGCTATACGGAAACGTTCATTTTGGATATTTCTGTCTATCTGTTCATGTGTCCTTGAAGTTGGCCGCATGTGCTCATCCGTGATTTTCAAGTTGTAGAAAATAGGCAACTCTTATATAGAGAAGTTGGGGGGGGGCACTCTTATATAGTGAGGTGGGGGAACACTTTTATATAGAGTAGTGGTGGGACACTTAAGTAGAGAGGTGGGGACACACTCTTATAAAGAGAGGTGGGGGGACGCTCTTATATAGAGAAATGGGGGGGGGGAGGTCACTCTTATATTGTGAGGTGGGGGAGCACTCTTATATAGACAAGTGGGGGAACACTCTTAATTAGAAAGGTGGGGGAACACTCTTATATAGACAAGTGGGGGGACACTCTTAAATAGAAAGGTGGGGGAAACTCTTATATAGACAAGTGGGGGAACACACTTATATAGAGAAATGGGGGGGGTCACTCTTATATTGTAGGTGGGGGAGCACTCTTATATAGACAAGTGGGGGAACACACTTATATAGACAAGTGGGGGGAACACACTTATATAGACAAGTGGGGGGAACACACTTATATAGACAAGTGGGGGGGGACACTCTTATATAACGAAATGGGGGGGGGCCACTCTTATATTGTGAGGTGGGGGAGCCTTCTTATATAGACAAGTGGGGGACACTCTTGAATAGAAAGGTGGGGGAGCACTCTTATATAGACAAGTGGGGGGACACTCTTAAATAGAAAGGTGGGGGAAACACTTATATAGACAAGTGGGGGAACACACTTATATAGAGAAACGGGGGGGGGGGGTCACTCTTATATTGTGAGGTGGGGGAGCCTTCTTATATAGACAAGTAGGGGGACACTCTTAAATAGAAAGGTGGGGGAGCACTCTTATATAGACAAGTGGGGGGACACTCTTAAATAGAAAGGTGGGGGAAACTCTTATAGAGAGAGGTGGGGACACACTCTTATATAGACAAGTGGGAGGGGGACACTCTTATATTGTGAGATGGGGGAGCACTCTTATATAGACAAGTGGGGGAAGACACTTATATAGAGAAGTGAGAGGGACACTCTTAAATAGAAAGGTGGAGGAAACTCTTATATATATAGAGGTGGGGACACACTCTTATATAGAGAAATGGGTGGGGGGGGTCACTCTTATATTGTGAGGTGGGGGAGCACTCTTATATAGAAAGGTTGGGACACACTCTTATATAGACAAGTGGGGGAGCACTCTTATATAGAGAAGTGAGAGGGACACTCTTAAATAGAAAGGTGGAGGAAACTCTTATATATAGAGGTGGGGACACACTCTTATATAGAGAGATTGGGACACACTCTTATATAGACAAGTGTGGGAACACACTTATATAGAAAAGTGAAAGGGACGCTCTTAAATAAAGAGGTGGGGAAAACTCTTATATAGAGAGGTGGGGACACACTCTTATATAGACAAGTGGGAGGGGGGACACTCTTATATAAAGAAGTGGGGGACACTCTTATATAGAGATGTGGGGAGAAACTCTTATATAGAGAGGTGGAAAAAAAACTACATTTTAGAGAGATAGCGGGGTGGGGGAACGGTACGGGTTTTGAGCTGACGTGGATGCACTGCTTGCAGGTGGATGCTGACGTGGATGCACTGCTTGCAGGTGACGTCAAGATCAGCGAACCCTGAGCTGACCAAAATCCTAAACTACGCTAATTTAATGGTCTCCGAAATTGATTGCTCTGCTTACAAGAGTGTGCATGAGGATCAAAGAAAGAAGGCACAAACTGATTGCCAACCTATGCCGTAAAGGTGTCTAGTTTGTCAAAAGGCACACATTTCAGAGCTGATTGCAAAAAAAAAAAAAAGAGGGACAATTTTTCAGGAGTAATGAGTTGTCTGTCTGTCTGTCTGTCTGTCTGTCTGTCTGTCTGTCTGTATGTCTGTCTACGATCAGGACTCAGTCAGAGTAGGATCCCAGATTCTCACATGAAGTCAGCCATATCCACTCCGACTGAACACCCGTTAAAACGTTGCACTGTGTTCTGTCTGTCTGTCTTGTGATCAGGAATCAATCAGAGTAGGATCCCAGACTCTCACATGAAGTCAGCTGTCAGGCTAAGTGTGTTGATCGCCCCCACAGACAGAACATCACATTTAGAGTCTGCCATATTCACTCCGACTGAACACCCGTTAAAACGTTGCACTGTGTTCTGCGCCAGTGGCCAAGTGCATCCGATTTCAGCCAGCATTTTATTCAGGTTTGCTTTCCTTAGCCTTCGACTGTCCCCAATCTTCCTGCAAGGCAGCAGATGATCTTTTCTGTAGGGGGATTCTGCTCTTAGATGGTCGACCTTCCCAGGTTTACGAGCACCGTCTGCCCTAGTCATTAATAGGCGTAATGAGTTCATGGGATGTAACTTTAGCGTCAATGGGCTCTTTTAATTTAGACACGATTTTTGTTATTTTCGAAGATTTGTTTAGGGCAAACGATTTGATAGTTTGTGAATAAATGTTGACAATTTTCCTGCAAGCTGATTGAAACATCATGTGTACCTTACTTTGATAGTAAAATAAATTGGGACCTTGCGCAAGCGAAAGGTGTTAGAGTAAATTTGAAAGGAAAAGGTATCAGGTGTGAATCGGCGTCACAGCAACAGTATATGTGTTATATAAGGGTAATGTACTGCAAAGCTAGTAGTTGACCATAAACTTCCGAATTGTGTCGCCTTCAGCACGAATAAATCTCGATGACAAATTTCGTCGACCAACTCAGATTGTGAACACTGAACCCAAGTTGGTGGAGGGTTGCTGGAACTTCATCTATTTGTAAACCTCGTGTTACTCCACTGAGATGAGTGTGGGATGTGTGCGAGATGAGTACGAGATGAGTGCGAGATGAGTGTGAGATGTGTGCGAAATTTACGTTGTATATATATATATTCTATATATACATATACATATATATATATATATATATATATATATATATATATATATAGAACATCATATAGGAACGAACGAGGGAAATAAGTAAAACGAACCTGCAGGATAATTCTCAAACGCAAGTATTGTCTAGATGATAGTACACGCTATAACATTGAAATGAAAAGCTGATCATCAGAAGAGAACAAGTCCAATGTTCTACTGCGTGCGAGTAATCTTCTTCCAGATTTATCTCCGTTGCACTTTATGTTACGCCGTGCGACACTGCGCATTCGCCCACTGCACGCATGCACACACACGCGTACACACACACACACCCACACACCCACACACATATACTTCTAACGAATATTTTCCTAATCTTTTAGTTCCCTTGACCTTACTTCACGGCAACATTTGATCGTATTCACAGTTTCATTTCCACAAGGAAAGTTGTCTTGCCAGACAAACTCCTACCAGAGTTTCCTTTCATCATTTCTTCACCTTAGTACTGAGCTGACCTCCAGAACGAACATGTTTTACCATCTTGAATGCTCTACCAATTTTCTCCCATCAGTTTTCCTTTCCCAGATTGTATTTCCAGAGCATGAACATGGCGTTTTCTCTTCCAGCCGACCTGCCTGATAGCATCAGCGAGATCTCAATAATTCCACCTGAGGCAGCCACGTGGCAATTAGTCTTTAATAAATCCCGCCTATTCTTGCATGCAATTTTGCAATGTAATTTAGACTTTCTTTGTCGTTCATATAAAGAACCTTCATCTTTTATCTCATTCTGCACCTTTTTTTTAAATTTAAGAAAGAATAATGGAAAACTGCTGTCGGTCTCTCGTTTGTCTTTCTTCTCAGGTTCATGTCAATTCTTCGTTTCTTCTTAGCGTTTACCTGTGTCGCTAGTTTGCGACAAAGCCGCAATATCTACGCCTTTCGACCCGACACATCCATTTTCTGCATGGGGAAATTGTGTCCAGAAGGGGGTATTTTTGGCCCGCTCCTTCGACTTTTATCTGCCACATATTTTAATGTGCCCGAGTGAAGAATTGACCTCCTGTTTCCCGCCACTACCTGAGAGGGCTAGACATAAGATATCCCAAGATTGTTAAAAGCAGGAAAGACAAATTTATTACCTAATCATATATAATTATAAAACAACCAGTTTTTACACAAAGTCTTTACAAGACTACCCAAATATCAATGGAGGACAATACCACAGAAAAAAAAACACACACATATTGGAAGTGAACAATTACTAACTCATGCGGCGAGAATCGAACCGAAGATCGTCTTATCCAGAGGCTGATGTCTTACTTCAAGACTACGAAGTTCCCCCTCCTTTTTTCCCATTCCAAATCACATATGATAAAGATCTGATGCTTATTAGAGTAATATTTTCAGAATTGTGCATATAGAATGTAACAAGCAGTTAAAGAAGTACATGAGTGTTTAAACAAAATAGGTGAAACAAATACAAATGTTATTACTAAAAGCGTTCAAAATTGCAGACACGTAGTAGTTTGTCTCGTCTCTCCTTAGAATGAGCTGCTTAATACCATTTTATGTTTTTAAAATTGTATATTTTTCTGCAGATCTACTCGTGGCCTCTCATAAATTTTAGTGTATTTTATGCAATGTAATATATTATATATTTGTACAAATCGCTGGAGTCTGTAGAAATGTGGTTTTATAGAAAAATTTTGAGAATACCATGGACAGCTATGAAGAGCAATGAAAACGTTCTGAAAGAGACCAGAGCAAAAAAAAAAAAAAGAGCTAATATCGAATATAATAATAAACAATCCAATTTTTTAGTCATGTAATGAGAAGGAAACATCTGGAATATATTGTGACAATAGGGAAAATTGAGGGAAGAAAAGATAAAGGGAAGCAAAGAGAAAAGATACCAGACAGTTTAAGAGAATGGCTTGGCAGAAGGTCAACAACAGAAATGATAAATAGCTGTCGAGATCAAAAGTTGTGGAGAGACATGATCACCTACGCCTGCAAGCCCGGTAAAAAAAAAAAGTAAAGTACCCCCCGTCACGCCAAGTGGCGTATAGGGAAATATGGTGTTAGTGACCCTATATTTTACAGACCTTCAGCACATGATTTTTGGGGTAATGTGGTCGGTATTACGCCCGTGCTGCTTTACTTTCCCAGAAAAAATCCGGTACCCATTTAAGGCTGGGTGAACCCGGAGCCGTCGGTTGGGATCGAACCCTACCCCTCTGCAAGCCCGGTACTGGATGAATATGATGATGATGATGATAGTGCTTATCTCCATTCTGTGATCGTTTTGATTATGAGCTTTAGCTATTGAAATCTCCTTCACATATTTTCTTTAGCGAAAAATATTATATTTTGTTTGTGGTGTCACAATCCCTTCCATTGAGGTAATTTTCTATAAACGAAAGAAACTGGGAAAATGTGGCTGCAGATAGTTAGTAAATCACGAATCTAAAAAAATAATTTTGGTATCATTTTTGCACATGGAAAGCAAACATAAAAAAGGTACAGCAACTTTCGAGACAGTGCTGATATCAAATTCAGAAGACAAAAGGCGCAAGAGAAAAGAGACAAGGTCAGATATCACAAATACACCTTGTTCGTTCTGTGGATGGATCTGTCTGTCCAGGATTGGCAAATTCAGCCACGAGAGATGTTCAGTAAAGCAGTATCCAGTATGAGACACTAATGCTTTAACAAACTACTGAATTTGCTTGCTACCAACCATCTGTCAAGACACCAAATGCCATATATAATTCCTTCCCTAATATACGGGTGTCAAGAATGAGTGAAATGTACTAGGTTCAGGTCATCTTTATTCATCAAAGCTGCTGAATGTTCACAATTATAGCTCGTTTCAAAACATATGCCCAACTTCAAAACGCTATTACTCTCTAACCGTTTGTTAAATACTTTTGAAATTTTCCAAATGTTATTAGAATGCAAAAGACCCTTTAAATGTATATTTAACAAATATCTTGCAGCTACAGTTTTCTTAAAGCGGCGATATTTCTTTGATGTTTGTCAAAATTGTAAATGGTGAAGCCCTAAAGAATAGAAATTACCGTAGTTGCTGGTCTATGATTAATTTTCACTAGGTAAAGGCGTGGCCGTAATGGGGAAATAACTGGATAAAACAAAACACCAGGAGAATTATTGTCTGCTCAGTTCGAGGACGGACGATAATAATATCAAGGTATACCTGTATGTCTAATTTTCATAGTTGTGTGGTCCTGAAAAGGACCGTTTGTTGAAATAATTTAAGGTAATATAGGGGCCAACATTGTGGGGGCTATATACTTTCATTCTGAATCAGACGAGTCTAAAAGATTAATAACTGTTTGGGGTTGAACATTCCACAAACCATCATTTTTCCAATATTCCTCTTCCTGTTTTAAGACGTGGTCTTCACATTTAGCCCAATAATCTTTGTCTATATTTAATAAAGCGAGATTAGCAAGAGTCTTCACATCGCATATTTTGAATGTTGTATTTTCATCTGCCACTTGTCCTTTTAATTTTGCCCAGATTAGTTCTATTGGATTTAAATGAGCATGGTAAGGTGGCAGCCTCAAACTTATATGACCGTGCTCTTGGATAATCTTATCTATTTGAAAAATCTTTGTCCTCTGTTTTTGCTTTACTAGAGATAGTAATTCAGGTTTTAAGTACATGTTATTAAATTGTATGTGCTCCTTTGTGAGTCATATCTTAATAGCATCTTTTGTACTGGATGACGTCGGCACTTTATCTTCAAGTGCAACAATGTTGTGGTACGCTGCATTGTCCATTATTAGGCAAGATGGTCGATCTAGTGCTGGGAGAACAGAATTTTCAATCCAATGTCTAAATATGTGACCATTCATCTCAGAGTGATAATCCCGATTGTCTATGGATTTTGAAAGAAAAATGAGCTCTGCATTCTGTATTATTGTTCGCTTCAGATTTTTTGCCTCACTTCAAAAAACCACAGCTCAGCAACCATTTGTGCTACAGTGCTGATATTTTGCATGTAACCTACTGAATCTCATAACGTAATAGAAAAAATAAATTCATTGCAAACAAACTGCTGGTTTTTCTTGTGCGCTTGCTTACCAGGAGGATAAAAGTATGATTAAACTTGGGCACATTTGAATCAAAATTTAAGAGTATTTACCCCTTCCATATCACTTCAAGAATGATTTAAACATCTTCATTTGGGAATTTCCTTTATATGTTGGTGGGTAAAGGCACCGGTTTACACTATTGAATTGCAAATGTCAGATTTTTGTCAATATTTGCACATATGTGTAGCAAATTTCTCTTATATTCGGTGCGCAATTCTGGTTTTGCACTTACTGGATTAAAATTGTCAACTTTTTGTATCACGTCATTAGTATAACGTCACCAAAAATACAAAATCAAATTATTTACATAGGCGTGTTTTGTGAGTTGTGCCCTTAACAATGAGTTTAAAGTTGAAATTTGTTACTGAACAAAATATTACAAAGAAATTATATTTATATTTTTGTAGAGAGGCAAAACGAGGGAGTCTATATCACAGCATATCAAATCCTGAAAAGAGAACGATGCACGTGTTAGGTTTAAGTAAACGGTCGTTTCATAGATCAGTGAAAAATGTTCAATGTGAATGTTCAAGGAAAGAAAGAAGTCGAGGAAGAAAACATTTGTTACACAGTTTTGACAGAGAACTTGTCCGCAGAGAGATTTGTAAAATGTTTGACTTAGGGGAAGAAGTTACCATAAGGAAACTTAAGATTTGGCTTAAAAAGAACACCAGTATTGATGTATCAAAAACTACACTATGGAGAAGTGTGCGGAGTTTAGGCTTCACTTTTAGAAAATATTCTTGTGGAAGAAACATCATTTGCGAGAAACCTCATTTAGTAGCTGCAAGAAGCAAATATTTACGTGAAGTTAGACAAATGCGTAATGAAGATTATGACATTGTGTACTTGGACGAAACATGGATTAATGCCCACCACACAAATGAAAAAGAATGGCAGTCATTAGATGGGACTATTAAAAGGTATGTACCTAGCAGCAAAGGAAAGCGCCTTATAGTGGCACATGCTGGGAGCAAAAATAATGGCCTGGTGGAGAATGCTGAACTTGTTTTTATTGCAAAGTCAACTGATAACCAGGATTATCATTCAGAGATGAACAGTCATATGTTCAGAGATTGGATTAAAGACACTCTTTTGCCTTTATTAGATCGACCATCTTGTTTGATCATGGATAATGCATCTTACCATAACAAAGTGGCACAAGAAGATAAAGTTCCAACATCATCAAGCACTAAAGCTGAAATAAAGACATGGCTGACAAGGGAACAAATACCATTTAACGATATGTATCTCAAGCCTGAATTACTTTCACTTGTAAAACAGATACAACGGCCAAAGATATTTCAAATAGATAAATTAATTGAAGAACATGGTCATAGATGTTTGAGGCTGCCTCCATATCACTCACACCTAAATCCTATTGAATTAGTTTGGGCAAAGATCAAAGGGCAAGTAGCATCCGAAAATAAAACTTTCAAATTATCTGATGTTAAAGAGCTTACCAATGTTGCTATTTCAAACATAGACAAAGATTATTGGGCTAGTTGTGAAGACCATGTTATGGTTGAGGAAGATAAGTATTGGAGAAACGATGGTCTGTGGGTTATTCAACCAAAAATGGTAATACGTCTATTAGATTCGGCAGATTCTGAATAAAACTCATTTGTTTGAACTTACTGAAGTGACTTTGTTGGAGTTGGAAACTCTGGATACGGACCACTTCAGGAACTGTTTTTTTAGTGAGTTGACGATGTATTCTGTGTTCTTAAAATAAATAATTTCTATTCGGTGAATGTTCGGCCTATTTTGATTTGATTCAATATTAGTTGTATAATTAAAAGAGCCCAATCCAAATGGGTAGCATGTTGTGAAAAAGTGCAATTGTGGCGGTTTATTCCCCTATACACCTTCAGGCATGACAGGAACACTTACTTACTTACTCTCTTATTATAAAGTAATAATGTCCCTTATATAAAAATAAAAGTTACGCCTTTTCCTCTAAAAAGTGTAAAAGATCTTCATTTACCGTACATTCTGTTTTTTGTGTCAAAATAAATACAAATATGAAGGAGATCAAAGGAAGTTGCCGCTTTGAGGAAACGGTAACACATACAATAATTTAAATGATAAATTCGTTACGTCATTGAAAATCTAAGGTCGCATGCAAAAAATCATGGTATTCTATCAGACGGTTTTCGAGATATTACTAGAATTAGGGAGGCAAACAATCTGAAACAAACTATAGTCCATGTGTCGACTACCTGCATGAGCAATTATCAAGCGCTGTCCTTTGCTGCTAGGTATTAATCTCTTAATCTTTCCATCTGATGACTGCCATTCCCTTTGGTTAGTGTGGTGAGCATTGATCCATGTTTCATCCAAGTACACAATATCATAACCTTGCTTGCACACCTCTTTTACTTCACGTAAGTACTTGCTTCTCATGACTACTATATGTGGCTTCTCACAGATGATGTTTCGTCCATTGGGATACTTTCTGAATGTAAAGCCTGCAGCTCTCACATTCCTCCATAATGTAGACTTTGATATTTCAATACTGTTGTTCTTTTTCAGCGATACTTGTAATTTTCTTATTGTAACAGTTTCATTCATACCCAACATTTTGCGAATTTCACTTCTAATAAGTTCACTGTCGAAATTATCCAACATTTTTGCTCTTCCTTGTGATTTTGTATATTTGGAACATTGACGGTCACGTGCTTGAATCCAGCGATTAAATGACCGTTTAGATAAATCCAAAATGTGTCTTGTCCTATTCTCAGGGTTTTCTAAAGAATGAAATAATCTTCCTCGTTTAGCCTCTTTGCAAAAATAGTCATACATTTTTATTGCGATGTTTTGTAAACTGCAGAATTTCATTTTAAGACTCATGATAAATGTTATTGTTCCACGTTACGCCGCTGAATGAACGGAAATGGAACACACAATGTCTCGTGTTTACTTCAAGTGTCTAATTGTGTCAGACAACTCACGTGGAAAGCGTGAAAAATCGTAAATTTCAGCGTGTATAGATTTGTAATCGCTATTTTTAACTTAAATACTGTAAACACTAAGTTTTGACTACATCAATGGGTCGTTATAAATTTATATAAATCAAATAAGCAATAATAATAACCAAATGTTTGTTTTTAATGAAATTAATTCCCTGTTGGGTTCTAATCATTATAACTTTACATGCAAATTTTGAAAAAAATACAAAAAGCGGTTTAAAAGATATTGATTTTTAAAGTTGGGCAAGACTTATGAAACAAGCTATAGAACTAAAACACCAGTTTCAGATGAAAACAAACTGCCGTGCCCATGATATATTTAATGTTAACATCGTAGAGGAGTGTATTAATAACATCTCCGTTCTATGGCGCTCCATTTGGAGGCGAGGGGGCCAGTGCTTTAATTCGCTGTTATTTACTTCCTCCAAGTTCATTGTGCCAGGCATTCATTTTTTATCAGTTGGATCGACTGTTGAACATCAAGCTATCATCGAACCCACATTCACTTTATAGCCAAACCACTACGCTACCACTATGGTATTGACATCATCAAAGCATGCTGAATACGGATAACAATGATAATCAATATATGGATCATATCCGACGCTGCAAGACAAATGAGGAAGGAAAGAAGAAGGAGAATGAATGAATGGATGGGTCTCGACTTCTTCATCTCCCATACTGCAGCTAGAGATAGAAAAAAAAATTAAGAGTAGAGCAGCTGAGTTGGGTGATGACGTCACAACTTCTTCCTATATCAGGGAACAGGCAATATCAACGAACAAGACGGATAGTGTGACGTCACAGTATTGACTGGGAGTTATGCAAGTGACAATCCTAGATCGTATTGTGAAACTCAATTAAAGAGTAATAAAAATACATGAAGGGAAAATGAGAATTATGAAGAAAAAAAAAACCACATTAAAGAACGTTGCCTGAATACCACCAACAATATGGAAATTGAGAAGCATATAAGAATTCAATCAATCACCATAAAGTAGCAGAAATCAATATCTCTGGAATCTTAGAAGTCGTTTGAAGTATACGCTGCTATATACGGACCCTTCGATTGGTTGTATTTGAGTAGGTAGATTGATTGTATTTCAGTAGGTAGATTGATTGTATTTGAGTAGGTCGATTGGTTGTATTTGAGTAGGTAGATTGATTGTATTTGAGTAGGTCGATTGGTTGTATTTGAGTAGGTAGATTGGTTGTATTTGAGTAGGTCGATTGATTGTATTTGAGTAGGTCGATTGGTTGTATTTGAGTAGGTAGATTGGTTGTATTTGAGTAGGTCGATTGGTTGTATTTGAGTAGGTCGATTGGTTGTATTTGAGTAGGTAGATTGGTTGTATTTGAGTAGGTCGATTGGTTGTATTTGAGTAGGTCGATTGGTTGTATTTGAGTAGGTAGATTGGTTGTATTTGAGTAGGTCGATTGGTTGTATTTGACTACGTCGATTGTTTTTTTTTGACTAGGTAGATTGGTTGTATTTGAGTAGGTAGATTGGTTGTATTTGAGTAGGTAGATTGGTTGTATTTGAGTAGGTAGATTGGTTGTATTTGAGTAGGTAGATTGGTTGTATTTGAGTAGGTAGATTGGTTGTAATTGAGTAGGTAGATTGGTTGTATTTGACTAGGTAGATTGGTTGTATTTGACTACGTCGATTGTTTTTATTTGACTAGGTAGATTGGTTGTATTTGACTAGGTAGATTGGTTGTATTTGAGTAGGTCGATTGCTTTTATTTGACTACGTCGATTGTTTTTATTTGACTAGGTAGATTGGTTGTATTTGAGTAGGTCGATTGCTTTTATTTGACTACGTCGATTGTTTTTATTTGACTATGTAGATTGGTTGTATTTGACTAGGTCGATTGGTTGTATTTGAGTAGGTAGATTGGTTGTATTTGACTAGGTCGATTGCTTTCTGTCTGATAAAATCATTAATCGTACGAAAAATAAAAAAAACAATTTGCTGCTTTTCTGAATTCGTTATGCGGGAGATCTGTACTGAAGGAATCCTTATGACTGACTTAAGTCAGTTTTTCTGAAGAATCAAAAAACTGGTTGTAATTATTTATTCTTCTTTTTATTATCTGTCATCTTTTAATTTGTCTTCTCCTTTTTTTCTTCTTTTCTTCTTTTTTCTTCTCTTTTTTCCTCTTTCTTCTCTCACAAATCTACTCACGTGATCTACCAACTTCCGGGACTTTCAAATGGAGGTTCAGTTGTTGTTTTTTTCCCAATAGCAGAAATTTAACACATATTCAAGCTTATAATTTAAATGTTAAACTGTCAAGGGCAGTTTTAACATGCGCAACTTGAACACAAGACCTATGTTTTATCTCCCGACCTTTGCTATGATCGGAGCCGCGATAGCTCAGTGGTTAGTGAACTGGACTACAAAGGACAAGGGGTAGGGTTCGATCCCAAACGACGGCTTCCGGGTTCACCCAGCCTTTAATGGGTATCAGATTTTTTTCTGGGAAAGTAAAGCGGTACGGGCGTAATACCGACCACATTACCCCAAAAATCATGTGCCGAAGGTCTGTAAAATTTATGGTCACTAACACCATTTTCCCTATACGCCACTTGGCGTGACGGGGGTACTTTACTTTACTTTTTTACTTTGCTATGATCAGGCAATTTGCTGCATCTATTAAGAGAACAGAAATTAATGATATAACAAATATACATATATATATATATATCTTTGCACATGAATTTGTAAAATTGTAATGTAAGTAAAATAACGGACCTCATTGCTATCGCGACCCTCTAAATCTGTCATTTATAAATGATCATTTTCTGAGATTCGTGTGAATGGTATCAGCTGCGTCAAAAGGTAAAATAGCTACAGTATCTACTACGGCTGTTGCACTGAGAGCCATTACTAAATTCCTTTGCTCTTCTTTTGAAGTATCAAAGACCGGTGTATCAAATATCAGTGTATCAATTATCGGTGTATCAAAGACCGGTGTATCAAATATCAGTGTATCAATTATCGGTGTATCAAAGATCAGTGTATCAAAGATCGGTGTATCAAAGATCGGTGTATCAAATATCGGTGTATCAAAGATCGGTGTATCAAAGAACGGTGTATCAAAGATCGGTGTATCAAATATTAGTGTATCAATTATCGGTGTATCAAAGATCAGTGTATCAAAAATCGGTGTATCAAATATCAGTGTATCAATTATCGGTGTATCAAAGATCGGTGTATCAAATATCAGTGTATCAATTATCGGTGTATCAAAGATCGGTGTATCAAAGATCGGTGTATCAAATATCAGTGTATCAATTATCGGTGTATCAAAGATCGGTGTATCAAATATCAGTGTATCAATTATCGGTGTATCAAAGATCGGTGTATCAAATATCAGTGTATCAAATATCAGTGTATCAATTATCAAAGATCAGTGTATCAAAGTATCAAATATCAGTGTATCAAATATCAGTGTATCAAAGATCGTGTATCAAATATCAGTGTATCAAATAGTGTATCAAATATCAGTGTATCAAATATCAGTGTATCAAAGATCAGTGTATCAATCAAATATCAGTGTATCAAATATCAGTGTATCAAATATCAGTGTATCAAATATCAGTGTATCAAAGATCGGTGTATCAAATATCAGTGTATCAAATATCAGTGTATCAAATATCAGTGTATCAAAAATATCAGTGTATCAAAGATCAGTGTATCAAATATCAGTGTATCAAAGATCGGTGTATCAAAGATCGGTGTATCAAATATCAGTGTATCAATTATCGGTGTATCAAAGATCGATGTATCAATGATCAGTGTATCGAAGATCGGTGTATCAAATATCAGTGTATCAAAGATTGGTGTATCAATTATCGGTGTATCAATTATCGGTGTATCAAAGATCGGTGTATCAAATATCAGTGTATCAAATATCTGTGTATCAAAGATCGGTGTATCAAATATCAGTGTATCAAATATCAGTGTATCAAATATCAGTGTATCAAAGATCGGTGTATCAAAGATCGGTGTATCAATTATCGGTGTATCAAAGATCTGTGTATCAAAGATCGGTGTATCAAAGATCAGTGTATCAAAGATCAGTGTATCAAATATCAGTGTATCAAATATCAGTGTATCAAATATCAGTGTATCAAAGATCGGTGTATCAAAGATCAGTGTATCAAAGATCGGTGTATCAAAGATCGGTGTATCAAATATCGGTGTATCAAAGATCGGTGTATCAAAGAACGGTGTATCAAAGATCGGTGTATCAAATATCAGTGTATCAATTATCGGTGTATCAAAGATCAGTGTATCAAAGATCGGTGTATCAAATATCAGTGTATCAATTATCGGTGTATCAAAGATCGGTGTATCAAATATCAGTGTATCAATTATCGGTGTATCAAAGATCGGTGTATCAAAGATCGGTGTATCAAATATCAGTGTATCAATTATCGGTGTATCAAAGATCGGTGTATCAAATATCAGTGTATCAATTATCGGTGTATCAAAGATCGGTGTATCAAATATCAGTGTATCAATTATCGGTGTATCAAAGATCGGTGTATCAAAGATCGGTGTATCAAATATCGGTGTATCAAATATCAGTGTATCAAATATCAGTGTATCAAATATCAGTGTATCAAATATCAGTGTATCAAAGATCGGTGTATCAAATATCAGTGTATCAAATATCAGTGTATCAAATATCAGTGTATCAAATATCAGTGTATCAAAGATCGGTGTATCAAATATCAGTGTATCAAAGATCGGTGTATCAAATATCAGTGTATCAAATATCAGTGTATCAAATATCAGTGTATCAAAGATCGGTGTATCAAATATCAGTGTATCAAAGATCGGTGTATCAAATATCGGTGTATCAAATATCAGTGTATCAAATATCAGTGTATCAAAGATCGGTGTATCAAATATCAGTGTATCAAATATCAGTGTATCAAATATCAGTGTATCAAATATCAGTGTATCAAAGATCGATGTATCAAATATCAGTGTATCAAATATCAGTGTATCAAATATCAGTGTATCAAAGATCGGTGTATCAAATATCAGTGTATCAATTATCGGTGTATCAAAGATCGAGGTATCAATGATCAGTGTATCGAAGATCGGTGTATCAAATATCAGTGTATCAAAGATTGGTGTATCAATTATCGGTGTATCAATTATCGGTGTATCAAAGATCGGTGTATCAAATATCAGTGTATCAAATATCTGTGTATCAAAGATCGGTGTATCAAATATCAGTGTATCAAATATCAGTGTATCAAATATCAGTGTATCAAAGATCGGTGTATCAAAGATCGGTGTATCAATTATCGGTGTATCAAAGATCTGTGTATCAAATATCAGTGTATCAAAGATCGGTGTATCAAAGATCGGTGTATCAATTATCGGTGTATCAAAGATCTGTGTATCAAATATCAGTGTATCAAATATCAGTGTATCAAATATCAGTGTATCAAAGATCGGTGTATCAAATATCAGTGTATCAAATATCAGTGTATCAAATATCAGTGTATCAAAGATCGGTGTATAAAATATCAGTGTATCAAATATCAGTGTATCAAATATTAGTGTATCAAAGATCGGTGTATCAAATATCAGTGTATCAATTATCGGTGTATCAAAGATCGGGGTATCAAATATCAGTGTATCAAAGATCGGTGTATCAATTATCGGTGTATCAAAGATCGGGTTATCAAAGATCGGTGTATCATAGATCGAGGTATCAATGATCAGTGTATCAAAGATCGGTGTATCAAATATCAGTGTATCAATTATCGGTGTATCAATTATCGGTGTATCAAAGATCGGTGTATCAAATATCAGTGTATCAATTATCGGTGTATCAAATATCAGTGTATCAATTATCGGTGTATCAAAGATCTGTGTATCAAATTTCGGTGTATCAAATATCAGTGTATCAATTATCGGTGTATCAAAGATCTGTGTATCAATTAGCGGTGTATCAAAGATCTGTGTATCAAAGATGGGTGTATCAATTATCGGTGTATCAAAGATCGATGTATCAAAGATCTGTGTATCAATTATCGATGTATCAAAGATCTGTGTATCAAAGATTGGTGTATCAATTATCGATGTATCAAAGATCTGTGTATCGAAGATCTGTGTATCAATTATCGATGTATCAAAGATCTGTGTATCAAAGATGGGTGTATCAATTATCGGTGTATCAAAGATCTGTGTATCAAAGATGGGTGTATCAATTATCGGTGTATCAAAGATCGATGTATCAAAGATCGGTGTATCAAAAAAGTAAAAGAAAAGAAAATAGAAAAGTAAAGTGCCCCGTCACGTGAAGTGGTTTGTAGGGAATACGGTGTTAGTGACCATAATTGTTATAGACCTTCGACATTATTTTGTCGGTACTATGGTTAGTATTACCTATTACGCTTTACTTTCCCAGAAAAAAGAATCCGGTACCAATTTAAGGCTGGGTGAACCTGGACGCCGTCGATCAGAATCGAATCCGACGTCTTGTTCTTAGTGGTCCTGTTCACTAACAACTGAGCTATGACGGCTCCCACGATTGTTACGTAGGACAGGCAAATTCATTACTTCATCACATATAATTATAAAACAACCAGTCTTTACACAGAGACAATACACAGGAAGCACATTCTAACAATGTAAAGACAGGAGAGAAAACTAAAAAGTAAATCCATCCAGGAGGAGCAGATGGCGGAGTATTTACTAAACAAAAGACATAACTTATACTTATCAAGGCAAACAAGATGCATTGGTCTGATCAGACAACTTTTCTAGGTGCGACAACGATGTCTACTCAATTTTCTTTCTGCATGAGTTCGGTCGTTAACTATTTTTCTTTAATGTCCGCCCTTAAGATGATGCTAATATGGAGGTACTTGCCTTCCATCGTTGTTTACAGCAATAGGTGTGATATTTGACTCAACACATCCGACTTCAGCACGGCATATTTGAGTTCAGCGTACTCTTTCAGTCAGATTGGTTAGTCTGTTTCCTGGTTAGCCTCTGGAAGGTGGGATAGGATCTTGATTGTTTTACTGATCCCAGTGGAAGCAGTCAGCTATGAGTCGCTGACGACAGTCATCCTAAGTACTCTCCTGTCTTTGAATCTGTCAACAAAAGACTCCCCCGTCCTGTAAATGAAAATGAAGTAACAAGCAAAGGGTAATAACATATTTCCAAATAAAAAATAGTTAGAGTCGTATGTATTGGACAGCAAGGTAAGGAAAAGTACAGCGCAATAGCTAATAGAAGATTGTGGAGGGACATGATCACCTACGCCAACCGGTATGACACATGATGATGATGAATAGCTAATAAACAAATCACAGTTTAAAAAAATCACTTCTACAGCAGCAGAAATGGAGCACAAATCCAGCAAATAAAAAAATAGTTAGAGTCGTATGTATTGGATAGCAAGGTAAGGAAAAGTACAGCGCAATAGCTAATAGAAGATTGTGGAGGGACATGATCACCTACGCCAACCGGTATGGCACATGATGATGATGAATAGCTAATAAACAAATCACAATTTAAAAAAATCACTTCTACAGCAGCAGAAATGGAGCACAAATCCAGCAAATAAAAGTGCTCTGGCTATTCGTGATTCCTCGAGCAAAATTACAGATTTGAAAATGTAGCCTACGCAATAATCTATAATGCTTCAAGTCACTCTCATGTGGTGTTGATGGCGTCTTTTGGTTATCTGGAAAATGAGGGAATAGTCACTTCAGCCGAGAATTTTAAAATTTCATGCAAATTGTGTCAAAGCTGTCACTGCTGACTACTCAGTTTCCATTTTCAGGAGCCAGCATGTGTTTTGCATACGCTGGAAACACTCAGAACCATTTCTGAAAAGTGATCAGGGTAAGGTAATCCTTAACCCTTACAGATGTTGAAGGGGGTGGTTCTAGTTCGTAAGTGGATACGGGAATGCTTTCTAAGAGATGGGTCTATCACTTGTTAAAAACAAGCGTGATGTCCCTGGCTAGAGACAGAGAGACTTATGACGGTCGTTGTAGCTCGATTTGGAAGTCAAATAATTCATTCAGCTTTAGCCAGACAAGCTAGCTTCAATGCATTTCTGGGTGATGCACGGTTCTTTGATTCAATGTAAATATGATATAATAGTTCTTTAAAAACGTTCAAATTTATAACACAATTTGCAAGTCAATTTCTTTGCATAATTTTGGTTAGACAATCTTGTATAAGTTGTGTTAAGTTATGCAGAGCTGCTCAATCCAGATTGAAAATGTTATTTTAGTTCTGGTTCTGAAGGATTGTTGTGTCTGTGTGTAAAAATGTATTTAATCTGATGCAGTTATTCAATAAAGAGACCTCAACTTTGCTGAGGCCCAAAGAATGGCTGAAAATAAATAGAAATGGAGAAGGTTGACAACGATTGCCAGTGATACCACATCGCTCCCAGCGTTGTAGGAAGAAGAAACATTGATTATTATTCAATCTAATTATTTGACAAAGTAGTTCATGTTTTTGATACAGCCACATCGTTTAGATGATCTCAATGATTTATTTTGTGTTTTTGTGATATATTAGTTATCTGTTCCTTACGAGTGCTGCTCATATGCCCAGAATGTTACACGAATTCACACTGCGGTCTAGAAAGTAAAGTTACATATAAAATATAGTAAGTAAAGTACCCCCGTCACGCCAAGTGGCGTATAGGGAAATATGGTGTTAGTGACCCTATATTTTACAGACCTTCAGCACATGATTTTTTGGGGTAATGTGGTCAGTATTACGCCCGTGCTGCTTTACTTTTCCAGAAAAAAATCCGGTACCCATTTAAGGCTGCGTGAATCCGGAAGCCGTCGGTTGGGATCGAACCCTACCCCTTGTCCGTGGTAGTCCAGTTCACTAACCACTGAGCTATCGCGGCTCCCCACATATAAAATATGCCCAACAGCAAATAATTTTTGAGTGTGAAGTATTATACCACGCAGAAGTAAGTAACAGTAGAGATGAGAGAGTCCGTGTTTCTTCCTCCATGTTATTACTTAATAATTAACTTTATTCGTAATCAAAGAGGCATAATTCAAAAAGGTGTGAACAATGACCCAAGAATACTTGTTAGTATACAATCGATATATTAAATTTATATAATAACTATTTGATAATAGTATTTTGTGGGTTAGATAAACCAGAGTACGTCTTCGTTGTTAGCCATCGGGTCCATTGCAGTCTTGCACTCATCACAGCTCGTCTAGATGAATATATCTCTAGCCAGATCTTCCACTACTTCAGATGTCGATCCAAGTTCTCTATGATTTATTGAAATCACCTTCTTCTTGGCCTGACTCTTTCTCATCTTCCTGGAACCACGCCTTCCATTATTGTTCTGCCAAACCATGGTGTCTTTTGAAGTGGCTCGTAGTAATTTAATTTCACCTGTACTGCGACTTTTTTTTTTTATAAACAAGTTTTAATGTTTAGGTCTTTTATTATGTCTCCATTGCAAGGTACCCTAGATGTATTTTTCTGTTGCATCTGGGCGCTATTAGTATCTTCCCTAATCGGAGACTATGTATTAAATATTTCGACTGGATGGACCTACCAGTGCTGACTTTGTTTCTTTCTAAATCATGTTTAGCATTACAGATGCTATTACGAATAGTCTAGACTAGACTGAATTTCAATATTTCCACGTCTTGTACTTTCCCCCTTCCACAAAGTGGAAATCACTTTTTGTGTGCTATGAAAATGTAGATGGTCCCTCCTTTTGTCAGAGGTATTTAAGTGGCCGGAAAATATAGAGAAACAGTAAAAAAAAATCATTAGAGAGAGCGGAATTATTATTCCATAGAAAAATTTTGAGAATACCATAGACTGTTAAAATGAAAAATGAGGGCGACTTCAAAGTTCTTTAAGAAAGTTTTTAAAGCCGATTGCTTTCGCATTGACTCAAGTAATTCATCATCATCATTATCATGTACCCTGCCGGTTGGCGTAGGCGATCATGTCCCTCCACAATCTTCTATCTACAGTGCATCTTATCAGTTCCTGTTGTTGACTGTTTTCCATGCCATGACACCAAGCTATCCAGTATTTTCTCTCTTTGTCGTCCGCGATCTCCCTTTCCTTTTATTTTGCCAGTTGTAACCAAGTATTCCAACTTTCCTCTTCTCATTATGTGCCCGAAAAATGTTGATTGCTTCTTTCTGATGTTTTTAAGAGCTCCCTTTTTGTGTTGGCCTCTTTGAGAACTTCCTCATTGGTCTTTTTATCTGTCCAGGGAACTTTCAATATTCTTCTGAGAAATCCCATCTGTGTGGCCTCTAATCGTCTTTTCATTTGTTTGTCTACTGTCCATGATTCGCTCCATAGGTCAGAATTGGTTCTATATAGCATCCATGAACTCTCTTTCTCATTTTTATTGACATAGATTTGTTGCATAAGATATTTTTCATTTTCTGAAATGCTATTTTGGCCTGAGCTATTCTGTTTTTTATTTCTGTGGTGCATCTCCCATCTGATGTAATTATTGTGCCCACGTTTTTGAAACGTTTTACTTGTTTCAGGTTTGTCTCGTTTATTTTTATGCTGCTTGATGGTGGTGATTGTTTCTTCGATATAACCATTACTTCTGTTTTCTTACTATTCAGACTGAGACCTTTCTTGTTGCTTTCTTTTACTATTATGTCTATCATTTCTTGTAGTTCGTTCTCTGTCTCTGCTATTAAGACTGTGTCATCCGCATATCGCAAATTATTTATGTTGTGACCGTTGACTTCAATTCCCTTTTTGTCTACTATTGATCTCATAATATATTCGCTGTAAAGTGAAAACAAATCCGGTGACAGAACACAGCCTTGTCTGACTCCTTGTTTTATATATTGGAATTGTCCTGTTTGGTTGTTAATTCGTATAGCTGCTGTTTGTTGCCAGTACATGTTATTTATGATTCGCAGATCTTTGCCATCAATGTTTAATTTCTCCAGCATATTGATTATTTCCATATGTTTTACTTTGTCAAATGCTTTTGTGTAGTCTATAAAGCACATATATAGATCTTTCTTTACCTCTATAGATCTTTCTACCAATGTCCTTAAGATGTATATTGCATTATTGGTGCCCTTTCCTTCCACAAATCCACATTGTTCCTCACTTATTTCTGGTTTTATTTTGTTCCTTACACATCTCATAATTATTCTTAGTAATATTTTCGTCATATGGCTCATGAGACTAATAGTGCGATGGTCTTCACAATCAGTGACGCCTGACTTCTTCAGTATGGCTACAAAGATAGATTTTACTCAAGTAATTAGAGCATGGAAATTATAACTATCGCTGTAATATTGGCATGGCTTCAGACACAGACTTATACACATGTGTATTTACTCAATGAGTATGCCCAGAACGATCGCAAATAGTCGAGCTCAACAGGGCCAAGTCTTGCAAAACTCTGCTTCATTTTCGTGTTAGGGCAAGCTGGTGTAAGAGGTAATGAATGCGTTTTGCCTATAGGATTGTCAGTTTCGCTGACGCTTGGTGCAGAATAGCAATGGACTACATTGACATTCTGAAAACCTTCAGAGACGTTGGGCGGAAACGGTTTAATAATAATTTTCCTAAATCTGCAACCATGAACAGACTTCACGAATGTGAAGGTGGGAGATGCCAGACGAAGGCATTACGCAGGAATCTACTGCAAGAATGTCATGTGAAGGTGGGAGGTACCAGACGAAGGCATTACGCAGGAATCTACTGCAAAACTTTGTTGTGAAGGTGGGAGATGCCAGACGAAGGCATTACGCAGGAATCTACTGCAAGAATGTCATGTGAAGGTGGGAGATGCCAGACGAAGGCATTACGCAGGAATCTACTGCAAGAATGTCATGTGAAGGTGGGAGATGCCAGACGAAGGCATTACGCAGGACTCTACTGCAAGAATGTCATGTGAAGGTGGGAGATGCCAGACGAAGGCATTACGCAGGAATCTACTGCAAGAATGTCATGTGAAGGTGGAGATGCCAGACGAAGTCATTACGCACGAATCTACTGCAAGAATGTCATGTGAAGGTGTGATATGCCAGACGAGAGCACTCAGCAAGAATCTACTGCAAGAACGTCATGTGAAAGTGGGAGATGCCAGACGAGAGCACTCAGCAAGAATCTACTGCAAGAACGTCATGTGAAGGTGGGAGATGCCAGACGAGAGCACTCAGCAAGAATCTACTACAAGAACGTCATGTGAAGGTGGGAGATGCCAGACGAAGGCATTACGCAGGAATCTACTGCAAGACTGTGTTGTGAAGGTGGGAGATACCAGACGAAGGCATTACGCAGGAATCTACTGCAAAACTTTGTTGTGAAGGTGGATATGCCAGACGAAGGCATTACGCAGGAATCTACTGCAAGAATGTGATGTGAAGGTGGGAGATGCCAGACGAGAGCACTCAGCAAGAATCTACTGCAAGAACGTCATTTGAAGGTGGGAGATGTCAGACGAGAGCACTACACAAGAATCTAACGCAAGAATGTCGTGTGAAGGTGGGAGATGCAAGACGAGAGCACTCAGCAAGAATCTACTGCAATAACGTCATGTGAAGGTGGGAGATGCCAGACGAGAGCACTACGCAGAAACCTAAAGAAGACTTTTCAACCAACACAACATCGGTGTTGTTATTCGCTACACTTTGTGGGATATACTTCGGGAGAGATCTGAGCACTTGTTGACTGTTCGATGTGCGAAGAAGATAACCAGTCGACTAAAATAAGCTATTAAAGCGTATTGGAAAACCTCAGTCTACCTTCTTATTTCATATAACGAGGAAAGGAAGACTTGGAAATATTACATCTGTACAGATGGAAAGAAGGGATCCGCGATCGCTCAGTGGTTAGTGAACTAGACTACAGAGGACAAGAGACCGGGTTCGATCCTGACCGACGGTTTCCGGGTTCAGCCAGCCGTAAATGGGTACCGGATTTTTCTGGGAAAATAAAGTGGCACGGGCGTAATACCGACCTCATTACACCAAAAATCATGTGCTGAAGGTCTGTAAAAATTATGGTAACTAACACTATATTCCCTATACGCCTCTTGGCGTGACGTGGGCTCTTTACTTTTTTTTTCTTTCTTACAGATGGAAAGAAGAGATACAGATAAACATTGAGTACAGTGACAGTATGACATGAGTGATCAACAGAGTAATTGAAGAACAGCAGAAACAGAAATGAATAGAGGAACATAATACGGATTACATTTATTAACAAGGGGGGTATAATTTCATATCTGTCCCATGATAACTTTTATAGCTGTAGAGACAGAATGAAGGAGATACAAAAGAATATAACGGCAGTATGGAGTAGAAAGAGATTAACAACTGTATAATTCTTGAACACCAGCGACGAAAATGAGTAGAGTAATATAATCAACACGGATTACATTAATCGACATGGATGTGTAGTCTGTCTATGTCCCCAGAAGACATGTAAAGTTGAAATGTTGTTGTTTAGTCATGCTATTTATCCGTAAAGTACAGTAAAGCTATAACATACAATTTATATGCACCTTATTCCCCACTTTCCACCAACTTTATGGTGGCCCTGCATGATTATATATGTATATGTATTTTATGTCTATTCTCAATGGAGACAGAAATATGCGGTGTTTGCAGACTTTGGATAGTTTGCGAAACCAGCAATGGATAAAGAAATCACTGCATCCCTGCACGAGTCTGTACTGCTATTTCCCATTGATGTATGTTCCAATAGAGCTCAATAGTTAAAACTGCTTTCTAAATTTCACCCTTTAGTATTGTTTTATGTTATTGACTCAACAACATATCTTACACACAGGAAGCTCGTCATTCCGAGTGCAAATTAATATAAATTATGCCCTACATTAAGGGTAAATAACATATTCACGTGTCCTTGCCTTTTATTTTCAACTTCTTGACCTCAATGGCCCGTGAAGGAAAGTTTGTTGCCACGGTCTGTAGGTTCTCTTGTGATTGTTGGGCATGAACCGACCCCGAACACTCTCTCCAGTCTACAGCTTCCTTTTAGCTTTTGACATTTATGACCGATCACGCTGTTTAGACGTAGGGTATGTTTTAAGAGGAGAGTAAGGGATTTCTGGTATGAAACATGGGATGGGACATTATATATATAAGGAGAACAAATCTGCTTGTTGCTAATAATAACTGATAAAATAAACATGAATGATATTGAACAGCTAGAATAACAGAAATGCAAGACAAACTGCAACGTTTCGGCAAAAGCCTTTCTCAGGTACAGCAAACAAACTATACACATTATACAAAATAATACAAATCCGAAAATACATGAAAACAGTTAAAAAAAATGGCGGGAAGTACGGCTAAAAAGATATTAACCAGGATTTTAAGTGGAATCTGGTTAAAAGATTAATTGACAATAGGGCAGGTAGGATTTAATTAGACCAAAGCAGCCAAAAGAAAGACATTTTTTTTTAATTGGAGAAATGAAAGGGGTCCCAAAGGGTACAAAGAAAACAAAAGGAAAATTTAGGGAGAGAGAGAGAGAGTGAAAGAAAGAGAGAGAGAGAGAGAGAAAGAGAGAGAGTGAGAGAGAGAGGATAGTGGCATAGTTTTTAATATTTTGTTCTTTCTTATCTGTGTTTATTTCCTGCACATAATAACTTACAATTTCGGTGTTAATGAAAAAATATTCTGGATTGTTTTGACGGAATAAAACTTAAACTAATATGCACCTCTAATTTCTTTGTTTTTTGTTAGTGAACTTGACTACTAGAAACAATAAGTCAAGTTAGCTCCTGATCGACAACTTCCAGGTTCACCCAGCCTTAAATGGGTAGCATACTTTTTTTTTTAACTAGCAAAGAAAAAAGCACGGCGGTAATACCGACCACATTACACCAAAATTCATGTGCCGAAAGTCTGTAAAAATGATGGTCACTAACACCTTAATCCCAAGACAGCGTTTGGCGTGACGGGGGTCTCTATTTTTTTTAAACATAATATATATTATAATATTATTATATTATATTGAATCATGGACAATAGGGCAACAGACAAGAAAATCACTGGAGTGTGTTGAAGTGTGGATTTACAGGAGAATGTTGAGAATACCATGGACAGCTAAGAAGAGTAATGAAAACGTTCTGAAAGAGGCCATAGCAAACAGAGAGCTTATTTCCAATATTAGGGAGAAATAATCATCATTTGTTGGCCATGTAATGAGAAAAGAACAGCCGGAGTATATTGTAACAGCTGGGAAAAATTGAGGGACGAAGAGATAGAGGGAAGCAAAGAGAAAAGATACAAACAGCTTAAGAGAATGGCTTGGCAGAAGGTCAACAACAGAAATTATAAATAACTGTCGAGATCGAAAGTTGTGGAGAGACATGATCACCTACGCCAGCAGGCCCGGTACTTGATGATGCTGATATATTATATCGGTTTTCTTGTTGCTAGTCAGTTGATTTTGTAAGGTTTATTAATTATCTTGTTGCAAGCCAGTTGACTTTATGAAAACTGTTTACTCTCTTGTTGCTAACTAGTTGATTTCATAAGGTTCATTAGTTATCTTGTTGCTAGCCAGTTGACTTCAAAAGGTTTATTAGTTATCTTGTTGCTAGCCAGTTGACTTCAAAAGGTTTATTAGTTATCTTGTTGCTAGCCAGTTGACTTCAAAAGGTTTATTAGTTATCTTGTTGCTAGCCAGTTGACTTCATACAACCAGTCAGCTATCTTATTGCTAGTCAGTTTCACCTCATGAGGTTATTAATTTTCCTGTTCTAGCCTGTTGGCTTCATAAGGTTTATTAGTTATCTTGTTGCTAGCCAGTTGACTTCATAAGGTTCATTAATTATCCTGTTGCTAGCCAGTTAAACTCATAAGGTGTAGTAGTTATCATCTTGCTAGCCAGTTGATATCATAAGGTTTATTAATTGTTTTGTTGCTAACCAGTTGACCTCATATGGTTTAGTAGTTATATTGTTGCTAGCCAGTTGATCTCATATGGTTTTGAAGTTATCTTGTTGCTAGCCAGTTGATCTCATATGGTTTTGTAGTTATCTTGTTGCTAGACAGTTGATCTCATATGGTTTTGTAGTTATCTTGTTGCTAGCCAGTTGACCTCATAAGGTTTAGTAGTTATCTTCTTGCTAGGCAGATGACCTCATAATGTTTAGTAGTTATCTTGTTGCTAACCAGTTGACCTCATATGCTTTTGTAGATATCTTATTGCTAGCCAGTTGACTTCATAAGGTTCATTAGTTATCCTGTTGCTAGCCAGTTGACTTCAAAAGTTTCATTAGTTATCTTATTGCTAGCCAGTTGACTTGATAAGGTTCATTAGTTATCCTGTTGCTAGCCAATTGACTTCAAAAGGTTTATTAATTATCCTGTGCTAGCCAGTTACTTCAAAACTTTATTAGTTATCTTGTTGCTAGCCAGTTACTTCAAATATTTATTAGTTATCTTGTTGCTAGCCAGTTGAATTTACAAGGTTTATTAGTTATCTTGTTCCTAGCCAGTTGACTTCAAAAGGTTTTATAGTTATCCGGTGCTAGCCAGTTACTTCAAAGGTTTATTAGTTATCGTGTTGCTAGCCAGTTGACTTCAAAAGGTGTATTAGTTATCTTGTTGCTAGCCAGTTGACTTCAAAAGGTTTATTAGTTATCTTGTTGCTAGCCAGTTGACTTCAAAAAGTTTATTAGTTATCCTGTGCTAGCCAATTACTTTAAAGGTTCATTAGTTATCTTGTTGCTAACCATTTGACTTCAAAAGGTTGATTAGTTATCTTGTTGCTAGCCAGTTGACTTCATACAACCTGTTAGCTATCTTGTTGCTAGTCAGTCACACCTCATAAGGTTATTAATTTTCCTGTTCTATCCTGTTGGCTTCATAAAGTTTATTAATTATCTTGTTGCTAGCCAGTTGATCTCATATGATTTTGTAGTTATCTTGTTTCTAGCCAGTTGAGCTCATAAGATGTAGTAGTTATCTTCTTGCTAGCCAGATGATCTCATATGGTTTTGTAGTTATCTTCTTGCTAGCCACCTGCAAGAGAACGATCTTTCTATCTACCTAAATTGTTATATCTCTCACTTTAGCCTCATTTCTTTCTATCTACCTAAATTGTTATATCACTCACTTTAACCTCATTTCTTTATATCAATCTAAATTGTTATATCTCTCACTTTAACCTCATTTCTTTCTATCTACCTAAATTGTTATATCTCTCACTTTAACCTCATTTCTTTCTATCAACCTAAATTGTTATATCTCTCACTTTAACCTCATTTCTTTCTATCTACCTAAATTGTTACATCTCTCACTTTAACCTCATTTCTTTCCATCTACCTAAATTGTTATATCACTCACTTTAACCTCATTTCTTTCTATCAATCTAAATTGTTATATCTCTCACTTTAACCTCATTTCTTTCTATCTACCTAAATTGTTATATCTCTCACTTTAACCTCATTTCTTTCTATCAACCTAAATTGTTATATCTCTCACTTTAACCTCATTTCTTTCTATCTACCTAAATTGTTACATCTCTCACTTTAACCTCATTTCTTTCTGTCTATCTAAATTGTTATATTACTCACTTTAACCTCATTTCTTTCTATCTACCTAAATTGTTATATCACTCACTTTAACCTCTTTTGTTTAAATTTATAAAATGTATTCTCTCCCTCATCATCATCATCATCATCATCATCATCATCATCATCATCATCATCATCATCATCATCATCATCATCATCATCATCATCATCGATTGCCGTCTCCGTATCGAAGGTTTGCTACCTTGGAGCGTAATTCCGCTCTGTCTTTTGCTTTGATGATTCATGTCTTGTAGGCTGTCTTGTCCATCTTTTGATGTTCTCGTCCATATTAGTCTTGGTCTGTCTCTGCCTCTATTACCTTGTATTTACCCTTCCAATATTACTTTTAGTAGGCTGTTGTGTCTTTTAACATGCCCCAAAAGTTTCATTTGTATTGTTCAAATTGTGTTTATTAAGTAAAAATTAAAGTAGTGTTTAGTAAGTAAAAAAAGTAAAGTACCCCCCGTCACGCCAAGTGGCATATAAGGAATATGGTGTTAGTGAACATAAATTTTACAGACTCTCAGCACATGATTTTTGAGGTGATGTGGTCGGTATTACGCCCGTGCCGCTTTACTTTCACAGAAAAAAAATTAGGTACCCATTAAAGGCTATGTGAACCGGAAACCGTCGTTTGGGACCGAACCCTACCTCATGTCCTTTGTAGTCCAGTTTACTAGCCACTGAGCTATCGCGGCTCCCAATTGTGTTTAGTAGTGATCGTTTAATTTTTACTTATTTTAAAACTTCATCATTTGTTCTCTTTTCATTCCACCCAATACCTATTCTTCTGTAAATCCACATTTCTCTCCCTCATTTTAATTTATTTTCTTCTTTTTGTATATAATTTTTTTTCTCCCTCACTTTAATTGATGCGCCTTTTATCTCTTTAAATTGTTCTCTCTTTCTCTAACTTGTTTCCTTTCTATTTCTAAGTGTGTTTCTTTCTCTTTAGCTTGTTCTTTCTCTCCCTTTCACTCACTCTTTTAATTCCTGTCGCTAACGTCTCCCCTTTCACTATAATTTCTCTCTCTTTCTCTCTCTAATCTATTTTCTTCTTAACTAGATCTTCTCTCCCTTTCTATATAACTTTATCTCATTCTAACTTACTCTTTCTCATGTGTATATTGTTCAAACTTAAATTTACTTGGTTAAACGTGCTTCTTTTTTGACAATACCTTCCAATTGGTATTTATCTAGCTCTCACTTGTTCTGATAAACACATTCTCTCTCTTTCTCTCGCTCTCTCTCTCCAGCTTTTTTCTTTCTTTTCTTTTTTCTTTATTTCTCTCTTTTTCATTTGCTCTCTCTATATCTAATTTGTTTCCTTTCATTCTCTATTTCTTTAAATTATTTTCTCTTTCTCTAACTTGTTTGCTTTCTTATCTTTCTTTGTTTCTTTAATTTTTTTTCTCTCTCTCTCTCTTTCTCTCTCTCACTCTCTAGATTGTTTCCTTTGTTTTTCTGTTTTTAAACATGTTTCCTTCCTTTCTCTGTTTCTTTAACTTGTTCTCTCGCTCTCTCCAACTTTTTCTTTCTGCCCAACCTTTGTTCCTGTCTAGCTATTCTCTCTCTAACTTGCTCTATCATTCTTTCTCTCACTTCTAACTTGTTTAATTCTCTAACTCTTTCCCCCCACCAAACATTGAAAGTCAAGACAAAATAGAGACGGTCTTTGTTCCTGTCTAGCTATTCTCTCTCTAACTTGCTCTATCATTCTTTCTCTCGCTTCTAACTTGTTTAATTCTCTAACTCTTCCCCCCCCCCACCAAACATTGAAAGTCAAGACAAAATAGAGACGGTCTTTGTTCCTCAGTATCAATATCGCTGAATCTCACTCATTGAATAACATAAAAATAACGGAGATTCACAACCAGTTAGATGAACCTTGTGAAATACCATAGTCTTTTTATCTTCTCAAACACTGAAGATGGACTGTTTGGTGTTAAACCTCACCTCAGCGTGTAGATTACTGATACGAATAATAAGTACTGTAGTGTCGAGCCTGCGACACAGGTAGCATTATGTTCTCATACATCTGATTATCTCAACGCTACAATAAAAATGCACGTATGAGCGATTTTCAAAGCGTGTTGAAACTGTGGAGTGAGTCACTTAAAGCCGGTCTGCTGAATTCTTCCAATATATCATGTAATCGTGTCAATTTCCACGAATAAAAGAGAATAGTAAAGGAGAATTTGAAGCTGCTTGCTGCTGATTTCTTTTCATTTGCTGACATCGTAGGGAAACCCCTTAAAAGTATTTATCTACCTTCCTGTGAACATGTTATATCATGTTTAAAGTATTGCACCATTGTAAATCTTGCCTCTACCGATATCGTAGAACGTTTCAAGTTTTGTAACACCAGCGAACGCATCCCCTCTACTTTAAAAGTAATTTCCTAAAAGCTTGTTAATTACTGTGAAGAAATACTAGTTTTCTCACTTTTACTTGATACCATTACATTAGAGCAGGCAACTAATTGCAGCGATGCGGTAATATTTGTGCTCTATATAGGTAGTATACTTTTTTATCTTCTTGTAATGTAGTACATCCATTTTGTTTTCTCATTTCATTTCTTATCCCTCTTTTTACTCCTAGATTTACTTGTCACGTTCATTCTAGATGTATCAGAGTTTATCTTTATTCCGTTGTCCTTTTGTGTTGTTCTCCTTCTCTGAAAAAGGCCTCAAATATGCCAAAACGTCAGCATTTTCTTGTGTTCTATTTGTTGTAAAACTTTCATCATACCTTGTACGTTACACCTCTCCACTTCTTTTATACCATAACACCTGTTTCGCTTCAATATTGATGTGAGGGGACAAGATACCCACCAGCAACTCACCTGAAAACGATCAACGACCCATGGCTGACTCCGTGCCTCAGGATTGGCGTACAACAGAGTTGATCAAAGCCATCAATAGGACCTCTCACATGTCCTCATATGCAATCTGGCTAAGCGAATAGGGATAGAAGAGGGAAAACAATCCGGGACTAAAAAATAATGTTATACTGAATTCGGATATATTGGGCCGAAAGGCGCAATATTACAGCTTGCCTGTAAACCACAGTACGAAGCATCTACGCGCACTCAACGTCGTTTTACTGATGCGTGAAGATGAAGACTGTTCATTTCTTCAGCAGTCATCGAGTGAACGATAACAAAAAGAGAGAAACAGCTTTTCTTTAGCCAGCAAGCAAAATTTTTTTTGTGTGTTTTGTTTAGGATGCGGCTAGTTTTACCTAGTAGTGTCTTTCTTTCTATCCTAACAAAATCAGGTACCCATTTATTCAAGAGAGACCTAATAGCTGTCAACCGAGATTAAATCCAACCGCTTGCTGGCACTACACGAGTTCACTAACCACAACGCTACCGCGTCTCCAAAACTTTCCCAGAGTTTAGAGCTGTTTGTTCACTGTTTTCGCAGCCATATTTTGAGAAAAAACATATACGATCTTTCCTCATTGTTTGCCCTGATTGCTTCGCCATTAATCTTCCGTCTGTCTGTAGAGCTATGAGGCTTTCATTGTATGAATCTACTATTTTTGTCGTCTATGAAAATAGGATTGGCATAAATTTATGCTGGGGCTTCATGAGAACTGGCGATAAGGGAAATATAATAATAGAAATAAAAAAGATATTGTTAAAAATGTGTGGCATATATAGACACGATAATAGACGATTCTAACGCATTGATTAGATCCGCAGGAATCTTTAGAGAAAACATAAAATGTTGGGGTCAGAGACATTACGGAGAATGTGTTAAAAGTTATAGCGACCCCGACTCAAATTCGACTGATGAGTAACTGCTTGCTCCAAGACTAGTGAACCAGAATTGATCAAGATATTATGCTACCGCATGTGTTGGCATATGGAAAAAAAAAACACTAGCAATCTGGTTAAACGTGTAGGGGTGGAATCTGGAAGGTAACCTGGTATCCATAATATGAAGTCGGATGTGCTGGGCTGTAAAGCGTAGATATTTCAGATTGCTGTTAAACACGACAAAACTTAATTAAACGATTTTACTCCCTTTTAAGGTCTCACGAAAAGAGTATTAATTGTCTGGTAATAAGAAAAAAAAACTAATAACAGAACCAAGACAGACTGCTTGTTCATGTGCAGCATCTTCATCGTTCTACATGGGCAATTTCCCCTGGCGTTATGATATCATGTCTGGTCAACTAGAGAATCTTACTACAGTGAATAAAATCGGTAGCATGTCGTTACACCCTTAACATAAGCAATATATATATATATCGTCAAGTACTGGACCTGCTGGCGTAGGTGATCATGTGTCTCCACAACTTTCGATCTCGGCAGCTATTTATCATTTCTGTTGTTGACCTTCTGCCAAGCCATTCTCTTAAGCTGTCTGGTATTTTTTCTCTTTGCTTTCCTCTATCTCTTCGTCCCTCAATTTTCACAGTTGTTACAGTATATTCCAGTTGTTCTCTTCTCATTACATGGCCAAAAAATGATGATTGTTTCTTACTAATATTGGAAATTAGTTACCTTTTTGCTATATATATATATATATATATATATATATATATATATATATATATAGTAAAAGTAATAAACATGTTTTATTGTATGAAATATGAGATAAGGAAGGGTATAAGAGTTATCAAGAAATAATATTCGGGCTCTTGACGAAGAGGTCAATTCGATTCCCAGGCGGTAGTTTGTCAAAAATCGAATCAGTATGTGGTTTCTTCGTGCTGTACCCTGCCCTGGTCTCTAGGTAGTAACGTCCAATGTTTAATCCTCTCAGAAAAACAGAAAAAAGCAAGATATTTCGTGTGCTCCCAGCGCACGTTAATGAGCCTTTGGCAGTGGGAAATCAAGGAGAGGAGGGAAACAAAAGTCGCATCTCGGCAACAACTGACATGAAATAATACACTCAAAAAAAAAACGTCTCATCTTTCGAAGATAAAATATGAGAGTACATCTGAAATCGGAGAATATTTGCCTGTATGGCAAGGGACACCGAGCATAATGCTTTGAGAGTGTAAGAAAAACAAACCCCTGATTCCAGTCGCAAGCAATGTTCCAATAAATCTTTGGCTTGAATAAAGAAGTAAAGGGTTCTCTCTACGCCAAAGGGTCACAAGAAAGGTGTTCCCTCTACGCCAAAGGGTTTCCTCCGCGCTTAAGGTTTCCCTCTACGCCAAATGCTTTCTTCCACGCTAAAACGTCCCCTCTACGCCAAATGGTTTCTTCCACGCTAAGGGTTCCCTCTACGCCAAATGATTTCCTCCGCGCTAAAGGGTTCCCTCTACGCCAAAGGGTTTCCTCCACGCGAAAGGGGTTCCCTCTACGCCAAAGGGTTTCCTCCGCGCTTAAGGTTTCCCTCTACGCCAAATGCTTTCTTCCACGCTAAAACGTCCCCTCTACGCCAAATGGTTTCTTCCACGCTAAAGGGTTCCCTCTACGCCAAATGATTTCCTCCGCGCTAAAGGGTTCCCTCTACGCCAAAGGGTTTCCTCCACGCTAAAGGACTTCCCTTACGCCAAAGGGTTTCCTCCACGCTAAAGGGCTTCCCATACGCCAAAGGGTTTCCTCCACGCTAAAGGGCATCCCCTACTCCAAAGGGTAACATATGGGCTCCACATTCTAAAGAATATGACCAATATTATTTGAGACTGAATGGTGTCAGTGCAATATTTGTTATACATTGATGCCTTGGTCTCGTCAGGTCACGACTCGTGGCTGGAATGTCACATAAAATAATGCTACATGTTACACCTTGTGGTGTAGTGTAAATATGCTGTTAGTTCCGACTGTGTGGCTATCAAAGCTCTAACCACGATCTGAGGTGAAAGGTATAGAGCCAATGTCACCTGTCACGCGTCTCGTACGAGAGAACTACGGAAGTTGCGGTCATAATCTTCTCCAGTGCATCTGAGCTGAAACCATCTTTAGTACCTTCACCAGTGTGTGATGTTCGTGCTTTAAAATGTGAAACGTGATGAGGGAATTGGTGCACTATGAAGGTGTCCGTTGTGTAATGAGGGCTTAGTGTTAGTTCCCGTATGAGGGATTAGTGTTAGTTCCCGTATGAGGGATTAGTGTTAGTTCCCATATGAGGGCTTAGTGTTAGTTCCCATATGAGGTATTAGTGTTAGTTCCCGTATGAGGGCTTGGTGTTAGTTCCCGTATGAGGGCTTAGTGTTAGTTCCCGTATGAGGGCTTAGTGTTAGTTCCCGTATGAGGGCTTGGTGTTAGTTCCCGTATGAGGGCTTAGTGTTAGTTCCCGTATGAGGGCTTAGTGTTAGTTCCCGTATTTTTCCATTAAACATATGCACCTTTATTGGTCAGTATCACGCCAGGCTGACCTTATTTACAACTAAACAGCTATGGTACCCATTTTCAAGGGCAGGATGAAACTCAAATCTTTAATAGTCCAAAAAAAAGAAAAAAAAGTTCAATACATTTGTTAAAAAACTGAACCGACCGAAGAGTAAGAGCTAACCGAAGCTTACCACAACGTGGCTTCATGTTACATCAAGTTCAACTACAATAGCTCGCAAGTATTTGTCACAGCCAAAATGTGACAACAGAAAGAACAAACAATCCTTGACTCACTCTGGAATGTGATCCTACACCACCACTTCCTTCACCTGTGACAACAAAGCCCCATTCAGTACAACCTGGTGACGGTTCCCTGTCACTTCACAATCTGTCAGTGCTGAAACATAAAAAATTGGGGTTTCCCCCCTTGCAACGAGCGACCAGTATTTGCAATATTTAGAATGGGGAAAACCCTCATACATTGCCATAATCCTATATCACTTGTGTCCTGATCCACCGTGCTGTCTCATCACTTTTACAAAAAAAAAAAAAAAAACATAGAACAAAGAGAGACAACGTAAACTTGGATGTTAAAGTGATGCCCTGCCAGATTCTGCAATCTCGGAGACAAGAATATCCTTTTAAGTCAACATGACAAGGAACTGAGATACAAGCTGGTAACACTAACATAATTTCCACACGTAAAATATACGACATCGTCACGGAATCGGTTGTTGTACATTTCCTTTTAATTTGAGAAAATGTTTTGAAACTAAAGATATAAATTATGTCAATTATTTGGTATCGGCCTGAACGAGATGGAGCGCTTTCCCCGTAACCTTTTAGGCTTAAAGTAACAATCCTGAAATAAAAATGACACATTTTACAATTAATAATAAATATAAAATTGCTGCAGGTTCACATATATGTTATTTTACGGTGGTTGACAATGACACATTTTACAAGTAATTGAAAATATAAAATTGCTGCAGGTTCACATATATGTTATGTTACGGTGGCTGACAATGACAAATTTTACAAGTAATTGAAAAGATAAAATTTCTGCAGGTTCACATATATGTTATGTTACGGTGCTTGACAATGACAAATTTTACAAGTAATTGAAAAGATAAAATTGCTGCAGGTTCACATATATGTTATGTTACGGTGGTTGACAATGACAAATTTTACAAGTAATTGAAAAGATAAAATTGCTGCAGGTTCACATATATGTTATGTTACGGTGGTTGACAATGACAAATTTTACAAGTAATTGAAAAGATAAAATTGCTGCAGGTTCACATATATGTTATGTTACGGTGGTTGACAATGACACATTTTACAAGTAATTGAAAAGATAAAATTGCTGCAGGTCCACATATATGTTACGTTACGGTTGTTGACAATGACAAATGTTACAAATAATTGAAAAGATAAAATTGCTGAAGGTTCACATTTATTCTATCATGTTATGGTTGTTGACAATGATAATACAAATGTAACTACATCACAACTTGGTGAGGCCTGGTATATTATGATTTTCAAGTTAAATGGAACGAGATGATAAAGTTCCAGAAAACTTTTATTTAGAAAAAAAGCACTTGTACATCTTAAGAGATGTTTTGAAGCAGAATGACATCGCTGTTGGCTATTTTATTGTGAAACAGCTTCTTTTCCCTCGTCACTTATTGTGTATGCTGTCTTTACTTCTCATCCCATTTTGTATTTACACTTTCTGGAAACTGTCTGCTTCAAAAAGTAAAGTACCACCGTCACCCCAAGTGGCGTATAGGGAATATGGTGTTAGAGACCATACATTATACAGACCTTCAGCACATGATTTTTGGGGCAATGTGATCGGTATTAGGCCCGTGTCGTTTTACTCTCCCAGAAAAAAAATCCGGTACCCATTTAAGGCTGGGCGAACCAGAAGCCGTCGAACCCTACCTCATGTCCTTTGTAGTCCCTTTAGTGATGATAGTCTGTTAATATAGAAGATATTGTAGCGCAACACTTCTAGGATAAACACGATCCAGAACAAAAAAGGGAAGTAATTGTACTCGCAAGAACCAACAATTTATTTTTTAGTCTTTGTCATTCTGTCTTCATTATTATAATATCATCATCACCTTTGGGGCCGTCTACACATCGAAGGTTGGCTAACATGGAACCCAATGTTACTCCGCCCCTTATTTTGATGGTGCACATTGTCCTATGTTTACCTGACAATCTTTTGATGATATCAGTCCGCTTTAGTCCACTGCCTCTATTATCATATTTGTTGTCAGTCATTCCTCTGCCAGATTTGTCCAAACTTTTACAGTAACCTCCCAGTGCAGCAAACATTGCAGCCATTTCTGTGTCTCAGTTGTGATCGCTTTTCCACCAATATAAGTAAAGTGCCCCGTCACGCCAAGTGGCGTATAGGAATATGGTGTTAGTGACCATAAATTTTACTGGCCTTCATCACATGATTTTTGAGATAATGTGGTTGGTATTACTCCCGTGCCGCTTTACTTTCTCAGAAAAAAAAATCATGTACCATAACAAAATCATATGAAATGTGGGTTTATAGAGGTATTGGGTGGAGAAAGAAGAAAACTGAAGCCATTGGAATGTGGGTTTATAGAGGTATTGGGTGGAGAAAGAAGAAAACTGAAGCCATTGGAATGTGGGTTTATAGAGGTATTGGGTGGAGAAAGAAGAAAACTGAAGCCATTGGAATGTGGGTTTATAGAGGTATTGGGTGGAGAAAGAAGAAAACTGAAGCCATTGGAATGTGGGTTTATAGAGGTATTGGGGGGAGAAAGAAGAAAACTGAAGCCATTGGAATGTGGGTTTATAGAGGTATTGGGTGGAGAAAGAAGAAAACTGAAGCCATTGGAATGTGGGTTTATAGAGGTATTGGGTGGAGAAAGAAGAAAACTGAAGCCATTGGAATGTGGGTTTATAGAGGTATTGGGTGGAGAAAGAAGAAAACTGAAGCCATTGGAATGTGGGTTTATAGAGGTATTGGGTGGAGAAAGAAGAAAACTGAAGCCATTGGAATGTGGGTTTATAGAGGTATTGGGTGGAGAAAGAAGAAAACTGAAGCCATTGGAATGTGGGTTTATAGAGGTATTGGGGGGAGAAAGAAGAAAACTGAAGCCATTGGAATGTGGGTTTATAGAGGTATTGGGTGGAGAAAGAAGAAAACTGAAGCCATTGGAATGTGGGTTTATAGAGGTATTGGGTGGAGAAAGAAGAAAACTGAAGCCATTGGAATGTGGGTTTATAGAGGTATTGGGTGGAGAAAGAACAAAACTGAAGCCATTGGAATGTGGGTTTACAGAAGAATTGAACGGAGAAAGAAGAAAACGAAAGCCATTGGAATGTGGGTTTATAGAAGTATTGGGTGGAGAAAGAAGAAAACTGAAGCCATTGGAATGTGGGTTTATAGAGGTATTGGGTGGAGAAAGAAGAAAACTGAAGCCATTGGAATGTGGGTTTATAGAAGAATTGGGTGAACAGGGAAGAAAACTGAAGCCATCGGAATGTGAGTTTATAGAAGAATTGAGCGGAGAAAGAAGACAACTGAAGCCATTGGAATATGGGTTTATAGAAGAATTGAGCGGAGAGAGAAGACAACTGAAGCCATTGGAATATGGGTTTATAGACTCTCCACAACTTTCCATCACGACAGTTATTTATCATTTCTGTTGTTGACCTTCTGCCAAGCCATTCTCTTAAGCTGTCTGGTATCTTTTCTCTTTGCTTCCCTCCATCTCTTCGTCACCTCAATTTTCCCACTTGTTACAATATATTCCGGCTGTTCTCTTCTCATTACATGACCAAAAATGATGATTGTTTCTTCCTAATATTGGAAATTAGCTCTCTTTTTTTCTTTGGTCTCTTTCAGAACGTTTTCATTACTCTTCTTAGCTGTCCATGGTATTCTCAACATTCTTCTGTAAAACCACATTTCTTCAGACTCCAGTGATTTTCTTGTCTGTTGTCCTATTGTCCATGATTCACATCCCATGTGTAGACTGGCTCTAACATTTAAGAACTCTTTTTCTTGTTTCTATTGTCAAAAATGGATTGCAGAGTATCTTCCTCATTTTTTGAAAAGCTGCTTTTTCCTGAGCCATTCTGCATCTTATCTCTGTTGTACTTCTTCCGTCTTAGGTTAACAAAGTTCCCAAATATTTGAACTCATTCTGCTTCTTCTTCTTCTTTCTTCTTTCCTTCCTCATCTGCCTTTCAGCGTCGAGAGGAGATATAATTTGTGGTCTTTTGCTCTTTTGTTCGCCTCTGCTGCTGTTATGTTTCCTAGTGCTTCTAATATTCCATCGACCCATCTTTTTCGTGGTCGATCCTTGGGTCTGTTGTTCTCACAACGTTTGTTGAAGGCTCGTTGTGTTGTGTTTTGTTCTTTCTGCCTTGTCACGTGGCCAAACCATTTTATCTGTTGTTTCCTTATATATTCTATGGCGGGAGCTATTCCTAGCTTTTTTTCTCAGTTCTTCATTTCTGATCTTATCTCTCAAACTGTTTCCTGTCATTCGTCTAACACATTTAATCTCTGTAGAGGGTATTTTCTTATTGTTCTTGCATCTAGGTCCAGGTCTGGCGTTGGTAGCACACTCATTCATTGAACTCAGTTACCTGTTTTAATATTGTTCCACTTGTCTTTATTTTGCACTGAGGTGATATCTTTTTCTTTGTTGTTACCATTACTTCTGTCTTTCTGCTATTAATGATTATGTAGAATAGAACTTCTAATTCCACACACAGCGTATGGAGACAGACTGGCTAGCGAAACGATTATCGAAACAATAAGAAAGGGACACTACCCAAAGAGAAAACAAATGGTCGTTGACTGCCATTATTAATGGCTCTGTTTTCACTGCCATAGTCCGCTCATCTGTGCCCGCCCTTAAAAATCATGGGTGGTCAATCTTATTTGCCAGAGCCAAGCCAAATGTTTGATCAGGGAGAGAAATGTGAAATAATGATTGCGTCACATTGCTTGGTCCCAGGTTTAGTCACAAAGCCAGCCGTACGTGAAGTTGAAAATAGGCATTGCTCACAATTAATTGAAAACCAGCGGTGATTTATGGAATGTCCATTCCAGTTGTAATTACTCAAATTTGACAAACGACCGTACACGGTCGAGTAGATTTGGTCGCGTGTAGAGAGAAAATGAAACGAGTTTTTTTTTTCTTGTCTTTGTTTTCACAGAATGAGTGGTAGTTGTAGCTGCAGTCAGTGAGATTGTTGATTGTGATGGAGCAGATAAGCTCTCCGTGCATGTGGATTAAATTTAACAGATCACGGCAACTTTATCTCATCATCAACGTACAAGCTCATTATGGATCTCCTGTCTTCAAAACCAGTTTATTTCACCAATCAACATACAAGCTCATTGTGGGTCTCCTGTATTCACAACATACAAGCTCATTGTGGATCTCCTGTCTTCAAACCCAGTTTATCTCATCCTCAACATACAAGTGATTGTGGATCTCCCGTCTTCATATCCAGTTTATTTAACCATCAACATACAAGCTCATTGTGGATCTCCCGTCTTCAAACCCAGTTTATTTAACCATCAACATACAAGCTCATTGTGGATCTCCTGTCTTCAAACCCAGTTTATTTAACCATCAACATACAAGCTCATTGTGGATCTCCTGTCTTCAAACCCAGTTTATTTAACCATCAACATACAAGCTCATTGTGGATCTCCCGTCTTCAAACCCAGTTTATTTAACCATCAACATACAAGCTCATTGTGGATCCCCTGTCTTCAAACCCAGTTTATTTAACCATCAACATACAAGCTCATTGTGAATCTCCTGTCTTCAAACCCAGTTTATTTAACCATCAACATACAAGCTCATTGTGAATCTCCTGTCTTCAAACCCAGTTTATTTAATCATCAACATACAAGCTCATTGTGAATCTCCTGTCTTCAAACCCAGTTTATTTAATCATCAACATACAAGCTCATTGTGAATCTTCTGTCTTCAAACCCAGTTTATTTAACCATCAACATACAAGCTCATTGTGAATCTCCTGTCTTCAAACCCAGTTTATTTAATCATCAACATACAAGCTCATTGTGAATCTCCTGTCTTCAAACCCAGTTTATTTAATCATCAACATACAAGCTCATTGTGAATCTTCTGTCTTCAAACCCAGTTTATTTAATCATCAACATACATGCTCATCGTGAATCTTCTGTTTTATGCCACCTTTCCAACTGAAATCCCTACTGCTACTTTTATTCATCGTTGTTGTTGTTGTTGTTTTTTTCTAGACAAATAGAAACGAGTATACCATCAAGCTTTGTGACGTATGAGGAATATTTTCTTGGTGTGTGTATTTTTTTTCTCCATCACTCCTTTTTAATCATCTCTTTTTTTCTGTTGTTTCCACTTCTATTTATCAGTTTACCCAGCCTCGGAAAATCAGTTTACCCAGCCTCGGAAAATCAGTTTACCCAGCCTCGGAAAATCAGTTTTCCCAGCCCCGGAAAATCAGTTTACACAGCCTCTGAAAATCAGTTTTCCCAGCCTCGGAAAATCAGTTTTCCCAGCCTCTGAAAATCAGTTTTTCCAGCCTCCTGGTGATCTTCTGGAACATATAAACAACCTGACATGACGCTGAGCACAATCGCTCAAAATTGTGCCATTGGTCGCTGGAAGAATGTATTCACTAACACTTCGTGTTCCATACACTTAGCAATGTGTGACGAGAGCCTTTTACTTTTTAAGTATGAAACCATCTCAGCAGTATCGCTTTTAATTCCGATATATTCAACTATTATACTGAACTGCAATTAAAGTTATGTTTTTCTCGTTCGTCTTTGTTAGTGTTGATGCTATTATTATTTCTGAGCATTTTTCCATAACGAGACAGTGGTCTTGAAACATATTTTCTAAATTTGTCTCCTTTTTAAATGCAACTGAGCATGTATAAGTGTTTGTATTAGGGGGCCTCGGTAGCCTAGTTGGGAAAACCACCCGACTGGGCGGGCGACCGACGTTCGGACAACCTGTGTTCGATTCCTACTGGAAGCAGTGTGAGTTGTACTAGTTGTTGGAAAAAAAATACCCCCGCGGTCGTTCCAGCCGCCGGCAAACATGGGTACCAGGTTATCTTACTCCGGGAAGGTGAGGAATGCCGCCCCGCATCGTGAGTTTCGATGCTTGAAGCTACACTATCCAGAAGTGCCCCACTGGATAGGCGAACGAGCACATATGGATAAAAAATCGGGAGCTAAGACAGCGATTCAAGTCTCGTACTTTACCTTTACCTTTAAGCGTATGTCTGGTTATTTGTAAATTTCCAATTTTTTTGCTTACATTGGGCCAGTTACTTAAATTCTTTATATTTTATATGGTTGTGAATCATGGACATACGGAGATACGACGCCAGATAAAATCACCTGAAATGTGGCTTTAAAAAAAATATGTAATGCACTGTAGAGAGGAACACATTCAACGAGATGGTGCTAAAAGAGTTGACGACGAGAGGAAATTTATACAACAAATTAGAAAAAGGCAGTCCAGAATTGTAGGGCTTGTGGAGAAAAAGCGGACCTTAAACTTCGTAACAGCAGAATAAATAGAAGGTTGGAGAGATAGAGATAGACAATAGAGAAAAGGTGGATTGTGATGGCGTGGCACGGGAAAAGATCAAAGGTTGAACTGTTATACAGCACACAAGATCGAGTGTTATAGAGGACCGTGGTATCTTAATTTATCTCTAAATATGTGTCATGAATGAATTAATGGTTTATTCTCCTTTTGGTAACATCATTACCTGAGCAACGAATGCTTCATCTGCATCATCATTATTGATTAGAGAACCTAAAGTAAAGTAAACAGTAAGTAAAGTACCCACGTCACGCCGTGTGGCGTATAGGGAATATGGTCTTAATGACCATATATTTTACAGACCTTCAGCACATGATTTTTGGGGTAATGTGGTCGGTATTACGCCCATGCCGCTTTATTTTCCCAGAAAAAAAATCCGGTACCCATCTGGGTGAACCCGGTAACCGTCGGTTACAATCGAGCCCGACCTCTTGTCCTTTGCAGTCCAGTTTACAAACCACTGAGCTATCACGGCTCCCCAGAGAATCTAAAGACTGAGAGTGAATTCGTCAGGGCATATTCCTTCATATTTTCTCGACATCTTTCTTCACGTCACACTATATTTAAATTTAATACCATCTTTTTTACAAATAAGTTTTTTTCCCCCTATGACGCATTTTCCCATTTTTTAAATATCGATTCTAATCTTGTAATATAAAGCCAGAACATTCTCACTCATGTCTCATTTTTAACCCTCTTTTCAGAATTTGTAGTAGACATTTAATAAACAAAACGTGAATTTAACAAATTATTTTAAAATACTTTATTTTGCATACAGCGTGAATGAAATAGGACAAAGAAACTGTTTATGTGGTTTTCTTGTTTGTTTGTTTTTATTTTTTTATTTTTAATTTGATAAAGTCACCATAAGTACAGGAATAAAAATGATGGCAGCAGGAGAATTGTAGCAATCAACCATAAATAATGTGCTTTCATTTTTTCATGAGTAAATTCCTACCAGTCAGCACTACTCAGCGACAGTTTATGAATTTATTATACTTTAAGAACATATAAAGCTATAACTAGTTCAGCATTTCATCTGCCTTTCAGCGTCGAGGGGAGATATAATTTGCGGTCTTATGCTCTTCTGTTCGCCTCTGCTGCCGTTATGTTTCCTAGTACTTCTAATATTCCATCGACCCATCTTTTACGTGGTCGACCCCTGGGTCTGGTGTTCTCACTACATTTGTTGAAGGCTCGTTGTGTTGTGTTTTGCTCTTTTTGTCTTGTCACGTGCCCAAACTATTTTATCTGTTGTTTCCTTATATATTCTATGGCGGGGGCTATTCCTAGCTTTTCTCAGTTCTTCATTTCTGATCTTATCTCTCAGACTGTTTCCTGTCATTCGTCTAACACATTTCATCTCTGTAAAGGTTATTTTTCTTATTGTTCTTGCATCTAGGGTCCAGGTCTGGCATTGGTAGCACAACATCGGGATGAAGATTGTATTGTATAGTGCTCGTTTTGCCTCCATTATTTCATTATCATTCAAAGCATTCATATTATTCAAAGCATTTCATTAATTTTATATTAACAGCATAAACATAAACATTCCTAAACGGCATTCCTCGTTTTATAAATTATATATAATTTTTTTTTAATTTATTAAATGACGATTAGAGGCCACAGAGATGGGATTTCTTAGAAGAATGTTGAAAGTTCCCTGGACAGCTAATAAGACTAATGAGGAGTTTCTCAAAGAGACCAACACAAGAAAAGGAGCTTCTAAAAACATCAGAAGGAAATAATCAACATTTTTCGGACGCATTAAGAGAAGAGGAAAGTTGGAATACTTGGTTACGATTGACAAAATACATGGAAAGAGAGACCGCGGACGACAAAGAGAGAAGACACTATGTAGCTTGGTGTTATGGCATGGAAAACAGTCAACATCAGAATTTATACGATGCACTGTGGGTAGAAGATTTTCGAAGGATATGATCGCCTATACCAAGCGGTATGGTACATAATGATGATGATAAATACAATTTGATGGACTCTTCATGTACATAGCCTTTTCAATAATCATTCATTAGACTAAAGATTAAAGACTAATGGAAGACACTATACAGGGTCAACCCGGGCAGGCCAGAAGGCTCTGGATTAAATTCTCAGTTGCAGTGTTTTGCTTTTTCTGTCCGACCAAGTTTACCCAACCTCTAAAAATGGGTACCATAGAATAATACTGGTAAGGTCGGACAGATTGGCGTGAAACCGACCACATCATCCATAAATATGTTCTATTGATCATTGAAGAAATTAGCAATGACCACATACTTCAAACGCCTCTCGACATAAAGAAAACTCCATCTTTCAAAGAAAATATTATTATTTAGTAATATACACATGTATAGTCTGTGACTCTAGATTTAAATTTCCAAGCATTTCTTGAGTTGTGGCACCATTTTATCGCACCCAGATGACTAATCGACTCCTCAAAAGATTTGTACAGAAATTCATTATAAATAAGCTGAAAGCGGTGTATACAATCAGCCACTATATAGTACGAAGATTTTTTAGTTAAGATCATCTAGCAATAGACTCATATTTATTCTTACTTTAAAACCTAACATTAGACTCATATTTATAATTCCTACTTCAACATTTAGCAATAGACTCATATTTATAATTCCTACTTCAACATTTAGCAATAGACTCATATTTATAATTAATGTTTTAAAACCTAGCAATAGACTCATTGGTAATTTCCTAGTTTGATCAGATATATTATTTCAGTTGGAAGAGTGATGTCCCCTAAAATATGTCTGCCAAAATACAGTGGTTCTACGCATTCTTGGCGTTGGGGTCATTACGCTGGCATGTAATCATTTCGGAGTATCTGTTGATTGGGCGTTGGGTCCAGGGGTTAGGTTTAGCTTTAGTGTTAAATATTTATAAATATATTATAACGCGTGACAAAAACAACGCCAGTGTGAGTGACACATGCCAGCGTAATGACCCCAACGCCAAGAATGCGTAGAACCACTTTATTTTGGCAGACATATTTTAGGGGACATCACTCTTCCAAACTGAAATAATATATCTGATCAAACTAGGAAATTACAGACTCATTTATCATTCCTACATTAAAACATAGCAATAGACACATATTTATAATTCCTACTTCAACATTTAGCAAAAGACTCATATTTATAATTAATGCTTTAACACCTAGCAATAGACTCATTAATCATTCCTACATTAAAACATAGCAATAGACACATATTTATAATTCATGCTTTAAAACCTAGCAATAGACTAATTAATCATTCCTACATTAAAACATAGCAATAGACACATATTTATAATTCATGCTTTAAAACCTAATAATAGCTTAATATTTTTGATTCTTATTTAAAAACACAGCAATAGACTCATATTTATTTATCTTAGGTTAAAATATAGAAATAGCTTCTTATCTACAATTCTTACTTAAAACATGGCGATAGCCTCATATCAATGGCTCTTTCTTTAAGTGTCTTGGAGCTTATTCGTTTAGATATTAAATACTGGATTATTGGTAAAGTTTATGAGAATCATTTCACCTTATAGAATATAGGATGTTAGTGGCCAGATGTTCCTTTTGCCATTTGTACATTCATAAGTGATGTGACCTATATAGGGCCATGTGGACAAACTTTTATAGAGACACGTTGTGGTACATTTTGAGAGGTGGGTGGGTGTATCCAGTGCAGGGGGAGAGAACGAGAGAGAGAGAGAGAGAGAGAGGGAGAGAGAAAGAGAGCACTTTAACTTGTTATTAAAAATGACACTTTAGATATTATCCTACATATTTTGCAACGATTGTGAGATAAGATGTATCTGTCTGCTACAGTTCAATTCTTTTCTTCCTCTTTCCTTCCTCATTTGACTTTCTACGTCGAGGGTGGATATAATTTACGGTCTTTTGCTCATCTGTTCGCCTTTTCTGTTATGTTTCCTACTGCTTTTAGTATTCCGTTGATCCATCTTTTTCGTGGTCGACCCTTGGGTCTGATATTCTCGCAACGTTTATTGAGGGCTCGTTGTGCTGTGTTTTGATCTTTCTGTCGTGTCACGTGGCCAAAACATTAGATTATTAACAAACGTGTATGTATTGCGAGTGCTTCCAATATGTCAAAACACACATAAGTATATATTTTCTATCGTAATTCACTAGTAATGTTTGTAATAATAATATTTAGGGTGCTAATGTTTCTGATAATTAAACATTTCAATCATCATCATCAAGTACCATGCCTGCCGGTGTAGGTGATCATGTCTCTCCACAACTTTCGATCCCGGCAGCTATTTATCATTTCTGTTGTTGACCTTCTGCCAAGTCATTCTCTTAAGCTGTCTAATATATATTCTCTTTGTTTCCCTCTAATTCTTCGTCACTCAAATTCCCCAGTTGTTACAATATATTCTATCTGTTCCCTTCTCGTGACATGGCCAAAAACTGATGATTGTTTCTTTCTAATATTGAATTTTAGCTCTCTTTTTGCTTTGGCCTTTTTAAAAACGTTTTAATTACTCTTCTTAGCTCTCCGTGCATTCTCAACATTCTTCTGTAAAACCACATTTCTACAGGAGACAAATAATAATAATAATAAATGAATATTATTATAGAGGGAAACTTCCGAGGCGATAATGAGCGATAATTTTGCCTACGAAGCTAATTTTTTGTTAGCTGAGTGGCAGTGTTCCCTAACGTTTGGTTTTTTGTAGCAAGGCGCTGTGCCACTGAGTACGGGTTCGATCCTACTCTGGTCCATATTTTTTTCTGTTGTTGATTATTTGTCAATGTTTCCGAGTGCTGTAAACATACCTCTTCCACTGAATTGATTCACATTTCTACAGCGTCCGCTGATTTTCTTGTCTGCTGTCCTTTTGCCCATGATTCACATCCATATGTTAAGACTGGTTCTACATAACATTTAAGAACTCGTTCTCTTGTCTTAATTTCTCTTGTCTTAAATTAACATTTATATATCAGACTAATTTAATAGTTTCGTGTGCGAAATTTTACATTAATAATCACAAATATTACAACATGTGCAATTTATGTATATATATAACTTTACATTTATCAATTCACCACAGGCGAATACTACGCAAACATTTTTTTTTAAATGAACAAATGCACAAGACAACTATAATTCATTTGATAAGCAATCGTGAGAGACAGAGATATTGAAACGGAGGAGGGAAACCAGGTCACCCGCTTAACTATCTTAAAACGAACAAATACTTGCTTGATAACATTGTTCGCGTTTGAAAGGTTTACACTTAGAAGCTTCATACTTAGTTTAAGCATCATGTTTCGTCGACTCGATGGACACACAACATCAGTAATAGAATCAAATACACGCGTTTTTATTCAGTCATTTGGGTACTCTCGTGTTTAACAATTTCCATAATGTGTTTTTGTCCCGAAAGTGTCAACGAATGAAATAATTTACGGATAAATTGGAAAAGTCGTACTGAATTAAATTAATTTTTTTTTCTGCGGCTTATTTTGTTTGTTCAATGTATTTTTTTTTCTGAGGCTTATTTTGTTTGCTCAATGTATTTTTTTTTTCTGCGGCTTATTTTGTTTGCTCAATGTATATTTTTTTGTTGCTCCGCACTTAAATAGACCTTAAGTAGGTGTAGTTTCTCTGGTAGTTTACGCCCGGTGCCGTCTCCGCTCAATTCCGCCCAGCGTAATCGTTTTCGTTATGACATTTAAAAATGGAATTTTAAAATAAGAGAAATAAAATAACATTTAAAGACCACTAAAATAAAAACTGTATGTTTCCTGTGTGTTACCGGGGCCTCATTATGAGGGATGTACAGAATAGTGACACTGTGACCTTCCAGTCTTGTCGTAAGAGGCGACTAAGGAGGTTGATTGATGGCTTGACAAGCTGTCATTGTAAAAAATATTGCTATGGAAAAAGCACCATATATTTTAGAGCAGTGATCTCTGCAATATGTGCCGCTTTGGCACGCAAGGTTTCTGTTTTTGAGATTGTGGTTCTGCCCTATGTGTCGTCTTCGGCTCGAAAGGACAATAGATAGATAGATAGATAGATAGATAGCTAGCTAGATAGATAGATAGATAGATAGATAGATAGATAGATAGATAGATAGATAGATAGATAGATAGATAGATAGATAGATAGATAGATAGATAGATAGATAGATAGATAGATAGATAGATAGATAGATAGATAGATAGATAGATAGATAGATAGATAGATAGATAGATAGATAGATAGATAGATAGATAGATAGATAGATAGATAGATAGATAGATAGATAGATAGATAGATAGATAGATAGATAGATAGATAGATAGATAGATAGATAGATAGATAGATAGATAGATAGATAGATAGATAGATAGATAGATAGATAGATAGATAGATAGATAGATAGATAGATAGATAGATAGATAGATAGATAGATAGATAGATAGATAGATAGATAGATAGATAGATAGATAGATAGATAGATAGATAGATAGATAGATAGATAGATAGATAGATAGATAGATAGATAGATAGATAGATAGATAGATAGATAGATAGATAGATAGATAGATAGATAGATAGATAGATAGATAGATAGATAGATAGATAGATAGATAGATAGATAGATAGATAGATAGATAGATAGATAGATAGATAGATAGATAGATAGATAGATAGATAGATAGATAGATAGATAGATAGATAGATAGATAGATAGATAGATAGATAGATAGATAGATAGATAGATAGATAGATAGATAGATAGATAGATAGATAGATAGATAGATAGATAGATAGATAGATAGATAGATAGATAGATAGATAGATAGATAGATAGATAGATAGATAGATAGATAGATAGATAGATAGATAGATAGATAGATAGATAGATAGATAGATAGATAGATAGATAGATAGATAGATAGATAGATAGATAGATAGATGGAAAATAAAAAAAAATAAAAAAAACACACACATTTTACTACGAAAAGGGGTACATTTTTACCCCTAAAAAGTTGCACAAAGTAAATGAAAATAAAAATAATTAACTACTGCTGGTCTAATTTGTGTTCATTCAATCCAAGAAATATCGATTACTTAATGTTTCTTCTTCTATGATTGCTTTCAATGTTAATCTGATTAAATATAGAGGAAGATAAATAAATACGTGGAGTGAAACGATGTAAGATAGAGAATCTTTAGATGAGTACAAACATGTGGCTTACTAGATCTTTAGAAGAGGAATGAAACTATGTAGGATAGAGGATCTTTAGATGAGTACAAACATGTGGCTTACTAGATCTTTAGAAGAGGAATGAAACGATGTAGGATAGAGAATCTTTAGATGAGTACAAACATGTGGCTTACTAAATCTTTAGAAGAGGAATGAAACGATGTAGGATAGAGAATCTTTAGATGAGTACAAACATGTGTCTTACTAAATCTTTAGATTGGGAATGAAACGATGTTGGATAGAGAATCTTTAGATGAGTACAAACATGTGGCTTACTAGATCTTTAAAAGACGTATGAAACGATGTAGGATTGAGGATCTTTAGATGAGTACAAACATATGGCTTACTAGATCTTTAGAAGAAGAATGAAACGATGTAGGATAGAGAATCTTTAGATGAGTACAAACATGTGGCTAACTAGATCTTTAGAAGAAGAATGAAACGATGTAGGATAGAGGATCTTTAGATGAGTACAAACATGTGGCTAACTAGATCTTTAGAAGAAGAATGAAACGATAAGGGAAAGATGTTCTTTAGGAGAATAATTAATTACCGTAATGTAGAATATCATTGAACCTCTGGTGACAGTGGCTGTCGTGAGGCTGGGATGGATAATTAGAGAAACGTACTTTCAGCATCAGTTTTTTTCCCGCCATATTACGATCTTCAACTGAGAAAATGTCACCTAACCTGAGAACAAAGATGACCCGATGGTGGAGCTGGGTGGTTTTCATCGGCGCTTTATTCGCCACCATTAAGCCTCAATACCAGTTTCAAATTGATTGCAATATAAAAATATTGTGCAAACACAGAGGAGAAATATTTTACAATAATGGGACAGAAAATTGTTGTTCTTGATGCTTGCTTTTTGAACAGGTGATAACCTTATTGTTCTTTGCACGTTCTAACAAATACGTTTTATTTTTATTTACTGGAGTCTAAAGAAAGGGTATGATAAATGGGGAGACGCAATAGCTCCCTTAGTTAGTGAACTGGAGTTTGAAGAAAGGATATGATATATGGGGAGACGCAATAGCTCCCTTAGTTAGTGAACTGGAGTTTAAAGAAAGGATATGATATATGGAGAGACGCAATAGCTCCCTTAGTTAGTGAACTGGAGTTTAAAGAAAGGATATGATATATGGGGAGACGCAATACTTCACTTAGTTAGTGACCTGGAGTTTAAAGAAAGGATATGATATATGGGGAGACGCAATAGTTCCCTTAGTTCGTGAACTGGAGTTTAAAGAAAGGATATGATATATGGGGAGACGCAATAGCTCCCTTAGTTCGTGAACTGGAGTTTAAAGAAAGGATGTGATATATGGGGAGACGCAATAGTTCCCTTAGTTCGTGAACTGGAGTTTAAAGAAAGGATATGATATATGGGGAGACGCAAAAGCTCCCTTAGTTCGTGAACTGGAGTTTAAAGAAAGGATATGATATATGGGAGACGCAATAGTTCCCTTAGTTCGTGAACTGGAGTTTAAAGAAAGGATATGATATATGGGGAGACGCAATAGCTCCCTTAGTTCGTGAACTGGAGTTTAAAGAAAGGATATGATATATGGGGAGACGCAATAGTTCCCTTAGTTCGTGAACTAGAGTATTAAGGTCATGAGGTCGGTTTCGATCCTGATTGATGGCTTCCTAGTTCACCGAGCCGTAAATGGGCACCTGCTGATTTTTTTTTTCTGGGAAAGAAAAGCTGCACGGATATTACACTGACCACATTACCCCCAAATATTGTTCCGACAGTCTATAAAATATATGGGCACTAACACCTTATTCCTTATACACAATGGGGAGTGACGGGGCTCTTTTCTCTCCTACTTTCGATGATGTATAGACTTTTTATTCTGGTATATTGGATTTGTAGAGTGGGTGGTTTGGGTGTTAAATCTTACGTTTGTCAGTCAGTGGACTCAGCTAGTCTTTCGTTCCCCTATCTGTGCTCAGGGGTGTGTTTCCCTTCTCCACTCCAAAATTGACAAAAGGTGCAAGAAATCAAACCAAATAATCGTAGTTATAATACTAATTTAAATATAAAAAAATACGTAACGATGAATAAAAAAAAAACAACAACTGGATATTCGTAATTTTTCCAACATTACGCAACCAGTGCAAACAAAGAAGTTAACTGGAATGTAGAGATAGAAGAATCAGAACTACTGAAAAGAGATATCTTCGTTGAATACTCGAAGTGATAATAAAGACAAGAAATTAAGAAAATAGGAAATGTATGGGAATAGTGTGCCCCACACAGAAACAACAAATTACGTGGTTGGGTCTGTAGCACGATTATCATTAATAACATCCCAGAAAAAAGAATTAAAAAGCAGATTCAACAACAGAAAAGGTATAAATACCTTCCAAAAGATGGGCAAGAAATAAAATTGTCCTTACACAAAGTATGTTGAAGGAGAGAGATTAACAGCAAATCCATGAAGCCAATATGGGAAACTTATAGTGAGAATGCGAGCTAAGGGCAGATCAAAACCTAGGTTATAGAGATGATTGTAAATCGCCCATATGGGATTTCTCCATCAGAGAAAAGGATTAATGGAATCTAGTAACAGGTCGTGTAGCAGGGAGAGGATAAATAAAAAGGTATAGAGGCACATTCGAAAAGGAGAAGATGAAAAGTTCAGAGAATAAATATCGAAAGAGAAAATAAAAAAAAGGTCTAGTTATCGTACATGAAAAGTACAATTACATCTTGCTCCTCCTGTGGCAGGACTGACGGATCTAAAATTGGCCAAGTCAATCACGAGTGAAGCTGTATGTTCCAAAATAGACCTGACAAGATGTGCTGACGTCTACTTTTTTCTTGTTACATGCATACTGTCAGCTAAAGTCCATATATATATATATAATATTATTTTGCTAACTAAAGCGCACTGTTAAAGAAAGCTTCAATGTCCCTGACACCACAATGCACAAAAGGATAGAGAGCAAGACAAAGACAGAAATGCAACAAATACACTGATTGGCTTCCCACTGTGGATAAGTAACTATACCATGTAATTATTAATTTTTATTGCAATTATTACTGTGAAATTTTTTGCAAAGACTGGACCGCCGGAATTTTTGTCACGTTCATTTAATAGCATCAAGTTATAAGGCTGAAACAGTCTTTCTCAAACAAACATATTATAATATAAAGAAAAAAATGAGCGTCATTTGAACACACATAAACAAAAAAACATTCGTTATTTTGTTTACTTTGTTGTTCGATTTTTCCTTAAATTTTGTGACATCAAATATATCTTATTCTGATACTCTCTAAGTCACGTCATTATATTACTGCCTTATTCACATCTCTATCTATATTCCTCTTATTCACGGTACGAGGTTCCTCATCAGTGAAACCAGATATATTTGTCTCAGCCATTCATCTATATCCTGTAGCAGTCATTAAACTATGTTATCTCATTCACGTAATCTCTATTTTTCTTATTAACATAATCAATATTCCTTTCACTCCCGTAATCTATATTCTTATAAATTACATCATTATTTTTCTCTCACGTAATCTATAACCCTCTCACTCACGTAATCTATAATCCTCTCACTCACGTAATCTATAACCCTCTTATTCACGTAATCTATAATCCTCTCACTCACATAATCTATAGCCCTCTCACTCACGTAATCTATAACCCTCTCACTCACGTAATCTATAACCCTCTCACTCACGTAATCTATAACCCTCTCACTCACGTAATCTATAACCCTCTCACTCACGTAATCTATAACCCTCTCACTCACGTAATCTATAACCCTCTTATTCACGTAATCTATAACCCTCTCACTCACGTAATCTATAATCCTCTCACTCACGTAATCTATAACCCTCTCACTCACGTAATCTATAATCCTCCCACTCACGTAATCTATATTCCTCTCACTCGCGTAATCTATATTCCTCTCACTCGCGTAATCTATAATCCTCTCACTCACGTAATCTATATTCCTCTCACTCGCGTAATCTATAACCCTCGTATTCACGTAATCTATAATCCTCTCACTCACGTAATCTACATTCCTCTCACTCGCGTAATCTATATTCCTCTCACTCACGTAATCTATAATCCTCTCACTCACGTAATCTATATTCCTCTCACTCACGTAATCTATATTCCTCTCACTCACGTAATCTATATTCCTCTCACTCACGTAATCTATAATCCTCTCACTCACGTAATCTATAACCCTCTCTTGAGGTTACTTGATGACGCGAAAATTTGTCACGCATGTTTCTAATTGTTCCCAAAGCAGAATCCTTCTTGACTCAGATATGTTGTCCGATCTCCTAATTAAACGTGTTTCTCACATACAGAAAGTACGCAGTCAACATTGCTCAACAGGAAGCAAACAAGCAGCAAAATACATTCCTTATATATGATGCTTAGAACAACAAATACATAGTCTCTTCAAGATTTCTAGATCGTAAAATACGCTGTTAATACAAGCAATTTTTGTTTTCGTATTTTAAAGTTTCCCAACAATCATGTCGATGCTCAGATGTCGAAGACTAAGATGGCCGGGGCACGCCCAGCGAATGGAAGAAAAGCGCATCCCCAGGCAAATACTATATGGTGAACTAATACACGGAAAAAAGACAAATCGGCAGACCTAAACTACGATATAGAGATATCTGTAAATCATCTCTGAATGATTTCTCCATATGTGAATATGACTGGGAACATCTCGCAAGTGATCGCACGTCATCGAGAGCATGTATAAGGAACTGTATAACATCATTTGAGACTGTGCTAAGGCAAAACTTATAAGGAAAAAGACTCATGAAAAAGGATGGAAAACCCTTTGGGTCTGACTTGTTCAGTCTGTGACCGCGTGTTTTAGTCAAACATTGGTAGAATTAGCCACGAGAGAAGCTGTTCGACAAAAACAAAACCTCAAAAAAATACACAATAGCCTCTACTAGACCGTCTGACAACACGAAAAGGGCCATACATATATTTTAAAGTGTAACTCACTTCCACGTTATAGCTTTTATTGCAGTTAGTAGGAGAGCGGGTCACTAATTCGATAACTCGTTGTGCTCCAAACCAGTAGAGGGCGGTTCGAATCCTGGTCGAATGTAATTTTTTTTTTCAGGAGTTTAAAAAAAACACAAACACAGACCCGAACACTTCGTGGCGACAGCTCAGGGCAAGTCGGCACTATTCTCCGATCCTATATGTCCATCCCCCCTCCCGACAAATATGTCCACATTGTTTTGTGATTCCAATTATGTTGAAAAATAGTGTCCCCTATAAGTCGATTCTCTATGTATAAACCAGAAAAACAGTTCTTCCTTTGTTGTTCATATTTCCTACACCATGCATGTTATGTAAGTAGACATCTTTAAACTAGAGCACTGGTCGGCCAATAGGTCGAGTAAAATAAAAAGTAAAGTACCCCCGTCATGCCAAGTGGCGTATAGGGAATATAGTGTTAGTGACCATACATTTTACAGACCTTCGGCACATGATTTTTGGTGTAATGTGGTCGGTATTACGCCCGTGCCGCTTTACTTTACCAGAAAAATATCCGGTACCCTTTTAAGGTTGGGTGAACCCGGAAGCCATCGGTTGGGATCGAACCCTACACCTTGTCCTTTGTAGTCCAGTTCACTAACCACTTAGCTGTGGCGGCTCCCTCAATAGGTCGAGTGCCTGTCGCCATCTTATTGTACAGAATGTCTTTGGGGGTTCTGATATCCTCCATATGAGGTATGTGTCTCAGCCATATCAAACGGTGGTGGGTTAGCAAGATATATGTTGTTTGTGTTTGTTGCCTAGAGGACAGAGATGTTTGATACATGATCATGCCAACTGATTCTCTCCCCCCCCCCCCCCAGACCCCTATAATGAGAGAATGCTGTCAATATATTTTTCTTTTCATTTTGGGTTTTAAATAGAAGTTTGTGAGTTGTGTTACATGTCATACATGAAAATCAATAAGTTAATACATGTATCAGCAAAACGCAAAGTCTTCAAATATGAATGTAAGAAGAATTCATTCAAATTTATATATATATATATATATATATATATATATATATATATATATATATATATATATATATATGGATCCCTTTCAGACGTTTTAGTGGAGGCTATTGTGTATTTTTTTCGACGTTTTGTTTTTGTCGAACAGCTTTTCTCGTGACTAATTCTACCAATGTCTGTTACACACGGCCACAGAATGAACAAGTCAGGCTCACTGATCCACAGGATTTTCCATCCTTTTTCATGAGTCTTTTCTCTTCTGAGTTTTCATTACATATATATGAGGAGAGGGACCATCTTGATATATGGTAGTAAATTCTGAAACACAAGATAAACATTGAGGCCACAGAGATGTGACATTACAAAAGAATGTTGAGAATTGAATTAATGTCTTTAAAAAAGTTAACGAGAATGTTCTTATGCGTTCAAGTTTTTTTATCATGCGAATTTGATTCAGTCCGGTTTTATGATGGAAGGGTAGAACAAAATCATGACACAAGAGGCGTTGTTCACATGGTCGTTACTTGTATATGCGTGTCTGTCTCGATTTTTACTGTAACCTGCGTCATGACTGACACACTACGTCTTCGGTATTGTTATGGAAGGCCCAGGTATCACTACAAACGAATTAAAATCCATAATTTCTCAACCCCCCCACCCCCCTTCCCTCGTGCCAGTGGAATCATCCGAATTACTAACACATCTCCCAAACAAAAAAAGGTAGCTATAGTCCCCATCATAGCAGTCTCAGCACACGTCAAAAGTGATAAGGCGAAACCGCACAGAGAGTGAACACAGCCAACTGTTCCCTGTTATACGATATCATAATTCATTGTAAACAATCGGAATATCGAAACACGATCAAAACGGTTGAAACACACCGCTCACGGTGTGCACAAAGCAATTAACTCAGTAGCTCCTGCAACAGGCCAGACTTAGAATAAAATAAAAAAAATCCGGTACCCATTTAAGGCTGGGTGAACCCGAAAGCCGTCGATTGAAATTGAACCCTACCCCTTGTTCTTTGTAGTCCAGTTCACTAACCACTGAGCTATCGCGGCTCCCAGTCTTCAGTATGATGGATCTTGATTTGACGTTGGAGTTTTCCATTCTCGTCGGGTGGACGCCTGTCTTGTGAACACCATGCCTATGTTCCAATCAGTTCTCTAAATAGTTTTGATTGATTTATTGTAGAAGAAGATCAGTCAGCTGTCATAGACTATTCTGTTCTATCCTTGAAAACACTTTAAATACAGTCAGGAATTCCCCTTATCCGCTTCAACTCTTGTCACATCATTTCCAAAAATGAAACGGTAAATTCCGTTGAAAAAGTCGCTCCGTGTACGTGGAAAATAGGGAAAAGTTATATTCATACAAAATTACGTCCCTTGGGACATCGCTGGAGATGCGCTCTCGAACGCAAACAAAGAACAATTTCCGATATCACCTAATAAAGCAGGGCAATTACACAGTGCATGAAGTTCGATAAGATGCGGCAACTAGTTTACTCTACTGCTGCTGTTGTAAATGGCTCATTTAGATGAGGTTAACTATTAGTGTGAGGAAAGCCGGGAATGAATTTACGCAGAAAAGTTATAATTACCAATTAAACTACCAACCAATTAAAACATAAAGGTGCGAGATTGTTACACACAAAAAATAAATGCAGGTGTGGGTGGCGGAGGGTGGGGGAGGGTGGGGGGTGGAGTTATAATTGGATATAGTTAAAATCGGGGAGAGAAAGTTTATTACTAAAACATAGTGAGAGGGAAAGTCATAAAATATAACAAATAATGGAAAGAAACGTCAAATAAAAAAAAAAAAACAATGACATTAAAATTAATGTAATAAAAATAATTGGAAGAAAAATAATGTTATAAAAAAAATCATGAAAAAAAGTCATATGATAAAAGTGAGAAGAAAAGTCATTTTTAAAATATAATGAAAATGAAAGTAATATAATAAAAATAATAGAAGGGAAGTAATATAATAAAAATTATAGAAGGGAAGTCATATAATAAAAATTAATGGGAGGTAAAGTTATGTAACATAAAATAAAATGGGGGAAAAGTTATATAATAAAAATACTGAGAACAAAATTCATGTAATAAAAAGTAGTGATAAAATAAAATCATATGAAAAAAAAATGAGAAGGAAATTAATATTTTTTTAATAATGAAAAAGAAAGTCATATAATAAAAAATAATGAAAAGGAAAGTCACATAATAACAAATTAAAGAAAGGAAAGTCATGTAATAAAAACATTAATGACAGGAAAGACATAATATAACAAATTAAAGGAAGAAAGGTCATGTAATAATAATTAATGAGAGGAAAGACATATAATAACAAATTAAAGAAAGGAAAGTCATATAATTAAAAAAAATTAATGAGAGGAAAGACATATAATAACAAATTAAAGAAAGAAAAGTAATGTAATAATAATTAATGAGAGGAAAGACATATAATAACAAATTAAAGAAAGAAAAGTCATGTAATAAAAAAATATTGGGAGGGAAGTCATGTAATAAAAAATAATGGGAGGGAAAAATATTTAACACAAAATAATGAAAGGGAAAGTCGTATAATAAAAAAAAAACAGGAGGAAGGAAAATTTCGTAATAAAAAAAATATAAGGGGAGAAAGGCTACGTGATATGAACGAAAGGGCAATAATTTTCTAAGATAAGAATTTGAATATTGATATCATGAATCAATCACTAATGTGCTTACTTATTTGCACCATAGTAGCTTAACTGCAACAAAAAGAAAGTTAAGTATTTTTTCACATAATTGGATATTTCACCACAAGAGTAAGTACCCCACTTACAACAAGAAAGTATTATCTTTCTTCGTAAGATTTAGTTCGAGAATTACAACAGTAAAGTAATTCTCACAATCGAATCTTCCATCAACTCTGACCCGAACATCTCGCAGCGACTGCACTAGACAAGCGCCTTTAGTCTCCGGTTCTAAAAACCCACAGCCACACCCCAATAGAGAGATACAGCCGTCAAAGATAGATAGAATCGAAAGAATGAATACCCAACTCATACAAGTATTGTTAGCCAATGCAAGTCCTGTATTAAAACAGCTAACGCTTGCTTTGACGCGACACACTATTTCTTACAACGGAATTCTGGGACATGTCAATGTACGCCTGACTTCTACCAACAATATATCTCTAACAAACGAATTTGTGTTCAGAAATGACCGCCAAAGGTTATTTTATATTCCAAGTTGGATGTGAATGATATAAACTAACATTAAACACTTTCCTTCCTTGGAGGGCCATAGTGCAATGGCTAGCGTAAGGTAGAAAGATTGCCCGCAGGAAGTCTCTACCTTGTTTCTGTGGGTGGTCATAAACAAATGCAAAGGTCGGTCACAGAGTGTAACCTTTTCGTTAGTACTCTACCTGGGTGTTGCTGTTGATGTAATGCCACGAATTGATGAGGACTGGAGCCTTTTAAAAGTAAAGTAAAGTACCCCCGTCACGCCAAGTGGCGTATAGGGAAATATGGTGTTAGTGACTCTATATTTTACAGACCTTCAGCACATGATTTTTGGGGTAATGTGGTCAGTATTACGCCCGTGCTGATTTACTTTCCCAGAAAAAAAATCCGGTACCCATTTAAGGCTGGGTGAACCCGGAAGCCGTCGGAGTGGATCGAACCCTACCCCTTGTCCGTGGTAGTCCAGTTCACTAACCACTGAGCTATCGCGGCTCCCACTGGAGCCTTTTTATTCATTGATTTTGGCGTGTGGTAACTGCTTTCTTGATATTCCCAGTTTTTATTGGATAAATTTTAGTTTATGCTTGGAAACAACCAGTCCAGTCTAGAGGCATTGCATTATCAAGTTTTCTATATCAGTAAGAGTCACCACTTCAAGGAACACGGAAATCTCAGATTCTGTTAGCCAACCTGTTTTGTCGCAGGCTGTTACCTGGGAAGATTTAGGAGAAAATTGAACTGCTAAGTCTTGTCAGCTGATAGTACGTCGACCCTGCTGTTGCAACGGCAAGTGCTTATCTTCAACACTATATCTGGGTGTAGGCAGAATCGGCTTGAAAGAAATACATGTCCACCTTGCAGTCGGATGAAAAGAAGATCCGCCACACAAGCACAGGTCCGGAGTAAGACTCCGCGTGTGGAACAAGTGGCATCAACAGTAATACATATGATGGCGGATGATGTCAATGTATTTGTTGATCAGAGTTCACAATGAGGCGAGACCATATGAAAGTGATTGGCATAAATGGTCACAGCCTTTTGGTAATAAATGACGGACACAAAAATGTTACGCCTTCATCTGGACACAGATGGACGGACACTAAAACGTTACGCTTTCATCTGGACACAGATGGACGGATACAAATCCGTTACGCCTTCATCTGGACACACACAGACGGACACTAAAACATTACGCTTTCATCTGGACACAGATGGACGGACACAAAAAAACATTACGCCTTCATCTGGACACAGACAGACGAACACAAAACGCTACGCCTTCATCTGGACACACACAGACGGACACAAAAACGTTACGCCTTCATCTGGACACAGACAGACGGACACAAAAACGTTACGCCTTCATCTGGACACAGAGAGACGGACACAAAAACATTACGCCTTCATCTGGACACAGAGAGACGGACACTAAAACATTACGCCTTCATCTGGACACAGACAGACGAACACTAAGACATTACGCCTTCATCTGGACACAGACAGACGGACACAAAAACGTTACGCCTTCATCTGGACACAGATGGACGGACACAAAAACATTACGCCTTCATCTGGACACAGACAGACGAACACAAAAACGTTACGCCTTCATCTGGACACAGACAGACGAACACAAAAACGTTACGCCTTCATCTGGACACAGAGAGACGGACACAAAAACGTCACGCCTTCATCTGGACACAGAGAGACGGACACAAAAACGTTACGCCTTCATCTGGACACAGAGAGACGGACACAAAAACGTCACGCCTTCATCTGGACACAGAGAGACGGACACAAAAACGTTACGCCTTCATCTGGACACAAACAATAAATCAGAAACTAATCTAGCTTGAACTTTGTAAGTAAAAAAAATAAGAAGTGTGTGTGTGTGTGACAGAGAGAGAGAGAGAGAGAGAGAGAGAGAGAGAGAGAGAGAGAGCGAGCGAGAAAGAGCTAAAAGAAGAATTTATCTGCGTCACTTTTCAGTAGGAGTGCTACAGAAGGAAGTGCGGAGAAGCTTGAAAAAAGAGACAGCGTCTAGACTTCAAAGTTTTTTGATTCTATAATGGGACAAGTTTGACAAGAAGGTGAGGAGGGAATCTAAAACTCGAGACATGGCGAGGGGGCTAAACTACAACGGAGTATACAGCGCCCGAGCGCATCTACCGACAGTGAGGTCACAAGTTACTTATTTTTGTTTGTTTTTACTTTGATTCACTAATGCAGGTAGCAAAGATGGAATGACGTCACCAGTATTGACCTAACGATCGCTTTCTTGGAACTTATTAATCATCATCATCATCATAATCATCATCAAGTACCGAGCCTGCTGGCGTAGGTGATCATGTCTCCCCACAACTTTCGATCTCGACAGTTCTTTATAATTTCTATTGTTGACTTTCAGCCAAGCCATTCTCTTAAGCTGTCTGGTATTTTTTCTCTTTGCTTCCCTCTATCTCTTCGTCCCTCAATTTTTCCAGTTGTTACAATATATTCCAGGGTTTTCTATTTTCATTACATGGCCAAAAAAATGATGATTGTTTCTTCCAAATATTGGAAATTAGCTCTCTTTTTGCTTTGACCTCTTTCAGATCATTAACTGTCAGGTCGGGTAATTTTACCTGCTACTGTAGGCAGTAAACAGTACAACCTGCGACTGCCCTCCTCCCTTGCAGGTAAGCTCGGGAGAGTAAAGGGCTAAGGGAGGGTACCCCGAAGTAAAACAACCCCACTGCCTTGTGGATGAGACTTTTTAGTCAAAGGCTAGCGGAGCCAACCGTAAACAAACCGACGGAAGGCGACAGAAAACCACCGTCGTAGCTTCTTTGTACAATCATGAATCGCCACAACTTATTAATATTGTTGTTTTAAAAATGTACCTAGAAGCAGAAGAAGAAAGAATGATACAGAATAATCCTTGAATATTCAGGAGAACAAAATACATATAGCTGGCCAAGTTGGTAAATGATCGAAGAGGATAAGATAACCCGGTACTCAAACAAATGCGATGTTAAATCGGGATGTGTAGGGCGGGAAAGCACAAAATACTCGAGGTACATTATTAACTACATCACGGCGCATATACAGCAACTCAACGTCCTTGTAATGGCCAACGATGAAAAGGAATATTAGCTGCGCGAGGGCAGATACTTCAGAAATAGACGTCAACTAGAGTGATAAGTTCTGATTGTCGATTCAACGTCAAAGATGATAGCACTGTGGCGAGAATCCATTTTAGGATATTTTAGCACCAGGCTGGCAGAAAAGTCTGAAGATCCCTGACCTACATTTGAATAATTCTCTGCTTCTGATGCATTCCCTTCTGAATTCGTATTCTTTTTTCTTCTGCTACTTCGTATACTTTTTCTTCTTCTACTTCGTCTTTTTTTTTCCTCCTCTTCTTCTTGTTCTTCTTCTTCAACCTTTCAGCTCCCTGTGGAGCATAGGTCTTCAACAAATACTTTCCAAGCCGTTCTGTGTCTTACCAATTTATAAAGTTCATTCCATGTCTTCCCCATCATCATCCCCTCTGTTTCCATCTGTCTTCTCCAAGAATATTTTGGTCTTCCTCTTTGTCTTTTTCCTTGGGGATTCCAATAAAGGTCATGTTGTGTTTTACGCTCAGTTGGCGTCCGTAGTGTGTGTCCTATCCAGCGCCATCGTCTTCACTGTATCAAATATCCACTGGTATTTGACTGATACTTTTCCATAATTCTGTGCTAGTGATTTTGTCTGGCCATTTCCATCCTTTTATTCTGCCCAAGTATCCATTAATGAAAGTCTGTTTCTTCATGATTATCATTTTTGTTGTTTTCCATATTTCACAGCCATATAATAGTACTGACTTAAAATGGATTTGAAACTTGTTTTATTTGTATTTCACCTAATTTCTTTGGATTATGTTTCCCAGTGTAACAAATACTCCTATTGCTTTTGATATCTTTATTTTGGTATAATTCTCTGTTCCTCTCTCGTTACTTAGCACCAGTCTGACAGAAAAGTCTGAAGATCCCTGATCTACACTAGGGTCACTCTCTGCTTCTGATGCATTCCCTTCTGAATACGTATTGTGCTCGTTAGATCACTTTTATTGCAGAAAGATGGCTGCCACAGTGCATGGATCACAGCCGGCTGTGTTTTGACATTTGTCTCTAGCGCCGGTACAACGGTACAACAGTAGGACAAGGGTTACCGGGCCAATTCAACAACAGTGTAATTCATCACACATGTGCGGTTGCCGAAAATGCAGCACATTTATCGTGTTGTTCTGTTTAAGCCGTCAATAAACAGTAGGTCATAAAATAACAAGGGTGGGAAAATAACAATAACAAGGGTGGGAAAATAGCAATAACAATAGCAAGGGAATTCGCAATAAATCAAGACACCAAGAGGTGGGCAAATTTAGCAATGACTACTTGGGAAAGAAGAGCTTGGGTGGTTAGTGTGTTTGCTTCCTGATTAGGAGGGTCTATGTTCGATTCTCAGAAGTAACGGATCTTTTTTTCGGACCGACAAGGGAGACATTTTTCTGGTAAGTGAAGGCGGCCTGACGTGATACCGACCACATCACCCAACAATGTGCCGTGGTCATGGCAAAATATGGTCACTAACATCATTTTCCACATACGCCTATAAAGGCTTGGAAAAAAAAAAACCTTTACTTTTATCTTACTTTCACTAGTGTAAGGCAGGTGACTGACTGTACAAAAACTCGTTTTTCGTTACTTTTATCTTACTTTCACTAGTGTAAGGCAGGTGACTGACTGTATACAAATTCGCTTTTCGTTACTTTTATCTTACTTTCACTAGTGAAAGGCAGGTGACCGACTGTACAAAAATTCGCTTTTCGTTACTTTTATCTTACTTTCACTAATGAAAGGCAGGTGACTGACTGTACAAAAACTCATTTTTCCTTACTTTTATCTTACTTTCGAATCAAGGTGAAGTGTAGTATGTGTTTCATTTCTTCTATGGATATTGAAATAAAAATTATAACCAGCACTCCTAGTAATGAATACACTGGTCATGCGGTCTTTATTCACCAATCAAATATTAAACTGCCGGCATCCATAGTTCTGTAGTTTATGAACTGCACAACTAATGACAAAAGTTCGAGCTCGCTCCTGAGTGTTGGCTTCCAGGTTCGCCCAGCCTTAAAAAGGTACCTTATTGTTACTTTTTCTTTGAACGTAAAGCGACACGGGCGTAATATCGACCACACACCCCAAAAATCATGTGCCGAAGGTCTATCACATGATACCAACTACATCATCTATATCGCATACATATATATATGGCCACGGGTACTATATTTGCCTACAGCACGTAACGTGAATGCTATTATATGCTTGCTCCTTTTTTAAATTATTGTTATGCCATCATCATTTAAAGCCATTTATTAAGAATGATCAATTCACAACAAAGTGTAGTTTTACTAATGCATAAATTGACAAGCAACAACAGAACATACAGCGCATGTGTTAACACGGTTTTAGAAAATAAACAATAGATCAACATAAAAGTATGCTAATGATCAAAGTATGTAAATTTATGCTAACGTTTTATTATATTTCCTCTCCCAATTTAAAATACTTAATTTCTGTATACCTTTTCTCTTCTTTATTCTACTTATTACTCTGTATTGTTAACATGAACGCAATGTCTATGCTATAGTCTCGTTTACCTTGTTCAGAGTTTGGTTTCATTACAGCTGATGGACAAGACTTGAAGTTTCAATATCACACCGATTAAACACTCATTATTCTCAATTGTTGTTAACGGCACAATCCAGATTTGAATTTGCCCATTATGTTTGTTGATGAAAGTGTAAAGCTGCGATTAATTTGCGAAAGTTCAAAGGCAGGCAATATTTAAATTATAAATGGCTCTTACAAAAAATGTTATACCAAACAGCCGAGCAGATATTAAAACGAGAAAACAGATGTTTACTGTAAATAAATGAGACTCCAGGGAATAGTTCATAGAAACTGGGAAAAACAAAATGTCAGCAGCTAGTCTTTAATCTTTGTCTGATGTCAGAGGGAATGACGTCATTTATTATTCTGATCGGAGCTAGCATATCAGAAAGAATGTATATGTGTTATTCTGAGTTCAAAGAACATAAAAAGTTATAATTTATTTGTTAATATGAGCACCACAAGTGCATATGATTGACAACTTTTTCTTCTCAATTATCTTCTTCATCTCCTACTCATAGCCCCGGGGGGCTGGGGTGGGGGGGTTGCTGCAACAATCGGAAAGACTTGGGAGTCGCTATAGCTCGGACGATAGATCGGGTTCGATCCTGATCGACGGCTTCCGGGTTCACCCAGCCTTAAATGGGTACCGGATTTTTTTTCTGGGAAAGTAAAGCGGCACGGGCGTAATACTGACCACATTACCCCACAAATCATATCCCGAAGGTGTATATAAATTATATCACTAACACCATATTCCCTATACGCCACTTGACGTGACGAGACGTTTTACTTACTTTTAGTCAACTTTCTTTATTTCTCCCTTTCTTCAGTCATTCTTTGAAACTACAATGTCGAGGGTTGTCCTTTCTTGCTATCCTTCCTATTATTTTTCTGCCTACCTCTGCATATCGCTCTTTTCATGGTTCCCGCAGAATGGTCTCTCTTCGAGACAAGGTAAATGAGTTAGTACGACCTATTGGGAGGATGGGGGAGGCGAATATATGAGTGTGTTCATCTGATGTTCTGAGTGAAGTAAGTACATGCACATGTTAGTAGGTGTATTTGGGGACCGTCAGTAGGGTAGTCATAATGCCTTGGATTTACGATACGATCTAGATATGTGGACGAGGGTCAAAAGCACATTGACTATATACAGTTGACAGTTACCCGATTCAAAGAGACGAAAAACTTAGTGACAGCGTGTAAAAACACTGCCTTCCCCATATCCAAACACAAGGTCTAGTAATTCATCGTGGAAAGGAAAGAGAAGGTAAACGAGGTAGAAACAAACAAAATCGAAATTAGGCTGATCACATCAAGAAATTGAGAGGAGAATCTGTGACAGCGTGTACTATTGAAGGCTGATCACATCAAGAAATTGAGAGGAGAATCTGTGACAGCGTGTACTAGTGAAGGCTTATCACATCAAGAAATTTAGAGGAGAATCTGTGACAGCGTTTACTATTGAAGGCTGATCACATAAGAAATTGAGAGGAGAATCTGTGACAGTGTGTACTAGTGAAGGCTGATCACATCAAGAAATTGAGAGGAAAATCTGTGACAGCATGTACCATTGAAAGCTGATCACATCAAGAAACTGAGAGGAAAATCTGTGACAGCGTTTACTATTGAAGGCTGATCACATCAAGAAATTGAGTGGAAAATCTGTGACAGCGTTTACTATTGAAGGCTGATCACATCAAGAAATTGAGTGGAACATCTGTGACAGCGTTTACTATTGAAGGCTGATCACATAAAAAATTGAGAGGAAAATCTGTTACAGCATGTACCATTGAAAGCTGATCACATCAAGAAATTGAGAGGAAAATCTGTGACAGCGTGTACCATTGAAAGCTGATCACATCAAGAAATTGAGTGGAAAATCTGTGACAGCGTGTACTAATGAAGGCTGATCACATCAAGATATATATATATATATTTTTTAGGGGGGGAGGAATTTATAGCAGCGTGTACTATTGAAGGTTGATTACATGAAGAATTTGATAGGAGAATCTATGATAGCGTGTACTATTGAAGGTTGATTACATGAAGAATTTGATAGGAGAATCTATGATATCGTGTACTCTATCAAAGCAGACTGCAAAGTGAAATGGCCTTCCATAGAACCCAACCTTCGATTCAGAGACAACACAAGATGATAATGGGACTGTCATTTATGTGTTCTTCTGCCTTAGCAATAAGTTCCTTGTGGTCGTCGTATCACATTAGACATGAACCATTTCCGTGAATCTCCCCGAAGAATGTAGACCTCGACTACCTCACAGCATGTCCCGATCAAGAAAATATATGAATGATCTCGTCTTATTTGTTATATTACAAAGTTATGATATAGAGTGAACTATAGACATTAAGGCAACCTACTCAAAAAAGGGACAACACCAGTGGGGTAGTGGCAGAGTGCTAGATTTGTGGTACAGAGAACGTGGGTTTGATTCCAACTTTAAACTTTTCAGTTGACCCTAATGTAATGAAGAAAAACTCATACTTGGTAACTATGGGCAATCTCCCATACATCTGTGACGAAAATTGATTCGTTCAAAACAAAGTGTTACAGAAAAATCATTAGAATACTGTAGATAATGGAAAAAAGTCAATGAAGAATTAAAAGACCTAATAATTTAAAGGAATTGGCTTATAAACAAAATATTACAGGGGAAATAGAATCCTGCGGCCACGTTAATAGACACAGTAGATGTAAAAGCAGCAATTGAAGGCATGGTTCATGAAAGACGAGAAACGGTCAGTCCAAGAAGAAGGTGGTTTAAAGGAAGTGACAGATCTGGCTAAAGATAGACATTCTTTTAGGCGGGATGTTAAAACGAGTGCAGCGTTCTGCAAAGGACATGAAACGCGACGATGATGACTTGATTAAATAAGTTGTGGAAGATAAAGACAGCGAGAAAGACCTCTGACCTCCAAATGTTGTGTCCATCTAGTACTTCACTGTCAACAATATTATGTCACAAAGCATCTTTCCTTTTACTTAAAAAAATGAAATATTGTCACCCGAAATGAGTATCTTGTTTCCAGGAATGAAATATCAAAAAAGGAATTGAATAAAACTTATTAACTCTCATCTCCGCGATAATTTCTCTGTCTCGACATAACATAAATAACAGTTCTAGTTAGGAAAGTACATGGGTGTGGTTAACAACATTAGGGATCAACGTCAGAGCCGTTGGGATCGTTTACTGGGGATAATAAGCTACAGGAGAAATATTATGACAAATTTACAACAGCAGAACAATTCTCTAGCCAAGTAATCATTACTGTAGTTTAGGTTGACTGTTCTGCATGGTATTTTCGTCGAAAGTTTTACTTGCAATATTCTCTCTTCGTAACCTCGTTTTATTCAGTCAATAACGACAACGTATGGCAAATAACTTTACATTATCAACAAATGATATTTGGTAAGAAAAGCTTATACATTTGGAGGATAAGAAAACATTTTTTTTTTTTTTTGGGGGGGGGGGTGTTTGCGTTCGCCAGCTTTGACCTCTGATGAAGTTCCTAGAGACTAGGAACTGAATTTGCATTTTAATCGATTTTTTTCCTGGCAGCCGTGCGCACAGGGATCCCTCGCCGCACAGGCAGATAAATCAGCCTTCGGAGGTACTCAAATTTTTTCCGTCGATTAGTAATTGACGTTTAAAGCCGGGCCTCGCTGCTGAGACCAGGAGTGGTTGCCGAAGGAGAAATCATAAATAAAAATTCCAACTGGTGCAGCCGAGATTTGAACCCACAACCTCTCTCTCTCTCTCTCGGCCGGCGTCTTGTCTCGAGACCAACCAGGCCCCAAAACATTTCATACGTTATGTTATTATATTAATCACTGCACTTCGGACACATCCATAGATGCTCTGATCTTCCCACTAAGTATGTTCAGCACCCATCGATTAACAGTGCCAGTATGGGAGTTACTTAACCATTCATATCATGCATTCAGAATATTTCTAAGTTCTGGCAATGCTAATCGACAAACCTTATTCAGTTATTATTTGCAAATCTTTCAGACGGGTACATCCTATATTTTCAGCAGGCAGATTCATTAAAAGGACGCGAACGTCAATTACAGTACAGGTTTTTTTGTCGAAATTTACAACACACAAGAAGATGCCGTAGAGCATTTCTTACACACAACCCAACATAAGCCTCGTTCATGTCGTCATTGAATTTCAAGTATTTTTTTTTTTTTTTGCTAATGTTTATTTAAGATGATTTGTAAAGACGGATTCAGTAATTAATTTATGCAGAAGACGGATACATGAAATTGTGTTGCATAATATAGTGCCATGCTTTGTACGTATCAGAATAATGCCCTTATGATGTTGAGCAGATGGTAGCAATAATTAAGTTTCTCATAGAAAACTTTCAGTTTGATTGCCGCATTAATTAGTTTCTCACACATTGAGTTCACTGTCAAAGTAGCCAAGTTTCTCACACATTGAGTCACTGTCACATAGTCAAGTTTCACACATTTAGTTCACTGTCACACTTAGTCAAGTTTCTCTACATTGAGTTTCTGCCACAGTAGTCAAGTTTCTCCCACATTGAGTTCGCTGCCACAGTAGTCAAGTTTCTCACACATTGAGTTCACTGTCACACTAGTCAAGTTCTCACACATTGAGTTCACTGTCACACTAGTCAAGTTTCTCACACATTGAGTTCACTGTCACACTTAGTCAAGTTCTCTACATTGAGTTTGCTGCCACAGTAGTCAAATTTCTCCCACATTGAGTTCGCTGCCACAGTAGTCAAGTTTCTCACACATTGAGTTCACTGTCACACTAGTCAAGTTTCTCACACATTGAGTTCACTGTCACACTTAGTCAAGTTTCTCTACATTGAGTTCACTGTCACACTTAGTCAAGTTTCTCCCCATTGAGTTCGCTGCCACAGTAGTCAAGTTTCTCACACATTGAGTTCACTGTCACACTAGTCAAGTTTCTCACACATTGAGTTCACTGTCACACTTAGTCAAGTTTCTCTACATTGAGTTCACTGTCACACTTAGTCAAGTTTCTCTACATTGAGTTCACTGTCACACTTAGTCAAGTTCTCCCACATTGAGTTCGCTGCCACAGTAGTCAAGTTTCTCCCACATTGAGTTCGCTGCCACACTAGTCAAGTTTCTCACACATTGAGTTCGCTGCCACAGTAGTCAAGTTTCTCACACATTGAGTTCACTGTCACACTTAGTCAAGTTTCTCCCACATTGAGTTCGCTGCCACAGTAGTCAAGTTTCTCACACATTGAGTTCGCTGCCACAGTAGTCAAGTTTCTCACACATTGAGATCACTGTCACACTAGTCACATTTCTCACTGAATACCTTGAACTGGATACCTAATTAGTCAATTTTCTTAGAAAAAAAAGATCTTCCGTTGACTAAGGTATTAATGACGTTTCTCATGAAAACTTTTATTATCATCAAGTACCAAGTCTGCTGGTGTGGGTGATCATGTCTCTCCACAACTGACTGTCGAGATCGACAGTTATTTCTAATTTCTGTTGTTGACCTGCTAAGCCATTCTCTTAAGCTGTCTGTTATTTTTATCTTTGCTTCCCTCTATCTCTTCGTCCCTCAATTTATACAGTTGTTACAATATATTCCAGCTGTTCCCTTTTCATTGCATAGCCAAAAAATGATGATTGTTTCTTCCTAATATTGGAAATTAGCTCTATTTTTTCTTCGGCCTCTTTCAGAACGTTTTCATTACTCTTCTTAGCTGTCCATGGCATTCTAAACATTCTTCTGTAAAACCACATTTCTACAGCCTCCAGTGATTTTCTAGTCTGTTGTGCTATTGTCTGTGAAACAGGTACAAATAGTATGTTTATATGTTGACAATATTCAAGAGAATGTATGGTATAATATTGTGATTCTTACCCGCTTTGATTTAACTGATATGTCAAGATTCATCATCTTAGTTACAAAGACATATTTTTATTAATCGTCTTTTTGTAATTCTTTCGATGATGACGTGCTACGCACAGTTGAGTTGTTAATAATATTTTAGTAGTCTTTGTAAATTTCTCTGTTCTGAAACAAAGCTTAGCATAATTCTACTATGGTACATTAAAATGTAGCCACGATAGCTCAGTGGTTAGTGAGCTGGACTACAAAGGACAAAAAGGTAGGGATCTATCCCAACCGACGGCTTCCATGTTTACCTTGCCTTAAATGGGTATCGGATTTTTTTTCTGGGAAAGTAAAGCGGCGCGGGCGTAATTACCGACCACAATACCTAAAAAATCATGTGCTGAAGATCTGTAAAATTTATGGTCACTAACACCATATTCCCTATACGCCACTTGGCGTGACGGGGGGTACTTTACTTTGCTTTCCTTACTTCACTTTCCTTACATTACTTTTTACTTTATTTTATTTATTTTTTTTAAGTAAAATACCCCCGTCACGCCAAGTGGCGTATAGGGAATATGGCGTTAGTGATCATCAATTTTACAGACCTTCGGCACATGATTTTTGTTAATGTGGTCGGTATTACGCCCGTGCCGCTTTACTTTCCCAGAAAAAAAATCCGGTACCCATTAAAGGCTGTGTGAAACGATAGCCGTCGGTTGGGATCGAACCCTACCTCTTGTCCTTTGTTGTTAATTTCACTAACCACTGAGCTATCGCGGCTCCCTTTATTTTACTTTACTTTACTTTCTTTACATTACTTTACTTTACATACTTTACTTTACTTTACTTTACTTTACTTTACTTTACTTTACTTTACTTTACTTACTTTCTTTACATTACTTTACTTTACTTTACTTTACTTTTTTTTCCTGGGAACATGGCGCCCTGTTCGCTGTCTTCTTCAGTGGACTCACAGATAAGTGCTGATTTCCAGTGAACTTTTCTGTTTATTTGTTTGTTTTTATTGATATTTGAAAGGATCATGTGATTGTACGCGCTTTCTATTTGATGTAAATCACTTTGCTTCTTTTGATTCATTGCATTTTATTACAATTTCCTTATTTAATCACTTATACTCATCCTTGTTGTTGATTGCGCTATTGAACGCGTCAAAAAATGGCGGTTTCTTTACGCCGGTCTATCGTCAAGGACGCGTAATTCATTTAATTTATTAAAGGCTCACAGTGGATCCGCGTGCTGCCGAGCTATTTACTGGAGTTGGCCAGTTTATAACGTGGAAACGGGTTCTGGACCGTGCGACTGAGTAAGTGCACGTGAGTCTAGACCATCCACAGCATCGACGTTCAGCGACTAAATCATCTATGATGCTATGATGACGGTAAGTATTCAGATGCAGCCCAAATGACAACATCGAAGGAGGAAAACACGACAAGGTAATCGTGATGGTTTGAACTGTCGAAGTGTGAGAGGCTAGGCCTAAAGTATGTCAGCGTTACATATTGGAATTGTGAGTCAATAAATCAACGACGGCCCATTCTTGATAAGCTACTGGCGGCGCCGATATAATGGTTTTGCAAGAAAACTCTTCTGAAAGGACAGTAAGTACTCCTGGATTTCATTGTTTCTACAATAGGCAACACCTTGGGCAGGCCATCCTTGTGCGCAACAATATGGTGGCAGCTGAGGTTGATATGTCTGCGTGGGACAATGCGGAATTGCAGGTACATGCGGTTAGGGTGCAGACCACAGTTCATTTCGTGATTGTAAATGTGTATGCCTGTAATGGGAAGGTGAACACACAACAATGGCAGAATCTCTTCGCGTTCGTGAAGAGAACGTCATTTTCTGTGGAGACTTTAATGCTAGAGGAAACCAGTGGGGTAACGTCATAACCAACAAGCAGGGAGAATACCTAGAGAACGCACTAGTGTCAGTCGATTTAGTGTGCTTGAATGATGGAAGTGCATGAGTGCATGAGTGCAAGTGTTCAGAACCATGAAACTGATGCTTTAATAGGATTAACCACGGCCCTGATACCCCACACCAGGAAGAAATGCGATCGAGTTCGTCTTGCATTGTGGAAGCGATTCCCCGTCTGTCTCTTCCCTGTCGATATACCAGAATATCATCAGCAAAAGTCATAGTTCTTCCCCTCCATCCAGCTGTTGTTCCGTGATAACTATCCATGTGTCCTCCTAGTTGAGAAAAGCAGAAATAGAAGCCATAAAAGAAAGCTCCACACATCCAACAACGAGAAACAGACCAGGACGTTATTAGCAAAATCAGACATAGGAAACAGAGCGCCCCTCGTAGGAGGCAGGAGAGATGGACGCAGTCACCCTGGTTGAACGTAGAAGTCGAGGAAGCTTGGCAGAGCAAGAGACAAACGGCCAAGACATGGCAGAAAGCAGAAAGAATGGAAGAACACAACCTGAGCTCTTGAAGCGTCTGAAAGTAGAGGTCGACCAAAAAATGATGCACTTTAAACTATGTGCTAAACAAGTTAAGGATGCCAAATGGGATGAATTCTGTAAAAATGTGTGCTCAGAAAAATCGCTAGCCACATTCTGACGCCTTCATTAGAGCATGAATGGCACAACACAGAGGGATACCAGACTTTCAGAGCACAGGCCGGATATGGCACAAATCTGATGAGAGAAAAATGGAAGGCCCTGCTTACCCGCTACATTGAGCAGACGGACCAAAGAAATGAGGCTGTAAGAATGAGGATACGGGGATCGCTGTCAAAATTGTGTAAGTCTGTAGTGCTGGAAGAAGATTTCACAATCACAACCGATACCATTCGCATGACACTTAAAAGGTCACACAACACTGCTCCTGGTCCAGCTGGTGTTCGGTACGATGGCATAGGCGATTTAGCAGACGACGACTTGACAAAACTGGCCAATAAGTTTAATGCCAGCATTCGGAGTGGCCATATTAAGGAGGAGTGGCTTCACAGCTACTTACTACCGCTTCCGAAGCCAAACAAGGGCGATTCTCAGATCAGTACCTACAGAATCACCACAATGCAGAACACTGCGGCAAGCTGCTGGAGAAAATAGTTGCCCATGTCCCCACCTGTCACCTTGAACAGAAGCGCGCATTCCCACCCACACTCGGAGGTTATAGATATAACAAAGAGACATGGCTCAATGCGGCAGTCTTTGCCTATGACGTCTTCGAAGGCTTCCACAGACGAGAGGAGATATGTGCTGCTGCTATAGATCTGGAGGATGCGTACAACAGGGTACCATTTGAATATCCCATGCATATGCTCCTCATACTTGCGGTGCACTCTTTCCTCATTAGATGGATCGCCGTGGCACTGTTTCAGAGGAAAGTGATACTCAGATATAGAAGTTGGTCATCCGAGCTAACATCCATTTGTCCAGGGCTGCCACAAGGCTCACCATTGTCACCAGTTCTATTTAACGTGCATACAATAACGATCACGGAACAACAGCTGGATGGAAGTGGAAGAACTATGACTTTTGCTGATGATATTCTGGTATATCGACAGGGAAGATACAGACGGGGAATCGCCTCCACAATGCAAGACGAACTCGATCGCATTTCTTCCTGGTGTGGGGTATCAGGGGCCGTGGTTAATCCTAATAAAGCATCAATTTCATGGTTCTCCCTTAACAATCAATCGTTAATACGACCACACTGGTAGTACGAATGGGAGTTGATGAGGTGACCAGGGACAAGTTGATGACATACCTCGGAGTTAGTTTGATCGCAACCTGTGTTTCGGGACCACGTCGACCATGTGATAACAAAATCCCGTAAAGGATTAGCCGCCTTGAAGGTCATAGCAGCTGCCAACATTGAGCAGAGGTTACTTACTCTTCTATTCTAGGGATTAGTCCTCGCACCAATCGTGTATGCCCTGGCAATTCTTACTGTCAGTACGACTCAAATTGATGGGCTGGAGAAAATACAAAATGAAGCCATGCGCATTATCTTGGGATGTACAAGGGACACTCCTGTGTAGCAATGAGGTATCTTCTTGACTTCCAACCATGGATGACAGAATCAAGATGTGGAGAGCACGAGCATACCTGAAGATTAGTACAGATAAAGAGCATCCATTTCACCACGTGCTCAACACAGGGAAAGGTGCCAGGCTAAAAAGAGGCAAATCATGGTGAGCCGAGCAGAAGATGTCATCAAACAGGTATGTGGGTTTACCAATATCAGCGTTGGTGAGGAATGGATACCGGTGCCTCCGTCATTCAAGGGGACTGTATTGTCA